>WBMZ01012237.1:0-663049 GCA_013400975.1 Atrichornis clamosus
CCGCCCCGCTGCCCCGCTCCGTCCTGCGCCCCGCGTCCCGCTGCCTCCGCCACGCTCCGCTCCCTGCAGCGGGCGGGACGCTTCCCCTGCCGCCCCCCGCCAGCCCCTGCATGCGCGCTGTGATTCATCCCCCGTGCCGCACGGGATCTTTTTTCCCCCAAGGCGTGAGCGCGGTGATTTAAACTGTCGGTCCCGACCCGCCGGTGCCCTGTGAAGGGCCGACTGTCGCTCAGCCCCAGCGAAAATCAGAGAGGAACGTGTTCGCAGGGGATAACTCACGCGTCTCCCTTCCGTAAGGCGGTATCGGGGCGATTTTTCTCTCGGCTGTACGCCAAAGACGGTGTCGTGGTGCCTGCTTATTCCTCTTCCCGTGCCCTGGAGTTGTTGACTTCTTTCTGCTCAGTTTCTGTACAATAATTATTGCAAATGTATTGTTTTAACAATGGAATTAATCTAAAATGTCCTAAATGTATCTTTAGCAATGCTACCATTCAAAAGGTTGATCCATGATGGAGACCAACACCACAGTAGACTTTCATTCACTGCAGAAATGTGTAAGGTAATATGGCATTGAGTAATGCCATTTTTGTTTTCCCAAGGCTGATATCTCACTTGTAATAGTTAATGAGTTAGCACCAGAGATACAATAGATTGGAATAAGCAAAAGGCAAGGCTTTACAGATTTCAGTGGAATTTGTGAAGAAAATCTGTTGTCAAGCAAAAACTCAATTTCGTGTTTTCTCAAAGTAAAGCCACGGTAATCACAATGCTTTGATAAAATGTTTCACCTACATAATTGTGTCCTTGGTTTATTCTGTTTCTGTTGCTCCTCAAGTATTTTTTTTCGGTTTTGTATTGTTTTGTTTTAGTCTCCCAGACTTTTACAACAGCTGCAGTGGAAAGACCGCAGTCACAGAGTTTTTGGGGAAAAGGAGTTGTCCTCATTTTGTTTTAGTTCTGAGCAGGCTTTAGGAGGTTTTTCAGTAACCATGATGAAAGCATGTTTGTAACTGTAATAATTGTGTGCTCTGTTGTCAAAAACCTTAACCAACCTTTAAGTGAGTCTAATTAAAGCAGCCTTTGATAACAGCAATAATAAAGGATTACTTTAATTTATTCTGTAATGAAAGGATTGTGCCATTAAATGTTACAGGAAATAGTGGAACTGCTTTTCCAGACTAGGCAGAAATTGCATGCAGTGCTTTTATGATCTCAGTGAAGTCCAAATGATTGTCTTTCCAGCCAGCAGCCAGAACTTCAGAAATGAGGTAGTTCCTCCCTCTTCTGAGAGAGAGCTGTGTGTAGTCCAGTTATCCTGTTTAGTGTTTCCAGTGTGTGTTTCTTCTCTAAACTTTGCACATCTGCCCCCAAAGCCTGTCATTTTAATGGAGATCAAGCTTGAGAGGTTTTATGGTGCCTGAACACCAAGCCTTGGCCTGGAAACATAGGTTTTTTTGGTTGGTTGGTTGGTTGTTTTTTTTAATCCTTGGAGTTTCCTTTGCCGTACGTTGTTTCTTGGTGTCTTGTCCTTTAATCTAGGATGGTTCCAGAGACATGAAATGACAACTTCTTTTTTGGACCATGATTCTAGATACCAATTGGATTGCCCTTCTCATGTAAACAGGTTGCCAGCCTGTGAAGAATGGTGTGGACATGTGACTTTACACTGCAGGTTAATCACCAGAGAGCCTCATGTCACTTCTCCACTTTTCTGCTGCAGGTTCTGGTTTCATTTTTATTGTGTACTGAATTTTCTATTTATTTTCATGGGACCCTGGATGAAGCCTGAGCTTTCTGTTTTTGAGAGGAGAATCCAAAAAAGAAAAGTAAGCAACTTACACCATTTTATTTCCAAAGGTAAATTAGAACATTGAAGTTAAGTTATATTTCTTTTTTTGGACTTTCATGTTGTAGTGAATGAGCATATGAAGTGGCCAAAATGTGACTAAGTCACACATTGTAATATTCTTTACATCATAAGCTGTTGAAGGGACTAAAACCATACACTTTTAAATATTGAGAAACAAGAATAAGATGAGAATCAGGAACCTTAGAGCAGAATATAAAATGATGCTGCTGCAGCTGGGGCTCATGCTGATTCTGTGTATTGTAAAGAAAACACCATCATAACAATAACAAAAAAAGATAAGCAACTGAACTGTGAATTCCAGGTTCATTTTTCAGTTCTACCTAACTCTTCATAACTTTACAATGAAAGATTCAGAAATTGGAGCCAATTACCATAATATGTGGTGGTTTGGTGGGAGCATGTTCTACATCAGACAGTTAAAAGGTTTTATTGCTATTAGGAGCTTGTTAATGCCCTTGATAATGTCTCTAGTTGCTTTGTAATGTCTCTTGTTGAAGTATAGAATTCTTTTATCTTCTTATTACATTATGCAGAAACTTGAATTGAAACGATATTTGCAGGAACATTTAAAGTAGTGCATCAATCAGTTTCAAAGAAGAGAAAATGTTCTCAGAATAGGTTATAAAAGGATAACTGTCAGTTTTATTTTGGATGAACAAAGAAACCAACGTAAAAAGCACTTTATTGTAAAAGCACACGGTGCAATTCAATAAATATTCCATATAAATATAAAGGAAAAGAAAGTTCATAATTATCTGATGACTTGAATATAATTTAAGTAATACTTCCAGAATACAGCAAGCAGTGAAGTACCTTCTTCTTTCTTGTGTATTCCTACCCCCTGATCAAGTTCTTGGTAGGAGATAGTTTAAATTGACTTGTTAATGATTTGAATGGATAAAATATGGTTATAATTTAATGTTATCTCCCAGGGATGTAAACCTACTCACAAACCACCTAACTGAATGAGAAAAATAGCAGTAGCACCTTCCCTCACTCTCCTTGTTTTTTGTTTGTTTGGGTGGTTTTTTCCTCAAACATGATTTCTTGTTATTTGTTCTCCCTCTGGCATTTTTTACCTGCTTTAGCACAAGGTTATTTGAGTATTTATGCATTTGGATTACAAATCTTCCATATAACTCGGTTATAAAACACTTGCACGTGGTGTTATTATCCAGGAAAACAGTTGCAAATAGTATGCTCCCTGAACCAGTAGTAGCTTGCTAGACCACACAAAATATGGCATATTGCAAATCTCATCCTGTAGCCTGTAAACCACAAGCAGCTCTCTCCCCTTCCCCCCTTCTTTATCTTCTAAAAAAAGAAAAAAAAGAAAATACCAAAGACTGCACATGGAGAGTTGTAAATGTTCTGCTCACACAGCAAATGTTTCCCAAAGAGATTTGAGTGTCTTGCCCTTTGGATCATTGTCTTTTCAGAATCCAGTGTTCACCCATTGACTTCAACAGAAGAGAGTATTTCTAGTTTAAGTATTTTATGTTTATTTCTGAAGAGTTTATTAAGGCAGAGAAGTAATTAACTGTGAATGCACTGATTTTGGGGTTTTAAAAATTTATTTTAGTCTATTTTGGTGACTAAATTCTATGCATAAGGGATTTCTAAACTTTTTTGTTGGTCATTCTGAAAGGGTATATGGCATGCACCTGCATTATTAAACTGTTTATTTTTCATTTCTAAAACTTCAAAGAGACAATTTACTTTTATTTAATAATCATACCACAACAAACTCACCTTGTTCATGCCCTGTTCTCAATTATCAGCTACAACCTAAATATGTTTTTAAACTTGCAGGTGGTTTTTAAAATTATAGGCTATTCAAAAAAGCCCTGTGTGTTTTAGGGACTTACAATAGTGATTTCCTTGAAGTCTGCTATAACTGATCAATCAATTCACAATATTCACAACGTATTTAAGATGAAATTTTATGTCCATGACACATTTTTCTACATAGGACTTCCCTCCTTTAACTGCTTCCGCGTGTTTCCATGGCCATGCAGCAGCTCTTAAGGCTGGGGTGCCAGATGGCCTTTGCCCCCCAGCACCCCCATGCTCCTGCCCTTCTCCCTCTGGCCAACACCTGCCTTTTCAGGCACAGGTGTCATTACAGTCCTGCAAAAGAGCTTTTTTAATAACACTTCAAACAACTTCTGAAGAGGCGCCTCCATAAGGTACAGAACCCTTGAGAAAACAGTAATTTACAGTGAGCAAGCTGGTGGGTTGCACGCATCTGTGTGCTCTGCCTGGGAAAAGAGTAAGGTGGCTCCCCTGGCAGCTCCCCCACGCTGTGGCATCCTGTACCGCTGGGGCTCGGTGCCAGGAGAGCCCTCCTTGGCCCTGCATCGTGGGGTCTGTGCCTGCTGCTGCTGCTGCTGCTGCTGCTGCTGCTGCTGCACGGGTGGGCTGGTGTGCGCTCCATGCATCCTTGCCTCGCTCCAAAACTGCTCTTCCCAATGAGCAGGCCCCTTCCCTTAAAACATGGGAAGATCAGCCCTATGTTAGAAACCCCAAACACCCAAGGTAAACAAACATCATGCTTTAAAAAATGCAACACAAAAATCATGACCAAGCCCATGTTAATCTTGGGATGTTACCAGAAGGCACTGTTTTTCCAGATAATCAGCTCTTTCCTCATTTGGGAAGCAATATTTACTTGCCTTAAATTTATTTGTCTTTTAACTTCAGTTGTTAATAAAGCAGCCTTTGCTGGCCTGAGATGAGAGCAGGAGAACAGCAATGCTTGCTCCAGGAGCACACATCAGAAACCTGGCTTGAGTAAGGCATTGAAACTATGCAGTAAAAGCAGTTTGCACTGTATCTAGCATCTGTTCCAAAATGTAGGTTACTGTGCCAAGTGTGATGACGATGGCTCTCGTTTTGCAGGGAGAACCTAGTAACTAGACCCAATGCCATTTCAGGGCAGGACTTTGGTCTGGGGCATTGCCAAGCTCAGCTTTCCACATAAAGGTGCAAAAGAAGGAAAACACAGAGCATCCTTGGGGAGATGGGGGTCAAGGCTTTCTCATCCAGCATGGGTTAAACATAAGAGACCTGTGGCATTTAAGGAATTACAAAACATATGTAAAATTGTTGCTAGTGGAGCTGGAATGCCTCTTGTAACATGTAAGGCTTTAAATAATTCTGAGAAGAAGATAGGAGGAGGAATCTGGCTTTCCTAGATAGAAGCGTTTTCGGAGGAGGAGTAGAAGATGTTATGAATAGATGTGACAAATGCAACAACAAGACAGATTTTTGCAAGAAGCACAGAAAGTTGATCTATGGGAGGAAGTGTAGTGGCTTGGGTGACAATAGTGTGAACCATAAAGAACCTTAAAACTGAGGGGTGTTTCTTTTTTTGCTATGATACAAATAAAGGAAAAAAAGGGTCTAGCAGTAGCACCCACAACACACAGCCAAGAATAAGAGACATGAGAGGCACTTCCTTACTTTGCCAATTTCTAAATCAAAATAGAGGGGAGGCTTTGGAATGGAAAAAAACCGAGGCTGAGTAGCCTTGCCTGGTATTTTTGCTGGCTGCTAATAATGCTCCTACAGGTGTGACCCCAGTTACGGTATGAAACCTCTGGCCCAGGTAGTGAGCATCACATCACTGTGACAGAACAGGGCTCAGTTCACATTGCAGCAGAGGAGAAGTGATGTCTTGGCAGAAGAATTGAGTGGGAAGTGACAGCTCTTGCTGTAAAAAAAGTGGAGAGTGTCTAAGAGTTAAAATAGATTCTTCTCTGAAATGCCCATGTAGCTTCAATAGCTCCACAGGAGTTTTAGGATTACAAATGACAGCAAAATTTGTGCCATTCTGCATAATTGTATTCTCTACAAAGAAAGTTTCCTACATCTAGCAAAGACGGTACTTTCATTAGAAGGAAAATAATTTCAAAATGACATCTCTTTGTGCCAAGGATTAAAAAGATCTAACAAGGAGTTCTAAAAAATAATGAAGCATTTACATTGAATTCTTTGGTTTTACAGGTAGAATAATGACATGAAAATAAAAGAAAATTTTAATTGGTGAAGGGAAGGGGAAACATCTTAGTTCCTGACTCGTCACTATGTTCATCCCCTCTTGTAGCTCCCACCATTTTTACTGACAATATGCAGAACTATATTTGTCTTTACTGAGGTTCAGTTCTGTTAAAAACAATCCCACTCTATCTCTCTGCTAATGAAGGATTTCAGCCTTCCTTAACATGAGTCTTTGACAGACAAGAATGAACCCAGAATGTCTTGGTTTGGCAGTGGTTCAATCCCCCGTAATTTTGTTAATTTAAATTTAGTCAGAGGCTGCACACTCAGGAAATGCCATCTCTTTTTGCCCCACCGCAGCCTAGAAACTCTCGGTGATCGCTGTGTTGTCATAGCTGGAGAGCACGAACCCTCTGTGCTCAGCTTGCAGTTCCGACTGCCATGTATGGACATTTCTAATTACTTTGGAGGCGCTCCATTTTGTACTGCATGCATAATTAGTGAGTTATTTACATTTTATTTTAGCATTTTTTTCTAGCTGGTACACTAATGAAATCCCGGCGTGACATCAGAACCTTCCTGTTGAAGTGGGTCTTCCCTTCAGGGATCAGCCACCCTTTTAAATTAATGAACCATTTTACAAAACGGCTTCATGATTTTATGTGCAGTGTTTGCAATGAAATTTATAAATGGTCTGACTCCTTTCAGACCCAAAATCTGTTGAAATTAAAAGAAAATCCCCTGCTAGTATTGCATGCTTTGGGTCATGTCCTATGTGGATTTTTTATTTCACATATTTACCATAAATCAGTTAGGTAAAAGGGTCCTTCATCTTTCACAGAGAGGAGCAGAAATATGGATGGGAAGGAAAGGATGGATGTAAGGAAGCTAATAAGCACTGGAACCCCTAAAAGTATAAGATGAGCAGTAAGTGAGAATTAGTAGCATCATATTACAAACAAACTTGGGTTTTTTGCATTTGAAGATTTCATTTGAAGGGTACAGGAAATACAACTAGTCTTCATGAAAGTGAGCTTCTTTTTGAGGAATTATTTTCATAAAAAACCCTGAACATTTTGAGTCTTAAGTTGGGGTTTTCTGTAAGTTTAATTGAACAAAAAAACCAAACAATAAGAAAACCCCAAACAAATCAAACCAAAAACCAAACCAAAAGAGAAAGGGAAAGGGTGTTGCTTAGCAACAGCCTCATTCAAATGGTCAGAAATTGGTGTATTTGCTGGAATTTGGGATGTATCTCAGGGAGCTTGCCAGGTGCACAGGATAAGAAGAGAAAGGAGCTGACATCCAAAATGGAGAAGGGAGCCAGTACTGCCATCAGTAAGCATGTGCACTTGGTTCAGTGTGGTTTGAAACACTCTTCTGGGTGCCTAGGTTAAGCACATTTGGACTTCCTCACGTGCCTTTGTTGTTTCAGTGGTGCAGGACTTGTTCTACAGGTAAAAATGGACAGTTTCTTTGTGATGTTTGTAAGAGTGTTTATTTTCCTTCACTTTTAGGCATGCTCATCTTCTCTCTTCTCAGCCTGGTGTACTCAATAAGCAAATTTGTCTTGAAGGCAGCACTTTCCCGTGGGTAGAGTGGAAGGATACACTGGCTGATGTGTTTGCAGTATCCACCTCTGCCTTATGTTTTCTTGCCTGAATTCCTGTTCAAGAGTCCAACCCAGTGTGGAAAAAGAGCAAAACCTGCATACCTGTCTGTCTGGGTGGAGGGGAGTGTCTGAAGAGGAGTGGGGAAAAGGAGGGCTTAAGAGCGTTTATTCCAAAGTGAAATCCTGCACATGCCATTTTCTCTTTGTCCTAGGAGAGGCAACCCTTGTGCTGGAGGCCTGGGAGAGCACTGTCAGTGCTGAGAAGGAGCCCACAAGGCACAGTGGAAGGCTGTGTTTTGGTGTTTTGGCTGAGAGCTGCAGCCTTAGGTGGTTTTTGTCTCCACGTAATGCTGTCTCAGTTTTGTGCACTGGTAGCTTGACCACATTGCTTTTGGGCTGCCACATGATTATTGTTTAGTGACTTGGATTGGGTTATTTTTAACGTTTTGAGTTCCTTCCCTTTCTTTCCATGGTGTTTGAGGAAGGAGAGAGAAGTGACTCAGTAATTACATGCACTCTTGATTTGCCATCCAGCAGCCTGGAGAGGGATCTCCAGCCTCCACATATCCTTAGGTCAGGCAGAATGAAGGGAATGTGGCACTGGCACACCAGATACCTGGACTTCAGGAGAAGCACCCTTGAGGGTGTGCATTATCCTGCATCCCTGCTGAGAATTAATTAGCCTTTGGTTTCCCCAGTATTGCTGGGATATCTTTAATATCAACTGTAAAAAGTGTTTGTAAGTCTGGTTGTCCTGCTTAGAGCCCGATGGTGGATTTCCGTGTGCTGCTATAGCTGGAGCACATTGCCTCTGTGGCAGCCAAGTATTTACACTCTCCTGCACAACAGAGGGAAAGAACCGCAGGAAGCTGACTGAAACAGCAGCTCTATTTTGAAATGTACCATCACTTTATTCCTGCCATTTCTGTTGCTTTTTGGGAATGGCAGCCTTTCCCACACAGCTCCAAGTAAGAAGTTGTACAAAAGAAAAGTTTGTAACTTTTCCCTTGCACATCATAGGGAAGATCTCTGAGAGGAAAAAAGTGACCAGAGCTCACAGGCAGTAAGAAGAAAACTAGTTAAAATTCTGTGGCTCATTCCCTTAGTAAGGGAAGAATCTCATCCCTGTGTGGATTTACCAACTCATTTGCAGAAAGAATTATAAAATGCAAATATTTATGAATCACTGTATATGTTGTAATCTTATTTCTAAAACAAACATTGCTTTGTACTGTAGCTCCTAAGTGCTGTGAGTTGAGAGATTTTCCAGCATTTATCCCGTTTTGAGCAATACGCTGCAGGGACTAAATGCTTCTAGTCAGATCGGGATGCAGTAACTCCTGGAGCATTTATGCTCCTGGCAAGTTGTCATCTCCCTTCAACAAGTGTTTGTAAAAATATCCAAATTAGTGTTAAAATTCGGGGGTTTTTTTGTATTTAATTTTTATTTAGGCAGCTGTCATAGCAAAACAGGTGCTAGCATTCTTGTTAGAGGTGGCTTGTAATGTCTGGCTGGGGTTTCTGTTTGGCAGGCAGGAGCTTCCCTCCCCCTGACTGCTGGGGTGACTTTTCTCCTGAGGTTGGGTGTGGAGGGCAAGGCTGTGGGAGATGCAAGGCATGTCTGCTGTGTGCTGAGATGGCTTTAGGTAGAAATAGCTGAGAGGGGAAGGGAGAATGGGCAGAAGACCAAGAAGACCATGGAGGTTTAGGATTTTGGCTCCTGTGCAGTGAGCCTCCAGGACAGGGAAGGGAGTGCTCTGTGTTTTTAGTAAGGCATGGACTTGTAGCCAGGCTGGACCAGATCCCTGCCGGGTGGGTGTTCATGCCTGACTGAACATGCTGCCCCTTGCACCCCTCCCTGGCAACCCATCCTGCTCTGCAGCACGGGGCAGGGAACTCTCCCCATTCTGGAGTGTATTGGAAAACCTTCTGAGAAAAAAATCAGTTGTACTGATTTTGAGAGAAAGCAACTTGTGATCCAATATATTGGCAACTGGTAGGAAATAAGGCTGCTGCCATAAAATTATGCAATGAATATCACTTTGCAGGATGAATTCTGGTACCTTGTCTTGACTATATTTCTCCCTATAAGAGAAAATATTGAGGCTATTTAAAAGGTAGCCTGGCTGCAAGGAGCTGCTTTGTGTCTGCAGCAGTTGGTAATATGGTTGCATACAAGCAGTAATGGTTTGTGTGAAGTCTGAGGATTTCAGGAGCTGGGTTAGCTATGAAGATCAAGACCAGGCCCGATGGATGGGTTCAATGTCCTTTATCAAAATACAACACAAAAATAAGACAGAGTAGATCAAAAGGTGTGGAGGAAGTAGATTCTTTCATTGTGGAAGATATCTTGAGCGTTAATCACTTCCTTTTGCTGGATAGATGCAAACATGACAAAGGAGGTTGTTTGCTTCCAAATTACAGTGCACAGTGGTTTTTCAGTAAGATATTAATCCCTGTACAGAACAGTAGGTGCTGGCCTCTGAGCTGAAAATTATTATGCACTTCTTTATTTGTGTCTATTTATGATTAAGCTCATCACATAGAGTTTGAATAAATCAGGGTATAAATGCATTATTAGAATGAAGTTATATAATATACATGCACCTATAATATTAATATGTTATATATGTCTGCTATATACAGCTGCATGACACTGTATTTATTAAAAATCTAGCAACTGTACATTCCTGTAATTGCAGATTTCTACTCAACTGCTTGTGAGCCTGGGGGTATGCAACAGCTGTTTATCATTGTACTCTGCTGAAACCCTGATAAAAAATGAAAATGCTGCAAAGAAATGTAGACTTACAGTAGTATGGGAAGCTAAAATTTCAGGTGCTGAAACACCTCTGTATCTCAAAAATTGACTTATGCTTTTTATTATTTTCAAATATTTCTCCTATAAAATAGCAAAGAATATGTAGTCTTTGCTCAGTAAGGCAGAGGTAATAGAAATAGAAATTTTTTTTAAAAAGGCAAATTGTATGTAATGTTATGTATTTAAGATGGAAGGAAATCATTTGAAAAAAAAGATAATATAATATAATATAACTATTAATTAATAATTAACTAATAAATTAATAATATAACTACTGAGTTTGTACTCAGCCCGGTGTGGAGGTGCCTGGCCCCGGGGGTGCCGTGTGTCCCTGCTGCTGCCCACGGCCGGGACCCGCGGCCCCGCAGCTGGAGCCGTCTGGTGGCCTCTGCTTCTTCTCAGCCTGGTTTTGATGGCTCTCTGTATGGCCCCAAGAAGTCAGACTGCTTAAGGAATAAATAAAAGTTTAGGCTACAAGATCCAGCCATGGTCAGAGAAGAAGACGAGGGGCAATACGTTGTGGAAAGTCAGGGCTTTCCAACCCATTTTTTTTTTCTGTGGAAGTGATAAATACTTTTTGGTTTTGGAAAAAAAAGGTAAAACTGTGCTCGAAATTAAAATCTTTACTGAAAGACAATGAAATAGGCTGCAAAGACATTTTATTGGATTATATTTCTGACAATTTAGTTTTTGGGGAAAAAACTAAACTTGATAAATTTGTCGCTCTTTTGAGCAGTCTTACAGATAATAAATAAACAGAAGAAGCCAACTGTCTTCCTACATTATATCATCAGGGTTTTTCTTGGAGTATAGACAATGCAACAAAGAGGAGTTTGGTCTTGAGTAATTGGAGGGAATAATCCACAGGCAAAACAGAACATGCATGTTCTTTCTGGAACAGGACAACTGTTACTGCTTGCTGAGAGTGTGATTTATTGTTAAATACAGTAGTACCCCTTCACTTTCATCAGGACAACTTCACACCTGTGGGTATGAAGAAGGACCTAAAACCGGTCAGTTACGGGATACAGAAAATGGAACAATTTCTGTGGCATAGTCCAAAGTCTTTTTCTTCAGCCATCATGTGGTGTCTCTTTTTTTTTCCTTAAGCCAGACTGCTGAATGATGAGAGCTGGGTTTGTGCTTCATCATTTTCTCTCACAGGAGCAGGGAAGCACAATGTGTTTTATTTCATGTTATTAGCTGGGCTATCGCTGGGTTGCTTCATGACTGCAGGTCTTTTCCTCTTGCCTCATCGTTTTCTGTCCTAGTGGTAAAATCGTGGTGGTGATGAAGGAAGCAACCAGCCATCAGGAAGGGATGTGAAGGCTGTAAATGACAGTAGGGCAGGAGGATCTGTAAGGATCTCTTGCTCCCCTTTGCAGCTATCTCTATAATTCTACTGGTCCTTGGAGCTGATAGGAGAAGGGAGTAAAATTTTAAATAGAAAGGACTGTTGGCATTTGCAGCACATGCATGCATGAGTGAGAATACTCCTCTCTCCATAGCAATATTCAATGCCATATATCATCCTGTCTTGCAAGCTCTTACGTACCTGTGTAGGAGTGCTGGAGTAGACTGAACCTTCTGCAAGGAATGAAGGTTTCCAAGAACTGCTGTGGTGATCCATATGCTGCCAAAGGGACAGCTTGGAGTGAGCTTTTTTTGAAAATGCATATTCCTAGCAGACTATCTAGAAAGAATTAAAATCGGGATTGTAGTAATGAATGAAATGGGAGAGTCAGTTCCTTTGTATGTTTGAGATGTGAGGACATGGCACAGCTGGAACCAGAAGTAGGTAAAGTCCTTCTATCAGTGTTTGCTCTCATCACTCCACAGTTTCGTTTTGTAAGGACTGCTGAGCTTGTATTCTGCATTTAAAAACCAAAAGGCCTAAGTATAGGTTATCCAAGGTTTCACAGGGCTGCTGATTTATAAAAATGGCCCAGATATTGGTTCAGGATAGCTTCTCAGCAAGTGCCTGTTTTGCACTTGTCCATGACAACTTGTTTCCTGAACAGAGACGCTTCCCTGAAATGGGCTGAGGCAGTGCAGAACTGTCACAAACACAGCTATACAATGGTATTTTTTTCAGCTTAAAATACTTTATACTGCTAAAGCTTTTCTGAATTTCTTGATTAAAACAGCTAATGTGTATCTTTTCAGAACTTTGACTGCTTGAGTATATCCCTGTTTTAAAAGATAATTTTTGACAAGACCTTGCAGAATAGGAATAAAAGACTTTAAATTGTTGTGCTGTGTAACTGAAATTAAGTCACAGTGCCTGGCCTGTGCTGTTGTCTGTCCAGAGATGGGCATAGCAGGTCATGGTGGAAGAGAAATCCTAACTGACAGTAGAGAAATACAAATGTTCTGGTCCAGAGGAACGTGTCCATAAACATTTCCTAATGGGGTTCATAAAACAATTGGTTCTGAACTGGTGAAGGGTAAAATTGAGCCTTTATACTTAGTTTTCCTGGGAGTAACTGTCACAGCAGTTAAGAATTGAAAACTGACAGTTTGTAGAACGCCTCACTGGGATAAAACACCTGTTGTTTGCATGGCAGTGTAGCTGTGCTCTACGTACCTGGATATATCGGCCTGCAGCACCATCCGTGAGAGGTGACGCTCTCTTGGCGTTCAGGAAGTTACCAACCTTTGGACACAAAACTCAGGGATGGAAAAGTATTTAAAGAGAAACAGCTCAGCCTAGTCTTTGGTGACAACCTATTGACTCAAGACAAGAGGGTGGAAGGTCAATCCCTCTGGCAGGGATTCAGAAATAATACTTAAGGCCAATACCAAAAAGTAGTACTGCTGTGCTGTATTTAATGTGACTATTAGAAGATAAGTTGCTTAAGGACTGAGGATCTCAGAAACACCAAACCCCAAAGGAAAGAATTGGTCCAGAACAGCAAAACACAATGAGCCATGGTACAAAAGAAACAAGAACCAGTTTTAAATGAGCACCAAGATCAAAAACTGCCATTCCAAAAGCATATTATTGAAACTGTTTGCTGGCAACACACCATACAGTTTTGGAGCATAGTGTAAGCTTTTAAAGAACAATGCTGTACCTTGGATCACAGGCTAAACCACTTTTTTGTTGTATCCTCTGGTGCTAACCTCTGTTGCACTTGATTTTTCAAACTCCTTGCAAGAAACTTCAAAGTTAATCTTTTATCCTCTGAATTGCTGAAATGGACATCCTAGCCAACAAAAATATTATTTAATTATTCCCTAGGTTTTCATTAATTCCCTAAAAAACACCAGAAAAAACTTTCATATTAACTTTGTATTTCTCTGTACTCAGTAGGCTTTAGGAAAGAACTGGCTGTTGCAACCAACCCCCACTCTGTGGGTGGATGGGCAGCCTCTAAGTAGTTTTTTAATTTTTGGATCTTATGTTTTTCCTGCATTGGCTACAGCATCTTCTGGGGGAGGTTATGGATTTTCTCCTCATTAAAGAAGTCCATAGCCTGCAAATCTCTCTGTATCCTAATCGTCATTAATATCTAAGCAGCACCCCTGTTCTAGAATGACATACTGTGTTTAATTTTCCTGCCTTCTTTTAAATAGCAATGACTATATTTGCACATAATGTGGAAACTTGGACTCAATTATTTAAGAGGTTGGGATTGGGTTGAAGAAGGCAGTAGGATACAGGGGTTTAGGAGTGTTGAAAAGCCAAATAGTGATTTGGACCTTACAATAAAAATGTCTTTTTATCTGTAAGTAGACTATGACTCTGGTAGAGGATGGAGTGGTATCCATGAGATTTCCAACAACAGATTTATGCTTATATAGTCAGAAGGGAAAAGAAGAAATATGTCTGAAAAAATCGTGAATGAGATGCCTTAAATGAATCACTTGCATGTAAGAGCTAAAAGTCCTGTTTAAGAATGGTTCTCTTCTGAAAAGCAGAAGTCATCTTCTAACAGCTTTCTAACAGTTGACCAGAACATAATAACCATTCAATGTTAATATATACTATGCTCAGCTACTCAAATTTTATTTTTACTTCTTTTCTGAATGATGCAAATCCACCAGTCTTCCTTCAGTGGGCTATTTTGTCAGAGGCTTGGAGGATGATTATTCTCCGTGCTAGAGCATCACTAACACAGTTTTCTTGCAACAAATGCTTTTAGTAAGTGCCAAAGATTTGAGTCTTAATTTTTGAAATGCCATTTCAGTCACACTCGTGCTTTTCCCACTGTCATTTGGGAGCTCTTTTGTGCAAGTTGTTAAGCATTTCATATATGTGGTTGGAGACTGAGAGATTTTGATATTTGAGTTCTCTACATACTCTTTTTTTAATGGTCAAAGGCAAATGCATTCTTAGATTAAAAAAGGAAGAAGAAATGAGAGAGGCCAGGCCAATGAGGAGCTGAGGAAAGAGGAAATAGAAGGATATTACAGCACTACACCTTTTTTAGCTTCCAAAGGGAAATGCAGTTCCTAATGCAAAGAGCGCAGTGGTCCCCGCACAGGGTGTGATGGGCAGCGGTGGCGGGGCCGGCTCCGCCGCATCGGCCCCGACCACCAGCCCGGGGCAGCCCGGCCCGCCTCCGCACCGCCGGCTTGCACCTCGGCGCCTGCCCGCTGCACCGGCCTTTCTGCCTGAACTCGCTCAGCCAGGCCATAAACCCGGGATAGCGAGGGGAGCGTTTGCGATGGGTCCTGAGTGCGTGACACGTTTCCCTGTGGGAGGGGAGCCTGTGTGTCTGCAAGAACAGCACTTTGAAGAAGCAAAGTAAACTCATACTATATGTCTCTTTACATATGGAAGTCATGTCAAAAGTACAACTCAAAAGAAGATTTGGATGGCCTTAGAAAAGGCAGACTAAGAAAGAGGACTAGCAGAGTTGTAAACTACCCACACAGTTGTAACTCTTGTTTTTGGTTTTGTTTCTTTTTTCTGATCAGCACTACCCACATACTGTAATGTCTGGCAGACCTAATCTTTTCATTTAGCTGACCAATAGAAATATGTGTCGCTATAAGCCATTTAGATTGAAAGGAGAAAAAAAAAATTCCTTTTGTGTTAAAATCATTCTTCAAAGTACAATCTTAAGAATTATGTATAGCCTCAAGCAAGTCTCGTTGCTTGATCAGACTCAGCAAAGAGTGGCTGGGGCAGTTTTCCTGGCCCAGAAATGGAAAAATGATGCTGTGAATGTTCAGAGTGTCTGTCTCCAGCAAAAGGAGGACATAATTCTGAAGGCATGGCATTTTTCTACCTCCATAAATACTTAGGCTTATTCTGAGGGTGAGAATTCAGAAAGTATGTGTTATCCCTTTCTTCCCTCTAAAGGATGAGGAGGATGTTTGAAGAACCAGAGACTTTAGGTGTGACAGTACAGTCAGTTACGCCAGGAGTACTGAGGATTGATTTTATGAAAGTTAATTCTTCTTCCTTTCAAGGACTGAAGGTTGTTTACAAGGGCATGAAAATATATTGACTGGCTAGGAATGAATGTAGGGTTTAAGGAGTCTGAGCTGCTTTGTGACACATGTCATTTCTGGAAAAATGAGCCATCCAGAGAAACAGTTTGTCTGCCCTGATGTGCCAAGGAACTCTGTGTATTGGCAACAGTGATGGAGTGAGAGTGCAGCAAAAGCTAAGCATTGTGAAAGACTTGAATTTTCATGAGGTGCATAAGCAAAAGACAAGTCAGAGCTGTCTGAAACACAGACCATAGAAACTGTGCTAATTTAGTGAGTCCAAGCAACATGCTCGAGTAGGTACTGTACTGCAGGTGTACCAATGACCAAATCAGGAACAGTTACAGCCCACTCAGTTACATACATGACCAAAAAGGAAGCTTAGGAGGATACAGAGGTGTTTGGCTTTTTTTAAAAATTTCTATGCCCTTTATTTGTTTGCTTGCTTTTTGTAGCTAAGAATTTCCTATCAAAAGATGTTTTACTCTAGAAAAAAATTAGAGTTTTAGCTGTCTGAGGTATCATTTCTTAGAAGGGGTCTCTTGAAAGTAATCTTTTTAGTTGTTATCCACAAGTTTGAGAACTATTTCCACCTGATGGTGGCTTGGGCTGCCTCATTCTAAAGGTTGCAAATCTTCCCCATCTTCTCAGCACTTTTAAGGAGCAAGTGATTTACACTAGTCTGCTTACTTTACAAACAGTTATCTTCAATATGCTTAGACTATGATTTCATCTCCTGGAATGGGTCTTTCTTTCCTGTTCAGGAGTCAAACACTGGATACTTAAGCTCAGTCTTAGACTGGAAGATGGCCAATGGCTCTATCTGTTTGGACAGCTTTAAAAATACCTTATTGTGAAGGAAGTTCTGCTGAAATTTCTTCTTCTGACCTACAGACATAAGTCTGTTATTCTTGCTTTCTTCTGGCAGTGTGTAGGGATGGAGGTATGCATTCACTGAAGCAAAGGGTACCGCACAGAGAAAGAGAATACTGCAGGGGTTAGAATAAAGCTCAGGAAAAACTTAAATATCAAACAAAAAAATACCCTCCCAAGCCCCTAAATCCCTAGCATCAGAAAACCTCCCAGTTTTGACTCTAGTTTTCAGCACAGTTTCATAGACCTTTCCTCATGTCATGCTTCGTTGTAAGCTATCCAGTCTTAGTTCTCACATGGACTGACTGAATGCAGCAGTTGTCATGGCCAGTTGTTTCCAGGGTTTTAGGTGGACTCCCATCCTTTGTGCCTCTGCTCATGCATTTTTTTGCACCTGACTTAAACTATAGGGAATCTGATATCTGGGGGGTTTTTTGTCCCTGTTGAGCAAAGGCTTCTGTTTTTGAATCAGGCTTTAATGCAAAAAGGGTTAAAATTAAAAAAAAAAAGAAAAGAAGGAAGACAGGTGCACATCCCCTCTGTCCTGGTACTGTAGTACTATTGGGATGTGGGAAATTTGGGAGCCACAACAGATGAAAACCTGATATTAGAAGTTTAATCTCTAAATGTTTCTCCTTCATTTCATCCACCTGTACTCAGGAAACAAAACATGCATGCAAACTTGGAATCTCAAAGTTAATGTTTTTGGCATTATTTTTCTGGTACAGGAGCCAATAGTCCTTTTATTAAAAATGCACAGTGGCTATGCTGCTTTATTTTTTGAAGAACAGCACATTACTTGACTGAATACAGAGGTAATCAAAATTCAGTCAAGTGGGATGACTCTGTGAGTTCTGACATCAAAGGGCAATGTGTTTGATTGATATCAGTCAGATGGCAATATTGTTTGAAGAAATGTAGTCAGAAGACTGGCAATTTAAAGGCTGTAAAAAGTTAGGGGAGATGTGAGTGCAGTGTTCCATACTGATTTCCAGTGTACAAGACTGTGTATTAGAGAATTGGAAGTAACATGGCAATCTTGTCTCTCAGACACAGACATCGTTTGAAAGGACAGAGAGGAAGAAAATCAAGCTCCTACTTCTCGGGCAAGACAGTCAGTGAGGCATTAAAGGCACAGTAGTAAATAATTGTTTTGTCATTGTGTTCCTTGCTGCATGAGACCAGGGTTTGAATTTTGCTTGAAATATATACAGCACGTAATATAACCGGGCATTAATAAGCAACGAGCAACTTTTTTTCTTTGTCATATATTTATTTATGGAATAGTATTGACTCCACTGTCTGCATTCAGAGAACAACAACTCTGTTATGTCTTTCTGACAAATATCAAACATTAGCTGTACAGATACAGTTGTTTTTACTCTATTTCCCTGTCTTGTTTTTTGTCTTTGTTTCTTAATGTAAGTAATGGAACAATGTCCTTTTACAGTAAATGGTTCCTTTGCTGAATATGTCACACAGTCATTACTCCCTGCAGGGTTAAAAACAATGCAGAAAGCTACCTACAGGATTAGAAAATTGTCAGCAAAGCAAAGTGAAAAGGAATTATTACAATTACTAGAAAACATTTTCCACTGCTGGCAAAAATACCAAAATTGCATCAAAATGATTACAAAAAATAAATTAGTTGCACAATAAAGCATAATGATAAAGAATTGTCAAAATAGCCACAGAAAATCAGAAGAATCCAATAAATAAGGGCTAAAGGCTATCAAATAAAAGCTCGATACCATTTGATGTATAAATGCCAAACTAGTCATAAGCAATAACTTGAATTATGCTGGTCTGGGAGGAAGAAGAAAAACATTATTGAAGAAATTCATATATCAGGGTTGTTCTTAGAATAAAGGAATTCTTACTGCTAATAGAGATATGCATAAAAATCCTGGCTTTCAACATGAATCTCACTAAGCCAGGTATTGCTCAAATATGAAGTAAAGCAGTGACCTAATTTGAAAACAAAATTTAGAATACTGGAGATGGGTGTAGTTGAACCAGCATCGATTCAGTGTGGTCTCAGCACGGGCGGTTTCTTTCTTTTTTCTCTTTGAAGGAATAAATCAAAGCAGTTTTAAGGAAACTGGAGATATTTATGGGCTGCTAAAACTGGCGCATGAGGAACAGTTAGAAGAAAGTAGTATATCTTTGGAAATGTAACAAGTGGAAGACAGGTCAAAAATACCCCCATTCCATGTTTTTACTTATCAGCTTTCTTTATAGATGTTTTGTGTGTGTCTGTGTCATGAAAGGTGAGATTTGGCTCAGTGTTAAAGTGATGCTAATTTACAGAATGACCACATCATAGAGTGGTTGAGAGGGGATATCTGGAGACCATCCAGTCCAACCTTCTGCTCAGGACAGGGGCAACTACTGTAGGTTGTCCAGACTGTGGGCAGCTGGGTTTCAAAAATCTCCAGAAATGGAGACTCCACAACTTCTCTGGTCAACCTCTTCCTATGTTTGATCACTTCCACTGTAAAAAAAAAAAAAAAAAGTGAAATTCCTTGTGTTTCATCTTTTGCCTGTGGCTGCTCATCCTTCCACTGGGCACTACTAAGAGTTTGGCTCTGTGGTTTTTGTTCCCTCCCATCAGGTATTCATAGGCACTGTCTCTGGGCCTAATTGTGTAAAAAATAAAGAGTTTTGAAGGGCCAGTCATCTTTATTTTCAGAGAATTTAGTTAGTGTTGAAGACTGAAAAGCTCAGTTTTTTTCCTCTTGCCATCTTCTTCCTTGCTGTGGAAAGCTGCAAACCTGAGCGGTTTCTGTTTCTCTTCTTCCATCACTTTAACCCCTTTCCTCAGCTGAGGTCTGCAGAGGGGGGCTGTTGTGAACATCCGCATTCGCCACTGAGGCCAGTGGCACTTTGGGAGCTCAGGCTCCATGGTTTGAGCTTGGACAGGAGAGAAGGGTCTGGATGCAGCCCGGTTGCTGCAGTATTTTTGAAGGCAGCTGGAAGGGGCTTGGAAAGTGACTGGTGCTGGGTTTCTTTTGGATGGTGCTGCCACTTGGGGTGAGGTTTGGCAGCATGGAGAGAGCAGCGTCCTTGACAGAGCAGGAGCCAGCCAGGTTCGTGCTCTTGGGCTGGGAGGCCAGCATGGATGTTTGCAGCACCCCACTGTTGCTGGCTCACTCCAAGCACAAATTGATGGGAATAACTGAGTAGCTCCGTAGTGGGTGCTAATCTGCCCCCACTGAGCAATTCAGGTCTTTACCTCTCACTTTGTACAAAAGGCTCATTGCACCAAAGCTGTGGAACAAAAGTAGCCATCATACACAATGAGTAACTTCTGAGGCAGGTTAGGGGTCACAAAGTATTTTCTTGCTGTTCAAGAAAAGATAATAGTTCTTTGGGGGTAACGTTACCATTTCTGGCTCTTACATAGTACATTGTGCAATCTTGCCACTTGTGTAGTTTAGGGGATTTTCTTCAGAAGTGATGGAAACATTAGCTTGGATTTTCAGTCAGGCAAAATGACTGGCACTGCTGTGAAGAGATTTGTTAGCATGTAAAAAACAGGAACTGGTTACACTGTATACCTGATTGGTGTTCTGCCTTTCAAAACAATTAAGTGCTAGTAAAACTGTTAACCTAAAATTTTTGTTGTCTCCGTCTCTCTCTCTTTTTTCTTTTTCTTTCTTTTTTTTTTTTTTTAATCAAAAAAGAGAAAAGGAAAAGAAAAAAGAGAAAAAGGCCAAAAAAGGGAGTTTGGAAACTCCTTGGATCTCTAAGCACAGTTTTGTTGCCAACAAGCTGGGGGATGTAGGCTGACATGCATCCTGTTTCTAATAGCACACACACTGTTTCTTTATTTAGAGCCTCTTTACCAGTATCAATTAAACCCCAGTTAAATTTGACACATCTTAACCTTGCGTTGGATCCAATTCATTGCTACAGCAGAACCCATATGGCACTGAGACAGTTGCAGGCATCAATTCATTGCTTATGTAGAGTTACTGGCTAAATGCCAGGCAGTAATCACTGCTTTTTGTTAATAGACATGTTTGCTTTTGCAGTCGTTTCTATACACACTGCTCTAGATTAATTAGAACAAAATCTGTCATCCATCTAAGAAACAACCAGAACTCTTGGGATTTTTTTTTGCCTCAGATTTAAAGAGAAATGAGTACTGGCTACCAAAGGTGGTGGTGGAGGAGAGTTACTGTGTTTATTCTAGAATAACGTATTTTGTCTATTCAACGCACAGGTATCTGCTATTTTACTTCAATTAAAAGAGAATGAGGGGAAATTTTTGGTAATCTAAAATGCTCATACAACTTAAGTCAGTAATTCCTGAAAGACTAATTATGATTTTCTTTGAATTTTGAGGAAGAGTAAGACTACTACCGTTAAAGCATTCTGTTTTCTGCAATTAAATGACATTTTTAACTGAAAGAGATGTTCAAAGAATGGAAGTGCACATGAAGTTGAACTTGCAGAATCAAGCAATTATCTCTAAGATTTGGTTATCTGGGGCTTCTTTTTGCTGCTGCATTACATGATAGAAATATCATAAATTCTTTCACTACAAATTCTTGTATTGGTGCCTACCATCATCAAAGTGATTTAAGAAATCCTTTTGGAATGTGTTGTTTAATCAGTTGTGTAATTTTTTATCTCCATAATGATATTTTCGTGTGTTTTCTTCAGGGTAACTATTTTTGTTTGCATGCATTCAGTAAATTGTTTTGGTTACTCTGATTTGAAAGTTAAGCTTCTGGATCCCCAGTTCTTCCAGCCATGAATGTGCCACATAGGACCAGATAAAAAATCTCCTGGGGCTTTCCATTGGATTTGTTAGGGGTTGGATGGTCTCCACTGTCCTGGTTAAAGACCTCAGACCACTGATTGTCCAACTACTGCTTGCTTGGCTATTACTTGCTAAGGGCTTGAAATGACCCTGTGTTGAAAGGAAGAGACCTAATAGTGTTCAGCGACTAATGGCAATTCCAGCTGTAATTTAAAGTGGCAATGCTATTTATAATCTTTGAGGTGTTTCTGTTTACATAAGTGATTTAATGTGATTTGTACCTTAGCAGAGGATCTCAGTAATTGATTCTCTTACCTTTTTCTCAGTATTCCTGATTTATGCCCCATATATATTACATAAGAAAATGTGTGTATATACATATATATATATATATGTGTGTGTAAAACAAGTATTTTCTCTTTTCATGAAGGGACAGTAAAAATACCTCTATTTTCTGGAAGTTATAATCTCTTTCAAAACTTTTCCTAATGTTGAGTTAATGTTTTAGTATTCCAGTGCTGTTGGTCCATTGTTCGGAAGTACAGCTTTATCAGCAGAATGTGTGGCAGATGGTTTACATTTGCATTAGCCTTCTGGAAAAGGAATCAGCTCCCACCAACATAAGCTTCAGCTTTTCTTTTCAAAATTTACAACAAATTCGTCAGAATGGCATTTTTAGAGGAAAAAACCCCCAATCCGACTGTCTTTGAGTTTCCTTTTTGAAGAAGAAAAATGAATCCTGTTCTAATGCCCTCATCTGCATATATATCTTCCGTCCCCTCCCCCAGTGTTTGTTAAAATGATTTAAGTATTTCATTATGCAAAATGACTTTTATAAAAAGACCTTCCTTTTTGCCCCACAGTCATTCTTAATTTCGTTTGTCACTTGTTATAGAGTGGAGTTATGTGAAGCTAGGATATATTATTTGTTCTAGTCTGTATTGGATAATTTATTACATTAAGAAACCAATAATTTTCAAATATAATCAGATTTAAGTTTTTAATAAGATTCATCCTCCCATTCACACTTGCTTAATTTAAGGATATTAAATCTGCTCAGGAATGAGCTGCCTCTCAAAGCCTCATGTGCCTATTAAAGGATTTTATTCCTGATGTGTTAATAGGATTTAATTACATTAGCCCTATAGTCCAGAGACACATCACAAATGTTAAACTTGATAAACCAGGCAAATACATGCTAAAAGAGTGATGGCCAGCTCCTCAAAAAGAAAAAAATTACAAGATGTTGATATTTTAATATCTCTGCTGTATAGCAATTTTAAATATTGAATGTTTATGTACACCTACAATGTAAATACTTTCTCTCAAAAAGAATTAAAATCAAAGCTAATGCAGAAATTAATAAGGCTCTCTATTGAGTGTTTATATTTGTTTCTTATTTCTGATTCCCTTAGATTAATTTAGATAAACTTTTCAGCTTTTGTCTTATGACATCCTCTTGTTGAGTACAGACAAAAGCAGCAGCAAGTCATTCTGGAAATTCAGCGTACTAAACACTGTCTCGATTTCTTGTTTCCTGTTGCTAATTAGGTTAATGGCACAGTGACAGAGACAGACAACAATGGCTTGGGACATTTTGCAGAGATGTGGTTGGGGAGAGGGAGAGAAAAGGAAACACGAACTCCTTAAGTGTGTAAATCTCATCAAGACCTCCTTCGGCAGCACTGGCATTGATCAGGAGGGCTGGCTCTTGTCAGAATGCCCGAATGCTCAGTGTACAGGAGGCAGTGTTTCTGATGGCTGCGGACATGCAGGGATGGAGGGAATGACAGGGTCTGCAGGGAATCACAGGGAAGGGGAAAAATTAGCAATGTGCCACTCGGTTGGACATTTTGCTTCCAAAATTAGATTGACGTGTGTTATGGCACATCTCCATTGGTAATCACAGACACTCAACATGTATTTCAAGAAGATTTAGACCCTGAGTTTTTCTCTCACTTGTGCAGAGATAGACTTTGGGCCTCTCAAAACATGGTGTAGGCTGCATTTTTTTGGAGGAGCTAAACACCTAAAGTAGGCTTTCATTTCAAAAAAAGGAACTTTCTGGCACTTTTCCTTGCCATGATAGCCTTGGAAACGTAAACTGATATAAACTGTTTTTTGGGTTAGAAAGGAAGTAGAGGCAGGGTTCTGCCTTGCCCAGCAAGCGGTTGGAGTGAAAGCCGCAAGGCTTCGTGCCGGCTTTCTGCCGCTTCCCCAGCCGGCCCGGGCCTCTCCGCCCAAGCTGTGGGCTGGACAGCTGATGCTCTGTCCCGAGAGTGGGAAGGAGAGGAGCAGGCTGGCTCTGGGGTGGAGGTGCAGGACGAGGCATGAGAAAGAGGGCATGGGGTCTACACATAGGATAGCTCCATTCTCACCAGTCTTGTGGCTCTAAATAAATGGGCTTTTTGAAAATCCTATTACTCTGGGAACTCCAGCTTGTCATTGAAAATACCGAGACCAATACCAAAGTGGGAGAGGGATGAGCTGAGCCACAGCTGAGGTCAGCTCATGTTCAGGCTCTAGGCTAGGCTGCCTTCGGACCACCTACCTCAGGCTTTGGAAATGGTCGATGTAGGAACCGACTGTGGGGTCTGCATGCAATCCTGCAGTGAGGAACTGAGACAAGCTGTAACCCTAAGCTGCCAGACCTGGCAGAGAGTGCAGACAATAAGCGTCTATAAAAGATAGTCTGAATAGCAGACAAATAATTGTGGTGGTGTTTTGATACCTAAGGTGGGTTCTGCCTTTTGGTACACTTGTAATGCCTTGGCTAGCTGTGTCATTCCTTATTTATACTGGCTATGAATAGCTTTTTAAGACAACATTATGGCGTTCACATTTATAGTTTGATAAACTCCTGAAAAAATTATTCAGGCTTGGTATCTACTGTTTGAGCAGGATTATTGATTGCTTTGTTTGTCTGCATTGGCATATATAAAAAGCTGTATGTGTTCATTAAAGACAAAAAGTATCTTGCTTAAAGATGAGTGCCTGTAAACGTGCAGCTTGTCACCATTTACACATATAGTCACTTTTTTTGCCTGCAATACTGTGTTAGGTGTTTCCTAATTTAACTTGGGATTTATTGCTCTGTAGTGTTTTTTTCCAGTTAGATGCCCATATTTCTTTTCACATGAATCTCCTAGGCATTTAAAGGCATATTAGCTACCTTGTGTTGCCACTAGAAGCAGAAGCTGAAATGGTAGCTGCCAGCAGGGATTAGCTGAGTGTGCCTTTGTTGTATCAGATACCAGGAGCATGAGCACAGCTGTCTGCCAGGTCTGGCAAGGTAGTCACCCTGCTCTGCCTCCCCACTGCTCCCAGGTCTTGTTGCTCGATTTATGAATTATAAAAGTTGAAATGACTTAGGAATTGCGTTCCTGTGAAAAATATTGAGATTTTGAAATTCATCTTTGTTCTTCTTCCAAAGTTTCAGGACTGTCCACTGAAGCAGGAAGGATGGTCATCCAGTGAGATTGCTGCTCCCAGGGCTCATGGGGCTTGTCTGGGACAGTGGAGCCATGCCTTGTCACGTGCCAGAGAAATGCTCACATGGAAGAAGGGTCTGAAATCACATCTCAGGCTGTAAGCAATGCTAAGGAGCTAAAACATAAAAGTTTAATTGCAAAGGAAAAACAGAAGAGCTGAGAGTAGGAGGATGTATTTCACAGGGACTCCCAAAGGAGAAGTGGTGTACAGGTTGAAAAATAATAGCAGGGCTGAAGAAAATCAATGTTCTTGAGCAGATGCAATGATAAAAATTAGGGGGCACACTCAATAGAGACAAGGATTAGACTATTATAAGAGGAGAAACAGGTCACTGAACACACTGAAGTATAAATGAGAAATAAGTTGCATAGAATGAAGTGCAAGGTCCTCTGGTGCAGCCTGAGAGGAAGAAGAGAGAACAAACCTTTGTAGCGACATTTGTGATGAGACATTATAGCCCAAAAGGAAAGATTCTTGTAGGTTGGCACAGGTGAAAAAGATAGAATCCACCCACACTCCCTCCAGACATACGTCCCATCCTTGCAAAATGTAGCATGGCTTGGGAATAACCAGCAACCTGACATGCCCTGCTGGTGGAGTCTGTTGGCAAACACTGCTGCCTTTAACCGGGTTTTGAATTTACTCTGCATATCCTTTTCATATCCACTGATGCTTCTCTTTAATGCCTCATACATGTGGCTTGGTGGGGAGGAGTGTACCTATTTGCACTTGAAATGCTATTGTTATTCTCATGGTCTGTATCACTCACACTTTACCTCTCATATTATACTGTCAAGATCATTTTACCTGTCTGTCATCCTTTCAGTGCTTCCTTTTAATTTGCTAGCCAGGCTCCTGCCTGCATGTCTTGGGCTCTTTCTAAGTCTCTTTGTTCAGACTCCTAGTAGAACCTTCCTGGAGTACAGGAAATTCACATTTCAATTGCTTTTCTTTAGATCTCTCCTTGCCATTCCCTGCACCCATCCAGCCTGTCTGGCATGTTTTCCAGGTGATGTCCTCCTTCATGATGCATTCCTTTGTTTTTTAACTTTTTCCTGAATAACTTCAGCTGCTGTTTGGAATCCCTTCCACATTTTTCTTCAAAGTGAGAACCATCTGGTGCTCTGTTTGGGGTGTTTCCCACAGGATTTGGGCAGGAGCAGGTACAAGGACAGCTCCCTGTGTCCTGCCCCATTGGGTGCCTTGTCAGGGCCGAGCAGCAGTTGCTGTTTCTGCCTGCTCCTCACACTACATTTGTTGCTGGCAAGTCTTGGTTGCTCTTGCAGTTGCTCCTGGATTCTCATCCTTCTCCTTTTCTTGCAGACTTAAATTGGGGCTGAGGAAAAGGTCACATTAATAACAAAAGTATTAATTTCTATGCGTCCAGAATAGTTCACTTCAGTGCTACCAGGCACTGTGTCGTCTTGCTTATGTGGTTCATGAACTACATGCTAATTTTCTTTATATTTAATTACCATTGAATGTCTCCTGTGCTTCAGGGTACAAGCCATCTTCTGACTAATTAGGACTTTTTCTCTGAACAGGCTATTCCCTGTAAGTCTACAAAGGGTTTCTTGTGCTTTCCTTTGAAGCATGTGGTAACCGGCCTCTGCCAGCAGTAAATGGATTGCTGGACACTCTGCTCCCAAAGTTCCTATGTTATTAAATCCACAAATTTACACAAAGCAAACTTAATAAGTGTAGCTGATTGAGCGGGCTTGGATCAAATCTTCAGCACAACAATGTAATGGAGTGCATATTGTGCTTAAAAGAAAATAAATATATTTTAAGACAATTACATGTTCTTTCATGATAAGTGTGCGCTCTGCATTAACTCCTTCCAGTCCAGGCTTTATCAGACAAGTCTGCCTTTTCATTATATAAAAACTGTGCAGGCATCAGAATTTCATTCTCAGTACTGCTTGGTCAGTGATTAAATCAGTGCATGCTTCATGCAAAAAGTGCTACAGCAATGTTAAATATTATTATTGATTATGCATATAGCAGTCAATACCAACATATTGTGTTTCAACTGCAAAAATGATTTTCTTAATTAGCTAATGATTTTTAGTCTGATTTCTCAACAAAATGAGATATTATGCGGTTGCTCTTCCTATCTGAATGTTCTCCCTCTCCCCTGTCCCTGTCACTTGTGAACCTGTTCAGACACTGTCAGTCTGGTTTGACTGAGGGTGGAGATTTCAAAAGCATCAAGTCCTTACATTTTTAAATAGGGCATCTGGAAACCCTCCTGATACACCAGCGAGGGCAGTGCTGTGTTAAAGCAGATCAGACCCCAGAGTCACCTGCAGGCACTCAACTTGGGAAGAGATGTGTGCAGGAGTGAGGCTTCACTGATGGTTACTCGCTGAACAATTTAGAGGATTTCGTCAAAACTTCAGGTTTTGATTTAAGAAGTGATGATGTGTCCTCTGCTCTCTGTTAAGTACCTGAAGTGCTGAGACCCTGTGAGTAGCCGAGTCATGGTTACCACTTGCTCAAAAATGAAACCATGTTTTTTTCTTTCATTTGTAGATCAGGTTATCCATTTCAATAAATGAACTAAACATCCTAGGCTGCTGTAGTCACGCTTTCAGAAAGAATAGGAGCCATTTAATGCACCAAACAGTCTGTGATGTAAATGACAGGAAGCTGCCTCCACACACAGGACAGCCCTTTGGGACAGGTTATGCCGGGATTCCTCACACAGCAGTCACTTTCTGCTAGGAACTACATCTCCAAAGCCTTTGTACAGACATAAAACCAGCTCATTTTCTGGAGTTGGGTCATGTCCAAGCATATGAGCTTCTTCAAGCATGAAATTCCACTTGACCCCATTAAGGTTTCCTTGGCATCAGATATGTACACCACAGAGTGGATAATGTTCATAACTCATTTCACATTACCCCCGGGTAGTGCCAGTGGAGAAATCCTGTCTAGTCTAATGCAGTCAAAGCTGTGAACATGAGAAAATTGAAACATCTGGCCAGGTTCCTCTGTTGTGCCCCAGGAGGTGTGACATGAGAGATTCAGGTCAGAAAGAGGGGGCACAAAGGCATCTCTTTAGGAGTGCAAGTGCTGCAGAGGACAGCTGTCCCAGCAATGTCACCAGCAGCACCAAGGGGTGCCTTGGCTGTGCATGTCACCTCAGCTAATTTCTTATACCTACACTGAAGTTCAAAGGTGCAGCTACAGTTCATGTAAACTTGTCTAAGCTAACCGAAGAGTAGGGATCTGAACACAGACACGGAGATACTGTGGGCAGGCAGAGCTTTTCTGGGCTAGCTGCATGGATATTTGAGTCCACTCAAACACTGGAGTGCTGTGAGGGGTGTAGCTCCTGGACGGAGTTGGGTTCTGCATGCTGAGGGAGCCCAAGGGTAGGTGCTCGCTCTCTGTCTCCTGCTGGGGTTTGCTGGGGGCATGGGCAGGATCACAGCCAGGCAGAACCTGTGCAGCCAGTGACTCTGCGGGACCCAGCTGCTCTGGCAGGGCAGTGCATGCTGGTCCTGTCTGACCAGGCGTTAATCCTCAGTGAAAACAAAAAACAGCCATTGCCTCGGGCAGATCTTTTCCTTCTGCAGCAAAGCAACGGTGGCCTTGAGCCTCCTTTGCCTGCACCAAGGGCGGCAGCTGTGGGCAGGGATATCCTGGTGCCTGTCCCCAAGCCCTTTCCAGTGCTCCGTGGTGGGAGAGCAGAAAGCTGAGCCAAAGCTCCAAGACTGTCCTCTCTCTCTCTCCAGCTCTAGCATTTTCCTTCCCTCTTCCTGCAGCAGGCACAGCCAGGCCCCAGCTCTGCATGAAATCACAGGGCATGAAATAGGATTTTGTCACCACACAAAGTGCATTGAGGCAACACAGACCTGTCCAAGGGGACTCCAGTTTTGCCTGTCATGGTGCCTTGGTTCGTAAGAATCCCTCCTCACCTATAAGTCCTTTAGAAGTTGCTGAGATTTACAATTTAATTTTCTCCACATTTCATGTTTTCTCTATCAGATCAGAGACTTGATCTGTAAGATCAGATTAAAAGAGACACAAAACTTTTTGTTATTACTGTTTTGCGTGCTGAGGTATTGCCTCCAGAGAATACCTGAGGAATATATACTTCAAAATTTTTTGGTACTTTTAAGGGCTAAGGATACAAAATAGCTTTATCCCAGTATTACATGGAGAAGCCTGTTTGTATGTTTTTGTGACAAGGTCTGCTCCTAAAGAAATATCATTAATTTAACAATAATTAATTCACACATAAGGATTAGAATGAGAAGATACAATAAAGTTCATTTCTGAAATAGAGTGCTTTATTGACTGTATCTCTGAAAAAATGGAAAGAAGTCATATGTCTTTCCTTCTTGTCCCTCTTTGCAGGCTACTGGAATTCAGAATTAACCTCTGGTCAGGAACCTCATATTCACTTAATGTTGTATCTCCTCTGTATTCTTGGAGTTTTTCTGGAGGCTACTAGGCTGATGTACTTATCCTGATGTACTGATGCTCGGAAGAAGACACCATGAAGACTTGTTTAAATCCTCCCAGAAACTATTTTCATTGCACTTGAAAATTTGTTATGTTTTTATTTAGTGCCCAAACTCTAATCTTGGTCTTGGCCCCTCAATGTTGCAGTGCTGGGTGAGAGGTTCTCCAGGCTGGTTTCTTACTAAAAGGAATAGATATTTTGCTGGAAGTTTCCAGGACACACTCCTCATGCCTGGTGGGTATATTTTTACTATGGTGTTTTTTGCTTATGCTGAGCAATTCTTCTAAAGCTCTTGTGGATTTTGTCCTTATGTTCATAAATATTTTCAGATCCTTTAATTAAAATTTCCCTATACAAGATGCAGAGCATTACTCTTTCATAGCTTATTTTTGAAGGATAAGGCATTGTTCTCTGCCTGCAAACACTGAAACCTAGAGCACTGCCATTTCCTTCTCCATAATTAGGTACCCTTGCCAGAGTTTCAGTTATTGTGATACAAGCAGTTCCTTCTGAAACTGCTGAAATTTACTGTGTGCCTTGAAAAGGAGGGGAGGGAAAGGAGGGAATGGTGACATCAGGCTTCAGCTTTTAAAACCAGGACATTTTTAATTGGATATCTCCTGAAATGATGCTCTAGCAGGGATTGATGACTAGATATTTCTAGTCTTTACATTTTCTAGCTCAGTGAGTTTCAGTACAGAAGAGACCACAAACTTGGTCTCACACAAGAGTGATAATGGACAGACCAGACAACAAATAGTTTGTAAAATTCTCCCTCACCCAAGTTTCAGGGAATAATACTTTTACCATTATTGTTCAGCAGAAGTCACATTATCTTAGCTGGATGTGATGGCTTAGCTGTATTGCCTTAATTAAAGCAGTTAAACTGTTTACTCACAAAGTGCCAGTGTGTCTGGGATATGTGTTTGGAAAGAATGAAAACCAGCTTTCCACAGAGGATGCTTTCTTTTTGAAGGATGTTTATAACCTGGTCCCCAGGTATTCTTCCTTTCTGAACACATCCAATCTTTTCAGTTATCACTGGCCGTTCACCACGATGATTGATAACAGCACAAAAACAAATAGTTATTTAACCATTGTAAAAAAAAGCCTTTCAAAACAAACCTTGAAGAATGACTCACTTTGTACAAGTAGGATTTTGCTAGGCTGTCTGAATCAAAATTAACCTGCTTCCTTCTGTGTCAGGGAGGATGTTATGGATGGCTCTTGGGGCTGGCAGGTTACTCCTGCCTGTCTGCCTGGAGTTACTCCTTTGAATGCGGGCCAAGTTGACACAACTTGAAATTTACCCTCAGGCAACATTCAGGACCACATTTGATGATTTTTGGGCTCAGTCCTACTCTCTCTGGGCATATGTTCACACAATAAAAATATGCTCTCCTTCCCTGACTTGACACTAATTGCTCAGCCAAAAAGTGAAGGATTCTGACACTGATTTAAGCACGTACCCGAAGCCATCATTCTTCAGCACAAAAATCAGAGGCAGGTAACATCTACACTTCAGGTGCAGCAGTGTACTTTAAACATGCACTGAGGTGCTGTCCCGAGGAACAATACGTTCTGGGTCCACTCTGTGACCTGTCATTTCTTACCTAGAGCTCACTTGTCAAAAATGATGGGACAATATGTGGGAACACCCACGGCATCTACAACTTTTTCTCAGCATCAAGAAAAATGAAAAATGTAGGGTCGTCAGTGGGGTACTTTCTGGAACAAGTAACATTCCCTTTAATCCTCTCAGCTTCTTCTGGGGGATTTCTCTTGTTTTCCTTCCCCTTATGTTAGCTAGCTAGAGCCTTGGGACTGTCACGAAATGTCTGGAACCTTTTCTTTGGTGTTTTTATTTAAAGCCTCCAGAATTTACAAACAGAAAACTAACTCTGCATAGACAACTAGTCAGCTCCATGCTGCGTGATCACTAGCTGCACCACAAGGAGGAGTGAGCGTGGGAGCCAGCGTCTGAAGAAATGTCTTTTAAATATCTTTTTTTTTTAATTTTTTTTTTTTTACTTTCACTCTTTCTTTTCAGACAATTTGTGGTTTTTGACACGTACATTTGGCTGTCCTGAAATGTGTGTGACTTCTTGAATGCTCTATAGCAGAGATGTGTTTTTCTTTCTGACCACCTCCCTAATTTTCAGCTCTGCAACCTTCCTCAGTGGGGAGGTCTATTTTGGAGGCTCTATTTTCTCTCATGTCCTGAGGAGAAGTGTCAGCAGCATAAGTCCAAGAGGCAAATCCTTGGGGTCCTCCCTATAAGTACCTACTTTATAATGATTTTTGACTATAATTATTTACTTCAAATTACTAAGCTGAAACCTGACTGCCTATTTTTATGACATTAGGTGCTGTGTTGACCTCATATTATTTGATCTCCTCTACCAGGACTAGCAAGTCAAATAGCCTACAGAAGGTTAAGTATATTAGCCTTCTCACTTAAACTTTTATTTTTATTAAGAATGGTTGAAAAGTTCTACTTTTTTCTGCAAAACCACATTTTTGACATCATACCTTTCATCACTTTTTTTAGCTGCATCTTCTATCAATCACTTCATTATTTTCCTCTGGTTTCAAGTAGGGCTGAGAAGTCTACAATTATCTGGATCATCTCATTTACCGCTGTCAAATATTGACACTAAATATTTATAATTAAATATTGATCGTAATGGGTGAAATGTAGAATTGATGACTGTACCAGATTCCTGGCCCTAAAGCAGGCCAGGCCATCTTGCAGCTCTCACTGTGGGGGTCCTGGCAAAGAGCCGAGGACCTGCGCACCTGAGGACGACACAGCTTGAAACACCTGCCTCCAGTGTGCAAACCTCTCTGTCATCGTTAGCCATTCCACTCGCATGCTCACTTTTGACAGTGTCTGAAAACTATTTAGGAATCATAACAATGGCATCATCCCTCCCAGGTGAGCCCTTGGTTGTCTGTGGTGTTTCATGGTTTTAGGCACTTTTACTGAAATCTGAGCACAAGGCAGATTCCCTTCTGATCAATGTCCCTGGGAGATAAATGCAGGGCTATTCATCAACAGTGTTAAAAGACACCTCGCAAGTGAAGCAGCTGTAGTTACATCTGTTTGGAAAGTGAAATCAGATCCCATAGGTACTGTGTGTGGATGAAAAATAGACAAGAGTTTAGTTCTAAGGTTTCCTCCTTTTATATTTCCCAGGATGTGTGTGTGAAACATCTAAGATCACCAAACAGGTGCCCTTTACATCCTTTCCATGTTTTTATTCATACATTTTTACTGTGGTTGCTCTTTCAGGGGCTATCCTACTTGATAGCTGAACAAATTAAGGCAGTCCTGAATTGGAAGGTCTGCAATCACCAGGTTGACCTACATCAGCCGGTTGTATTACTTTAATTTCTTTGCATGACCTCTGCCTCTTGCATGACAGCCTTCTAGTATATGGATGTTTGTAGTGGAAAGTTGCTGAACGAGGAAGAAAAAACTGGCCACTCACCTAGAATATGAATCATGGAGAGCTTCCTCAGAGCTGTCTATTCTTAATTTCCTGTGGTCAGTCTGTTAGCAGCGTTGCTGGTGGAAAGCCATTATGATCTGTGCTGCTATTTCAAAACAAATGCCTCTTTATCTGGTAAGATTATGTGTTCTTTCAGCTTTCCAGGCAATTCTAACAGGAAAGAAAATAAAATTAAATGGCATTCTTCTCTTCTTTTTTTGCTTTCATATTATTTTGCCCACTGTTGGAAGCAGAAATGCTTAAAAAATACTTAACACATATAAAATAATAGTAGTAATAATATTATATAGAGATACCTTGTCTGTAAATCGGTGGTGACAGCCAACCTGCAGACCAAGCAAAAAAATGTTCAAATGGCTTTATTGAAAATCAATGTGCATTTGTAAGTGAGGATTGTTTTTTAAATCCTTTGTGTTCATTGCTAGCTTTGTGGTGATGACACTTGTGGGGAATGCTACAGCTTTGTTTCCAAGAGTTAGTCTTAAATTGCTGGAAGAGGTAACTGAATTTCCTCCCTGTTTTCTTTTTCCACCTGTCCAAAGTGCCATAAGTCTTGAGTAAAAGGAAGCTGGATGGCAAATTCTTTTGTAAAGTACAGTATTGCCTGTGGCACAGGCAAGGTAGGAAAAGCAAGAAGGACATAATTCCCTGTGTGTGGCTGGCAATCACCTCCCCATCCACAGAGGAGGACATAAGATGAAGCAGGAGGGTGAGAAGGATCCTGGTGGCTGGCTGTGCTCCTCAAGACTCTTGCTCAATTGTCATCTACGCAACACTTTGACGTTTTGATGGCAGCAAATTTTCCAGCAACAGTGTAAGAAATTTGTGTCCCTGGTGTTTTTCTCTCTGCAGAAAAACTCTTGTACCTCAGCCAGTGCAGGGACTGTAGCTGAAACTAATGCCAAAAGCAGATTTGCACTAAAGCACTGAGGTGGGGTTGGGCAGCTGAGGTATTGGTGTATGAACCGCCCTCTGCCCCGCTGCAGAGCCGGCAGCCTCCTGCGGAGGGTGGCAGCGGGCAGGTGGAGGTGGGACTGCTGCTGAGCCACCACAGCTGTTCCTGGGCCTCCGGTGCCATCGGCTGGAGGTCCAATCGGCTCCAGGTGAGAGCAGCAGCTTAGGGGTCCCTCAGCGGGGTGCGTCTGTAAAGGTCACAGGGTGTGCTTAGGGCTGCACCTCCTCAAGCTGCATCATCTAAGAAAAAGTAAGTTGCTTATTTTTCTTAATTCAGTTTTATATTTGCGTATGTCAGCTGTTTGTTGGAGCACTGTTTTCCAGCAATTTCCGCTTCTGCCTGTGTTGGCTACTGGCAACATTTTTAGTTTATGCAGTCTGGTGGTTTTTCAAGGTTGTTTTTCCTCGATAGAGATCTCTCATGTATTATTCCATCCATGTGTACAATATAAACTTAGGTGACCTTTCCCTATGCACAGCTTTCAGGTACATGTGGAACTCTGGAAATGCTAAATCACAAAACTGCAGTGATTAGGTCTGTGTGCTCTGCACATTCTCCAGTGATGGGGCCAGGATAAGGTGCATTTTTAGAAACTGAGTAATAGAAATTGAGTAAAGAGTGTTTTGTCTACGGAGTGTGGTAATTGTCAAGAAAAAGACTATTTTAACCTTTCTAAAAAATACAACAAGACTGCCCCTCTTATGACTGCAGATTAAATCATGGAATTTTGCTTTCATTTGACTTTTGCCTTATCATCTAAGCAGTTTCACATGTATGCCATATGCTTGCATTATTTATACTTTCACATTTCATAATGTATATATTACTCCATCTGTGTTTTTTTCCTTTTAGTCTTTACTGTTCTACATTAGGATTGCATTTGAATAGAAATCTGTAAAATAAGTGAAAACACCTGTTTCACTAAAGTGTTGCATGAAATAATTTTCAGACAGGAGTCCTAACTAATGTTTTTTCTGGTTTTCTTACAAGGTATAAGATTATGCGTTGGGCATAGAAACGCTATCTTAAGTTATATATACCTACTGACTTCTTAAAACAAGACTGAATTAAAAAGAGAAGCAAAGTTTGCTATAATCAAATCAACTTATGTTATCCTTGGTTGCTTTATTTGAATAATTTTGCATATAAAGTGGTAGCACTCTGGGTATAGTGAAGGCTTTCTGTAGAGTTCCTCTTCACCTAGCAAGAGAACCAAATACATTCTCAAAGCAGGCTGTTGTTAATAATGTTGTGTGCACAGGGACTTTCAGTCAACACACTATCACCTATGCTCCTGTAAAAATAAGGGATTCTGTAAGATGCTTCCTTTAGCCTCAGAAACCATTCTATTCGCACAGGCAGTCTCTTTAAAAGGAAAAGAGAATGAAAGGAAAAATAATACTACTTGATATATGTGAATCCTACTCTAGCTGCTTACAAAATATCATTTTTCCAGGAAAAAAGTTAGAAAAAGCCTTCATGCCTTGGTGTTAGACATACCACAGCTCATTAGCACCTCTCCTCAAAGAGGAATGAGTTAAGGACAGCTGACTTGGATACCACAAGGATGAACATGGCATAGAAAACCAGGAAAGAAGAAACCTACAAAATATGGTGAATTTGATCTAAGAAGTTTTTCAGGGCATATGAAAAATGAGATAAAAAGTGTCACGTAATATGGGTTTTTCAGTGTGGAGAGAGGGAAAAAGTGTTGTTTTTCACTCAATTAACATACTGGCATGAGGCAGTGCTAAGGGTTCAGTTGAGTGTTCCATAGCTACTTCTCCATACAACAAACTATGAACCTTCTGAAAGTCCCTTTGTGGTTAAAATGCTGAGTCCCCTCTGATAAATCACCAGGATTTTGGATATATCTGCTTTATATGATGTAATTACTTGAGCTAGCTGTAAACGGGGTAGATAAAATACCAGAAGTAGTTGAACTGTTAAAACATGGCATATGTGGAGAGCTACTTAATCCCACTGGGCAAACAAAATAATACTGCTGCTTTTATGCAAGTTAGCTGCTGTCTAGACATACCTGTAGCCTCTTAAATCACTTAGTACTTTTGAAAGTTTTACCACTACACTCATCAGTCATTTTTTATGCTTTAGAAAGCCATGAAATGGCTGTTTAATTATGCAAAGTGAAGGTATAATTAAATTTCACTAGAACTGTTGGGATTTGAATATGATGAAATAAAAAGGGTTTAGTTTTACAGGCTCAGTGTGGCACAGAGTAATCTCAAAGCCTTTGGTTTTTTTCATATCTGTGTCTCTGGGGAAATGGAGACTTTGGCCCAAGGTGGCTCTCTGCCTTTTTGCCAGGCAATATGGATGTACACCTAGAAAAGTTAGATGTTGCCAAGCACAACGCCAAGATGTTATTTGTTTTGCTCTGGAGAAGCGGCCGGTGCTGTTAATATGTACATCTGGAACTTCTTGAAACCTGGTAATAGGAACAGTGACAAAAGCCAAAGGAAGAGTCAAAATAAGCAGATCTACAATACAACTTTCAAAAGCAGTAGCATGAACCTGGGCACCAAGGTGTGAGGTGTGAGAGTACAGTACTGCCTGCTCACCAACGTGAGAGCTGTTAGCTCAGCTCTTCTGGATAATCAGGCTGCTTGTCTAAAAATGCTTGTAAGAGGTTGGTTTTTCCTTTATATTTGCAGCTTTAAATGCTTTAGCCTTTTAATGTGGAGCTGGCTAGTTTCTTCTGTGTACTGCTGGTCACTTATCATTTATGTCACTTAGTGTGGTAGTGATTTGGTTTCACTTTCCTCTTTCTAATGTAAGACCCATTTTGGAGAGGACAAATTGAAACCAAAATGTGTTTAAAATTAAAAGTGTTTGAGGTGTTGTTGCTTTCCAATCAATGGAGTGGAAACTGAGGGGGGAAAAATGGCTGAGAGAGAAGGAAAACGTGGTGGAAATGCAGCATTCTCATGTAGGTCAGGCTTTGCTGAAGGATGCTTAGTGATGATGGGCTGGTACATGCTCGTTTTACTCTGTCTTCAGCTACAGTGCTATAATCCTGAACAAGAAACAGAGAGGAGGGGAGGTGCTTTGTACAGTTGTGGATCAGGGTCACAGCCCAAGATCCCTCTGTCACAGGGTTGCCTCCTATTGCAAGCATATTGTACACTGATATAAAATATGCAACTTGCATTATATAAGTGTTAAGGGCAAACTTACAGCTCATATCATGACTCTTGTTTCTTATAAGATTTTACTTGCTGAGTCTGAATTTTTCAACCAGCTCTCTGACTTGAGCTGGAATTTTTTTTTTTGTTCACTCCAAAAAAAATTTGAATATAGTTCAGCCATTTCCAGTGTATGCCTAAGTAGAAAATTGCTATGTTTGTTTCTGTTCCCTCTGTTGTGGGCTTTCTCTTGTCTGGTTTTTTTGGTATTTTTTTTCTTTTCCTTTGGGAATTTTTTTTTTTTAATCAGAAGAGTTTGCAAATCCATTTCAGTGAGAAATGCAGTATATTCATCCAGAATTCAGGAGCTAACTTCGAGTTGGAGACCCTATTGTATCTCTGAGACCTCCCAGGGTTAACAGAGTGTGTGCCATGGCTGAGCACGTGGGCTGGAGAAGCACCTGCTGTGTGCTGAGCTGTTCTTTCCTCTGGCCATGTTTGGTGCCCTGGGTAGGTGGTAGCTGCTGAATTAAAAGAATTAATTATATATTCTGCTTTAAAAAGGCAGTGTAAGTGGGTTTGTGCTTTGCTGCCTGTATGCCCTCCCAGTTGACCCAGAGGGTTGGTTTTCCTGGTGGCTTTTTCCCTGTGGTCATCACCACAGAGTCTTTCTGCTTCTCAGACACCTGTCAGTCCAAACCTGTGTGTAACGTTGAGTGCAACGTGCAGCAGTGTCATAACCTGTCCATGCAAGAGATTAAAGCAAGGTGCCATTTCCTTGTGGTCGTGGTTTACCTATAGAATGTAAATAATGTAGTATGGGATTTGGGAATTATCTTCATTATATAATGTCACTTACAAATTGGTCAGAAATTGATGTAAATGCATTAATTTCCACTGATTCTGATGACTGTGTAAACTGACTATAAAATGCATATTAAAAGTGGAGGGGAAAGTATTCTAACTTGCATAACAACAGTTATATAGCAGAAAAAACTATACTGCTTTCTGTATGGCAAATTCTAGTGAGAAGCTTTGGTTACGTGCTACCAGGGATGCAGATCCATCTCTGGTTAATTATTGTGCTCATTTACAGTGTTTTGGGCTGCTTTTCTGGTGTATTCTGGTCTCTTACTGAATAGTTTTGGAGATTAACCATGGCCCTATACCAGGTCACAATTTGATCTGCAGGTTTTTCAAATGGCAATTGGTGTTTAGTATTACTGTTTTTCTCCTTAAAACTAAATAACACATCAAGAATTCAGTTTTATTTGGATGTAGTCACACAGCTCCCATAATTTTTTTAAGCGTATGTTTTGGAGATCCTGCACTGTACAGAAACTCGTGGGTGGGGAGTAAGTGCACATGCTGGGAAAGCCCTGTTGGTGTTGGCACCTCCTGTACCACTGCAAAGCCCCGTAGTGATGTGCAGCAAAATGTTTCCCTCTGGATTATTTGTCCACTGAGGAGGAAAATGACATTCAACAATGACACCCTGCCTTTATTTCCTTTGTATTCCTTCCTGACTTTACCTGTGGGCTTTTTGGGAAATGTGTACTTTTTTTTTCCCTTCATAAAGCTCCCTGGGCACTACTGTGTGGTGTTGGACCATCCCCTGAGAGACGTGGCTCCTGAAGTCTCAGGGAGTTTTGACCAACTTGTTAGTTAATAACTGTGGTGTACAAACAATTTACTGGCTTGTCTAGTTTGAGCTATTTTCCTTTAAAAAAAGGAACTAGGCTTCCCAAGGATAGGTGAAATTGAAACACAATTGTAGAGTAAAAAGATGCTTTTTGAGGCAAATTAGTGGTTTCCCTACATTCTAAAGCTTTTGAGGTAGCTGACTGTGCCTCCTTAGGTTTCTCATAATCTTTCTAGACTACAAAGTAAGACAGAGGAAATGCTGAAACAGAAGTGCTATGAAGTTATAAGCAAATCAAGTACTTTAAAAGATGTGCTAGTTGTACTTGCCACACTCCTACATAAACCTGAAACTATAACGCTGAGAGGGAGGGATGGTAACCATCGATGCCAAAAAATGAAACAAAAAACCCCCCCAACAAAAGGAAATGGTTCCTTTCAGAAAACACAGGTACTTATTTATTCTAATCTTCTTTCAACATTCTTGCAATGGGGAAAGGAGGAAATCCTAATGGTTAATTTAAATTTAGTATTTGATATATTAGCCCTACTCCTGTCTTTAACATTTAAACTTTTGCGCACCTGCTTTAATAACTGCCTTTGGGTTTTTGGGGTTTTTTTCTCTTTTTTAGAATATCCTGAATAACTGATTAATTGAACATTTTAAATGATTTCTGTCGTTTGCTAGTGCTACATGGTTGCTTCACCTTTTTAAAAATGTGATGCTATCTCATAACTTGAGGTGGCATAAACAGTGAATGGGTGATATTTTTCTGTCATATGATTAAACTTTGAAGAAAACTCTTTGGGGTTTGTGTAGGCATGAGCTATAATTCCTGCAGGGACCTTATGGCCAAGCTTGAAGATGACTGAATTGATTTATTTGCAGAACTGCTGAAATGGTAGATAGCAAGACTTCCCACTTGGCTCTTCCTTGTCTGATTTTAATATTTTTTTCCTCTCAAATATTATTTTTCTCTAGAATGCAGAGCAGACCCTTGTTAATGTTTTCATCTCTATCTGGGCAAGCTCTCCAAGGGTGACCTTATAAAAGAATCATCTTTCATTTCTATGAAAAGAGCTTGTCTACTAAGGAAATCACTTGGCTTGAATACTTGTGATTGTATGTAACTGAGATTATATTTAACTGAAATTCTACAGGAGAATGAAAAAAAAAGTACAAGATATTCAGACTTAAAACTGTAATAAAAATAGTTTGTCAGCAACTGGTGCTCTTTTCATGGTGCCAAGTATCTGTTTATTACACTGTTGTCCATCTGTGTAGGTCTGTTGCTCTTGGAGTTTCCTAGCAAAATGAACAGGATATTTTTTTCCCCCTGAAATCAGTATTCTGATGAAACCTGCAGACCAGCAGGGAGTTGTTCTTACCTTGTCCGTTTTCCCACAGGCATTGTTCCAGTGCCTGTGTTTTGCTTGCGGTGCGTGAGGTGGTGTTACAACACGTGAAAGGGGAAAGAGGGTTTGAGGTAGAGCTGGCTGGGGGACAGATGAGAGGAACTCTTTAGTACTGAACAGTGTGCCAGACAGGAAGGGGACCTGAACATGTCATGTTTTTTGTTAGAAATATCTTACAGGGAGGAACCCAAAACTAGCCGTGAATAAGGCGCCTGTCCTTTCTGAATCCTCTGAAAAAGGAGGAAAAATCAGTGATAAACTCTGGTACATGAGCTTTATAGTCTATGGACTAGGATGTTCAGTGACATGAAATCACATCTTTATAAAGTCAGAGTGCATTTCTGGTGTGGTCTGTGGTTACCACTAAAGGCTTTATACTAATGCTGTTACTGGGGGCAGCTGCATTATAGCACTGCTTACTTATTTATTCACTGTAGTGACAGTTACATTTCATGTAGCAGCTGCTGAAGCCAAGACTATTCAGCAAGGACAAAATGTGATAAAACTTCAGAGGTTTTCTTCTGCAGTATTAACTCTTTATATAGGAACAAAGAATATTCTACTGCTATTTTCAACTTTTCTCTTTAATATTATCTAAGAAATTCATTAGCTACTAGTTAGGAATGTCAAGTTCACTTCATAGCATTTGACTTTCTTATATGTGTTTCTGTTCTGGATTTGTAAGACCTAGATGCAGGAAAGTCTGGCTGCATTCAGCCTGGCCGGGGGAGTCTGTAACGAGGTAGCCAGGCATGTGCTTGCAGGGTCCTTTGTTGGCTGACTCTACAGATCTGCTCCCTGCTTGTGGCAAAGCTAATGGTGCTGTGGGCCAGTCTGCTTTTGGGAACAGATTCCAGAGAAGAGCACAGAGAGTCCGTCATCTTTCCTCCATCTGCTTGAGGAGTTTGGCTACTACCCAGCAAAAATGACATTTACTGGGAAAGGCTGTTTGGCCCACTTCTGTGAATGATGTGTCGCACCCTTTACTTTAAAACTGATGCTAACCACTTTATTTGTGTTAATACTTATTTCTCTCTCTTAACTTTGAAGGAAAATGTCTATAACTTCTGGTGAACTACCAGTACTAGACTCTAAACAGTCCTTCCAATGTAATAGATGCTGTATGTGTAATCAAATCCTGCCATAAGTTGCTACCAAAGACTTTTCAGGCTTTCTCACTGCTGAGTCATGGCAGCTCTAAGGGGAAATACCTTTGATTCAGGATTTACTGCCCATGATAAAGAAGGCAGAATTGATATTTTCATTTTACATGCTGAAGGTCCATGAAAAGCAGTGATATTTTGTCTTCAGTACATATGACACACCTAGGACACCAGTGAAATGATCAGAGTAAATACTAATGTGCTGTCTCAAGATGTTGCTCTCTCACATCTCGTTTTGCATGAGCTATCCCATAGCTGCAGTGATGGAAAACAAGCTGCTATATTTAACTATATTTTTAATATACATCAGTAACAGACATATGTTTTATAAGTTTAGCTGTAATTAACAGGTTTCCAAATTTATATTATCTAGCTTTCTGTCTGTGCTTATTTTTGCGCAGCACATGTAATGTTATATTCATGGAACCAGTCAGAAAGTTTTCAAAAAACCAAATGTCAGAAAGTGGCATTTTGTTGAAACTTTCTTAGGGAATGTGGAATTTTCCATGGAAAACTTTTTTCCTGAAAAGCTTTGACATGCCTTCAGTATGGCTTCTGGTTTGAGGGAGGAAGACACTGCTACCCTGGTGTGTGGGAAACTGAAGGAGCTGACACGGGATGTGCTCCATTTGGCAGACCAGGGACTTCATCCTGGTGAATCTTGTCTCTTTGGCTCAGTTACATCCCAAGAGGAAATGCGGAAATATTAAATCTCAAATAGACCCCGCAGTGATCTAATCACAGCAAAAATTTATTAAGCTTCTGCAGGTAATGAAGCCCCTGTGTGAACTGTTGCTGGCCCTGTTGGACAGCTGGCACTGAGTGCTGCACACAGAGCTCACGGGCAGCACCCAGCGTTTGCGTCCTGCCTCTGACTCCGTGTGGTGGTCCTTGGTCCTCCTTCAGCTCAGCCACACTCTGGACACCAGACCCAGACTCCACACAGACCTGCTGCTTGCCAGGATGGTACAGGGATAATTCTGTATGAGAGGGCTTCCTCTGGGCCAGGAGTCAGGGGTGGAATAAACAGTGCAGTCTTTTACCAGTCTCTTTGAAGGTTCCTGGGGGATAAGCCATGCCCCACTCCTCCCTGTCCCCCGGCCCCAAATCTCATGCTCATTTAATTCATTTTGAACTTTGGATACCAAATATAACATGCCGGACCTGATTGTCCTCATTCACACTGGTCTCAAAGAACATGAATTCACAGGAGCTGGTGAGAAGTTTGCCAAGTCCATTTATCTACCTAAAGGTTTATAGAATAAAGGGGCACTAAAACATCTTTCTTTGCTTTTCAGCTCGTGGTCTGTAAAAAAGCAGCTGCCTCTGCTGATTGCTGGCAGGTTGCAAGGGGAGGGTGGGACAAGCTCACAAAGATGCTCATGAGCCAAAATGCAAGTCTGCATCAGGTAAATCAATCTCATTCTTGCAGGGAGTTAGTGACAGAAATGATCTAATTTGCCTTGAGTACATATTTTTGCCCTTTTTATTTTCTAACACAAATAGCTGGAAAATTCTTTCCCTATGGAGAAATTTCTTAGAAACAAGTTTGCTGTGTCTCCTCCAACACAAAGTGTTTCTGCATTGGGGTCCAGTGGAGCCAGAACTTACATGGCTGTGCTGCCTGAGGTTCAGAAAGGTTGCCTTGACTAGATTATGGAGGTGGCATTGCTGCTTGTCATGCTTACTGACCTTTCCTTTAGCACTGGAGTTGGTAATTTTACTTTTCTGTTACCCCAGGAACATAAAATAACTTAATTGTTTGGAACCCCTTGTCTTAGCTGTGCTCTGTGCAGCTGCTGTCTCCACCATTGGAAAGGTTCTTTCACTTGCGGCTCCCCTACTTGTTGCAGAAGTTTCAGTAAATCATTGTTATATTCTCTGGCTGTGTAGCATTTGACTTTTTTTTTTTTAGCATCTGAGCTCTGTATCTCTGAAATGTGATGCCACGGTTTCCATCATTACCTTCCCTACACAGGGTCTGATTTTGAAACACACATTTTCACTACGGTGAAACCATCTGCTACGTGTGGGGAATTAGCAGTACTAGGCATAATGTTTCTTTATGCTATCTAGAAATGTGCCCAAGTAGTGCAATATGATTGGGCACAACAAGATTTAAATGCCTGTTCAGTGCATAGATCTGCAGTAAGGCCATTTTCACATCATCTTGCTTTGGCTTACATTATGTTGTATTGAATTTCATTTCAGGTTTTGTTTGCTGGTGTCACATAGGACCTGCTGTTGTTATTACCTCAGATACATGTGTTTTTAAAAATAGTGTTCTGAGATTCAGATATAGTTGAATTTACATGTACTGAACTATGAATGTGTTATAAGCTGCCTTATTTACTGGACAGTAAAAGCATGTATGTGGGTAGTTATTGTAGAGTAGTAAATGTGCTGTAAATTCACACTTAACCTCCCAGGTGGAACCTGTTTGTGGAGCCATATCTAAGGATTGTCAGGAATTAGAATAATATCATTGTTGTTCTTTTCATAAGTACATAGCATTTACAGGGCTCTGAGCAAACTGTATACTTCTTTTCACAATCACTCTTTAAAGGCTTCTGTTTTTTTCTTTCCTTTTATTTCAGCATGTCTCATATACAAACCAGGGTGCATTCTTTTCATACAGTATTGAATTACCGTTTTATGGGCATACAAAATGATTTCCCCCCTGCCCCCACTCAGTAGTTGGTGGCAATTCAGTGCATTTTCAAGCCTTAAGTCCCTTTAAAATATAAACTAATCCCTAGCCCATCATGTGTAGGTAACTATAATCTGTAATTTGCAGAAGTTAAAATTGAGGCAGAGAGGTTAACTTGCTGCAGATGTAGTGATACAGCAGTAAAGCATGAATTAATCATTGCAAGCATCCTTGTAGAACCACTAGTGCAGAATCTTGTCAGGCATCTAAAGTGTGTGTGGCTTCCCGGCTCCCAGTCCCTAAGCTGCAGCACACTCATCTTCGTACTGTCCCCTCTGTGTTTTCCTGTGTCCCTCCTGGTGACTGTTCTTCAAGAATCAGGTATGCTAAGCTATTAGCTATGTTTCCATGCAGTCAGAATAGAAAAACTACTGATGTTGAAAAATGTGGGGACACCTTTTGCTCCCTCCCTCCTTCCTGTTTTTGCCGGCCTAGTTGCAAATTATCAGTGTTGAAAGAAGTCATGAGGAAAGGAAGATGAACGCATGACTGAAGAAAACTTCAGATGCTAGAAACCTGATAAGCTTCTGAAGTCCTTTAGCTTCCTGGCAGGCTGTAAGGACCAGAAATCTGTTTTTACTATTTCTAATTTTATGAAATGCTGTTTGGCTGAGAAAGAGAATGTTGAGGCCAATATATTGGTTATGAAACATGCTTTATCTCTGGTTTTGTTTAGGCTGATAGTGTCCAGAAAAAGCAACAGTTTCACATAGATCCTTGGTGTTCTGTGCAGATTTATAGAGAAATGTGACTCCATTCTCAGCACACTGGAGTAGGAGCTCTCCCACACATTTGCCATCACAGATCAGGCTCTCTCCATACCGGAAGATTGATGCACTCTCTAATAATTTAATAGTAATAATTATTATCTAATAATATAAAATTATGTATTATTATATTTAAAATATAATCTAATAATATAAAATAATGATAGCTATTATCTAATAATCTAAAAATCTCCTTTGATTCTGACCCACTTGTCATCAGTGAAATTGTGCTCACGAGAAAAATCAGATTTTACTTCTTTGTATAACACCTCCCTGTCCTACCGCAAACAACACAGCTTCTAGCAGGAATGGGATTTAGGCTGTGGCATATTTTGATTGTTGCAAATGTTCAGCTTGGCACTATGCCAAGTGATTAGGGAATATTTCTCTCCATCTCTGTAAAGAGAGGAAAGAAGTACAAAAATCTATTTGGAATTGGTGTTGTTGAGAGGAGTGGGATGGTTTAAGGCTGATATCCAATAACCACAAGTTATTTTCATCTGTCATTTGTATAACAAGTATTCGGAAAAAGAAAGATAGCTTTTGAAAGAGCCTCCACAATAATGTTTAGAAACATGTTGAAAACGTTTTTATGTCCAGGAGAAAGGCCTGAATCTACTTTGTGCTTTCTTTTATTTGAAATCAATAACAAAAACTGGTTTTGCTTGGCATACTCCCCCAAAACAGGAGTACTGCTATCCCTTGAAACGACAGACATATTTTTCTCATCTCTCTTTGTCCACTCTAAATACATTGGGGTCTGTGTTGGACCTAAGCAGGGTGAAGCATTAAGCAATTTCAAGTGATCTGTGACTTAAGGGCAATGTTGGCTGGGCCACAGTATCATTCAGTCCTGCTTCTGTTGTCTCTTGTCTGTGAGCTGGTGCTACAGCTGGTGACGGTACTCTAAACGCAGTGTTCTCTTGGGTCCACAGGGATAGCTCTTTGGGAAGGCAGTGCTGCAAACTGAATCATGGTTTCAAGTCCATTTTGTGCAAGCTGCTGAAGGTGCTCTTCTGAGATGTTATTCTCCAGTGACAGATTCAAGTGGGTGCCCTAGAGCCTGGAGGCTTTTATGCTGTTCTCCCACTCCCACCAGATTTCTCTGCTCTGTAAGGATCCTCCTCTCTTGCATCCCTCCTCTACTTCTGCAGAGCTGTGCCCCAGTGCCATTAGAAGAGTCATACACAGCTGCTGGCAATGCAGCACTCCCAAAAGTGAGTGCCAGACATCTGGGAAGTGCTGACTTGCAAGCACCCAACAATTCTGGGCACTTTGCTTTAGCATTTTATGGCAAAGGATATTTTTGAGTTACCTAAACTTTTGTGTCTCTCAGCTGTTTTCTTAGGGTTTTAAAACTTTTTTTTTCTTGTATTTCTAGTCAATTGTTCAGTCTAGTGAGGCGGTTGGCCACATACTGATCAATATAAATGGTAATGGTACTCTGACTGACTGGAGTGCAACCAGGAAGGTAGAAAAAAAGTTGCTACCAAACACATGGCTTTCACAGCATGTGCCAAGAACACTTTTATTCCTGCAGCATTCTAAAGCTAGAGGCAGGATGGACAAGATGTGAGTGAAGGAAGAGAGAAAGTAACGTTATCCTTGTCGAACAAGATGGAACACTTCTGTTTATTCCTAGATACATAGGATTACATTTAGGACTCTTAAGAGAAACAACTGCTAAAGTCAATTCCACTTTCGCCTACAAAATGGACAGACTGTCTCTTGGTGACAAAGACCCTCTGACAGGCATCAAAGCAAGTGAAGCTTGCTGTGTCACACTTTGTGGAAAATAAGATTGGACTCATTCTATCAATCTCCTTCTCTAACCCTCTCCTTTTTTTGTTCTGCTGCACACCCCAGAGGACATGATGGTTATTGGATATATTTGTTTGCTGTGTCAGACGGGCGAAAAGTTTTATTCTGATGCTGTGGCTTGTTCTGAGCCCTGGGTAGTGTCGTGTTGAGCTGAGGCTCCCATCTGAGCCTGCGGGTGTGAGCACGTGTGAAACTGCCTGTGCCTGCCAGGCACGGTGAGAGCTTGCTGTCCTTGCTGTCTCATCTCCATGACAGATTTATTTTCCTCTGCATGGTTACAAAGACTCTTGCTCATGTTCTGTCCTTACCGGTGTCACTACCCTCCCTCTTTGAGTCTGAGCTAATGCAGGCAGTGCCCTGCTCATCAGGTTACAAACTGGGCCAGGAAAATCTTTGCTGCTGCTGTTGGATTCCTTGGCTTTGTTCCCCTGCTGAATAGCGACTTGAATTTCTTGGCCTCTTGTCTGAGGTCCCACTTTGCTGTTCCACAGCATGCCAGCCTGGTCTAGATCGCAGCATTTGCTGTAGCCGTCAGTGCCCAGGGCACAGGTGCCTTGCACCTTGCTCTGCGGCTCCCACACTTCCTGCACCTCCCTGGGGAGCTGTGTGGCTTGCAAAGCCTCCAGGAGACTTACAAATTCAGGTTTCTGTGTACAAAGTATTTATGAGAAAGTAAGTAAATTTGCCATGAAATGCTGCTGTGTTCACAACCATCCTTTGTAGCTTGTCTGATGTTTTCCTTCCTCCCTGGCATTGTGCCCAGAAACATTCTGTCCAGAATGTTTCCAGTCTTTTTCCAGAGTGGATTCTTGGAGTGTGGGACATGCACAGAGTGACAGGACATGCACAGGTGAAGCAAACCTATTGTATTTACTTGGTGAAATTTTCTGTCTGCGGGTCTTGCTGGGGGAGTTTTCCCAAGGCTATCCCAGAGTGTTAGAAGGAGACCAGTCACTCACTGGAAAAAATCAAAGTGAGGCAGTAATGATGGCTGGTTAACTGGAGTGTCTTACAGCCAGAGGCTTGGTTTTTTTCCCAGTGAACCAGAAGATAGGCTCAGGATTAGGTCTGTTTTTGAATGCTTATGTTCAAGATCTTAAAATGGAGCCAAAATCTTTTCTAAATAGGGTTCCCTGCCTTTCAGTTTAAAGAACATCTGAGTGCTGGGAGTCTGTCACAACCCACACCCAGGATGGTTTCTGCAGACTGGTATCAAAACCAGCTGAAGCTTTCCTGTTTTAAAAACCAGCCTTTGGGGTCCCTCGCAGCCCCTTCTGGCCAAACTGAGCCAAACTCAGGTCAAACTGGTGGCCTGAGGGCAGCACAGTCAGCCCCAGAAGGGGCTGTGAAGTGACCAGATACCCAGTTTAGAGCACCAGGGAAAAATGAAGGTAACTTAGGAGGAAAAGAGACTTGACTCCTTGCATTCACTGACTCTTTGCTATAAACCCAACTCAAACCAGCTTTACAGTTTAAAAACACTAATTTAACTCTTTACTTACTATTTAATTCTTGCTAGTGCATTAAGAGAAGAAATAGTATTAAAAATGATTCTACTCTTAGTTAATATACACATACTGTCCCAGAAAAACCCTTCTCAAAAAATTTTACCTTTATTTTGCTGTTCCCAGATCCTATTCCAATAAGATCCAGACAGAACTGTAGGTCACATTTACATTGAGCTACTTTGCATGTGTCTGTCACTTAACACAAGTTCTTCCCAAGAAGTGCTGCCTGCTCATCCTGAAATATTTAGAGTAGTGCCTGGTGCTGCCAACAGTAAATAACAGCCCTGGTAATGGAATTGATTCCTGCTCAATGAAGAGATGTGAAGGAGTTAAAATTTCTCAAAAATGGACTGTAGATGGAACTGAACTGTGCTGGTGCTGAGCCTCTGAGATCTATTAGTTTTGACAACCTCAGTTATTCTGGTGCTTCTCATCATCTGTAAAGTTAACAAGGGCTGATAAGAGATGATGAGGCACCACACGGGTTTGTATTTCAGAACTCATAAATATCTCACAATACCATTTTTCTTACAATCAGATACATTAATTTGTTGACTGTAGATGTTGCTGAATATTCACTTGGTGCAGAGGTTTAACAAAGGCACTGCAAGGATAAACATTTTTAAATCAGCAGATAGAAGCCATGGGTTGTGCTGTGTGCTCAGCTGTTAGGTGTTTTCAAATGCATGTTCTAATTTTACTGAAATTGTTGATTTTTTTTTTTTTTGACCTGCTTTCTTCCTTGAAAATAGGATTCATAGGCAACCTTCTCCTCCAGCTGTATTTCTATCCCTTTTTGGTGTGACTTGGTAATTTCATACTAGCGAGTCTGATACCTCGGGGTGAATTTAATTTGAAATAAACCTTACTCTTGGAAGAACAATTTTTGTGAGGGGATCAAACAATGTAACATACAATTTTCTCAGGCTGCATGTCACCTGGAGATGCCTGCATCTCAAATTAAGTAAAGATGCTCTTTCAAGCAAAAAATTCTATGAAATATAGTGTGGACAAACTCTCCAAAGTAGCAGTTATTCTTGCTCCTGCTATAATAAGATGGAGCACACAAATATCACTTGATTAACAGCTGCAGTATTAATTTCCCTTTTTGGTTGCTTGACTCACAGCAAGAATCGTGTCAATGCAGCAGAGAAGCAATTAAATTGATTTTAATCTTTGTCAGAGAAGATAACATGCCTTTTTCTCTTCTCATTTAAATAATTAAAGTTTCAGCAGGTATTATTTCTGGCTTTAAAGAAATTGGTATCTTAATGTAATAGAATCCTTGTAATTATACACTTAATGGATCTTAATAAGTTAATCATGGTTTTTCATTTAAAATGTTTTTTTACTTATTAAACTTTTATTTGCTTTGATGGTTATACTTTTAAGAGGGTAGAAAATATTAAAAAAACAAAGTTCTAAAAAAAGCCTCACATATTTTTTTTTCCACATTCCTACATGGCCTTTCAAATTCATTTTCAGTAGTTGGATTTCAACACATGCTTTAAAAAACCTTATTCAGTGAAGCTTTCTGTTATGCTACAGTTAATTATTTTGTTGAAAAAGCTTCATATAATGAGGACAAACAAATAATCTTTTATCTTTTTTGTAGTGCAAACTCCAATTCAGCAGGAGTATAGCAAATATTTCTTTGTCCTCTTTGATCCAAGCTGTCAGGCAGTATTTGGGGTCCTCCAGGTTATTCCCATTAGGCAGGGAAATGGCTGGTGGAGTCAGGTGTGCCTTTGATGTGATGCTCTGTTTACCTGGAGTGTGTGTGCAGCCTTTTCCTGCACCCGGCAAGGAGACACTATCCTGCCTTGCAGTCCCAGGCTTGCATGTTCAGGCAGCACTTTACCTCAAAATCTTTCTCTTGGTAATGACTTGACATTGCAAACTGCATTTATTTCTTTTGTTTTGAATTGTTTTCCCCCTCGTAGCAGGGTAGCCAGCAGTCTCATGTTACTTGTTCTGATTTTCTGGATGACAGAGCTTTTACCCTTCTTGCTGAGAAAAAAACCTGATCCAACAGCAAACCACTTTTCCCTGGAGCACCCATGGATGCTCCGCGCTCTGCAATGACCCTCTTCATACAGGAAAGGCCACAGTAAAAAGTTTGTTTGCCTTTTAAAGGGGACAGATGCCACAATCTGTCTAGGGAGGGCTGTCCCTGGGGAGATCTGACTCTTGGACTGAGTCCTGGGACTGCCCCGGCCCTTCCAGGGGCTGTAGTGAGCCCTTGGAGCCATGGGTAGCTTGGACTCACTGATGTAGAGATGACTTTTGCTTTGGAGTTGCAACCTGTATCTCTTGTGGTTCCTCTTGTAGTGGCAAGGTGAGGGGTAGGGCAAAAATATTGAAGATTAATTGCTTTGCAAGGTTTAGTACAAAGGGTTTTAGAAATATTTGGAAAGTGAAGATGTTTCCATCTGGAAACTTCTACATTTTGAGAATTAAACTAATAGGGAAAGACATAGTGACAAGTCATGTAAGGTTCATTAAAAAAATCGTGAATGTACAACTAATGTGCTTTGTATTCTATAAGCAAGAATTGAATTGAATTCTAATTGAAAACTCGTGTGTGTACTGTATGAATTACTAGAAGTTAAAAAATCATTGAAACTAATGCTTTCCCATAGAGTGGATTTGGTCATGCTCTCTGAGAATTCCCATTTGCTTGGTGACCTTGGTGGAAAAGATTTTGTTTGCAATTAGCATCATTCAGATTTCTGAGTTTGCATTGAAATCAGATACATCCTAATTTTTTTAATATGAATTTTTTTCCATTCCAAGTATAAATTATGCTAGTGATGAGCAACACCACACATAAGCAGCAGGGAGCATACCAGCATCTGATTTATGTCCATGCTCAAGAGCATCATAGTATTTATCTTATTTTTTTACTGCATATTAAGGTTCTTGTTATGATTTTTTTTCTTTGTCTAGAAAAATACTTCATATTTGCTCTTTTCTTTGAATAGATATAAAATCTTCTCTTCTAAAATACCTTGTTACCTATGATTTGGAAGCTGTATTAAAGGGACAAATTTCATTTTCCTCAGATTTCATTACAAGTGATGCTCAACAAAATTTTGGCAGGGGACTAGACTTAACAGATAGTAAAACTACATGAGGTGCTTGTGGGGCTTGTGCGTATCCCTACATCCCAGGATGAAGTAATGCAAAAAACTGGCAGAAAAAGCAGAGAAGGCATTTGTTTGCAGTCTCTGTCTGGTTCTAATTTCTCTGCAAGTAAAGCTACTGTAGCGTGATTGCAGAAAACCTCAAGATTTCCATTGCTTTGCTTGGGAAAGACCTTTGTGTATCTTTTGAGCTCTAGAGATGGCTGTGTCTGTTCTTAGGTATCTACACTTCAGGGAGACAAATATATTTTCATAAAGCAAATATGCATGAAAAGGCTGCTGTTCTCTTTCATCTCCAGTCTATGAAGGGAAGAATTCCCCTTTTCTGTGCACAAATAACTTGTCTGTGCAAGAGCCTGTTGCTCCCTGGCTCCTCTGTGACACCTCTGTGTTTTGCATAGGTGAAAAAATGCTCATCATTGAACTTAAAATCTGTTTCATGGGGTCTAATATGATCAATTAACTTAGTCTCATCTCATTTATATCATTGTGCCATATGGTGTGTGTGCAGGCAGAGAGTTAGTCCAGGCAGAAATTTTATGGAAGAGAACTGTGAGCGGGGAAGCAAGGGAGAACCAGGGTGGTTAATCAACAGAGATGGGTTCTTGATAAACACGTACTGTTTACCCTAAATAGGGAAAAGATATGTAACAGATGCTGAATTCTTTAGCACACTTGGCAGTATAACACGCTTGATAGCAGCAGAAGTATGAACAATATAAGTGATGTAGCATATACGAAGGGATACTCTTTTTAAATAAGAATCAAGTTGGATAAGGTACTGCTTGTTGCCTTGCCTACCAAGTCATTACTGAGAGTGTTACAGGCAGTCCGCAGGTAAAAGGTAATACTGTCTGAATGGACCAACATTAGCAATTACTGCCTTTATTGCTCTTTGGTTTTCCTATTTTCAAATCTCTGCTCAAAATGATTGCAATTGCTTCCTAGTATAAGTTTTGTAGGACAAATCTACTCTGCTGTATATTCTCAATTGCATCCTAAGTTTTTGATCAGAAATATAGAGATATAAACTTTTATCTAGATTATTTTTGAGACATTGTTTTAAGAATAATTACTCTTGTCATCCAGGTCTCTTAAATGTCAGCCTGTGGTTATTTTCCAGTAGTAATACAGTGCAGGAATTGTTTAACAAGTTTAGGTGATGCCTTTGAGCTCTGTTCTTTTTTGTGATGAACACAACTATAAAGGCTTTTGACTTTACTAATATACATGCTTCAGGCTGAGATTTCCTTATTTGTATATTCTTGCAATGCCGCCTTACTTTTAGGTCAAATCCAGAAGCAAACTAGGACCCAAATTCTTGCTTTCAGTCAAAATTTTCATAAGTCTGACATTAAAATGGTTTGTGTAATGAAAATCACATGGCAGCAGATGTCATTGTCCTGATACATTTGTTGTATTTGATTGGGTACAATTAGGAATCATTTTGGTAAAAACCCTTCACCCTCCATATTAGACTGTCATATAAAATATTATCATCATCAAAAATCCATATAAAGTGCCTCTAATGACTTTCTTTTATGAAAAAATCTACAAGTACACATATGTAGAAAACCTTCAAATCTTCATTGCTGTGTGTGTGTGTTAATAATGCCCTCAGTAACCACGCATGACACACTATTATCAGATGGGAAAAGATTCTCAATCTTCTTTGTCACTTCGTTTGTTTGAATATTTTATCTAGGAGTCAGTGATTGAAATCAGCTGGTGTTTCTCTGTTCAGAGTGAAGTTTTATTACACCTTACTGCTTATCTGTGGTTGAGCTGAACAGCTTCTAAAGAAAGTTTTAAATTTTTCTTTCCAAATGCAAATTCTGATGTCCTGTTAGTAGCATAGATTAAGAGCATTTCTCAATTTTAGATGCAATAATTTTGGTCTAATAGCAATATCTTCTCTTGCCTTCATCTCCCTACTCAGTTAGTTTTAAGATGCAGTTTGAGAGGTTGATAGATTTCAGGAAAAGGTGTATATGGTATGGCTGCCTGATGATAGGAGAATAGAGACCCAGGCAGTCCTTGTCCATTCTGCCTCCCCAGTACGCTGAGGTTTGGGGTAAGTTATGTGTGGGCAAGGCCATAGCAAGGTGGCCTCTGCTGGAAGGGAGCCTGGCCTAGGTGGCGGCTCCACAGATCTCCTTTTCTGTGTCAGCTGGGTCCTGTGCTTCTTTCCATGTCAAATATTGAAGCATGTCTTGTGGGTTCCTAATGGTCTATGCCAACTAGCTGAGATGGAGCATCTGAGAGCTTAACCTAAAAAATTGACATTTCAGGTGTATTTACCTTTTGTGACCTGCAGGCTGCTGGCAGTTTGTACAGGAGGGAAGGAAACTGAAACTTCAGGTCTTGATCAGGCTTGGTTTTAAGCCTCTTAGGCTCCTGGCTAGGCCAAACACTTCTAAGTAGTACCAACAATATGAACATAGTTGACAGTACAGTAAATTTGTGTTCTCCAGACTAAGCATGACTGCTTTATTTTGCCCTCCTGTGAAATGGCCCATTTTCAGTACTGTGAATAGAAGGTGTTTAGAGGAGCAGTGGGAGGATGTAATGTGGAAATAGGTGTGATGAAGGGCAGCAATCTGTTAAAAAAGCCAGAATTGTAGTTGCAGCACTGAGGTCTTTAGGGCACAGTAGTTATAGCAGTGGTAAGATGCAAGCCTCTGGGGAAGAAGTAGAGAATACGTACTGACAGTTAGACTTGTTTTTCTCTGTTTTTATTTATTTGTGTGAAGTTTTACAAACAATCACTGGGGTTTTTTTGCCTAATATCAAGGTTTTATATTATTTTGTCCTGCAGTGCTTTGATAGTGGGTGTAGGCAGGGTAAAATTGTGGGCTCTTCTTGGGGAAGAGATAGTTGCATAGGAGACTTTCTTGTGTGCAGGTCTGCATACAAAGGCTGCTCACCACCAAGAGTTACACACCCAGTGATCCACCAACACTTGTCTGGTGTAGTCTAGGGTTAGTGTCATGTATATTCCATGGAGTATTCCTATGAAGTTTATTCTTCCTTACATGTCTGGCTTCTGACATGTGACCTCATTAGCATCTGTCAAGTTCTGCTCCTGCTTTGCATCGAAACAATCAACTGTCCAGATTGGCCCCCGTTTCCTTATCTCATGTGTACTTGGGACTCAGTAGCCATTTCTACTCTTTTGGGGTCTTCCAAGCAGGACTCCACAGCAGCCACTCAGCAATTCTGTTACTTTGACCCCCAAAATAGTCACAGAATCACAGAATCAATTAGGTTGGAAGAGATCTTTGAGATCATCAACCTATGACTCAACATCACCATGTCAACCAGACCATCAGTGCCATGTCCAGTCTCTCCTTAAACACCTCCAGGGACAGTGAGTCTATCTCCCTGGTCAGCCCATTCCCAGTCTAATCACCCTTTCTGTGAAGAATTTCTTCCTAATGTCCAACATAAACTACCCTGGGTGCAGCTAAAACCTATGTCCTGTTGTCCCATCACTAGTCTTAAGCTCTCCTGAGGTTTAATGCTTGATCTGACAAAGGATGTTTGCTTTATAGCTTTGGTTATGCCTCTTTGGGGAGAACAGAGTAGTAAAGGATGGAAAACCCCTTTATCAAATTAATTTCTCATTTTAAAAGCTTTAATGAGAATGGGGAACTTGCAGGACAGTGAAAATGTGATGGAGTGTGTGGGCCCTGCTGTGGTTTTTTCTTGCTAATCTTTAGTTTGGAGCATATCTCCCAGCTTTCCTATTGTGATAATAGTGGTAAAATTACTTTTCTTTCACAGTGTCTGTATGTAAAAAACATGCTGTTTCATTCTTTTCTGGTTAGCTTCTGCAGGACAATTTTCATGTCCACTCCCAGTGTGACAATAATAGAGCCATAACTGGCTAATAGGTAATCGAGAACTGTGCTGTGGGTGCTGCTCCTCCACACTGAAAGGTGAACCACAACTGGCAATCCACAAACAAAATCAAAATCTGGATTTTCTGGATATAATTCAAATACTATTGCAGTAACTTCTGCAGGCTCATTCTGTATGTCACTTTGTCTACTTTAAAATATGTTGCTTTCTTGTATCATTGAGAACACTGAGATACAAAATTTTTTGAAAACATTGAAGAGACAGCTGTACAGGTGCACCCAGCTGACCTCTCTCATTCCATGCATGATATTTAATGTCATATTGCATCATCTTTTATTCATGTCTTCACTAGTTAACTTTCCCTTCTTTTTAATTGCTCATTATAAAGATTTTTTTCCGAACTTGTAGCACTTTTCATTGTACCTCTGTGAACCTAGTTTTGTTTTGATTTGTGTGGGGTTTTTTTTTTTCCTTTTTTAAAAAAATTGACCATGAAAAAGTATAGTATTATGCTGGTTTTGGGCGGGGTAGAGTTAATTTTCTTCACAGTAGCTGCTACGGGTCTGTGTTTTGGATTTGTGCTGAAAGCAGTGTTGATAACACAGAGATGTTTTAGCAGTTCTGAGCTGCACTTACACACTGTCAAGGCCTTTCTGTGCCTCACCCCGCCCCAGCAGTGAAGAGACTGGGGGTGCACAAGGGGCTGGGCGGAGACACAGCCAGGAGAGCTGGAACCAACTGACCAGAGGGACATTCCATACCATATAGAGCCATGCTCAGCACATAAAGCTGGGGGAAGAAGAATGAGGGATATTTGGAGTGATTGCACTCTGCTTTATGGTTTAGGGCGCATGGTGGTATTGGTCAAATGTTGGATTTGATAATATTGGAGGTCTTTTCCACCCTCAATGATTCTATGATGGTGTTTGTCTTGCCAAGTCACCGTTATGTGTGATGGAGCTGTGCTTTCCTGGAAATGGCTGTGCACCTGCTTGCCCATGGGAAGTGCTGAATTAATTCCTTGCTTTTGCTTTGCTTGTGTGTATGGCTTTTACTTTCCCTATTAAACTGTTTTTATCTCAACCCACAAGTTTTCTCACTTTTACTTTTCTGATTCTCTCTCTCATTCTGCCTGGGGGAGTGAGCAAGTGAGTGGCTGTGTGGTACTTGTTTGCCAGCAGGCATTAAACCATAGCTGGTATAAAGACGAAGAATAATGAAATAATAGCTCCAGTTGTCTTTTCCCCAGTACAACCTAATGACTATCTCTAGTGTTGGGAAATGAATTTTCAGAATTTATGATTCTCCAGGAAAAGAGGTAAGAGAAAGGAAAACAGGAGTTTGTGCATGCAGATAACTTCAACAGAGATAATATTCTTTCTCACCTTGTGTCTTCTTATCTAATTATGACATGATTTTCTGCTGTTTTCTATGATGTTTTACTGTATGGCTAATAAATGTTCAAGTGAGCCCATTTCTGAGACTTAACAGATCACAGATGAGAAAACATAGATTAGCCTGAGCTTTCTTGTCAGTCTTCCTGTCTCCTATGTCATCTGCACCTGATGCTCCCTTTATCACCGAAACTATTCCTGCTGGGTGTTTGTTGAGGGGTGCTCACATGCAAGGAGGCAGGGGTCTCGGCTCTCACTGACTTCTGCTTGACAGATTCTTGAACAACAAACTGAATGTGTTAGAGAAACAAAGGTGACATAAAACAGTGTCCAGAATAAGAGCATTTTGTCTTCCTGTAAGTATGACTTCAACATTTCTAGTTTTGAAAGTCTAATTTAAAAATAATTCAGTGCTTTACTGTTTAATTCTCTTGTGCTGTTGATGTGGGAGACATCAGAGCGACAACAAAAATAAGGTAATAAAAGCAGACAATGACTTTGGTTATGTATTGTGTATCATAAATATTTGTGTCTCTGACTGGTTTCATTTTAGCTGGCTGAGGAAATATAACTTGCTGAAGGCGGTTACCTTTGTTCAAAGCCAACTGAGACAGAACCAGCACTCAGTAATTACAGCCATACAGTTTCCAGGAGACTCCTTCTTCACCAGACCTGTCGTCTCATGTCCCCATTTGTAGCGTTGTTCATTATATTCAACCTGCTGCCGTCACTCCAGAGCTTTCAAAAGGTATTCTGTGGGCTATCGTGCTGCAGGACGTGGATAATGAAATAGTTAGACGTGACTTGTATTATAATTGGCTCACCTAACTTTCATTTGGCTTGAAAAGTAGACTTAATAAAAGCAAGAGTGAAAGGCATTTTATGTTTTTAATAAGGAGTCTCATATGGTATAACCTGCTGTTTTTCATTGTGTGTCTCTTCTCATGGTTTCTTTTTGAGGCACCTGACAGAAGAAGAGCAGTGAATGTCTCTTAATCTTAAAGCTTTTTGAAAAACTGCAGTGGTAATCAACAGTACTCATCAGTAATTTCTAACTGCAGTAAGTGCCTTAGTTTTTCCATCTACATCTTATATTTTAAATGGATAATTATTTGTTTGCTGGTGAAGATAATCCTCTTCATCAAAACCAAAAATATCTACACACTCTACAGCAGCATATCTGTTTAATCACATATTGGCAAATTTGTTTTCAATATCTAATAATAAGCTTGGAAAAATTCCCCTTGCAGTATCTCCAGTTGGACTGTAAAGGAGTTAAAGGAGTTTGTGCTGCTCTGTTCTGTGGTGAGACAGAGACATGCTTCACATCAAGCTTTAAAAATTCCTAGAAGAGCAATGAATAGAGACAGCTAAAACAATGACAAAACCTGAAAGCTGGGTGTGATGACCACTGGAAAATAGTCTCCTAATATAAAAGAGAACTCTGTAGTGCTGTAACCTTTTTTTTTTTGAGTAGACAGTCATTGCTACAGGTGATCCATAGCACAGCTCCAGGGAAGCCCCATCCTTGCTGCTGCAGACCTGGATAAGCACGTGCACTACAGTACAGACAGGCAGGGTGCGAGTCTGTGGGCAGGATCAACTGAAGGTGAGGTGGAAAGGCAGCCACTGTAGCAACTTCTAAATAGATATCTATTTCTGAGGTCATGTGCATAGTGGTAATAGCCCAGGTACGGGGAAGAAAAGCCCTGTCTCCTGAAATGGGCAGCTGTGCTTGCTGTGGAATAGGCGCAGTAAGTGTGCGTGTGACTGATGGTATTATTTGATTAAGAACACCTGGGCTTCAGTGCACACCATCTTCACCTCCCTGTTCTGTTTCCACTTGTTCGGGGTACAGAACCAGAGCTGTACCACCAAAAATGCTACTTTTCAGCTCAGACTGTTAAGTGATGGTATTCACTTTTTCTTCTTGTCACGGCTACTAATAAATAGTCACATTTCCTGTAAACTTCATACATCCACTTTGCACCCTCTCCTTACTTTTGCCCTAAACTCCAGTTGAAATTGGTGGAGCACTCTGCTCCTCATAATATTAGTTATGTAAAGTGTACAGTAGCTTTAGTAACCACTGCCTTCTTTTGACAGTTTTTGATGTATTGGTTCAAGGCTCCTGTCAATACCTTGTTGTTATGTTTTTAGCTCTGCAAGAAGCATGCAGCCAGTGGCTGGATTTCTAGGCTGTTTACATTTGGGAAATGTATGTGTGTGAAGACAAATATTTGTAATCATGCAAGAAGATCTTGCCTTCATATATTTATAAATGCCCAGAGAAGTAATCGGAGATGTCTTGTGAGAGCTTTAGACAGAAATAGCCAAAAGTATTTAATTTAAAAAAATTTAAGAAATCTTTTAATTAAATTTACTGTTTAAGAGAAGACTTAGAACAAGAACCTTGGTCACGGTCTTTGGAATCACACTGGCCTTTTAGTTCTCATCCAACCCCTCCCCTGAAAACCTATTACTTGTCATCCCTTCCCTGCTAATAGCTTCCAAGATTTCCTAAACTCCTTCCAGCTGCACTACACATGACTACTCAGTGACCCTTGTAATCCATCCTGTCACTCACAACCTATTCTGCAGGCCAGCTAAACCAGGTTTTCCCTTTGCTGCTGAAAAGCCTTGAGCTGGCTCAGAGTTAGTCCCCAAGAGCTTGGTGGAGCCCAGCTGTGCCTCAGTGGCCCTTTAACCACTTCCACTTCTTTGACCTCTCATTTTCAGCTTTGCAGTTGTTATGGTTGGCACAGGTATGGTCTGTTTTCAGTTCCTTTAGCCAGGCAATGCTTGTGTAGTGTGAAAGGAAATGCTGCCTCACCGCATTAAATGATCCAGCTCAAAGAAGTATTTTTCTTTTTAATTACAGGATATTGAATGAAGTGTGATTTGTCATTTCATGTACTGACTAGTGGATATAATGCATCTTTTCTACAGTTAATAATATTTCTATTGACTACAGCTTCAGGAAAAGTCTCTGCAGGGGGAGATATTCAGTCCACTGATGTCAGTGACACAAGTCTGGTTGAATTCAGTAATAACATGATTTACCCACTAACTGGAAAATTAGGTGAAAAATAGCAGTAAAATGATCAGATAACTTACAGGTTACTCTTACTCTGCTTCAGGTTACTAAAGCTTTATATGCTACTTAAGTCAGCTTGGTAAAGTTTTTTTTTCTACAACTGTGGCTGGCTGCTCTGTCCTTCACAGCCAAAGGTATTTCTGGACTTTTCCACTGGTGGCCGATACCTCTGTGGTGGTGTGCTGCACCCCTATTTTGGAAATAACAGAATCATATTGGACTAAACCTGTGGTGTACGTGGAAATGATTTGTTGCTCATACCCTGTGTAGAAGGACTGCTGGACACTGAAGTGGGCATAATTCGCCCTTTTTAGGGCTTGGTCTGAGTTACTTAAGGAAGAACTAATGTTCCTTGGAAATGTCAATCAGCAGTTTTCATTTTAATAACATGCCTGGTTGAATTCAAAACTAGCTTTTAATATTGACACTGCGCATGAACTGACATGTCATTATACACATGCTAACCTAGATTTATAAATCTAGCTTTTAATATTGACACTGCGCATGAACTGACATGTCATTATACACATGCTAACCTAGATTTATAAAATAATAAAATCATTGTGGTTTAAATTCCCACAAAATATTGATGGAAAAAGTGTTATACACTTACGAGAGCAGCTTACTTGCTAATGTGTTTGCCATTTTTTACTGACCTTATTGTGAATGCAACCTTGCTGCAGGCTCCTGCAAATTGGAGCTCTGCTACAGTATTTCTGTTCAGTTAATACCTGCAGAGCCACATATTTACTGGAAGAGCACTCTATTCTTCCTCCCTTCCTTCTGGAATACATTACCCTAATAACGAAAATGACAGTCTAGAATAATACATCTTTATTTATTGATGTATTTCTTGGTTCTGCTCTGTGATAAGAGGCATAGTGATTTCATTCAAGCAGTGTATGACATTGACAATTTCCTTCTACTTCAGTGTTCATCTACCTGAAGGAAAACCAGCCTGAATCAAGAAGAAAGGGTTTCCCTTTATTTGCTGTGTTAAAATAAAGCTATGCTAATGGAACATGAAGTCTGCAAAGGCACGCTTTCAGTAGGGGGAGGAGATTCCAGGATTAACACGGTCAGTGTCGTGTTTTAGGATTTTCATACTCATGCATTATGATACTGCCTTTTGTTAGAATTTGCATACTCTTTCAGTTGTACAGTAATGCTAATAATGCCATTTCAGTTTAAAATGGTTTTCAATTATGAGAAAGGTGGGTCTTTTGGGGAATACTAAAGACAGAAGTCTGATTTTTGTAATTTCTAAGCCAGAAATGGTGGAATGATTGAAGGAAGACAGTAGAGTGGTATTCATTTGAAAAAGGTGTGTGGGGGGTTTGGTGGTGTGATGTTACTTATCTCCTAGAAGTAAGAACTTAAAACTGGAAATGAAATTAATTCACAGCAGATCCTCCACTGTAAATCAATTAAAAATTGAAAAAGAAATTAAACAGCTGCATGGAATTATTGTCCAGCTTGAAAAAGAACAAGTGTTTGGCCTTTGACTTTAACTCTTCAACTTCAATTGTTGTTTCTATCTTTATCTGACTATGGTATTTGGTAATTTTAGGCTGAGGATGTCTCTGAATTTTATAGCATTGAATTATAATTTTATTCTTGTGGCAACAATGCTTCTTTTATTAACTCACTGAAATAAACATACTAAACCTATGTACGTGACTGAGTGTCAAAGTCTTGATTATGCACTTCAGTAGAAGACCATGTCTTCCAAAGAGGCTGCACGCTCACAGATTCCCCCAAGTATCGACACTGGTTTGGCTTCCCTTCCTTGGTCACCTGATCTGTAGCTTGGCTCCCTCCTGGAGGGAGCTTCCTTTGCCTTGGATACAGACAGCACGATGCTGGTGAGTTGTGTGTATTTAGGAAAACAAAAATATGAAGAGAGAGAAATGGCTATGTCTGGAAAAAGTAATTTGTAATTTTGCCCTGAATTTTCAAACTTTATGTCATTTCTGTGCAGGGAATTTCAACTTTTGTGTTTCAGTATAACAAAGTGGAATGACAGCTAGAGAAATGATTGAAGAAATTATTGTAAAAATAATTTTTTAGTCATTTACATGGAAAAAAAGAAAAGAGCAACTATTTAATAGAAATATGTCTCTGAGCAGGTAGAGTCATGTTGCCCTGAAAGGATTCTGTCAGATCAAGGACTGTGAAGAAATACAGATGAGTTGTTCAAACTTGTTTCGGGCAGTATGTATCAGGGTCATTAAAGGCAACCTTCATATACAGGGAAAAATTAATTTTCTAACTTAGTAGGAACAGAAAGTGAGAGAGAAACTGAAACTATGACATCTGTGTTTGAACATAAAAAGGACACAGAAATTGAAGGAGAACAGACCTGAGATGCTAAGGGAGGCACAGGGGGCTTGTAATGACCTTGTCGCTTCTATTCCACAGTAATGCACAGTTCTTCCTTTCCTGTGGAGATTTCTATTGAAATTACCCATATCTATCCTGTTCTAATAAACCAGCTTGTAATTAGTTGGACCTGAGTTGGTTTCTGCGATTCACTTTGGAAAGAAAAATAGAACTAGCTGTTCTCAAGTGAAATGAACTTGGTATTTGATCACAGAATGGGCTGAGTTACAATATGAAGTTCAATAATTTGATGTTTTAGGGAAAAATAGAGAGTCTTAGAATTATCTCTGAAGAAAGAGGAGCAAATTAACTTGTTGTTTCTCTGGGCTGGTAAATAGAAGTAGTGCATTTTGTACAAAAGAGAACGCTTTACGTTTCTGTTGGAAAGAACAGAAAAACAGTCTGGTTGTTCAGCAATGCGGAGTGAGTTCACGAGCATTGCCATATTCACTAAGAGTTGAAAGCAAGAGGCATTTTGGTTCAATAAGTCATTTATAAATAGCATTGAAATAAAATAATGATCTTTTAAGAGCAAACATGTTATGCATTTTGAAGAGGTAACTTTTAAAATAGTTCAATAGTTTTCACATGATTAATTGCTTTGGACTTGAAACCTAATAGTTTTTCCTTTTTTTTTTGGTAATGTCAAAGGAAGATATATAATGAACAGAAAAGGAAACAGCAAGACAGAGTGTGTTTGTCTAATTTTTCTAGAATTATGTATAATCCTACTAATGTTATTGTTCTCCACCCTCCCACACCCTCTTTTTATAGATGTACATGGATTAATGTGTTAAAATGGAAATTTAATTTGGGGCTAGGCAAACCATTTCTATGGAAATAACATTGTTGATGTCCTTTGGTTTGGAAAGTGTTCCAGAAAATGCAATCCGTGAGGTTTTTCTTCAATCTAGACACAGGCCAGAAATAATGATCCCTTCTGCAAATGAGTGCAGTATTAATAGGAACTTTTGTATCTGGATTTTCATGATTTTGAACAGCTGCATTTTATGGAGGGCATGTGCATATATTTGCATACCCACAGATAGAAATTTCTTTGTATTCAGATTTTACTTTTTTTACCATGTCAGTTTTCTTAAAGGATAGTAGATGTTCATGAAGCCTGAAATTTTCCTTGAACAGCTTTTAGTCTGAAAACTGTTCAGCATCACTTGTATTCTTAGCTATTTATCCAGTTCTGCTCAAGTAAAAACTAAGTAATGCTGACTATGTGAGTGTATGAATATCTTGTATGAGACTAATGGCTTTCTTGAGATTATTCACAAGCAAAAGTCTAAACAAATCTAACCCATTTGAAGAGTTAAGGAGCAAGTAGTATCATGCTGAAAAGCTAAAATTTGTGTTCCATAGCATTGTGCTAGGTTCCCCTGAGGGACGCATACTGATGGTGCTGGTAGAGTTGAGGAATTACACCACGACTTGCCTGGAAGCTTGTTAGTGTTCAGTATGCTTCAGTCTGATTCTCCTGGGTACTTCCAAATGGCAATACCAACAGGAGAAATGTAAGCACACCTTAATCTAGTATAATTATTTGTACTTATTTCTTAAGAGAAATCTTCAAAATACTGTTTAGCTGTAAGTGCCGCCATTATTTTGTATTGGTTGCACTAATATGTATGAAACTTATTGATCAAAAGCCATTGTTAAACCTTTTTTTTCCTTTAAGCATAAAAGATATCAAGGCATTTCCTTAGACATGAGTGTATATAAAACAGTGTTTATAAAGCCTTTATAAATTACAGTCTTTACTGATGAGGCATATTCACATTGATGTTCAATTTATTTACCCAGGAGACCAATTTATTTCACTACCTCAGTGCTAACTGTTTCCATTGACATCCAGGTCTGCTCTGACCAAGCAACTGTGACAAGTGGTTTATTGAACTGTAAACAGGCACTGTCTGACTCTAAACAATGGCTTTATCTAATTATGAAACTCCAAGCACCATTTTAGTCCAGTGTTGTTCATTATACAAACAAGATTTTAATGTTATTGAGAAATTAATTTAAGTCTGGGTACACTGTGCTGCAGTGAAAGAGATTCTGCGTAGTAACTTTATATACTGGTAGCTCACATCTGAAGTGAACTGGCTGAGATGCTCTGACTGCAGTTTGTTGGACACTATGAATACTTGAGAAAGGACAAAAGTGAACTGCCTCAGAAGAACATTTAAAGGAAATGGAGTAACTGAATAAAATCTATTGCTTATGCTTTAAATAAATCTGATATCAAGATGATTTATTTAGAATAACATTGATAGAAAAAATACAGGTGTACTGATAGAGAGGAAAATTGGATCCTCAAGAAGAATTTTACTATGAGGCTTGGAAGTACTAGCAAAAATTGAATAGAAAAAAAACTTGAAAAAAACCCTCCGCTATTCTCCCCTTTGCTTTGTCAGAAGATAATTGATTGCAATCAAAGCTTTTGTTTTCAGCTATCAGTAAGTCAGCTTATCCAAGAACTTTTGCCAATAACCATAGAAATAATTCAGAGGGTTTGCTCTCCTTTGTTGCTGTATTAAGAAAAAAACCAAAAAGATGGGGCCATATGTGTATATTACAGAATGGAAGGAGACCGATGTGTTAATGTTCTAGTAACATACATGAAACATTTGTGAGAACAAATCTCCTTTCCAGTGAGAATTTGCACAAACAGGGCTATTTGTAAACAAAATTCACTTAATTCATCTTTATCACTGAGAAATGTTCGTATTGCTTTTTGAAGCATTGCTTAATGATCTTGTATAATTGGTTTTACATGTTAAGTCCCTATTGGTAGTTTCACTGTGATTTTCTTATGAAATATGAAACCCTTTAAAATTTAATGGTGAATTAATATTAATTTAATCAAATATTTCAATATTAAATCTATTAATATTTCATCTTCTACATGGCTATGCAGGTTTTTGAAAGCCACTCCAATGTTGTCTGACAAACTGCTTGGTTATACAAAGACTATTTAGAAATTTTTTGGCTCATGTGGTTTGTGCACAGTAGTCAGGCTGCCTGGGCCGTCGGTTATTTTTATTCACCCTCTAGAGTGAATGTAAATGAGGTGCAGGAAATGGAGAAGCTAAAGAAAGTTTACCAAGTCTGATGGAGTCTGCAGTTTCGCTGTGCCTGGCTGGAATACACTTAAAAAGAGCCCGGCATGACTTTGCGGGTTAATCTCTGTTCGCAGCAGGGTTTGACTTGTATCACGCCTGCCATGCTTGGGCACCTGAGGGCTGTCACTGACGAGGGGCTGCGAGGAGACGGACTGCCACCGATCAGCGCTAAATGAGTCAGTTGCACAGAGCTGATAAAACCAGAGATTTACTGCAGCAGACAGGCCTGGCCTAAAACAAGCTCCTCTCTTGATTGAAACCCCTGTCTGTCACTTTAATCAGTCATCCCCCCTGTCAGGCACAGCCAGTGGAGGGGCTGAGGCCGTGCGGGAGGTGCAGCTGAAGGACGGCACTGGGTGGTGGCTGGGCCAGTGCAGGGTGACCTCCCTGCTGCCCACAGGACTCTGCTGGGCAGAGCCAATGTCATGGCGTGGTGCTGAGGGTGTTGTGCAGCCCAGATGTAGTCCGAGAGGTGATAGGTAGTGCCAAAGGAAGACTGCTTTTTCCAGGTTATCTGTGCGTTCTCCTGTGTTTTGAATATAACATCATCCCAATAGTGCTTTTTAGAATCTGGTACAGTCTCCTGGACAATAAGTCATGTGGTTACATACCCATCCTGCTGTAGAGGATTGGATTTGTTCTCTTCACCAAAAACTAGTTTAAAAATTGCAAAAATATTTGCACAAGGTAGACCTGTGACATGTGATGTCCACACTGTGTGTTGTGAGTGCTGCTAGCCAGAACTTGATCCCTGATGGCAGGGTGCTGCTGACTGGCTTGCTGTCATGAGCAATGCACTCTCTTGCTTAGAGGAAGGCAGATGACATCACTGTTACTTTACTTCACTTAAAATAAAATTTTGTTTAATTTTTGAGGAAGAGTGTAAGAAAAAAAGATACTGACCCAATGTCACAAAATCTAGCTGTCCTTTAATCATGGATATAGCACTCTGATGCTGCCATGGCTTCTTGAGTGAACTTCACAGAACACAGTGTCCTCTTGTCCCCAGGAACTCATGGGGATAAACTGGTTAGGACTGCAAAGCTTTCCTTCTGGGAGCACTGAGAGTGTACTGATAGGTAGTTGTTCCTTCTTCCTGAAAACTGATCTCTGGGATCAAGCTGGTAAAGGAGCAGTTAGACCAGGGAGTAGAGGAGGAGGCAGGGCAGAAGTAAATACTTACAAGTGAATTGTTTATACCACTTAGCAGCACCTATAGGAGTTCCCTACCCGTGAAGGGGTGCTGTACATACCCTCTTCTGACACCTGAGGAGGCTCTAAAAACTGTTGGCAACGATGTGATGTGTCCTATTCTCCATCAAAGTTAACGTGGCTGCAGCTAATTGGCTGTACAGCCTGGAAGAAGGGAGCGCTTGGGGAAATTTGGTTGCAGACAAGAACTAGGAGGAAATACTGTGAGAAGCCAGCCCTGCAAGCATCCTTGCTTGCCTGTCCTTTTGTATAAGACACAAAAGGTCCTGTTTTTCTGGGTTGTGATAAACTCCGGTTCTCTTCTGTTCACTGTGAAGTTTGTTTTGATACAAAATATCATTTAGCTCCAGCATACTTAGGCTGTGCTTCCCATCTTGTTGGGCAACAAGTCCTGAGGCCAAGATAAGGCTGCAAAGCTCCACATGTTGTCCATTCCACTTTGCATTGATACAGTCTACAAAATGACAGTAAAGGATGAGCTTGTCAGTTCAGGTTTCATTGGCAATGAAAACTGTGCTATAAATTCAGTTGAGGAACAGTTCTTGAGTCTACAGTGACTTGGACAAGTGGCAGTCAGATCTGGTTTTCAGCAGGTTACTAAGCCAGGTGTAAATGATGAGAAGAAGAGCAGAAATCCAGGGTAGTGTACAGGTAAGATCTGGCACTGGTGTTTCTGAAGCAACACGGGGGAACATGTTTGCTGGGGAAGGGATGGGTAAATACAGATGGCTGGAGTGGCAAAGCTCAGGGTTTGCATTAAGGAATGCCCTGTGGAGGTGAATGGGGCAGGACTGTGGGTGACTGTCCCCAGGAGCTGAGGCTCCAGCCTTGCAGCTGTTGAGTTGACCATTATAGCAGAGTGAAATGGAAGGTCAGATGTTGATTTCACTGAAACAATGGGTGTTCCTTGAGGACAACCAATGTTACAGAATTGCCAGAGATAACCTGAGCAAAGAGAGAGATGATAGGAATTGATGTTTAGATGAGAAGAAATTTGATTTGGACAGGAGAGGTTAAAAAGGCCTGACAAAGAAAAGGTTGTGCAAATATCTATATATTCAGATGTCAAATAATACAGATGTAGGTTTTGTTTGGGATTTCTCATTGGGATGATGTCATTTGAGACCCTGAAGTGTTGGCAGAGCTGAAACATTTTTCAGTTAACGCTGCAGTTAAACCATATTGAAGGTGCTGGGTGTGATGGCAAAGGTAATAACTACCTTGCATAATGCTTAAGCATAACAGGCCATTCTTGCGCTCCGAAGAATCCAGAGGTGAAGCCCCAGCCACCTGAAAGGCTGCCCAGCTGTTGAGCTGTGCAGTGTCAGGTTTTGCTGGGCTGAACTTAAATGTGGGAAATGGGAGTTACTTTGGATACCACATCTGCTATTGATAACTGGAGGCAAGGCCATAAGGCCAGAACCACGCAGAGTAGCTCTCACTGAGTGTCTAGCTAGAGAGAGACTAGTGGTAGAAAGCTGACTTGAAAGAGCCTTGGAACAAAAAGCAATGGAAAGAAACTGGCTCCATCTGATGTCTTCAGTGCTCAGAAAGCAGGGCAATATCTGTGCTCATGGGAAAATAGCTGCGGCAATGAAATACAGCCTTAGTTTTTCTCTCAGCAGAAGCACCATTCAACAGGCCAGGATTCAATAGCAATTCTAGATGAAATACTGGCACAGGGTTGGTGTCCAAATGGACAATGTGTTTGTTTTTATCCTTTTTGTGTTCTGCTGTTCCATCTCTATTATCTCTATTCCCATACAGAGCTGTTGCTGTAAATGCACATCTGAGTTCTGTAATAACATTCTGAAGCAACAATCAAGCAGTGACTATTGACATAGTTAGGAATATTCAGAGTAAGTTTTTGGGGTTTTTTTCAGTCCAGGAAATTTCAGTTTCCTTGTCTGTACTTTATGTATAGAAATTAAAATCCACAGGCAAACAAGACATAATGACAAATAGTGAAAATGCATGAAAAATAACTTTGACCCTAGAAGCTCCCAAACTGCAACAGACAGATATACTTGCCAAAGCCAGAAGTAGTCTATTGAATCCTGTAGGCACCATAAAGTTAGCTGAAGTGCTAATTAAGTATGGTCATCTTAAAAGAATTCATGCTTCATCCTGGCAAGATGCCCATAAGGAAAAGATAGATCTGTCACAATCTTGCAGACTGTAGTAATGAAGGTTTAAAATACTTCCCAATCTAAAACAAGAATAGTTCAGACAGAGCTAACTGTTTAAACAGCATCCCTTATGAACTGACATTGCTTTTCTATTTCAGACTGGCATGCTTTAATTTTTTTTGTTATTGGCATCTGTGCAAAATGTACAGAAAAACAGAAATTAGGATTTCCAAAACTTGAGTTTCATCTCACATCCCAACCTACGAATTCTGGAGGAGAGAGATCTCCATCAATGCTTTAGTCATATTGCCTTGAGTAGTGACTAAATACAAAATGAAAGGTCAAGTTGATTGCATGTGCCCCTGACTTAAACAGGATAAACATGTTGTATGTGAGTATGATCTCCCACAATAATTTTGAATAATGCTATCTTGATAGATCTCTCAACTCTCACAATCCTTTTTCTATTCAAAAAGGTCAGCCTAGTTTTAAGGGTGTAAGGTATTCAGGGGCCCAAGATCATGAACCCTTTTGCAGTGCCCTATTATTTGGTGTTACATTGCTAATGTAATCCAATACTTGTCTCAGAAGAGTCGGCCCTCTGGCATAGTCATTCTGCTGTCATAAGAGTTTAGTTTTCTGTGATCTTGGTGGTATTTAACAGTAAAGTCTGAACTGCATGTTTAGCAGAAGCTTTGGGAACATGGATGTCAAGTCCATTAATCACAGATTTAAAAAAAAATAATCTCCAGGCAGGACTGTCAGCCAAGGATTTGCTGTGTTCCCACTGCAAAACCTATTCAAACAACCCACTGATTATGTCAGCTTGTCCTTCTGCCCTAAGATTTTTTTAGGAGAAACTGGCAGTTACCGCTTACAGTTCTTGAGTTCGTGTACAGATATGTGACTGGAAGACCATACACTCCTCCTGTGTAGTGTTTGCTGCACTGGTGTCAGGCTGACACAATTGCATAAAATCAATACCAAATGGCATATTCCAAGAAGCAGATGAATGCGTGAGATGGAAGGGTATCAACAGCACTCTGATAGCAGCTTAAGAGCATGTTTCTGTTACTCAGCAATTCATTTTTGGTCTGACTTTATTTGGGAGGTATTTATTAGCTATATATGTTTGTTAAAAGGTAAATAAGACCAAATTATTAACATGTTTTCTAAGTATTTTCTAATATATTGAAAAGTAATTTTTCACAATGATGATATGACTTTGATATGAGCGTGTCTGAGGGGCATGCAAGGAAATCAAGAACGTGCTACAGAAATTTTGTCTCCCTTTCCTACCTTGGTTTGGCTAATGAAAACTGGCAGTATCTCTTCTGCTGGGGCCTGGTGACCTATCTCTGTCTTTCGAGTGATGCTGTGCTGGTGATTTGCAGTGGGTGAACTGGGATGGCTTTTGTTTTTTATCTGGTTAAAAAGGTCACAAAAATGTCTTGTAATCCTCTGTTGTGGAAAAAACTTTTATTTTTCTCTACTGCAGCTCTCAATCAATGTGGCTGTTCTGCATGGTTAACAACATATCTCCAGAATCCTATTACTATGCAAAGTAATTTCAAATTATTTTGCAAATAAATTGCTCAGACTCTGTTGGATTTCCTGACTTTCTGGAGTTATCTTAAATTCTCAGAGCCATTTGGCCCCATTCATTTTCATTTGCAGAATTATCAGTAATATGGAAATCAGTGTTAATTATTTCTCTAGCCACGACTGTCAGCACCAGCCAAAAGTGACATTTAAAATCTTTGTCTTATTAGCAATTATGATATAGAGGCACTCGTTCAGCATGGTGCTGTGATCGATGTCTCTGGCACCTTCACTGGCCATCTCACTCCAGACTGCCCACGAGGCCAGTGGGGAGCAGAGCCGGGTGGGATATTCTCACTGGCTGGCCGTTCCTGGGTTTCCGGGAGCTTCTCAAGGTGCTTGCCTCAAACCATCTGGCGTTAGTCGCTTTGCTTCCAGGCCTCACAAATTCTGTCCCCTTCGCTTGCTGCACGGGTAGCTGGAACCAGCCCCAACAAGCTCTGTGGGTATTCAGTCCTGCTGGCTCAGGAACTGGCTTTGGACTGGGATGTTAGGTAGAGGATGTGGGAGACATGCCCAAGTAGTAGCTCACTGCACCCGCTTTTGGATTGTGCTGAGAAGGGCTTTCATTCATATTTGTCCTCTTCGTATAAAGCATTTCTAAGGTGTACTCTTAACTTTGTAGTCTGACACATTAAGATTTATATTTAAAATTCTATTTTACATTTGTTAAAATGTTGAGGCAGAGTATGAATATGTAAAATGAGAATTGAAATTAAATGTCAAATTAGGGTTTGCTCAGGATCTGCAAAATTTGATGTACATAGAATATGGCTGTAAAATCCACAGTAGCTTTAATGAGTTCTCGATATACCTGTAATTCTGAAGCTCTTGAGAAAGGAAATAATTTTTCATTTTTATTAGATAATGAATGACAGGCTAAGAAGAACAAGTTCTGAAATTTGATATTTTTTTCAAAGAACCATATATATAGTAAAATGATGACAATGGAACTTGTTTATTAAACTAATGTAGTGATTTTATCACTTCATTCTTGGTATCTTAGTACCTGATATTAGCCTGGTATGGTTGCCATGGTAACAGAACACACTGTTCCTTTAATTTGACCTTAAGTTCAAGCCTTGCTGTTGTGGTAGGAATGCCAAGAACACCTCTACTTTTATTAAAAAAAATCCTATCAAATATATGCAAAAAGAGAAACGATTGAAAAGAAAGGACAATCTGACATGACATTGCGAGACCAAAAAAGAGAAGAGCCTGCTTTCAGCTAGAGTACCAAGAAATAAACAATGGTTAGGATACATATGTTCACTGTGTGTTCTGTGTTTAGACTGACTTGCTCCACCACCATTATATTCACTAGTCCCAGTAGAAGTGGCTTCCCTCTAAAAATTAGCTTTTATTTATTTGTTTTGAGAACCTGTTCAGTTTGTTCTCATAAGAGCGACATTGACCTGCTCAGCTCCACATACTGACCAACTGCCAGGCAAAAAATGGCCGGAGAAGTCAGAGGATGTTCAAATTAGGGTCTGTCCCTAGAGAAGCTCCTGCTGACTGGTGTTTAGGGATTTCGGTGCTGTTTCTATCTAACCTGATCACTCCACGTGACTTTGTGGTGACTTTTTTGAGGCTCTGATCCACAACCCAATGGAATCCATTTGGTCTTGGATGGAGCCCTGAAAATGGGGAAATTCTTGGATATTGTTGGAGGAGATGTCCTTTTCTGAGGCCAGCTAGTGAGATGAGAATGTAGGAAAGTTGATCTCAGAGCGTCCACTGGGAAGTCAGAGTGAGCTCAAATCAGTGGCATTTGAAAACATATATTATGCTGAGGGAGTAGCAGTAATGCTATTGTAATCTTTGGAGAGATTATGGACACAATGCAGACCTATAATGCTATAGAAAGGGAAAAGCAAGTGCCTTGCTGCCTTTGTGCCCATGTGCCATGCTGCTCCCACTTTGTCATTTTTGCAACTTCAAGGAAGATGTCTGCTTCATGTGCCCTTGGTGATCTAAACTGGTCTAGGTTTCCAAGAAATCACTGAGATAATAGTTTATAATCTCCAACATTCGATTTGAGAACCATGACAATGACTTTTAAAAAAAAAAAGGAAAGGTGAAAGCTCATGACTTGAACAGACCTAATGAGGTCTTGGTGCTGTACACAGCATGGGAGCTTATGCTCTCTGCCTGGCCAGAGACTGTGCTTTGCCAAGTCACACAGCAGCTGCCCTGTTTTTATGTATTGCTACTGAACTTCAGCAGAGAACATTTTCAGAATGATGTGTGTCATCCATGCTGCAGCACATCTGCACATTGCCCATGTCAGCAATGGTTTGACCGAATCCAGGTGGGTGGCTGGTTGTGTCTTTGGAACTGTGGGAGCTCCTTTCAGCCATGTAATACTGTCCTGGCCTGGGGTGTTGCCCAATGACTGAGGATTGTCTCAAGGTTAAAAGAAACAGGGGTGAACTTTAGCAGTCTGTATGCAGTTGTCATTTGGGATTGGTGTAAAACTCTTCTAATATTCAAAAAATCATGTCAGTACTGGACACTGACAGCAAGCATGAGTTAAACACTAAATCTTTGATCCTTGGGAATACTGATGCGTGGTTTTGCTAGAAGCCAAAACAGGGAAAGGCATGCTGAGGGCAACATGGGCTTGGCTGATCCATAAGGGCTGGGAAACAGGGGCTTGAGGGTGAGTACGGTGGGGGACACTTGAAATGGTACTCATCCTGCAGTGCCCTCACACAGTGCGTGGGGCTGGCCCAGGACAGGGATTGGGGTCAGATACACAGCAGTAATTGCTTGGTAAGTCCATGGTGATGAAGCAGGTCTGATGTCCAGAACAGATAAATCCTATATTAATGAAGAAATGTAATCTGTGACAGTTTTCAAGGTCATTGACTGCCCTAAAGGTTTAGTGGTTCAATTTTTACACTGCTGTAGTCTAGAAGCGTGGACCACCTGTGGGTGTGTGGTTGGTTTCCCCCCTCCCTGGCCCCTTTTTATACTTACAACTATTTTGGAGCATAATCAAAAGCTGAGAGTTACTAGTTTATTGTTGCATTTACTCAGAACAAAATGATGGGAAGAATTCTGCATTCCAGGAGAATTATCACTGCCTCCAAAGGGTAAAATATGAATACAAATTAGTTTGCAAATATCATTCCAACATCAGTAATCTTCAGTTTAAAAAAAAAAGTGAACGAAGTATAAATAACGTAATTGTTAGCATTCTTCCTAACACAAATGATGCCTTGTGAATTCTCATCTTATGGGAAATAGATTTAAAAAAAGACACAAGAAGCACAAGCGTGTGAAAGTTATTCTGTACTCTTCTAATAGTAGATCAGTTTAGGCTTATTTGCCATGCAGTGTGCCCTCTGATAAAGCCCAAACATTCCAACTTAGTCTTCTTTTCTGTTGTTATCATGGCTGTGATACAAGCTTGGGTTTAATTTTAAGGTAGCAAGAAAAGAGAGTATGATCTGAACACCAGTGTGAAATAAAAGGTATTGCCCTATGTTGGTTGCTTCTAATGTTTCTTTTAAAGATGATCAACTCTTCTCTTTCTCTCTAAAAGCAAATCACAGACTTCATCCAATGAATTGTACTTATTTAACCCCTCCCAAAGAGGATGAGCACCCACTATCAGGATGCAGCTTTTGGTCCATGGTGTGTAGCTCTGGGGTTGTGGGATTTCAGGCTTGAAGCACGTGGATGGCCCTGGGCGTGCAGTGTGCAGACAAGTGCAGGTACCTTCTTTTCTTCCTTCAAGTAATGTAAAAAAGACCAAACCAAACCAGCCCTTCCCCTTTTCTTCCAAGCCTTTCAGGTTTGTTTTACAGTTCAGGAGTAGGCACAACCTTCCTGCTCTTTCAGGAGTGCCTTAAAGAGTTGTTTGCAACCTTTGCTTGGGGACAGCACAAGCTTGACCCTGCAGGTTTCCAAATTGCAAAAATCAGAAGCTTCATTTTGGTCTGCTCATAACAGTCTGGATATAACGGAGAAAGATTTGCCCTCAAAATACTTGACAAAAAGTTGTTTTTAGGATAGTTTAACAAAGGTTTTATGTGTCCCATTTTTCAGTTTCCAAAGTTTAATTAAATAATGTTTTGTAAAAGGCGCATGATGATTTTATATCTTCCTTAGAAGAAAGGGAACTCAATGTTTGGAACACAATGTAATGTTGTTGGAGTTTTTTTGGTTTGTTTTTTTTTTAAGTCCTGAGGTTAATCTAATGTTATTTGTCATTGTTGGTTGAGGAAAAAGATAATTTTGAAATAGATTATGAAGATATAGTTGACCCTGAATAAAAACATGTATGATATTATTGTTTTTATTTTTAGTTTATTTTTAGATAAACTTTGAATTTTAGTAAGAGTGAATAAATTAGAATGCATATTTCTTCTTCTCAATGTTTCTTTGTCTATTGGAAGGTGGGCTTTGCCTTCATTTTTTCTTAATGCTGGATTTCTGCTGTAATTAATGATCTTAATTCTGACTCAGTCTTGACCAAAAGCGTCTTTAGGGTTAGAACAAGAAAAATCCATTAAGATAGTTTTAATTGAAGCAGCTATTTAAAAGGGAGGAAAAAAAAATCCTTAAATTGCTATCTAAATGACCATTTCCTGGGGGGAAAAAAAAATCAAATGAAAATTCTTTATTAGTAAAAAAGCAACTTTCATTTTGATTATTTTGCTTTTTATGCATGTCTTTCAATTAGAGTCTTTCACTAACAGTAGACTTTGTTACTATTTTCCTTGCACTCAAATACTTAAGAACTGCTATACTTTGTTTCTTCCCTAGGTTTTTTTGGATATTTTTATTTAATGTAACAACATCATATAAACCATAAACTCTCCTGGTGTAAATCAAACAGGAGACAGTTTGACATAGCAGGTACTGTTGTATTTAGAAATAGCATCCTACATGGCTGTTAGGACTAACGCATCATTAAAACTCATCTGAAGAATGAAGTAAGAATCAAGAAATATTTTTTCAAAATTCTTCCAAAACGGTATGTTCCGTGTGATTTCTGTAGCTGTTTTTGGAGGAGAAAACCTGCTTTTGATCTAGCTTAGATTTTTTAATTTTGTTTGTTTATTTTGCAGTATCGGTATTCCGCGCAAAACGAAGCTGAAGAGTGTCGTGTTTAGAACAGCTCAGACTAAGAATTTTAATGGCCTCAGTCATGCCTCTGTGTGATATGGGCAAAGGTACCAAGCAGCCTGTGGCATCTCATAATAGCACTCCCTTCTAAACATCCTGTGCAAGGAAATTAGAATATTGCCAAATTCCCATAAGCATGAAAAGGGCATGTTTCATCTAGGCCATTTATTCTCATTAAAGTTAATCCACATAATAGCATGTAATGTGTAGGTATATCCTTAAGTAACCTGCATTGAAGATACAGTCCATTCAGAGTGACTAATGTGTGTTCTTCAGCTGCAACTAGTACAAGAGTTCTTAAAGAGTTACAGGAACTTTTAAAGCATAACTGCCTTTGTTAAACAAGAACTCGAAATTCAGATTTGTTCATTTTCTACTTGACTCTTTCAAGGTGTGTGCAGGAAGGGCATATGAAATTCAGTTTTTCATGGCTTTGCTTGATATCAGGAAAACTACTTATTTCAACTCAGCTATTCCTCTAGTTCCTTTGTTAGCCTAAGAGAAAATTAAATTAAGTCTTGGTATTGAGGTACTTGTACAAATAAATTTTGGAGGTGATCAAAGCTCTAATAATTATGGTAGAAGTCAATTAGTCATTAAAATATCCATTTATATCTCTTAATTATTTTTGGTTTATGCACTGTGTACTAGTGACAGAGCCCAGTCTCTCCAACACAGCACGGGTGGGCCACTGATCAGCAGCTGCTCTGTTAGCTCCTCAGGGTAGTGTCAGTGTTGCTGTGAGGTGTGATTGCCAGAACCATCTTGATTTTCCCATTTCATTCTCGTCTAGTTATCTGATCACTCAGGGGCCTGACAGCATATCAGGAGATGGACTGGGATCAATGGTCCCTCACCAGGGGGTGCCAGGTTGTACACCTCAGATTTAAATGGAAAAAACATTTCAAGTCTGGCATTAAGGTTGGGTCTCTGGCGTTAGGAGGCTGGTTGATGCAGAGTGCTGGGATTTGGGTGAGCTCTGATCATCTTGTTTAATAGGTATCCTATATGTATTTGTTTTTATTGCTGTAAATGTTTTTGCTGATATGATAGTTGCAAGGATAACTATGCATATAGTTGAGTCAAGAATATTTTTTTTTTGTATGAAAGAAACCTGTACTGTTACATCCTGGTGTTTTGGGGACAAATTATAGTTTTCCTACTTTAGCTATCAGAGGTATAAATTACTCTTCTACTTTTCATCTGCTTATCTTTCCAGACCAGCCAGTGCGAGAGGTAGAGTATCTCTGTGTATGATTCTCCCTTCGTGCTGAAATCCTTAATGTTTTTAGGCTTTTTTTTGTTTGTTTTTCCTTAAAAGACCGTATCTCTATATAGTGGATCATATCCAAGGTTGTGCCAATGCTGGTAAAGTCTCAGACTGAGGTACAGTGGTGCCCCTGCTCACGCCCAGGCCCCATCCTGCTGCCCCCAAACTCCTCCCCAGGCTCCCTCATAGGCCATGCCTTCCCTAGCTTTAGGCTGCAGCTGCTAGACCTGGATCACTGGGTTGGATCAGCCCAAGGGTGTGAGCTACTGCTTGCACTGCCTTTGCATTTCAGCAAGGAAGGGAGAACCTGCAGCCTCTGAACATCCCAGTGGCATGGGTTGGACACCTCTGTCCAGCTCCCAGCTTGCATAGAAAGCAGTGCACCCATGGGAACCTTTTGAAAGGGGCAAAAGGAAGAATTTAACTGGGGAGGATGATCCCTCCTACATCTCTTATCAGTGTCATTTGTGTTACTGTCCTAAAAATAACATTAGTAAGACAATGCTGTAGCAATGACACCACAGCTGGTGGTGCCTGAGCTCTCTTTTTCATCCTTTCATTGAAATATATTTTATTAAGGAATATATTGCAATTTTCTTTTAGCATTGAAGCTACTCTTAAATTTTAGAGAAGCCACTGTAAGTTGTGCCAGGAACTTTAGTATAGCTGTTAAGTTGGTGGCAGCTGTCAGCCTTGCAGTTTGGGAACTTTTTGATAGAGTACAAACCTTGAAAGCATTCTGCATGCACAGCTCAAAATATTAGCTCTGCTCCCAGGAAAGTGTAGATGAGTATGGTGAAGTTGCCAGCAGTCATTTTATTTTGGTATTTATTTATTTATAAAGTTACCCTATTGTCATGCAAGTGTAGTGGTGGGTGGAATGGTGGCTCATTTTTAGCTGCTGCTTGGTGCCAGAGCTGCATCTGGAGTTTTAAAATAGTATGCCCAGTGCCAGTGGAAAGACTTTTACTGATCTCAACAACCTTGACATTCTTTTAAGTATGGCTTGTATTTTCTGTCATGTAACATGCGTGAGTAGAAGATCCTAGGTTATTGTACCACAATTAGACAGGTCATTAGTTTACATTTTCAAGATCTACCATGAGTATATTGTGGAATTTTGCTCTTAGAAATAATAAAAATAAATGTGTCCATTATTACCAACACCATTTGCATTTCCTGTTGTCTCAATATGAGAATTTTGTAATAAAAATTGCAGGTTAGGAGTTTGGGAAAATGAAGGAAATGCTAAAATAACAAGAACATAATGGCAGAGGACTATAAAACCCTTCTTTCTTAAGAAAATGAGGCTTGTATGACTGCGCTGTTAATGTGTCTTCTGAGGTTGCTGGCCAACTTAGCAAAATTTCATGTACAGAGAGATGTACAAAATTTGATGTACAAAGATGTAGAGCTTCTAGAAGTTATATGAGAATAAGAGTCTGGAGAGGAGAGAGATGGATACATGTGTACCCCAGCTGTGGGAAGGGCTGCAGGGTGAGCTCAGTTATATGATCAGAGCTTAGAGATTTGGAAGAAAGGAGGCCTGCTAAGACTACAGCTGGGCAAATTTCCTCCAAACTTACTGTCTTATTTCATGTTGCCCAGAAATATCCCAACTCAAGACAAGGAGCAGCAGGGAAGTAGGCTGTGTGGGGCAAAGGTGTCCAGTAAGGAGAGAGGATGCTATGAACTAATCCCAAATTTAGGAACATGACGCTGAACTTCTCAGCATCAGCTTTGACTGATGTCTTGCCTGTTGCATCAGTTTTTGGTACAATTTTGAGCTTGTGTGATTCTCCTGGCTCCTTCCTGAAGGGTCAGATTGCACTGGGTTGGGAAAAGACCTCTGTAATACAGTGCTATTTTTAATAGTCTGCAGTGCTTTCTGCAGTGCTGCTGAAGTTGCTGCTGTGTGGGTGGTGCTGCCCACCCCGACCACTGCTCTAACCTTGGATGGGGCTGCCTGGAAGTGCCGGATTCAGCTGCGGGGGCTGGCTGGGAAAGTTCAGCTTTCCACTTCTGTATAAAAATCTATTGGGTAGTTATTAACCTTAGTTTTCCTCTCTGGCTTGCTTTTATTAAAATAGGAATCATGAAGTGACTGCCACAATATATTTTGCCAGTCTCGGCTCCTTTATAGATCCCCATGTAATTTTGGTACACATTCTCTTGGGTCTGGCAACCATAAACCAACTGCTATAGATTTCACTGTGGCAGCTTTTCTGCAGAATCTGTTTCATAAAATGGCCTGTTAAAGGTCTTCAAATATTTCCTTATTGTTGCAGGCTTCCAAGGTACCGCCCTGAATGGCTTATTATACTTCTACTCTTTCTTATGCTCCTTAAGAAGTGTATTTTTTTTGTTAGGTCTTGTTCCTCAAGGACAGACTCACTGTACTGAGCTTGTTACAATATTAATAGACTTTTCTGTCACTTAGTCTTGTACATGGGCTGTAAAACTTCAGGAATCTCTGAGCCATAATGTTATTTAAAAAGTGCCTCCTGCTTCTTCTCTAATTAATTGCAATCAGAAAGGCTAGTTGGTGGACACATGGTGTCACAGCTTCTGTGAAATACTGCCTGATGGCTATAAACACTGCCATATGTTCTCTGTGAAATATTGCCATAATCATTGGCAACAGGAACAGCTGATAGGAGATGAAGAATTGGTTTTCTTCTCTGTTTTTGACTTTGTTTTCAAAATCTGTGAAACACTTCCTGATCACCTTAGTGTTTTATTTAGTTGCTGTTGCCTATAGTGAACTCGTTTTCTTCTAAAATGTTCTTTCAATCACTTTAATCTTTCGTGTTGCAGCTACTAACAGCTTCTTTGCATAACATGTCCATTTGCTAAAATCACTACTTAATCAAAGTTGGCAGTTAAAGAGAGTTTTTTCCCTAAATGAAACAGATAATCTTGTTATAAAGCTAAATAGTTAAAAAATTAATTAGAACTCTCAAAAGCTTGACAGGCAATGAACTGCAAGTTTTCATGTAATGAGAAAGTTCCTTTCATCTCCCTAACATAGGTAAAAGGACAATTTTGGGGCTGAGCTGTTTACTAACTCTTGGTTGTGAGAGAGTGAAAGGTCTTCAAAGGTGTGATCTTAATTAATGTTAGATTTCTTTTCAGCCTTTCATCATAAGAGGGATGACTGTTGCAGCTTGTGGTAACATTCAACAGTGTTAGTACAAACATTATCTCCTCTATTAATACAACTTGATTGCACTATAGTAGTAGCCTAGTAAGAAAGACCATCTTTTTACTAAAAGAATGTATTTCAAGATTGTTCATTGGCATTTCCAATGAACTTGAAACTCCAGCTTTTCTTTGTACGCTTTGCCTCTGACATTGCTTTGAACATCTTGGCCTACGTTATGAGGAGACCATTCATTAGAAGCAGCAATCCTCCAATTACCTCAAGACAGCTAGAAGCCTCAAAAGACTGTTTCCACAATAAGTGTGATTCAATAAGAGAAAGGCAGTGTGTTAAGCATGTAAAGTGTATTTTTGTCTCTGGTTAGAAGCATAGGGCTCTCATGGAAGTAAGCAAACAGGATTGATTCTGCTCCTTTTATTAGAATGGGTTTCTTTTAAGCATTGCTTCTCTGCCTCAAATTGCTAATTCTAATAGGGTACTTGGTAGCTCTGAGAAATATTTTGTTTTATTAAAGCAACAACTGGTTTTACATGTCCCTCTATACTTTGGGAGTTGTGGGCTATTGAAGCAAGCTCTGTCTTACATGCACAGCTCAGGCTATTAAACTGTACACAGGTGATTGATCTCTTTAATAAAACCCTGTTCTTTAGTAAGGAAAGAGTGATAAACAAATGTACTTGTTTGTCCAGTGCTTCGGAGATTATGGTAACATGAGGACATCAAGAATGCCATTTTAATGAATAAGGTAGATGAAACACATCAATACAGTCTTTGTTTTAACCATGTCTGAAAACCAATATGCTTGAAGTTAATTTGATTCATGTTTTTCATTCATTTGTAACACCATGTACATTATAACAGAAAATGTTTTATACTTAAGCAAAGAAAAGACCTGGCAGGTAGAAGTTTCTGGCACTTTCTGCATGAGGATTGAGCAAGTGAGGAACAGCAACTTCGAAATCCACTCTCCTGTGGCTTGTTGTGGCTCTGTCCCCTGCAACATTTTGAAGGACATGTCACAAGCATGCCTGAGGGTGGGTGGCTGCAGAGCAGTGTGGGGTGAGGGATAGCTGGAGAGCTGCTCTGAAAATACAGGGCTATACACATCACTATAGCCCTGATGACACAAATTCTCCGCTGTGTACGTATTGGGTCTGTTCGTTCACGCTGACGTTTTTCAGGAATAACTCTGCTGATGTCAACAGTTCGATGATTTACTTCTTTTTTTAAGACAAGTGAGAGAGATGGAATCAAATCCTCATTTCTTTTGCCATCTACTAAAAAGCACTCTTTCCATGGCAACCCTTGTTTCCATGGTACATGCTGTATTGCCCTTCAGAGAAGCTTTATTAAGAGACACATATACACGCACATACTGTCATGTGAATGTGGTTGCATTTTATAGCACTCTAAAGGAAAGCTATAGTGAATTGTAATTTTTTTTTTTTTAAGTTGCAGTGCTTTTTTCATTATACAGTGTGGTGAAGGATTATTGCTGCCACTGCTTGGCAGTGTCATGAGAGTACAATAAAATGTGGTTCTTTTCACTGTTGTTAGAAGGATATTCTTCAAACCGCTCTATTTGCTAGTACATTAAGATCATTGCTTTCTAAACTCTCTTTAGATGTAAGTTGGCATACAAAGTAATCAAACTCCTTCTGCAACATTAAAAATAAATATGCAATAAAGGTTTTCTGCTCCTAGGTTCAGTGTGGGAAATAACAAAGACATTGGCAAATTCCAAGGCTTATCTAAAAGGACTTATTCTAATAAGAAAATGTGAACTCACAGAAATTTGTGGCTTCTTTTCCATAATGACACCTATTAGAAGTTACTTTGAGTGTTTAAAATTAGCTAAATTTACAAAAGCCAGACACTGTACTTTTTTTTATTATAAAGGTGCAACTGTGAAACTATTAAAAGTTATATTATTACTTTTACCTTGAGAGGGTTCATTTATAATCACCCTTCTAGACTTTACAGCTCATTATGACAGTAGGTAGAAAAGGTCTCTGATACAAAGTGTTATATTAGTCTTTCTCAAGATAAGCTAATGCATCCTGTAAGTACGTGTTAAAGTGACATAGACAGACACGTATTAAACTTTCCCTGAATTTTGGAGAGCTGCTTCATGTGCTATAATTGTCTGGAACTGAAGTCTGGCAAGGTTCTGCAGCTACATTTTGGAGACTGTCTAGTGTCTGCTTGTTAAGTATTCTGTTCAAACCTTGACCAGAAGATCTATGGAAAGTAGACTAAACCTAAAAGTATACCTGTTTGCAAACAAGTTTGTTGCCTCACCTCAGTTGTTAATTTCAAAGATAACCCTGATAAAAACCTTGTAAGAAAATCAGAGTGGATCCTCTGTGCAGGAAGATGTGCATGGCTACAAAAGTAGAATAGTGCTTTTCAGATATCTGCTCTGGTGCTTGTTTCCCTCACTTGGTCACTGAAGTTACAACTAGGGAACTAATATTTGAGCTGATATGGAAAAAAACACCCAACATCAAAAAGCTTGGAAAGAGTCTTGAGTATCTGCCACATGAGCAACAGAATATAAACAGTACCTCTGATGGTGAAGTTGGGAAAGTTGAAGTAAGGTGATGAGAAGTATTGGGAGCTTATTTTGGGGAATTATATGTAACATTTAAAGTTTAGTTTATTGGTCAGTAGATTGAGAGCTTATGTACAAATTAGAGGCTTTTATTTTCCTTTCAGATGTGGTGGCTGTCCTTTCATCAGGAACAGTCCCTTAGCAGAGGTTTCATTAACATCACTTGATGTTTTGGGTTTTACTTTTCTATTAGTATTTTTTTTTTTAGTACAATGAAAAGTGCTTTTTTTAATGAGGAGTTTATTCCCTTTTGGAGTATGTCCATATAACTCTGGGTTGGTGTTTGTGAAAATGCTGGGGAAACAAAGGATTAAGATAAGATATTTGCTTATTTATTTATTTAAATACCTGAATGCATCTTTAGTTATACATTTTGCAGTATTACTCTGCAGCAGTGCAAATAAGCCAGGGAGGTCTGTGATAATACCTTTCACCATAATGTTCTGTTAAATGTCATTTTTTGTTTTGCTAAATCTGGTCTGACTGTCCTGACTGATCAAAGGAGAGAGGTAATACCAATAGTCCTCACTACTGGTAATGCTGAAGCCAAGTGCATAACAAGCAGTGCTCATAAGGAGAAAAAGGGTTTTGCTTTACTCTTTCATTTCCTCGGCGCTGTACAGCTCTTTCTTGTGAATGGAGCATTTGCCTGCCGTGTGCTGTCCCGGGATGGAGCAGCTGGCACCAGCGCAAGGTGTTAACGTTGGTAACCACAGGAACACTGCGAGGGGGAAGAGCTGTTGAGCAGCAGCCAGGCTGGGAGGCTGCTGCCGCTGGTGCTCCTCGGGGTGTTGGTGTAGCAGTGCAGGGTGGGTTGGACAGCTCTGCAGAGCTGCGGGCGCTGCCAGGGCTGCCCCTCTCCAGGGGCTGCGCAGCGCAGTGGCCCAGCCCTCGCACCTGGGGCGTGCAGAGCAGCTCCCTGCCCAGGCTGGCCGGCCTCCGGGCCACTAAGTGCTTCGATGCCACCATGAAGCCATCGCTTGCTCGCCGCTCCCTGGAGACTCCTCTGTGCCTGCACCTGGATACAGGGCCGGACAAGGTCCAGCCTGGCCTCAAACGCCTGCACTGGAGAGCCAGGCTGTGCTCGCCAGCGTTGCACAGACCCTGACCTTCCCTCTGGGTTATCTGTGGCAGGGCTCAGGATTTCTGGGAAGATGTATTTGTGGAGAAAGGTCTCCCCTCCTCTTTTCTTTTCCAGTAAGAGAGGTGGGAGTGGGGAGCCCCTGTGCCCCAGGGCTCCTATTCTGTTCTGGCTCCTGCTGTGCCCTGCCCCAGGCCAGGTGCCCAGGGCAGGTCCTGCAGGCTCTGCGAGACCCCGTGGAGACTGCCCAGCATCCAGTCTGGGACCTCCTGCACCCCCTTGTTTCCCTTTTCGTTCATAGCAACTTTTAAAAAATCACAGATCTTGGAAGTTAAAAGCAGAAGTCATGGTGCTGGTGCTGCAGACACCTGAGGAACATAAAGTTATGTGTATGCCTTTCACATGAATGTGACTTTTCACCAAGCAGAGTTCTTCAGTGCTGTGACTAAATCCTTATGCAATGTAATTAACCATTCCAGCAGCTCATTATAAGTGCAGTGCCTGTGTGTAGGCTCGCTCTAGTTCAGCCAGGCAGGGATGAGGATGGCCAGGATCTCTGCCCTGCTCCATCCCGGCCCCGCTGGCAGCATTCCTGACCTGCTCTAGGTGCCCACCCTGGTGCTGAGGATTGCATGTGGGGAAGCAGCTGCTCTCCCTTGAGTGGCAGCACAGTCTGCAGTGGCAACACAGTCAATTCCTCATAGTAATAGTGCCCTAATAACTGGAAATGTGTTATGGTGGACGCTGACAAATAAATGCTTATCCCATATACAGGTATTCAAATAATAGAAAATTCTTATAGCCTGGATCCAGTTGAGACTGCCAAAGGATACCTCGATATTGAAGGTTAAAATCAATAGAGTGTGTTTTGATTATTTTTCAGTTGTCTGTTCTGTGTCTAATATAGTATATTTTTATTGTGGGCTCCCATTCCTATAAATCTGAGGTCTCCCTTTCTTGAATGAATGAGGAGATGAGCAATTGAATTTGAAAGATGCTTTATGCAACAGAAAAGCAATTTGATTTCTGGTTATCAAAGGCCAAGAAGCAAACTAGCAATTGAATCCTCTGTATTTATAACCCTTATGTTACCAGTGTGCCTTGCACCTCTGAGGAGCTCTGGTTTTTACTGTGCTTCCAGAGCATTGGGCTCAACTGGGTGGCCATTCCCCAACTTAGCAAGCTTCTGTGACATCAAGGTGGCTCTTGGCAACCTTTGAAATTTTACAGGAGGTCTTTCTCAATGTTAGTGTTTCCCACTCGACTTTTTCTGTAAAAAGTCATTAAGAGGAACAGAGGGGACATCTAGGACCCACTGTGCCTCTTGAGGCAGAGCAGCATGGTTTAAACTAGTGCCAGGCAACAAGCAGTCATGTCCTTGTTTTGAGTCTCTGGAGCTTCACTGTGGTGACCTTCCTCTGGCTGCCTGGTGCTGGGACAGGAGCAGAGGTGTCATCAGCTGTTGCTGTTATTCATATAGCATCATAAAGTCATGTGGAAAGTCACTGGGTAGCTGGTGAAAATGAATGTCTGCATTGGCACAGATGCTGTATTTATGTCTGTAGCATTTTAACACTGCTGACTACGTAGTTTTGGGAGATGTGAAAAAAATAAAGGGCTAAAAACTTATGTGGGAAACAGTGGCTGAGAGTCAGTTTATCTGCTTGGTGATGTGTCTACATTTGCAGTGATGTAACTCAGCTGTGGTCTTCAGCAGCATTTTCCTTCTGAGAAGACTGATTAACTCTCATTATTAATTGACTATACATAAAACGTAATTATAGGTGTTTTATACCTTAAATATGGCTTTTTATAAAAGAAAAAGAAAAAATATGTTAAGAATTCTGGAATTGAGGCAATAATAAAAGTAGCAGCTGGATATGCAGATGTTCATAGTGAGTATAACGGGATACAATAAGAGGAAAGTCTTTTTAATAGGGACTGATCTTAGAAAAAAATATAATTGTCAGCAGTATAGCTTCACCTTGGTAGTGGCTGGGAGCAAAGGAAAGAATGTCTTACTTAGGAACCTGAGAAATTTTTTATCTGATCTTTGCATGTGGACTGCAGCTGTGGGTGTTTTGAAGGCACCATCCAATGAGGGTGGCAGAAGCCTGGCAGCTGGCAGGGCCCAATGCTGTGCCCTGGTTGTGTTCATTGTGACAGGGAAGGGATACTGCTAGCTTCGAGTTTTAAACTTTTTTTTCCTTTTTAAGCAAAAGCCTAAATTAGAGCAAACACATTTTCTCTGAGAAAAGGCACTGCAGAATCAAAATAAAATTACAAAGTCTATATTATTCTTATCAGTAGTTATTTATTGTCTGCAAAATTACAGAAATACTAGATTTGTAGCTTTTTTAAACAGGATTGAAAAAATTGTTCCCTCATGAACTGGGGGTTCTCAATAAAAGGCAGTGTTGCACATTTAATTAAAGGATAGCTTTCAAAGTGGTAGCAACAAGTACTACTCATTGCTCTTTTGTCCACTGTCACTAAGAATGATGTGTAAACAAAAAAATTTTAACAGAACTCAGAACTGCTTGGCCACACTGTCACACTTCAGACTGCTGTTTGAATAAGATAAATATATTGTTCTCTAGTTATGTCTTAAAATTCTCCTTAGCAAAATAGAGAGATAAAAGTATAAATTAAACTTCTAGAAATATATCACGGTGCATAAGTACAGATTTGAAATTGAGATCTGCAGAGTCCAGGGAAGCTGTGCACATTGCATGCCGTGTAAATTGCACATAGGAGATTTCTGTGACAGCTTCTGTTTGAGGCTTTTGTGGATTTTGTTATTACTGTTTCTTTCTGATGATCTTATTTCTAATGGATACTAGAAAAATGTAAGTACCATAGTATATGTCAAAAGCAGTGGCTGTTATAAAAGTAGCCAATTTCTAGATCTAGTTACAAATAATATTTTTCAGGTGCTGTTAATACGTACAGGAACTGGACTTGTGTCAGAGAGCTCATAGGCTGCATCTGCAGTGACCTGTAGAGCTGTAAGGCATGCAGGGTGTTCCTGGAGAAGGTCTTACAGAGATGCAGGTTCCCTTTTGCTCAACAATATTTACTAACATTGCCTCAGCTTATGGCTCTGAACTAGTTAATAGAGCACATTCCCTCAGTGCTCTGCAGCAAAGGTTTTGGGTATTTTTCAAAGAAAATTAATGCACTTTGCTTATCCTTTGTCAGTAGTAGTTACGAATAGAACTACTGTGTCAAGTAATAGTTAAAAGCCATTACTTTATTGGTTTGACAAATACCTGTGAGGACAGACTGCAATATTTCATCTGAGAAAGAATATTAAATAAATGTAACCTCCCATTGGGTCCTGCTTTAACCTCCTACAGGTTTTGGAAGATGAATTTAAGAACTGAAAGCATTTTAGATTAAATGTTAGGGGAGAGGTTCAGTAAGACTTAGCAGATTAGCACCTTGTGTTCATAACAATCCTTTCCCTTTTTGCATTATCACTTTGAACACATCATTGCAAAATGCAGAATTTAACTTGGGGCAGGTATACAGATGGCTTGTACTGACCTTGTAATTGTTATGGGCAATGGATTAGTATATCTATTATTAATAATACTTTTTGTCTTATTTAATATTTTCCCAGTCTTCTAATATGTTGGACTGACAGCTGGGATTTCTCTATTAACTCAGTAGGCTGAACTTCTGAATCCAGTATTTGAGCCTGGTACCCTAGAAAGGAAATTCTCAAGTCATGACCTGTTAAGCTTTAGAAGTTCAAAATAATGAAGTTGTTGAAAATGTTTAACTCAAGACTTAATGCAAGACTTAAATGCAAGCAGAGCAGGAGACTACTTCTCAAACCAAAGCCAATGTTTCCTATAAGTTTCTCTTTTTATGAAAAATACTTTTGGCATTAATTGATCTCAGTCGGGGCTAACAAGAGAATGCCAGTGTGAAGTATTTTTGTCCATTGTGAGAAGTAAAAATGAGTTGCTGATGGTAGTAACTTTTTTTTATTTTAAATGGTAGTGTTATATCATGGAAAAACTTGTCTACACATGGAGAGAGACTTTAGAAAAATTTCAGACCATTTTAGTACAAGCAATAGCAAAACAGCTATTGGACTATCAAGCCCTTTAATTATAAGGGGAAAAGAGAAAAACATTAGAAACTGCATGTAATGTCTATTTTCATTTTGTGTTTTGTTTTTTTCTTTGACGAGAGAAAGCTATTTTGAAAGGATTTGATTATTCCAGTTGTAATTATTATAGTAGACAGCCAATCAAAAGGCAATTTGTCTTTCTAGAAAAATCCTGGTTATCAATTATGTCATGCAGACCAATTTAAAAAATATTTTAAAGTTGTTCAAGTTCCTTTATTGCAATCAGAATTCAATAAATAGTGAAATAAACTGATAAACCAAATCAATAAGAAAATGTGTCCCACTGAAACTAAATTGCTACCGTCAAAGTATCTGTTCATTTGTTAAAACCTCTGTTTCCAGTTCCTCTTCTGAGATACTGCAACACCTGGCCTGAACCTGTGACATCTCTTACAAGTTAGTTGATTTCTAAAGTGCTTTGATAGAAACAAAGGGATTTAGTGAGCAACTAACAAACAAATTACCCCTTGTCCTTGCGTGAGGGATGCATAGCTATAGAGAAGCATGAAGAGATTCTCCCTGTTGAACTATCCTGGATCCAGTAGGTAGGCAGCTTGTTCTGCAGATGGATCAGTAGTCAGAACAGTATGGTTCGGGTGCCCAGGTGTTTCAGTAGGTTTTTGCTTTGGATTTGGGCCAAAAGCCAATCTTTTGGAAGAAAAGGAAGCAATAATGAGTCATTCACAGATGTTTCAAACACACTTAGAAGCTGAATGTCTTCTTACTGTAGCAATAATAACATAACATTAAGAGGTGAAGGCCATCAACTCAGGCAAATGGAATTAAAAAAAACCCCTCATACATTCTTTTTCTTTTCCCTTAAGTATTATTTATTACTTTGCAGTAGCAACCATGATGGGCTAAATGATTTCTTGCAGCTATAATATTCTAGTCTCTGCAAGGAGTGCATAACTTGACAGACGGATGTTGCTGAGGAAGGAGTGTAGAATGCAGGCAGGGTTGTGCTGATGAGATGATGAATATTAGTTAAATTGAAATAGTGTGATCAGGACTAAATTCATATAGGCTGACTCTGCCCATGTGGTGCTTTTTCTTTGTTCTTCTGGTCTGCTTTGTTTCAGTCACTTGTTTTCAACCCTAAGTGATACAGCCTCCTAGAGCTGCTCTGGATATGTGTCTTCCAAATAGCTGTGAACAAGGCAGTGGGTAGGACTCCAGCAAGGCTGCAGGTGAAGCTTCCACCACGGCAGCAGCCCCAGCACTGCCGTGGAGAATGCAAGCTTTGGGTAGGGAAGCAGAGTTCGAAAAGAGTGACCTGATCGCCCAGATGCAACTGTTTCCAGCTGCTGGTGTAGAGTCTTCTTGCAATGAGGTGCTCCTGTTGCAGGGGCTTCTCAGGGGTAGGAATATCAGAGTTTGCACTGGGAGCACAGCTGACTTTCAGAGGTACATCAAACAAGCCTGTGAGGGACAGAGAAGAGCACAGTGAAAGAAGAAAGTGGGTTCTCTCAGAACACCTGCAATGCTAGTTAACAAGCAGAAGAGATGGAAGGAAGGAAAAACTTAAAAGTGCTGTCCCAGCAGCTTTAAGAGTTATAATACAGGATGAGGGAATTTGACTGGTGTGAAATGATAACTTTGGATAAACAGACCTCGGGGAAGGAGGGTAATCAATGCTGCCAGGCTATAGCAGCTTTATAGGAAAGATGAGAGGGACATACAGTTGCAGGGGAGTGGCACTGTACAGGAAGCATTTTACGAAGTGCAACAGCATAAGAAATATTATGGGAGAAGAGCAGGTCGGTGGAACCACTGTGGGCAGAAATCTTGTGCTCTAATGAAAATGTAGTGCTAAGACTGTGTCACCAGCCCCCTGCTCAGACCTGTAATAGTGCTCAGGAAATGTGAAATGAGAGTAGAGAAGCTGCAAATTCAGTACAGGCAGCAACAGTGAGGCATTGCAACAGGTGCCCTGCAGTGACTGGCTCAGTGTCTAATGATGGGGGAAAGAGAGAATGCGTCCAGATGTGCAAAGTGGCTGCTTCCCAGAACACCTGGTTCATCCAGAAAGATGCTATTCTGGATGTGATCCAGAGTGGTGCACTGGAGCTGCTTGGTAATTAGTGACCATCACAAGATTGTGTTGAGCTCTATAGCTGGAGAGCAGAATAAATATATGCAGCACATGGTCATTTGATTTTAAGTACAGGATCTGCAGAACAATGAGACAATTGGACAATAAACGCTTAAGGAATTAATCTAAAAAGCCTATAAGCACCCTGAAGGAAGCAGAGGAAAGCCCTTAAAACATGGTAGGTCAAACACAAACAGGAAATTAAAATTCCCATAAAGAGTTAGAAAAGAGCCTTACAAAGGATGCTCAAGCTGTTGGTAAAAAGTGCCTTAGTATATCAAACCCAGGAAATCAGTGGGACTACTTGGCAACAGCAGTATGACTGTGGGCACTCAGAGCAAAGGCTGGGGCACAGATGGTCAATGAATTCGTTGTGTAGGTCTTTGCTGAAGAAGGTGCTGGGGGGATCTTTCACGTCAGTTTGTTAGTTTGTTGCTATGTGTGTGACGGTGGTGGCGTTTTGCTCAGCCTGGAGTGACTATCCAGGAGCCGTGCTGCGGCTTCGTGCCATCCTTGCAGGGAACTGGTGAGCTGTCAATGTAAGTCCTGTCCATGAAATTGGCTCTAGAGAGTAACCTGGGAGTTACTGACCAGTGTGTCTTGTCTCCATACTTAGTGAGTTGGTAGCTTCCCTTTTAAAGAATAACACTATTCAACTATGGCTAATCGTAAGTGCAAGGTTCTTGCAATGTGAGCTTGCAGTCCGGACAGCCAACCCCTCCCGGGCTGCATCACAAGCAGAGTGACCAGCAGCTTGGGGGAGGCGATGCTGCCGCTCCACTCTGCTCTGGTGAGACTCCACCTGCAGTACTTCATCCGGTTTTGGAATCTTCACCCCAGAAAAGACATGGAGGTGGGGAGACCTCATGGCAATCTTCCTGTACTCAAAGGGGGCTTATAAGAAAGATGGCCCAGACTTTGTAGCAGGGTCTGTAGCAAAAGGACAAGGGCTAATGGTTTTAAACCAGCAAGAGGATAGATTAAGACTAGATAGAAGACTTTTTTTTTTACAGTGGGGTTGGTGCAACACTGTAATGGGTTTCCCAGAGTGCTGGTAGATCCCCCACTCCTGGAAACATTCCAAGGTCAGGTTGGACAGGCCTCCAGGCAAGTTGATCTGGTTGAAACTGTTCCTGCTCGTTGCAAACTGGTCGAATTAGATGACCTTTATAGGTCCCTTTCAACCCAAACGAATCTCTGATTCTATGATCTGTTGGGGAAAAGCCAGTGCCACTCTGGAGAAAGAAAGTCTGTTCGTAGTGTTGTGCTGTGTGGGTTTTTTGTGGATGTGTAAATACAGGAGATACAGTGGACATAACTCACTGCATTGTGAGAGGCTTCCACTTCAGAGTTTATTAAAGAAATTAGGAGGTGTTTGGTAGAAAGGGACTTGGGTGTGCTGGTTGACAGCCAACTCCATATGAGCCAGCAGTATGCCCAGGTGGCCACAAGGGCCAGTGGCACCCTGTTCTTGATCAAGAATAGTGTGGCAGCAGAACCAGGGAAGTGATCACCTCCCGTACTCTGCAGTGGTGAGGCTGAACCTTGAGGTCTGGATCCAGTTCTGGGGCCATCAATTTAAAAAGGACATGGAGACACTGGATCATGTCCAGGAAAGGGCAACAAGGCTCATGAACCGTCTAGAGTACTTGTCTGTGAGGAGCAGCTGAGGGAGTGGGGTTTGTTTAGTCTTGAGGAGAGGAGGCTCAGGTGGGACCTTATTGCTCTCTACATAAAAGGAAGATATAGTGAGGTGGGGGTTGGCCTCTTCTGCTGTGCCTGCAGTGAAGAGACCACAGGAAATGACCTTAAGCTGAGATGGAAGATTCAGCTTAGATATTAGAAAATTTTTTGTCACTGCTTGGCTTGTCAGGCATTGGAATAGGTGGCTCAGAGAGGTGGTGGAGTCACCACCCTGGAGGTGTTTAAGAGGCATCTGGATCTGGCACTGGGTGATATGGTTTAGTGGTTACAGTGATGGTGCTGGATTAATGGTTGGCCTGGATGATCTTAGAATCATAGCCATAAAGGTTGGAAGAGATCTTTAAGTTAGCACAGAATAAGTGGATAGTAGAAAAACTGAATGTAGGACTGTGTACACTAAATCCTGCAGCCCTCAAAAACAAGGGGACTTGATGAAAGTAGAAGTAACTCCTAAAAACAGGAGAAAGTAAGTATTGCTGCGTAAAGCAATGAACTCCTGAAACTTACTGTTGCAGAATGTTTTAGAGATGGTTTGTGTGGATTTTTGAAGACTGTTGATTCTTGGACAACGTATCCATAAATACATACTAAAGAACTAGTCAGGAATGTGTCAGCTGCCATCACTAATGCAGCAATTTGTCCTAACACCTCCACTCAGAGACTGAGTGCTGGGCAAGTTGCATTTTTTGCTAGAGTATTTTGGATATTTGTTTATCAAATTAGCATTGGTTATCAAACAAAGATGTAATCTAAGTGTGTGTTTCAGGGTAACTAGCCTTTTCCAGTGTAACACAGCCTGTTCAGGCTGCAGGCTGAATAAATTTGAGTTCTCCAGCTTTTTTTGTGGTCTGAGAGTGTATGCTCAGGCAGTCACCAGGGCTCAGCTGATGCACAGTCACTTGATGACTTAGATTGTATGTTTGAATTCCAGAGTTTTGTCAGCACTGTTGCTGGGGAAAGTCTTTCTCTTGCACTGCAGCATATTTTCATACTTATTGAGCTGACTGGCTCAGTTGTCAGTAGTGTTGAGTGGGGAGTAAGGAGTAGCTTTTTCCTGCTCTTTGTAGTAATGTTACTCAAAACTCTGTTTCTCAAACACAATTCAATTGAAATATTTATGCAAGAAAGAGATTTGTTTTAGCATCCTCTTACTTGGCTTTTGTTGTGTTTTGAGCATCACCTGAATCCAAAACAGAACTGGCCGTGTGACTTGCAGATATCTGTCCTTTGTCTGTGACCATTCTGTTTGTACAGTTCCTTCACGCAACTGCCCAAGCCTAGGATAACTTTATTTGGTTTGCTTTCACACAGCACAGTTGATGACTGTGATTTTGCTCAAATTTCCCCATTTGCTGTTAATTTCCCTCTCTTGCAGGAGATAGGGAAGTTTCTTCTCTGAGGTTCCCTTCCTCTGCACCACGGACGCACCCTGTGAAGTGCGCCCTGGATGTTGCAGCCCTTGCCCTTGAGGGACAGACCCTGTCTGTACCAAAGGAGGTCTGCAGAGGATTTTAATTGCAAACACCACAATGCCATTATCACCATATCTTTTTGAGGTTTTGGAGTTCTGGAAGAAAACAGAGCATAAAGTGGGAATGGGAATATTAAAGCAGAACTTTAGTTTCTCTTTTCATCCCTGTGCATATGTTAATCAACTAACAAATGGAGAAATGAAACAGAAATTTGTGCTACTGGACTTGCAAACTTGAGAGAAGTATATTTCCTACTAGTTTATTTCTAAAATGGCTTTGAAAAAAAAAAACCCCAAACACAACCAACGTTATTGTAGCTAATTTAATCTTCTTTTCAGAAATCAAACTGTTGTAAATGAAAGTAGCTATTTGTGTTGATTCATTGGGACTATGGTGCACAGTGTGCATAAATTTAATTGCAGAAATATTGCTACACAAATACTATTAAATATTGACCACAAATATATGAGTTTATAGTTAGAAAGTGTTTTTCATTCACTTTTGTTGAAGTAATCTTCTACCCTTTTCTCCCTTAGGCAGTGATGTGATTTGTTTATAACATTATGTGTGGGTCCCAACTCCACATGATTGAACAAATAGTTAAAGTAGAATTGACATTTACTAGGTATAAGTTCAATACAGAGAATGCTGTTTCTTTTATTAATATGAGTATCTGTAAAATTCCTAGGCAAATGACCAACAGTAAGTCTATACTCTTCTCTGTCTATTAGTACAGGGCTTTTCCCTGGAAAAATAAATATAAATAGCTTGAGTCTTCCTACCATGAGGTAGAAGTCAAAATCTTGGCTCTTTTAAAGGGAAATTGAAGTTTTATTTTTAAAAACTAAACCAACCAAAAGCAAACACAGCATCCTCTGGAATGTTTTAAATGAAGTTAGCTTTCATTAAAAGTGTGTTAACTCTCTTAAGGGTTTATGCAAAAAGGTACAATATATGGAAAATTAGGCTAGATAGATTCTGAATACTTATAGAATCTTTATATTATCTCTGACATTCAGGTAACTGACGGGAAGCCTCTAAAATTGCACTTTGATCATGGTCAGTAAGAGGCCAAACCCATTTGTTGGCTGGGACAGGCGGGGCCAGGGTGATGTGTATGCTGACTGCCCAGCTGTTGGATCTGTCTGGTACCTTTGAGGCTCTCTGTGAGACACTCTGCAAAACAGAGAGTAGACAGGGAGCACTGAACGTTAGTACGGCCATTTTCCTGGGTGCCCAGTAACCCTGCAGTCATAAAAATGAGTCACAGGTTTTGAAAGAAAATAATTAATATCTACAGGTTCAGAAATTATTCTGTTAATGGATGTCCTCATCAATTAAAGTTAATGGTCTGAAAAGTGTTATTGATTGCTTTGATGTTTCGTCTAAACTCACAAAAAAAGGAAAGGAAAAAAGTGATTTGTCTAATTTTATTTGGTGACTATTTTCATGCCTATTTGTAGTGTGAAGATTGCTAAGAGAAAGTTGTATCAGTCTTTTTTTCCTCCAGGAATGTTTGCTAATGTAGTATGGCATGAACAGGACTGGCTCTTCTGTGCAGGAGTTACTTACGAGATCATTTTAGGGAAATTTAATTATTCTTTAAGCTAGAAACTTTCTTCTGCTGCACAGCCCAGGGAAGCTTGCACACATCTTACACACCATTACAATCAGTTTATTAAATTAAAGATCTGTGTGACCTGAAGATCGAGTACTGTATTATATGTACTTAGTACCCATATGGGTTACTCTGACATCATTATTTACTTGCTAGACTTCATCCTTTTTTAAGAGATATTGGGTAATTCCTATTCTTCTTCCTTTTATCCTTCTCTTCCTTTTTTCCAATTTTGATAAGCGATCCAGTCACAAAGTGGATTAGGGCAGCGATAGATAAGGGGATGACGTGGCGTGGCTGCCTCCTGGGTTTGGTTTGCTGTGCCACTGAGTTTGGAGGCAGGTAAACGCACCAGCCTCGGTGACTGATGTTTATTCAGTCCGTAGCTTCTGGTCCACAGACCACGCCAAGGCTGTTTGTCACCTTGTGCACAGGGTTGCAAAGATATTTGTAGGATAATTGTGACTAAAGTTACAGGAGGTATTTCTTAGCCAGACTTAAAGGTCAAGATATTTTTGTGGAGACATGTTTGGTAAATGGTGGATCTGTTACTTCATTTGTGGTAGCTTAGTGATTCATCATGTGCCTTTTTCTCACCTTTTTATGCCATGTCACCATCTCAACCTGTTGGCTCCTTCATGTGCAGGAGGAGGCTGGAGGTGGCATTCTGAAGTTAAACATTACATTTTTATGAACACCATTATAATCTTTCATCAATTTTAGTTACCTGATTCTTTGATTTCACCTTTTTTCCTGGTTCCTACTGTTATTAGCATTTACTTGGCAGAGTGGGAGGAAGGTGAACATTTCATCTAATTGTAACTTAGAAACTCATTCTAAGAAATAAGAAACATATGCAGCTGATTACCTGATTAACTATATGGCGCTGACAACTATCTGTCCCTTTCAGGAGATGATTAATAGGCTTAAAATCATGTGGTTTAGACTTTTAGGACGCTTTCTTGAAAAAAAGTTCCTATCTGTCTTTGGGAGTATTGAAGAAAAAGTTAGGAATATAGATAAATTTGGCTGCCTCTTTATCAGTGTATTTGAGAAGTACTTGAAAAAGCTTTCTCCTGTATCAATTTAGTGATTGGGTTATTTGAATTAAGCCAAATGATGACTTTGGACATGTGCTCCTGTTACAACATCCCTGTTAGAACTGAATTTCCAGGTATTTCCCCACCATCAATTTCCCTGTACTTGTCCATTTGGTATAAAAATCCCTTTCATACCCCTGACAAGAGATCACAGTGGAGCAAATGAAATCCCAGCTCTGCTCTCTGTGATCACAGGGAGGCAGCTGCTGAACTAAGTCAGAGGGTGCTCAAGGTCTCGCTACCAGGAGGCACATGAGCTGACAAGAAACACTGAGTGACATCCACGCAGTAATTTCTGCCATTTCTCCTTCCTAAATGCAAGGCTGCCTGCCACCGTCACCTCCTTTTGAACAGTGGTGCTGTGCCGTTGTGGTTGTGAATAGTGCCTGGCCCCTGCTCAGAGTTTGAAAAGAGCTGCTTTACAAACGATACCTGTTTGTTGCATTCATCTTTGGCTACAGCAGTGACCTTGCTTATACCCACACCTTCTTATAGATTATTTGCAAAAACCTTTGATCTTCTTTGGTACATTGTTGGAAGAATGCTAGTCTGCAGACTCACGTGTAAGATGTATCAACTGACAGATGAAGATACGGAGCAAAACTGAGCAGCAGAAACTGTAGCTGATGTCTGTCCTTATGTCTGCTGCCCCTGCTCCCTACCCCAAATTGTTCTTGAGATTGACTTCTCTTTTCTAGTCTGCTGGTGTGGAGGCAGGCTTGGTTGCATTTATTCTTCTGTGATGAGATTAAAAATAATACCAAGTTTTTCTGACTTTAGAGGGGAGATGTCAGAGCTGGGGAAATGGACTTTGCCTCTCTATCCCTTCCTATAAACCAACAGGGGGCTTACTCTTCATAGAAGTGGACAAACAGTCAAAACTTTAAATGTTGGAAGCAACATTCAAATAAATTGTTGTTTACATGCAGGCCATTGGGGAAAGAAATAGAAAGGGAGAAAGGTTATGAGTTAGCATCTGTGTATGCCTTTTGCTCAATCTTAATTTGACAACGAGCTGAGCAGGTGAGAGTTCATTTTGCTGTAGCTGGCAGAAGCTGGTGTATCATATATACAGTGTACACAGAGAACTGAAATTATATCATGCTTCTCTGTTAAGGAGTACCATTTTGTGGTATGAGAAAGTGTGTCCATACACATTTTATACTAATGAGGTGATTAAAGTCTGTGTTGAAGTGGTATACTGAAGTTCACTTCAAACATATTTGCAATTAACATAGGAGAAAGTAAAATTCACTTCTGGCAAGATAATGAGATACTCTTTGCATTAAAATATGCATCGATCATGGTTAACTTCCTGTGCTTTTAGAAATTAAGAAATTAGAATGCTAAGATGTGCACAAACTTGCTCATGTTGCATGGGATTAAATCTTGTTATGGAATGGAAGGGTTTGTACTACTTTGATTATTATTGTAGTTTTTTTCTAAGTATTTTGAGTCCCCCACCATGTGCTAGTTACAAATCTGTGAGCCCAGATCAGAAGGCAGAACATGATCACCTCTGCTGTGGATGATAAGTGTAAATGCCTTACAGTCACTTCACATGCTCAGTAAGAGCCAAATGCAAAGTATTTAAACATTCGTAAACATATTTTTTTAATAGTCATCCAAGTTTAATGAGAAGGTACAGAACTCTGTTGTCAGTAACAAATAATAATTGTCTGGCCTTGGGTTGAATGAAATGGATATTAAGAGGTCATAATAAAGATGAAACAACAGGAAGAATCTTGCTAATTAGAATAGGTGAAGTTTATCGATATCCATTTATTTAGTGGAATTAATTAGCCTTTTCTTCTCTTTAGGTTAGTTAATAGTCCCATGTGAATGAGGCTCCAAACCTTTTTCATTGTGGTTTATTTAATTTCTTCTATTAACCTTCCGAACTTTGCTGTACAGGCGAAGGTTATAGAGCTGTAATATCTTCTGTGTTTGCTATACGTTAAGCAGTGACACTGTATTCAGATGACACACTTTTCTTCTCTGTGCTATAGGGAAAGAGTTTGACTTTTCAGGAATTGTTTTCTGTCAGTAGTTAAGTGCCTTTTGTGTCTGGGTATTCTCTTTTATTTGGATACATTTAGTCAGAAATAAAACTGTGAACAAATTACTGAACTTAATCTTTGCAGATGTGCTTCCCTTTTCATTCCTTTGACTATTGTTCTAAAACCATCTGGTACACTTAAATTCACATTTATGTGGTTGCTTTAGAATGAGTATTTTCTGTTAAGGCTGTCTTAGAAGCAGACAGCAGTCTTCTTGAAGATGATCTTGTTGAAACTCTTCACGTTGCACCATTGACTGTTTGGAGTGTGGCCCTAAGGCTCACATTGATGATTTTAACAACTCCTATTACACTATTGATTCCAGAAATGCAATCAAACTGCATAATACAGTTTTTTTCTAACTGTTTCCATCTATTATAATATCCATATTCGTAAACAAACCTTCATGATGGAGCAGATATTTTTTTCTTAAGAGTCTCTCCCTATTCAAAAGTCTGAATCAAACCCAGCTTGTCATATTGACTAAGAGATAAATTTGATGTTGCCTGGTCCATCTCCCTATACAGACACATTTTGACATAGTGTATTTGAGTGCTAATAATGACATTAGAAGATGTTGGAAAGAGATCTAATTTGGCATGCAGAAGTGACTTTGCTGTCATCTCCTATTTTCTGCACAATTGACAGCAGATACTTGGGGCTGAATTTTTCTTTCAGGTCAGATTTCCAAGGCATGAGGCTGTCTGTTAGAAACAGATAAGACCAAAACCAATACGGAAGTACTTGTTGGAAGTGTCAGCAGTGCTGAGGATTTAAAAAGGGTGCTTCAGTTTTCTGTTTATGACATGACACAACAACATATATTTTATTAGCAATAAAATCCAACCAACAATCCAGTGCCAGTTTTTAAAATACCTTACTGGGAAAATTTTGTAAGAGGAGTCTTATCTGGGAAGAATAAAATTTTTTTTAAACTAATCTATCTATTTTGTCACACTCTCTAGCCAATACATTTTAATTTTTTTAAAAGAAATCAAAGTAGGTATAAATGCCCTCATGATCCAAAATGAGAAGCTACATTTCAAGCTTTCATTATCAGAAAAATAGCATTTATATCTATACCTCATTTTTCGTGCACAAGACACTCACAAAGAGTATGAAAACATTATCTGAGGTAAAACCGAAACACTATGCTCTCAAGTATTTGCACAGATATTTCATACACTGTTGGTTCCCAAGCAGCCCATTTCATATCCCACCTATTCCTTTCAGCAAAAACAGCCAAGCAGCTTCTCCGTTTGTGTTGGTGAATGTTTCTATCAAAACTAACCCCGTAAAACTTCACTCAAAGAACACCTGTGAAGAACAACTTCTACACAATCTGCACCTACAGAGCTGTGCCGAGAGCTGCAGTGAAGCACCCTGCTGAGACCACCTGAGGCCTCCTTTTCTGAGCCTGTGAGTGCAGAGGATACCAGGGCTCTGCCAGCCTGTTGCCTCCATTCCTGACTAGCAGGCTTTTCTTTTTGCTGATGTCCTTTGCCTTCCCTTTCCAGAGTAGGTGGAACTTCACAGAGTCATCAGCCTGACAGTAGTGGGTTTTATAATGAAAGGTTTTATTTATTCTTGTATGCAGAGGAAAGCTGAGCTAGAGTGAACATTTTTGAAATTAGTTTTTCTAATGACATACAAGTCTTGTATAAAAAAGCACAAATCCTGTGATAACCAAAAAACCACTTTGTCTGGTCTCGTCTGGCTATCTGTCTGGGAGCAGATGATACCTAAGAAACAGTAAAGAATGCTTCAAGAATATAGGATTACTTCCCTGGTACATGTTACAAGACCTCCCCACAAAGACTGTGGGAGAGTCTCATAAGTTGCTCAGGTCTCAGCCAGAAGGACATCTTTTCATGTAACAGCTCTTGATAAACTTTCTCCAGACACTTCCCCAAATTAGATAAATCTTTATCACCTAATTTCTCTAGCAGTTGGTTCCCTCAATTTAATTGTCCAATGGATGAAGTGACATCTCTTGATATTACCAGTTTCTTTTTGACCCTTGTTCCTGTGCTGGAAGAGGTGGTGAGCGGTGGTTTTGCACTCAGTCTCTGTCACCTGTACTCAGTACTTCTGTCACAACCTCTGCCTTTGCCCAGGCTGAGGCATTGTGATCTATCTCATCATCTTGCAGGCAGAATGGGTTTCATACCTTTTACTTTTCCTCTTACACCTTCTACCTGAACTACATGGCAAAGTGGAAGTGCACGAAAGTACACTTCAAGCAGTCAGTATTATATTTTTATGTAGATGTGCTAAGATATTATCTTTTCTGTTCTCTGCTCCTTTCCTAATAATTTCTAACTTTCTAGCTTTTTGACTGCTACAGAAATTTTTGAATAGTCCTGAAATTTTGGCAATTCAGTATTTGACAGTTCAGTTATTCAGTGTAACCCCAAAGTCTCTGTTCTGATTGGTGACGATCTGCCCAGATCACGTCAATATACGTATGGAAAATCCTTTCCCTCTTCCTACCTCTCCTGGTCCATATGTATCACTTCATATTTTTATTTTGAATTTAATCTGATTTTGTATCTAGCACCAAGTTACTTAGTTTTGTCAATTTCTTTTGCAGTGCTTCATTGTTTCTCAGTTTTTTTGGGTTGTAAGGAAAGGAATATTTCCAGTAACCACATTCACAACCCTGTTCATTCTATTTCCAGACTATTAGGAAATTTTTCGGTTTCACAGGTTTGAGCATATATCCCTGAAAAAGTCCATGTGAAAGCAACCTGTAAATTGTTCTTCATCCTTGAAACAAAAGCAGCAGCACCTGTTTGTTCACCTCTATCACATACCTCCTAAAAAGCTAGCTTGTAAATCAGGTTTGCAGAATTATTAGCTGAATTTGAAGAAAGCATGTGCTTAAATTGCACTGGGATGTCAGGTGTAAACCATGCCCTGCAGTGGGAGGACAGGACCCTGCAGGAAGGCTGTTGGAGGGTGAGTTTCCACACTAAAGGATACCACAGGTACAGGATTCATGCTCTGGCAATATGGCAAGAAGTCTCTCAGCTGCAGGCTTTGGTTTAATTCTGTATAAGAGATTAACTTCACAACTTGTTCTTGTGACTGCAATCTGAAGAGTGACCGTTTGTGCAGAGGGCCAGATGCTGTTGATGTTAGTTCAGCCTCTTACTTGAGAAATTCGTTGTGTGAAAATAGATCTTTGTTCTCTGGAAAAATAGAATTCTTTGAGTTTCCCTATCCTTACTAATTGCTCTAATTAATTTTAATAGTTTATTGTCAATCTCAACTCTTTACTAAAATCTGTAATGTAAATATTTGAAAGGAATTTTGAAAGATTTGGAGTGGAATGGTGTTTTTGCCAAGTTTGCAAGTATGTTCCCAATAATACAAGAATATATATTTTTAATCAGAGTGGGGAAGGAGTGGAAATGTGCAAGAACTATGGTTTAATCTAGTGAGAAGTCTTACTTCTCAGTTCTTTCCCTGCCATATCAGGCTTTGAAAAATAGTGAAACTATTCTGAGATTTTAATAAACAACCCAGGAAATTGGAAGTTTTCATTTTGACAGTTTCAAGATGAAGTGTTTTAACTTTAATATCAAAAATAATTTTTCATCTTTAAGCATCTTTTTAAAAGAGGCAAAAAGCAATTTCTTGTGGAGATGACTGATCTTGATCATGGGTGATGTCACGTCCTGTTGGATTAACAGTGCAGGGAAAGTAGCTTGGCTACTGCTGAAGATACATTTGCTCTGTTAAAAATAGGAATCTTGTGGTCTGGAGTTGTAAAGAAATGTTTCATAATTACATAAGAGTACTAAGGAAATGAAAGGAAAAATTTTGTGTGGAGTTTAACAGTACCTGGATAATCTGTTCTGCAAGTTGCTGACCACACAGGGAGTGGAGCATCTCTCCCTGCAGGAAGGATGGGAGGACTTGCCCCTCCGTGCTGGTCAGAAGACTTCAGCCCCAGGTTAGAGTAAATCTGACTGATGATGGTTTTTAAATATGAGACCTGAAGCTGACTTATGCATAATATGCATATTAATTTTTATCCATTTCTAGGTAGCAGTGTTTTGAGCTTTCTTTCAAAAAATGCATTTTTGCAATAAATTATGAACAAGGGACACCGTGGGTAGTGGTGAATGTAGAACCAGATACATGAGCAATTCACTATATGAATATCTAGTGAACTAGAAAATAAGCAGGAAATAAATATTTACCCTTTAGCTGTAAAATGTATTATGGGAGCACTGAGGTGTGTTTTACTAGGCCAGTATTTTGAGATGGTAAACAATTATCGTCAACTAAAATGGCACTGATAGATCAAAGATCAAAAAGCTAATGCTGTGCTGGGATATCATTTAACAACTCTATAAGTTTCAAATATATTATTAGCGCAGAAAGCATAAGCATGCTGAATATTTTTTTCATTTGATAGTAAGTAATAAAAATAGTTAAGAAATAATTTTCTCATAAACATAGAGTATGTGTCCAGGCTACTCCCTGAATAGTTAAAATGAAGTGCACAGGGTATGGCAAAGATGAGATAATAAATTGTGTGAATATATTCTTCAGTTTATTTTTGTTTGTAATAAATTCTTTTGCAAGCATGTATTTACAGGCTTTTTTGCTAATGTTACCTTGCTTGTAATAAATTTTGCACCATGCTGTGTAGGGCAAGCAACACAATAGCCAATGATTAGGCTTGCAGTAAAAATAAAATACTGATAACTATTCATAGGACTGTGGTGAGCTGAGGCTTCCCCATCTGTGCTCAGGCTGGTCTCAGTCAAGCTCCGAGAGCCTCTGGGAAGAACAGCCAATTCCAAAGCCTGGTTATTCAGCATGCTGAGCAACAGCCTCTGAAATGCTCAGGTGGGTTGAAAAGTGGCTTGTGCTGCGGCTGGGGCTTGCCTTGTCTTCAGGTGAGCATCCCACCTGTGCCTCACCTGTGCCTATGAATTGGCATCACTGCTCAGGCTTGCTGCTCTGCTGCTGCTGCTGCTGAGGAAGCAACGTGGGCTCTTTGCTCCTTCTTGGGTTGCCTCTACCAACCAAACAGCTGAGCTTAACAGCAAGGGATGTGCCAGCACTCCACAGCCAAGTTTCATCTGCCGTGGGACTTGGTCAAGGTTAGTCTTCTGCCTGTCGCTGGAGAAGTTGCCTTGTTAAGTGGAGGGCAAGTGTCACAGTTCTTTGCTTTTAGCTGTGGTTCCCTTTTCCTCTTTTTCCCCATTTCCTCTTTCCTTTCATTTCCCCTTTCCCTCCATTTTGGTCAGCAGTCAAAAGCAATATAACATGCTGTATTTAATTACCTGTGTGGAAATGTGTTTTACAGTTGAGTATATCTGCTTGAAAAGGGCTCTCCTCTGTTTCTCTGCAGTTAAACTAGGAAAGTTTCTTGATGTATGTGAAGCATGAGTTTAGATGAGTTAAACAGATTTTATTTTATTTCTGACTATGTTCACTGTGTGACCAATCCTATGTGTTTAAGGTGCTTGTGCTATATCTTAGCTTTCCTCAAGAAATCTGTAACATTAATCTCTTCCCAAGCAGGCTGTTGAAAGCCATGTTTCTTCTACTAAAATGTGTTTGGTTGAATCCCAGTGGTCCTTAAAGCCCCTTGGTTTGCTGCTAGGTTGCAGTGTCCAGGGAAGAGAAGACTGCAAGAAGAAAAAGATGAGCCAAACCATTTTTGTGAGATAGTTATCCTTAAACTGAGACTCATGTCAGCTCCCTGACAAGTCCTGAGATAAGTCTGTTCCAGCATCAAGCTAGGTGGGCAAAACTTGTTCATGCATGGCCCAGTTGCTCCCTTGCCTCTCTTTGCTGCCTTAGAATGGGACCCGCGCAGGTGCTGCGCATCCCGGGTGCCTCCAGCACCTGCCACAGGTGGGAGCCAGGTGGGTTAGGTGCTGCCCTTCCCCTGGGGAACTGAACTTACTGCCTGTGTCCTGCAGGAGTGGAAGGCCTTGAATGCTTTCTCTCTTGCCTCTTTTTCCTTTCTGCACATTACGCGCACCCCTGTGGGAAATGCTGGGCAGGTTTGAAAGGTTTGGGTACTGCTTTTGTGGAGATGTGTCGAAAAGTTGTGACAAAGCTGTGTTGTTTGGATATTCCTGCGTAACCTTTGAAAGTTTCCATGGGAGCTTACTGCTGGCCTTTGTACTTTGATGCCTAGATGCTTGTTATGTGGATGCCCTAAACTTTCTGTCTATAATAAGACAATTAATTCTTTTGATATTTTGTTCTTTACAAGACTATTATGACTTGAACTGCTTTTCTCATGACTCATGAGAATGGCAATTGGTAACCCACTAATATTTCTGCCCACAAGGGTTTGTAATTTTAGAAGTAATCACTTCGTGGCTGATGTAAATTTTGTAATGAGAAATACTAGATTTATGACTGCAGGATTTCTCACAGACTGTTTTATTGCTTAGAGGAATTGCTTTCTCTGTTGGGAAAATCCATCATTAGATGTCTGCCTCAAATGTTTTGTGGGCGGTTTATGCTTTGAGAATGCTAATGCAATCATTGAAACAATAACGATGATTTGAGATAGTATAATTGTTCCCCTTTCCTTCGCTCCAGACACAGAATGAGCTGCAAGGGAAGCTAGGTGTGGGTTCGTAAGGGGACTTTACAGCCAGAATGTGAGTAATTGCAATGTCTGGTCCTTGGGTCCCCACCCTGCCTTTCAGGCTTTTCCAACTTTCCTGGATTAGGTAACGGATTTCTGTACACTCTAGCTGAGAAGAGTTGCTTGGAAGAGTGCAGGATCTGTCACAGTGATGATGACAATCGGTTGTGAAGAAAATCTTTACTGTGTTTTTGTGTGGGACCTGTCTAGGTAAAACTACTGCCTGATTTCCTTGGGCAAGATGTTAGGGGCAGAAACTCTTCGCAGTTCCTAACGAAGCTCAGGCCTCAAAGATGTGAATTTCTCAGACCTACTGGTATTGAGATGTTTCTGGGTGTGCCAGTTAGATGTGGAAGTTTTGGGACCTACTTAGCTTTTGTGAAGAAAACCTTAGTTGGGGTAGGTTTTGAGGATCAAAATTCTGATTTGAAATATAAAACAGGGGTACCCAAGACTGAAGTTTGTGGTGGATCTGTGGCTAAGGTTTGCTGTAGGCATGTGCTCCCCAAGGCTGTGTTGAAGCGGCCCTGGCCAGCGTGGCTCTGCTGCGTGGTGCTGGGCACTGCCTGGGGGCTCTGCAGCTCCTCAGCCTGGCTCTGAGCTTGCGGGGTGAGCCTGGCAGAAGGGCACTTGGCTTATCAGCCCTTCCTGTTCCTCCCGTGTAATGATGAGCTAGTCTGGCCTGGGAGCACTAGACAATAACTGTGTGATCATGACTTTTATTGCAGCTAAGGAAGAAGTCGCCATTATGTACAGTTTTATTTTCTGTTTATTTGCTCTTTCAGTGTGAGTGGAGTATGTGTGTGCTTTTGTGTTTAAGTGAAGGTAACTGCTAAGCTTTCTATTCTAATTTAGTATCATTTTGCCAACAGCATATCTCAGCAGAGGAACTGCTCCGGTCAGCAAGGTCTTTCCTTCATGGGCCTGTGTCTATAAAAAGAAATGGAACAGAGAATGAGAGAATAATCTTAGAAACATTACTCTTTGAAGCACCACCATGTAACCTCTTGTGCCTTAATTTCTCAAATGTATTTTCCCTACATGTACTCTAGTGCTGTTAAAGGCATCTGTTTCCTGGAGCATGGAGAGCAGGGTAGAGAGGAAGGTGGGAACCTATCTCTGAGTCACTCACCTGGTCCTTTTACATCCTACTATATCTCATTTTGCCCCAATGCCTACTTGTAAGGACCCAACTGAAGCCCTTGTCCGAGTCGCTTCACTACTTCTGTGACGCTGCATTGTTGTGTGGATTAGCATTTATTTTCATTTTTTACTTTCTGTGTGCAGTGGGTGTATTCTAGGAGGAAACATATGCTACTGCAGAATCACCTGTGATGTATTGGAGTTTCAAATCTTTGATTTAGCATATTTTTGCTTTTTAATGTAATTCATTTCTGCACTGCTGATCTTATTCTGTATTGAAACAGTACATTTGTGCATGATTCAAGTTCATTTCTGGAAACCAGTTTCAATAACTTTCATTTATTTAAACTATTAAAATAGTTTAAAATACAGGGAACAGTACCAGTCTCGCTTTCTATTTAAATTGCTGCTCTGACCATTGAAATAGGCTTGAAATAAAGTATCTTGGGTTCTGCTTGACCTGATTCAATGTAACACTTAAAAAGTAGAATTACTGAAAAGATAGTCAGATGCATTCCCTATTTGGCTCAGGCTATTGAAATGGGAATGGTATGAGTTTGCCACAGCTATTAATATGATATTAATCCAGGGTATATTATATATTGCTTTAAAGTCTTATCAGGAGGACTGGATATCCTTTTGTAATGTGTTCTTTTGCTTTTTCTATACACTGGTATTTTGTAGATGAGCCATTGCTCAATATGTAAAGTCTAAATGGCTCTTCTTATTTGATCAAGTATGATGTTATTGAATGCCTTACAAAGAGGCTGTATCCTCTGCACATTAAGATTGAGTCTGGTGCTTATTACAAAATCCAGACTTTTCAGATGCTAAATATGTGCTCTATCTTACAAGCTAAAAATGGTAGACTTCTGACAGTTTTGGGCTGTTGAGGCTAAATTACTCTCTTATGTCCATCCTTCTCTCTTTTGTCCTTGTGGTTTCTGTGTTAGGCCCTAGTTCTTAGCAGCATTAAATATCTCTGTGGATCCAGATGGCTAGAAAGTAGTAATGCCATTACAGCCTCTATTTTATGAATCAGGGCTCTTGTTTTTTGACTTTGCCTGTAGAATATCCCCGTAGAGATATTAGATCTTAACATGGTGATAGCTTATTTTGTGTGTTCTATTTGCTGTCGAAGCTGTCATTGGTTATTTTTAGGTTGCTAAGACGTGCACTACAACCTCATGCTGCTTGGGTTTGTGTCTGCCTCGCTTTTTTTGTAGGTGGGTTTTCAGATGCACAAAAGAAAGTTTTAAAATCAAGTCTCTGAACAATCATTTCTGTGATATCTCATTGCCTCCATGTAAGTAAGCACTTCAAGAATTGCTTGGTTTATTTCTCCTCTTCTGATGAGAATCTCAGAAGAAAATTGCACAAAATCCAAAGAATTAAACTCTCTTGTCTGCTTTTATGCACAGTCTCTCTCTTTCTGTCCTCTAATTTTTTATTAATTTTTTTTTAAAAAGAAGTTATTCTGTGCCTGGTTTATCAGTTTTTGTTGGCAGTGTGTTGATAAGAACTTTATTTCCATGGCCTAGTCTGTCTGAGATAATGGAAGTTGAAAAGGTCCCCTCCTGTTTGTCTGCGCTCAGTTCATTCTGTTCAGCACGTTGGCAGCAGAGGCACAGTCTAGTCCTTCACCCTGTCCAGTGTTCAGCTTCCCGTTCATCAAGATTAATAATAATTGGAGAGCTCGCACAGAGAGGGAGGAAGGTATTGATTGTCATTAAAATGTTGGATGATGTCCTAAGGAGTCTAGTTTTGCTCCTTACTGTCACAGCACCTAATTGAATCTGGATGGATAAAACTATTTCTAGGCTACATCTGATGCATGATGGGGCATACTTGTTTAAATATATAAGCCCTTTGAAATAGGAAACATTAAAAAGTTAATGGGATGACAAGAAAAATTATCTTATTTTGGAAGGAATGCAGATACCCTTAAAAAAAAAAAAAAAGAAAAAAGGAAGAAAGCTAATAAACATGGATAGTGGAAATATTCATAAAAGATTCACAAAAGAGGTCATGAAAAGCAAATCTCCTAATCTGATTTTTTACAAAAATGTTTAAAATATGGAAAGTGAGATGTATGCATATTAGATTGTTCCCAAAAAAGGTTATTAAATAAAAGTGTGATTTGACTTTATTTGGTTAAGTTATTCATAAAATTGACTGCATAGCTGTCTATGGGAACTTGCTGAAAAAGCATGAGAACTCTCTAAATGTTTCTCTAGGCTGCTTCTTTTCCATAAATTTTGTGGCTTCTGTACATGTGGGGGAAAATATTCATTTGATCCACATCTCACTTCATGCACCAATTCCATAGGGAGACAGAAAACTTATTGTGTCTGAATAGGAAAAAAATACCTCTATCATAATGTAGGAAAACTTAGTGGAACCACCACTAAGAGGAGCATAAACAGTACGTAATAAATGTAGTTGGATACAAAACCGAATGAAAATAATCTTATGTACCTTTCAGGGTTTGTTTGTAGCCTCTTCTGGGAATTGCTAATTATGTTGTAGTGATTGGTAATAATGCAAGTTTACTATTAGTACATTTTTAATTGTTCCATACAAGTAGGAAATGGCTACAGAGGTGTCGGAGCTGGTGAACACAAAATTGAAGCTGGGTTGTGAAATGGAATAAGGCTTGAATTCAGCCTACAAGTTAAATTGCATTTGAAAAAGTAGTCAGCAAAAACATGGACTTATTTCATGGATAAACTGAACCTTACCTTGGCTGGATCCTGTTCAAAAGTATTTTAGGAACACTGCAAAACCTTCTTCCTTTTGCAATAGGTGTGAATAAATGTGCATACAACAGTAAACCAAACTCAAGATACATTAGGAAAATAAAAGGTAGTCATGTTTAATGACCCCTGCTGCAATTATTTGAAGACCCTTCTCCCCAGTATGGTTTTTGTATCCCTTGTTACCACATGCAAATTCCAGCTCTTCCTTGTGCAGGCAGCAGCGAAGGCCACTCCATTGCACTCACCACATTTCTTCTTCTAAAGGTTAGCATGTAACAGGTGGAGAGAAACACATTACAACCCTAAATATCCGTATGATGTCTTGTTTTGAAACTGGTGGAAAATTAAAAAAAAGCAAACCCAAACCAACACAAACCTGACAAAACAAGCAACCCATTAACAAATGAATGTTTGGTGACTGTTTTACTCTCCATCTCCAAAGACAGGATTTCAGCCACGTGCCACTGGTTGTGTGAGGGTTGCAGAGCAGACTTGGGGAATGAAAATCAGATCTCTTTGTCTAAGCCAGGTTGTCCTTTCTTCTTTTGAAATGGATCAGCATGTACCTATTAATTAGGATGCTTTCAGTAATTGTTACAGGTAAACAATTTTGTTAACAGCTACTTCTCTGTGCTAGTACTCACTCGGACAACGTGGATTCTCTTTTCTTTGTTAATTACTGTAGCTGCTCAGTGAGAGAGCAGTCATGTGGAGACGGCGAGAAGCAGGGGGAAGTGGAACATGAATTCACAAGTTTGGCCTGAAGCAGATGTGTTTCTTGATACACAGGTGCCAATGTTTCTTGTCCTTTTCCCGTTTGCACGTCTTTGTCTCCTTTGTCACACTCTTCATGGCTCTAAGGAGGATGGACAGCAGAGATCTTTAACTTCACAGACACATTTCTCAAAGGCAGCAATTGAAATGATCTGACTCTGAATATGTTTAAGGCTAAATTGTGCATATTTATCCTCAGTTGAAGAGGATCATTAGATTATGCCTATGCTCATATCAAATCGATAGTAACATGTGCAATGAGCCTGTCCTCTCTTTTATGGCATTACAGACTCAAGTATTTTACACATAAATAGGGCAAGATATGAAACAGAGTGCATACTACTTTGAGCTGGGAGACATGGACCATAAATCAGGATATGTGTGCATAATTACAAGGTATCAGAACAAGTCCCAGGGGTATTTTTAGGAGTGTAAAATGTTGGATAGACCTGCTTTCCTACAGAACATTATCCTTCTCATTTCTTCACTCTTAGGTACCAGACAGTTTTGTTGGCCAGATTACTTCATACGGTAGCAGTGTGATAAATGGCAGCTGCAAGAGTATATTGTGTTTAATTGCACAATCAGAGTTTAAGACTAGTTCTGATTAAATTGTGCAAAGGTTCTGAGCTAATTTTCTGAAAATGTCTTCAGGGTTAAACACTTTCTTGGCTAACATTTGGATGTGAAAATAAGAGACTTGTTTTTTTCTACTGGTATGCAGTATTTTAGGAAGAAAAATCATAGAATTATTTAGGTTAGAGAAGTCCTCTAAGGTCAAGTCCAACCATTAACCCAACACTGCCAAGACCACAACTAACCCATGTACCTAAGTGCCATATCTACACATGTTTTAAATCCCTCCAGGGATGGTGACACAATCACTTCTTGGGCAGCCTGTTCCAGTACTTGACTGGAAACCCTTTTGGTGAAGAAATTTTTCCTAATATCTCCGCTGGTGCAACTTGAGCCCATTTCCTCTCATGCTATTCTTTATTGTCTGGGACTGACCCCTAGCTTGCTACAGCCTCCTTTCAGGTAGTTTTAGAGAGTGATAAAGTCTCTCCTCAGCCTCCTTTTCTCCAGACTAAACAGCCCCATCTTCCTCAGCTGTAAATTCTTGGCTGCCACACTTCAGGATCTACCTGAAAGCCATCAGTGAATACCTGGTGCTCAGAATCACTGAGTGACACGGGCTGTTTCACACAGGCAGTGTCTTGGGCAAAATTCTCATTTTGATGCGTGTAAAACTACAGCAACAAAAACAAAAAATGAGGGAGGAGTGAGATGAATAGGAATGTCTCATCTGTTTGCATTGTCCACTTGCGCTGCCATTGTCTGAGGTGACAGGAAGGAGGAGGGGGGAGAAAACCTCACCACTAAAATGGAAAAGTTTGAGAATTATTTCAACGGTAAGAAAAGCTGTACTTTTTTTTTTTCCACATAATGGAAGCTTCTTAGCAGCCTGAGAGGTTGTATTCCCCATTGCAGCAGAGTTCAGGCTTGGGAGTTTAGTCAGAGCTTCTACGTGATGTTCCTGAGAGCAGATTTTAACCCTGCAGTTTAGTCAGAATTGATGCTTACAGCCAAACTGAAGGACGGTTATTTATATTTTTTTCTGCATTACCTGGCACTGAATTTCTAACTCCACCCCCAAGGTAATGAATCCAGATTCAGCTCTCCCTGGCTTAACTGTGTGTTTATGTCCTGTGCCATCCCCTCAACTATCCCACATTGGCACAAAGCCAAAGCAGGATTCTTATAAGACCTTAAAAAAGCAGTTATCCCATGGAATTTTGTAAGAGCCTACCAAGATTCCTTGGGCTGTCCCGTGTGCCATTCCTGTCTCAGTGTTAAGAGAAGCACCTTGGATGGCGGGGTGCATTCAAACGGGTGCAGAAGGTGCAGAGGTAAGAGGGAATGGAAGAACAGAGGTACCAAGCTGTCTTCTTTTAATTGAGGAAGATAGGAGAGGAACATGTGAGGTAATAGGTATGAGAGATCTTATTTCATCCATTTCATGGAATGGGGTTTAGATGGAAAAATTCTGTCATGCTTTTGCAATGAAAGTCTCTACTGCTACTCTAACACCTGTAATTTTCCCAATGAGTTTCTGAATATGAATTGCTTGTCATCCTTTTTCTAAATTCTTGTTTTTTCTGAAAATGAAGATAAAAATGTCTTTTAATGTGTTTCTAAGGTTCAAAAGGAAAGACCTCTGCACTGATATAATTGTCTGGAAGCCCCTGATTCTGATGTACTTCTACCTTTTGTGGAGCAACTAGCTGTCATTTAATTTGATTTAGCTAATTTACTCATATCTATTAATTGCCTAATGAGCCACAGGCAGGCTTTAGGTATCTGAAAACTATTATCTTCATTTTACCATTCAGAAATATAAATTACTATTCAGAATATAAAATTTCCCCAAATATATCTAAAAACATATGTCTATTTTAATAAAATTGCCACAACCTTATTTGTCTTTGCTGTTCTATGTCATCTTAAAATCAACTTTTACCTTGATCTTCATTTATTTGAAGTGCGTAAGGACAATCTCATGTCTTAAAATGGCGAGATCACTCTGGATGCCTGAACATTTGCACCCATTGCTTAAAGTGTGTCGCTTGCACCTGTAGTTCTGTGGGTGATGCTTGGTAGATAATTTAAGTTCTAATCATAAAGCTAATTTGCTGTCATTTCATTCCTTAGTCTAATACATAAAAGAAGTCGAACCCGTGATATTCTGTTTACTGCTAGGGATGGCTGGGCCATTTCTCTTTTTGGTGGCTTTGTAAAGTATTTGTAATGTGGCCTAAAATATTTTGAGATTAAAGGTGCAATATCAACTAAAGGTTACATTAAGCAATAAGTGTTCTATAAACAGACCTTATCCACCACTAAAAAATAAATGCAAAGAAAATACTTGGCAAAGGTGTTAAACATTTAACAGCCTTACAAAAATATTTTTAATAACCTTACAAAATAGGCTTTTGGCTTAACTTTTATGCAGTGGTAATATTCTTCTTCAGATTTTCACATATACTGATAATAACATCAAAATACCTTTAAAATTCACCTTATGAAGTATTTGGGGAACTTTTTTATTAAGTCTGATACATACTGGTTTTATTATTGGATAGAGTTATTACTATTGGACTTGTACCTGCTTTTTTAACTCCCACCTAGGTATATTAGTCAGTTTAGTCATACTAAACTCTACTGATTTTGACAAGATAGAGCTTTCAGCAGCAGTCCAGGGTCTCTGGATTTTCACAGTGTGGAAGGACTTCCAGGGTGACTGGAGTTCAAGCCCTTTGCATCTTAGAGAGATCTCCTCTGTGAGCAGATGATGCCAAAATGTATGTGTCACTTCATATACTGTGATTAATTACTAGAAGCTGAAATATCATACTTCCTATGCAGAAGTGCTGGATCTACGACATTTGTGTTTGTCCTCATGACAGATCTGTTTTTAATGTACACTGCAAATGTATGCCTACAGCAATTAAAGATACATATCTAAGGAAGGTGGGGTTTTCCCCATATTTATATTATTCATATTTATTTCAAAGTACGTAAATCATACGTGTACTTATAGGGAAAAGTGTAGCAGCGAGAAATTGTACATCAGCCCTAAAATAGACTGTGAATATTAAGGGTGAACCTTTTAAGGTTTTAATATGCATTTCCCAACAATTAGTTGAAACTCTAAAGGTGCATTTTGTGATGGCCTGCAGCAGGTTCCTGAGGGCTCACTATCTTGTCAAAGCCTGTAAGACAGGGACCCTGCAGGAGTGATATTGTTACTCCGTTAACATGGACTTAGATTTTTTTGCGTAGTGCTGGGAGGGAAAGGATACAGTAGATACAGATGGAGATGAAAATGCAAGACCCTGCTTCTAAATTTGTTTTGGACAAATTGGATTTGTTGCTCTTCAGCTTTCCTTCTAAAAACTCTCCTGTGACTTTATTGTCAGCTGAAGTGTTTATTGACTGAGAAGTGCTTGCATTTTAGTGATGGATATAGTGATCCTGGGTAAACACTTTGGGGCTCTCGTGATGCAATATGCTGTGTAAGTGTTTGTGTCATTTTGTGATGGAGTGGGCAGAGGCTTATTTAAATAAAAAGTAGAATAAAACCCGCACAGTTTAAGCAGCCATTAGTTTCATTAAAGCTAGTACAAAGATAAGAGTTAAACGATTTGTGGATATATACAAATGCCTTAAAGTAGAAAAGCAACACAGAATCCAGTGCCATTATTGCTGGGAGAAGTGCCAGCATTCTCATTATTTGTAATGACTTCCAAACTGGGCCCTTAGTGACTGATGAGGTAAGCAATTTTAGATGGGAAATGTGATATACTCAGTACTGGAACTTGCTGAATGCCCTCAGTTGTTAGGGCCCATGGCTGTGCTCAGGATACTGTGAGAGAGAGGCAGCAGACAAATTGTAGTTTGAAGGTTACTTCTTCAGGAAGAGAAAAAGGAAATTTTTTTTCTAGGTTGTTGAATAAAATAGAACAATCTAGATGATAAAAAGGGTATGTAATGACACCGTTCATGAAAAAACATTTATCACTGAAGAAAGGTATATACTAAAGAATACAAATGCAGCTCTTTGGATTTTATCCCAATATTAAAATAAAAAAAGCAAGCACCAAACAAAACCTTCAGTAACTGTTTGTGTTTATTAAAAAAGATAAGCATCTTATGAAGATATGGAGGTCATTAACAATGAAGGGACAACTGTGAGAGGCACTTACCTTGGAAGCAGGTGGCCTGTGGTTCCCATGTGCCTGATGCTCCCCTTCTTGCACTGCTGTGTGTGCTGAAGAGCTGCGATCCTCGGAAATCCCACCCGCACTCATCTTGCCTCCTGGCAGGGAGGCAGTGCTTTGGTGTCTCCTCTTGTGTAGGAGGGAGTTTGCAGAAGTAGCTTCTCCAAGAGGGAAGGATCCCAGTCTGAAACACTCCTGACTGCCTGTGGAGCTGCCTGCCTCTCTGGGCATTAAGCAAGATGTGTGAGTCGGGAGTACTGAACAGTAAATCAGGGAGACTGCAAATACTGGAAGTCTTAATGACAAAAAAAGGACTTCTCCAGGCCCTGGGTTCCTTGGTTTTTTTGGTTTTTTTTTTGCTCTGGCACATATTTTCTGTATGTAGAACAGGAGGCCGGGCAGCCCCTTGTGCCCATCTGCCCCAGGCAGGGAGCCCTACTCACCTGCTGACAGGTCTGAGGACAGGGCATCCCTTACCATCTCTTCTGGCTGCGTATACCTGCATAGAAATTGTTCCTATTGTGCCCATTATGCTAAAAATTAAATATTTTCAGGTTTTTAAAATTGCTAATAGGGAATCCAGGCAATGAAAAATATTGCTCGGTTCAGAGCATGAAAGTTGTATAGTGCCACTCATGTGATGATGAAATGTCTGCTTTGGAGGTTAAAATTATTGGAAAGATGACCCAGTGATATCACACAAACCCACAAATCTGGCAAATTTAAAGCAAACAGAAAGCAGTGGTTTTTTTCTTTTCTTTGTTTTTTTTCTGTGCAAGAGATTAAATGATGGAGCTTGCTGCCATGTGACACTTTGGAAGCTAAAAATGTCGTTAGTTTACAAAGATAATAGATAATTTCATAGAATATTGGTCAACTGATGGCTATTAAAAAAAAAGCTGACAGGCAGCCCCTATCTTAAGAAATCCATAAATCACCAGTTGCTCAAATTTCGAGAAATACATCGGAGGAAGGCTCATGCTCTGTGCCTTTCTTCTGGTCATTCATTCCCTTACTGATCACCACAGAAATGGGGCACAGTGGGGACCTTACCCTGGAGCCAAAGCTCTGTGCCCACTCCTGTGTCTAAAGATTGTTTGCAGGGTCAAATGTAGATGTGAGAGATTTTTATTGTCTCATTTATGTTTCAGCTGGGAGCCTTGCACTCTTAATCGAAGCCATTTGCGTGCTGGTGGCCCTGCCTGTTTTCAGGCACCCCAGATGTGGTCCTAGGCCAGAGGAGGTAAAGAGCTTCTCTCAGCAGTACCATAAGTAACCTCTGCAGCTGAGCCACTGCTCGAGGAGCTGCGGCCAGTGGAAATTCAGGTGAGCACTCTACTGTATAAATTTTCACTGCCCTCGAGTATAAGTTACTCTACGCACATAGTAATATCTGTAATTGAAATGCTCCCTTGAAGTAAATAATTAAATGAGGATTACAATTACGAGCCACGAAGTCACACAGGTGACAGGCTTACTTTAAGTAGGACAATTAAACTGTAAATTAAAATTAAACTTCTCCATGTAAATAGAATATTGTGTAAGGTAATTATCTAAGAGTAATAGGTTAGGTCTGTATACTGTATCAATAAATCCTAGAGATCTTTAGAAAACGGATTTTCTACTCTGTGGTTTTGCATCTGTATTTAAAAAAACAAAAATTCCTAATTTAAATGAGAAAAAAAACCCCAAAGTGCATTTTTCTATGTTCTTTGGCAAAATTGATATTTTACTGGAGAAGTTTGGTTTAAGTAACATAAGTGACATTGTTCCTTAGCAAATGCTTTTTTTTTCTTTTTTTTTTTAATGTGGTGAAGATATTGAGTCCTGTAGGAGTGTTTGCTGGAGAGATGCTTCCATGCCTGAGCAAAGCTTGGTTAGAGAGAGAATGTAGCCTCAATGCCAGAGAGAGTTACAATGTTTCAGAGAGTTACAGCTTCGCACTTACAAGATGATCAAGAATTAGTTCTCATTATTAGTACCTTTGTGTTTGCTCAAAAATTACTTAGTACCAAATTACTAAATTCAGTATTCTATATATTTTACATTTTTAAAAAACAGTTCCTGTGCAAATTAAAAGACCAGCTTTATTTTATTCTGTTTTTAAAGAATTAATTTATTCTCCAGGTACGAAGTGGTTCTAGGTCTTGACAGTCCTTAAATTAAGGAGTTATTATCTACACAAAAGGTTTTCTAGATTGTACAACTGTATTTTCCCCTGTATTTGTTTTAAGCAGATCAGTGTGGTAGGAAATACTAGTAGTAAACAAAATTTTGGAAAAAAACCTCCGGGTGTGCTAGTCCAAATTCAAAAAACCTTTTCTGGAAAAAAGGTCCTGATTTTTGGGAAAAATAATAGGTTTATTTTCCAAGAAAATGGTGTTCGAAAAATACTGTAAATTAATACTTCAGCTAGAAGTCAGAAAATAAGATGTTTGTATAAAAGAGCATCAAAATGTCTCAAAATATTTCAAAATTCATCTTTTGCTAAATCCTTTTATGCTGTAACTTTTAAGCTGTGCTTCTAGTGTTACATTGTAACCAATTTATTACCAGAAACAAGAAACTAATTTGATGTCTTCGTTAGTCTCAATTCAGAGAGAAAGAACAGTTCTTTCTTTGATGCATGATCTTAAAGCTGGAACAATTTAAATAACTTTTTAGATATTGTACTCCGTTTAGTAAAATATTTAGTGCTATTATGATAGTGTAAACCATTAGATTGCAATTACACTAGCACAGCACAGAGCCTAATAGTTCTGTTGGAACACAGCAGTGATGCATGATTGCTCCATTAGGATTGGAAGTCTTGAAGCACTGAGGTTATTAAAAAAAATGAATCACGGTTACAGTCTTGATTTTGTTAGATTGTAATAAAAATATCTTATTTATGGATGTAACTACTACTGTGTCAACCTCTTAACAAAGTATTAAAAAAATCCTCCCAAGAACCGGTAAGGATTCTTTGGATTATGATAATGAGGTCTTTTGCCTTACTGCAGCTGCAGCTGGAAATCCAGAACCTCATCCGTATTTTCCCAAAAGTGTCATTCAGGCAGGTTGTACTGTGGTGTGTTTTCAGGACTTAAATGAGATTGTTTTTACAGCTATTTATGAGAGCAATGTTTTAAAGATTGTGAATAATTTTAAGTCATGTTATTGTCTAAATATTCTTTTTCAAAAATGCCCAAATGTACAGCCAATATATTCACGTAGTTTCAAAGACAAGTATAGATGAAAGATAGGAAGAAGCTTTTCTTTTTGCTACCTTGCTTAACTTTGAAAGCATTTAATAAAAGAGTTTATATACACAGCCAGGTTTTCACAGTAACAGGGGAATGAGACGAATTTTGAAAATAAAAAGGAGACATTTTTAAAAATGAGATCAGGCACTGGAGAGTTGCATTAACACTGGTAAAACACCTAATAAAACTGATTTCATTTGAAATTGCTGGCATTCCTTTTCATTTGGACATGTGGATGTCAGTAACATATCTGCATGTGCTTAATATAATCAGAGACTGCAAAGGGACTGAACTAGTCACCACTGAGATAACTGTTGGGAACTAACAACTGTAGATATTCAAAGATAATTCTTTCTCCAACAATCAATATATAAATATATTTATATATTTATATAAATAAAAATAAAATGAAATATAAATAAAATAAATGAATAAAAATGAATAAATGAATAAAAATAAATGAAAAATAAAAAAGGAAGAAAACATTCTTGGCTGACAAATTAATTTCAGAAATTAATTTAGAAGTTTACCAAGGGCATCTGGGGGTGGGAAGAAAAACTGAATTTTGGACTGAAATTTTTTAGTGTGTACTTCAAAAGTAGAACGAGAATGAGTTTTGTCTATGATGACACAAGTGATCCTGGGCTTGCCCTGGTGTTGCAGGAGTGAACGCGCAGCAGCCGGGTGATCAGCTGGTGCAGCGGCTGAGCCGTCCTCATTGCATCCTTGCTGCGGGAGTGCACCCAAGAGAGAGCAGAAGCAGAGATCAGAGGGAATTTGAAAAGTGAGAAAGAGGGCACACTGCAAGAATAAAGAGAAAGCAAGAAAAAGAGAGTGTATGTGATAGACAGAAACAGTGATGTCCCTTACTGTAAGGAATTCCTTGTCATGGATGGTGGATAAAGAAAATTTTTAGACTCTTAAATTTTTAGACTTTTTTATAGTTAGTATTGTCTGTTGGTAGCTCATTTCTCTTAGTTTGGCTGACTTTCACATTCAAAAGTAGTTCAGGTCAGTGAAAATAAACTTTAAACAGACTGACTAAATATCGTTTAACTTGCATTCTCTGAAATATGGGTAAAACATATAGAACAGGTTGACTGCCTGCATCTGCAATTAACCCCTTGCTTAAGTTTATGGGAATTATGTTTCTGTTTAATACTGAATAGGAATTTTAAAACGTGTTAGTGTAACTATTAAAACACTCTTAATGAGAAAGGGGAGCATTTTAGTACAGAATAAATATGACTCAAGGGTAGATGGTGTTGCTTTAGAAAAATGATATAATTTAAATAAGGCAGTTGGAAATAACACATTAAAATGTCTTAAAGTTTATATATTCTTTGAATTATGTCCCTTAGCTTGACAGAAATATGTTAGAAGTTAATTTGTATGAGCTGTGGTACAGAAGTGACCTGGACCATGCTTAAGAGTGCTCTGAAATGAAGGGATCTTTGAAGTAATGCAGAAATGGATGTGAACCTCTAACATTGAGGGTCATGTCACAGTCCCTGGATTTGGACCACCAGCTGGACATATCCTCAGACTCCTGTTGGCTTGGGCCTCTGCTGACCGCCACAGTAGACGGTCCTATGGCTGATAATCTGCTCCAGTAACACTCGTTCCTTAATAGCTGCCAGGGATAAAAAAAGTCGTTTGAAATATGGCAGTATTGAAGGAAACTGCTTCAAAAAGCTGCAGCTCTCTTCCTCCCCAAATTCTATTTAAAGAATCCCAGGCAGAGTACCTCAGCATACACAACACACAGATTTGTGATCTTTTCTGTGTGTTTTAGAGGCAAGATGGACGTTATCTTCTCTCTTGTTTGGGATGTTTTCTAACAAGATTTACTTGCCCTTATACAATTATCTCTCATCTAGATAATGTGGAAGAACTGCTATATAAAACAAAGCAGCAAAAACACTGTATGAAATATTTTGTTTTCTATTAGTAAAGTGAATGTAAGCGTCCTGTATAGCCTTTTAGGGCAAATCTGGTTCCTCCCCTGTGCTGTATAGAAGCACTGATAACTTTAAGTGAAGTTTGGAGTGAATCTGTACATTGGCAAGTGGCTTTAGCTGCCTGTGCCTTGGCTTTGATTGCATCCTCTGGCTGTTCACAGTGGCTGCTTCTTGTTTTTTAAGCTCTTCCCACATTTTATTTAGAATGAATTCTGACTTTGAATACTGTAACTTTCTGAAGCTTGATTTGTTGTTGTTGTTTTTCTGGCACTCTCGCAAGGTTTTTTTGCCTTGCTTTCTATAGGAACGAGGTAAATATGGTCGTGCTGGTGTCTCCAGGGCACCCACTAACTGTTGAATGCTATTTCTGAATTTCAGCCACATGTGACGGCATGAGACAGAGCTTCAAAGATACTGTTTGTTGGACTACAGCTCCATGAGTGAGCATAACTGCTCACCTTTAACTGAACATAAGAGAGGTATTTCAGATGCCCAACAGGGAAATCTTTAAGACACCATAAAACTCAAAGTGGAAGCCCTGGGCAGCGCAGCTGATTGTGGTGCTGCTGAGGAGCTGCTGGCTGTCCCCATCCTGCTGGTGCCTGCCCTTGGCTGGGCTGTGGGCCAGGCTGGTGCCGCTCACCTTGCTCTGCCCTGCTGCCACGGCCCTGCCAGCACCTGTGCTGGGGGCTGTGAGTCCTGTGCATCCCTCCCACAGCTGGGAGATGGCACTTGCTGCTCGGGGCTGCGCGCTGTCCTGGAGCAGGGAACCTGTGCGGAGGTCTGGGAACTTCTCATGTACCCCATCACCTCTGTGCTCTGTATGTGTGGGGTTCTTCTCCGGCTGTGCACCGCCTATCCATCCCCTCTGTCCTTGGGGTACCCCTCGTGCTTTGCTGATGTCTCGTACTAGCAGGGCTAAGCTTAGCACTCTCCTCGATTCCAGTTTAATGCAGTTAGTTAGGATTTTTAAGTACTTTGACTTGTTTTTTCTCAAATATCAGCTGTCAGTGGCACACATAGGTCTCATGAAACAGGTGCAGGTTTTGAACTGATTTAAATGAAGAAGGAAGAGACATTTGGTAAATATTATTTGGCACACGCTCTGAGTAAGGAGAGCAGACAAAATGGAAAAAACCGAGGAGTTTGGCAGTGCCCCACAAATGGGATATTATTTTTGTGAGGTTTTTTTTTTTTTGGTAGGAGATGTAAATAGCACTTGATTCTGTGGAGTCCTTCTTAAGGCTGCACCCTCTGACTCATTACTGGGTGGGAGCATTTGTTAACTGTTTGTGTGGCACCTCTCAGTCATTATCTTTCTCATCAGTGTTCTTGTTTTGAATTCCTTCTATGTCTTCTAATATTTCAAAGAAGTGAAAATGATAGCACAGGAAATAAACATGGAGATTCTTTTTTTCCAAGTAACATACATTGCACAAAGCTTACCTTGAAGCATTGAACATGAAGTGAATATGAGAGTCCCAGCCCATTTTAAATGCTGTCTTGGTTTTATGACAACTATATTACAGTTTCCTAATCTTTGGGCCTATCTTACAAGAAATATTTGTAGATAAAACTTCATGGATGGTGATAAAGAAAATCTCCCTTTGTTCTCTGATGATGCTGAAATAAAAAAAAATATTGCCCACATGAAAAAACAGAAAAAAATTGTTATTTATACTAGCTGATACATTTTTACATATTTTTCAGTGTGTTTTTTTTTTTTTATTACTGACTGAAAGAGGAACTTTGACATTGGAAAGAAGAATTCATTGTGTTCAGACAGCAAGAAGGACATGGATTGCATCAGCCTCTATCCTTCTTGTGACTTTTCTTCGTTTGTGGACTAAATCCTCTGGTATTTGTGTGCTCAGAGTTTCACACAGAGCACTTCAACACAATGTGCCTGCTTGGGGGAGTGGGAGGAATGGCACACTTTTAGCAAGTGTCCTTGAGGCAGAGAACAACAGGAAGGCACATTGCCATGCATCATCCTTTATTTATGCATATGGAGTGCAAGGTAACCTCACCGGGGTCTGCCGTGGGAGAAGGCACAGCAGTGTCACAGAGCTCTGAAAGTTCAATAAAAACAGTGAAGGACGTGCAGCTTCTCTGTATCTGCTCTGCATAATGGCGACTCTGGTTTTTGCAGTGCTTGGACGCTTGGTTGTCCTGGGATTTAGTGAAGGACGTGCAAAACCAGTGCATTTACTGTGTGTACTTTGTGCTGATAGTCTGGAAATGGAGCAAGTCAAAGAGAAATGTAGCTTTTGGGATCATTAAAAATCCATTTCCATTAAAAGCCATGTATTGCAGTGACATAGTTATTTATACATTCATCCTCTGTCTTCCTATGTCTTACAGATAGAGTGAAGAGAGGTTTTCCATAACAATTTTAAAGCCTAAATGAAAGAAAAGCATTCTATTTACCTTGAAATTCTTGCCATACTTGGGTTTTTTTCATGCTGTGTTGGATGGCAACTGCTCTGCATTCTTTCTTTACCTCCAGTTCCTTTTGTCCTATCTATCTATCTATCATTTGTTTTTATCTATATCTTCCGCCTATCTATTTCCTCTTTGTACTTAGAATTGGTTGCAAATTATATTTGTGATGCAGAGAGTTTACAATCTGACTGTCTTGATATCATTTTATGCAACCATGACTACCGTAAAAATTGGCTTTACTGCCTGTTTTGTGTTATTGATTCAAGCCCATTTCAGAATTAACTTGTTTGGAATGATCTGGCAATGTTGTGTGCTCTAGGTTCTCTCAGGAAAAATTCATCTCTCATAACTAAATGCAATAAAATGTTCAAATATATCTAAACACAGTTATATTTTGAATTTAGATGAAAACCTTATGGAGTCAATCAAATATACAAGGCATGTGCAAGTTTTAGTCTAGACTTACAAGTACTGCATTGCAGAAAAGAAGTATTCAGAGACCAGCTTTTTCCTGGAGATCTGTCCCTTATGTAGGCTTTATGAAATGACTAATCACATCATTCATGTTTCCATCCTGAATTGGTTGGACATAATTTTGACATTTTGACTGTAGGGCTGTATCTGTAATTTGAGATTATTTTGTAAATTCATTTTAGGGGTTTGGTGTTTCAAATCTTAGTTTTATATTTGCCCTCATGCTTAGGTAGAAATATTTGTGGGCTGATAGTCAATGGGAAGTGATCTACAAAAATAAATCTTCCTTTGTTAATGGTTTGACTGGTCAATTTTGAACTTTCTATTACAAATGGAGAATATTAGATGCTAGTATAAACAGGAAAATTTGAAACATGAATTTATTGCAATGTTAAAATATCCAGATGTTAGAAAGTGTTCACTGATATCAGATTACAGTCCTGAATATTTTTAACTGACTCATAAAAACAGTTGTTTTTAAAAAGCTCCTCTCCAACCAGAATTTTTTTCTAGGTATACAAAAATGGGAAGTAAACTTCTAATGACCTAACAATTTTAGCCTTTCTTTATCATTGCAATCAAGACTTGTCTGCCCAGCTGCCTGCTCTGAGGGCTACAGATCCTGGCTTGCAGATTTCAGGTTTGCTGGTGTCCCTGGCTGGTGACAGATGCCAGGGAGCTACTGGCACCTGTGCAGCCCTGACCCACCTCACTGCCCAAGGTGTCCCAGGATACACTGTGCTCTGGGAGCAGAAGATCAAAAAGATCCGGTTTTTTTGGCTGGTGTAAAAAACCTGTTTGCTAGCTACCCTTTAAAAAGCTTTGGTAGTCTGGAACTGGGGTACAAATTCTTCCTTTGTTTCCCTTTATAGCCTTTTCCCTGACTGGTCTATCTTAGTTCTTTACTTATCTTCTTACTGTCTTTCAGAATAGAGACTCTTTTTTGAGCATATATTTTAAATGTGTGGAGACGAAATATCTACCCAGGTGAGAACACAACAGATGCAAGTATATCCTGAGAGGAGTGCAGTAGGGATAAAGAACTATTATAATTCTTCCCACATTTGCATTTCCATCTACTTATGAGATATATACGTGTGCCTTGTTAGCAATGATGTTATAATGCACAAGCTAAAGTTTTCATATCAGAGGAAACGTATATTGTTAAATGAGCTGAGAACATTCTCCCAAGGGTTAGCATTTCTCTTGTATGTGTGAAATCCTACGGAAACAAATGGCCCTATTATTTTAATTGGATCTTTTGGTATTAGAACATTTTTCTTTGTACTGTAGTAAAGAACCTTCTTTTTCTTTCTTTCCTGGAAATGGGAAATGAACAAACACAGTCGATACATTAAAACATTTATGACTTCAGCAGTAGACTATACCAATATAAATAGATGCACATACACATATATGAATTAAATTTATATTTTATTGTGTATTCTTCCATTCTCTCTGAAAATCTAGAAACAGGGTTTGTACTTTTAAAATAAGTATGATTAAAGTTTTGCCTTGTCCTTTTGACTGATACCTTGTTTGCCATGCTAATAATGATAGAGGCACTTAAACCCAAACCAAACAAAAACTGCAAGAAAAAGGTACCATTTTTAAACAGAATATAGTAAAAATTTTTGAAAAAGGATTGTTGTATCTTTTTAGTAAGTGATATACTACTTGGGATCTAGCACTACTAACAGTTGTGAATAGATAGCAGTTCTTGAAATACTGTGTGCTTAATTTGCTTCTATGAGTGAGGGATTATGCATTATAATAGATTAAACTTCAATGGACCATTCCAATCTGTTTAGTAGAAGATCAGAGAAGGAAGGGAGGAACTCTGTTTATCATGTTGTTATCAAAAGCACAATAGAGTAGATAATTTCTGTGAACACAGGCTTGAAAACTAATTTGTTGGTATGTTTGTTTCCTCTTTTTTCTGCAGCTGTTCAATTACAAACTGTTACTGCTGGTCAGAAAACCAAATATCTATTCTCTAGGGTAGCTATATTGTACTCCAATGTTTGAAGATTTGGTTTCTTTTATAATTGGAATGAAATATTGATTTATTTTTTTAAAGGAATTCTCCCACGCCTCCATCTGAATACTAGGTGAACATGCTCATGTATGTATGCACTGTGTGTTTAAAATATAGATACAGTAATAATATAAACCTGAAACCAAAATTATTTGCACTTACACAGACAAAACAATTTTTAATCATACAGAAAATATGAAGCAGTGATTTGTTAAGAGCAAAATAAGAAAGTTACAGGGTTAACGTTCATTGGATTTCCTTGTTTGCTTTCTACCAAGTCTATGTAAGTTTTATAAGGACAAAAAACTTTGAGGGGAAAAACACTTGTAGACCAACTCATAACCAATACCTTGGATAAACATCCCTTTTAGGAGTCACCAAATATTGCTGTACAGCCCTACACTGAGGGAGGATCCTGAGGGGCCATGTGTGGGACGAGCACTGCTCAGCTCTTAGACAGCTTTAACACGGGATGCTTTGGGAGGCACAGCCTCTCCCATGTGCAGCTGGCAGAGGGTTGCTGGTGTCAGTTGTTGTTTCACACACGTGTAACTAAAGATCTTCTGGTCATCTGTTTATTACCTAGGAGAAGAAGCTACAGCTGTGATGACAAGCACAGAATTATCTCATTCTGGTGTTCCTCCCTGCAGTGGAAATGATGGATTTTGTTTTTGTCTCTTCACACAGAATGATCCGCTATTTTGGGCAAATTAATGAGATAACTTGCCACTTACAAAGTAGGTCAGAGCTGCTCTAGAATAACTTGCAGTAGCTTTCTGGGAATTAGTGCTGCCTTCCCCGTTCTCCTCGCTGGCAGCCTGGGCCAGCCTCTCCTGTTGGGTGCTGCTGTCCCGGGGTGGCGAGGGCTGCCCGGCCGGAGCCTCACAGCGCCCGAGCCTTGGCACGGCCGTCAGGGCAAGCAGTGACCTGCAGGGGCTTACATAACAGCACACTTGTTAGAAAATAAATATTTGCTCCACTCTCACCATTGTTGTTATGCTAAGAATTAATTGACATTAACGTTCTTTACCGCCTTCTGCTTGAGAGCATTTTAGAAGTAATGCAGAAGTGTTTATGGGAGAATGCAGCATCTGAGACTATTGCAGCTGGCTGTGCCCTACTGTGGATTTAGGACAGGTGAGGACTAGGAGCTGATAAAAACTCTCTGTTTTTTGGTTAAAAGGTGGGTCAGATGGCAGGTCAGTCCCTGTTCTGCTCTGCAGAGTAGCGGGGAGAGCAGCTGTGTTGGTGGGTCTGGGAGCAATGAGCGGGAGGGCAGGGCAGGAAGGGGCTNGTGAGCAGCAGGGCTGGTGGGAGGGCAGGGCAGGAAGGGGCTGTGGGATGGGCACAGCTTCAGGTGGCCCTTTGCTGACATCCTCTGCCCAGCAAAGTCATCTCAGGTGTCCTCCAAACTCCTGCTGCAACCTCAAATAGCACAGTGACCCATGTCAGTCCTTACAAGTTAAATCCCAAGAGTGGGAAATGTACTGTGGTAGTTCTGTGAGTGTCCTCTTGGCTATATGTATGCAATTTGGGGCTATTTTGAAATGCATAGTCATGGATAAATGTGCAAAATATGGTTATTTCTTAATATTACTTGTAGTACATGCTCATCTCAGTATTTAAGGCTATGAACTCTGATTTTTAAAAAATCAGTTACTTCAAAAATTCCTGGAATTCAAATAGTGTTAGTAACATTCCGATTTAGAAATCTTTTTTTGAGTATATTTATTTAGTTTTTTTAATAGAGGAAAGATTTCTTGTAGGAGGAAATTTTTGGCTACTTGCTGCTGGTTTTCTTTCTGAGGTGTGAACTGGTGTGAATAAAGACTTGTAGAAAGCAGGCCAGAAGTTCAGCAATGGCAGCATTAGCAACTGTGGGAACTACTGTCATGCAGCATATTATTACCTCAACTGTATTTCCTTCTCTCTATCTATTCTGTTAGCAGGACGCACTGATTTTGCCCAGAGCCAAAATGTGGGTTTTTTTCAGCTCTGTTTGGGTTGTGTTATACTGTGCCTACCAGCGTGGCATCAGTGTGCCATAAACACCATGACTAGCATCTGCCATTTGTCACGATAAGTGAAACCGATGTTTGTCACCGATGTAAATCAGGGACCAAACACAATTACCAGCACAAGACCTTTTGGCAGAGTAGTTGTTACTGCACCCCATTCAAAGTGGGGATTACTGAAGTCTGAGTCCTTGTTTAACCGTGGTTCATCTTTCAGCATTATGAAAAGTCTCTATCAGCTGTTGATTCAGAGTGACACAGGACAAGAGCAGCTCTAGAGCAAAACTTCAGCCCCGAGGGGCCAGGAATAGTTGCTCTTGCTGCTGTTTTGCCACTGGTTCAAGGGAAGGAAAACATGTAAACTGGAGAAAGAATTAGTGACAGTAGAAAATTAGGCCTATTTTAAACAAGTGGGGTTTTATACTCTTTGTGTGTTTACACTGAATAGGTGATTTATCTAAAGATCAAAGTAGAAGATTGTTTCCTCCCTTTCTCCTCCCTCCCTTTTTTCTTTTGTTTTGTTTTGGTTTTTTTTCTTTGTGCCTCATGCCTCGTTTTTTTTTTGTTTGGTTGGGAGTTTTTTGGTTGGTTGTTTTTTTTTTTTTTTAGTTTTACGGGCCTGTTTTTTTTTTTATTGGGTTTTTGGTTTTGTTTTTTTGGTTCTGCTTTTTTTTTATCCTGGAAGTACATTTAATGCTGAGTTGTAGCTGAGGAGTTCTTACTGCAGGATTTTTCATGGAAACATTGTAGATCACAAGATCACAAGAAGATAGAGGAATTTGGTGGGAAGAGAATAGCTTTCTAGTAGTCTCGCTGTTTATATTGTACACTTTCTGGAGATGGTCTGAGGTTTTCTTGTAATTCCATGTGCACAATGAGCTAAGTGAATACCTACCAGCTGAAGAAGGAGAATGAGAAGGGCACAGATCTGTTTGATAATTATTGATTTGCTTAGTGTCACTTTTGTGCCTTTGAATTTGTTCATTGGGAATTTTTCAGTTACATTGGTATTGCTGCAAGGACCAGGTTTAGAGATGTGTTTGAATTGACCCACTGCCTAATGTGCATGGGGGACCATCTTTTGCTGTTGTTTCTGCATATCATGTGTTTTATATAGGCTGAGCTGTAACTAACTTAACAACGGTGCTTGGTCTGGGAGGCCTTTGTGTATAGGGTTAGAGCAAGCCTGAAGAATGCTATACAAGTAGACTGGTAAATCAATATGTTGATATAATATAGTGAGATGGCACAATGTTAATCTTGCTAGAACTTAAACATGGCTTTTTTAGCACCTGTCAACTACAGCAGTGATAGAGCAATGGCTCTATCAACTGAAAAAAGGGGTTTTTAAGTTAACAATTATTCTGCTATTTGTATTGTTAGTCTAACAACTAGAAAAAAACAATGCCACATAGTTTAGCTAGTAGTCGTTCTTGAATATTGGCTTCAATATTGATGTAGTTGGAGGCTTTTGTGGCCTTTTTTTTATGTTTGTGTTCTATTTCAACAGATTTTGGAGAAAGGAATGGTTCTGTCTTTTCAAGACTTATGAACAGCAAGCATGAAGTCAAATGTGAGTATCAATAAAGAATGATGACTGCCAGATGGGCAACAGAATAGTGATAGGAACAGAAGAGCTGTACAGTTGACTTTGCAAAATGAAGTGGACATAAGGGGAGTAATGAATTCTTGTGATAAAGCATTTGAGTTTTGAGACCACACTTGAAATCTGTCCGGCAAATATGCTCCTTCCAAAAAGTCTTTGAAAAATGGCTAATGTTATAGTCCAAGAGCAGTTGCAGAAACTACATTCTTCATTCTTTACATGTATCCATGCTCGGTTTTTCCTTGGGGTAGAATCTGTATCTATCTACCTTTTGATGGACTATGTTGAAAGTTCACATTATGAATAGTGCAGGGGCCAGATAAGGTCAGAATAGGAGGAGAGAGGTGTTACAGTAGGTTGTGTGTTCAATCAAGGCACACAGTGCAAGTAGAAAGAAAACAAGCCCTAAAATGGAGAAGTATAGTCTTGAGGAAGGGTCCCTTTGGGTTATCACGTCCAAGTGTGCCCAGGTCACAGAGCGTCTCAGGGTGGGAGAGCTGGGGAAGCCTCTACCCCATTCTCATGTGAGCCCCAAAACATGCACTCAAACTGTGCACCGGAGCCCTGCCCCACGTGTTGCTGGGAGTGCAAAGGTGCCTTAAAATCCTCACAAACAAATCTGAAGAACTTCAGCTGTTTAAAGGCTGCCTGGTTGAAGGGACTGCTGGAACACCCAGAGGAACCACTGGAGTCACAAGTATTGTAAATACTGGGAGTCTGAAGGGTTGCCAGGCACTGAGTTGCGCTGGGGTCTTCGGAGTCACAAGTATTGTAAATACTGGGAGTCTGAAGGGTTGCCAGGCACTGAGTTGCGCTGGGGTCTTCCAAGGCCCAAGAGCTGTGCTCAAGTTGTGGGATGGGCAGGAACTCGCTCTGTATGTGCTGGCATAGCCAAGTGTACCTTGCAGGATGTGGGTACACCCCGTGGGATGCTCCCGGGCCAGTCCTGCAGGAGCTGCTTGTGGGAGGAGAACTGACGGGAGAAGGCTGTGCTGGGTGTCCCCTGCTGGCTGGGCTCCCCTGGCTCTGACCAGGCACAAAATCATGGTTTTCTGACTGTTTAGGGACAAGGAGCTCAGAGGATGGAGAAAGGCACGCGGTGGTTAGGTATCCACCCTGGCAGCAGAACATCTGAGACCCACTTGACTGAAAACTGAAATGCGGGGAGGGAGCCCTGCAGGTACATACAGTCTGCATCTCAAGCAATGACTGTGGGACTTACAAACCAAGTCCTGCTTTTGTCAAAGTGGGTTAAATGTTGGGCAGATGAATTGATGAATTCTTGGTAAAAGTTTTAAAGAGAAATTGTTGAAACTTATGGGTAAAATTCATGAGACCAACTTGCCTTATCTCTTCAACAGTGTTCAGAACTGAATTTTCTTGTTAGGGAATATCTAGTCTATATGTTTTCCTTTCATAGGCTCTTCACTTGGCTTCTGATTTTTAGTTCTATCTACTTCTTTATTGAATTTTGTTATTCTTTTCATCTAATATCTGGATTGGTGACATCACCAAGGAAAAGCGATGAAGACAGAAAATTAGATGGCTTAGGTATATATAAGATGAACTAGAGAGGCAAATTTTGGAGACTGATGGAAGCTTTGCTCTTGGCTTAAAAGGGAGCAGGATGGATTCCTGAGCACAGGATTTCTAAGCTGAGCTGCTTGTGCTTCTCAATAAACTGCTGAGGAAAAAGTGGGATTTCTGCTCTTCCAGGCCTTCTCTGTACCCAGAGCTGACCCAGCAGCAGCTTTCTTTATTCATGAGTGCAAAAAATTCTGCACATGGTACACATGCAGCTGAGAGGGCTGTGAAGAAACTTGAGGGAGGCAATTCTGCAGGAGACCACGGCTTTTTCAGGAATCTTGTCTCTGCTCCACCTGGGATGCCATGATTTGTCAAAGCATAACAGCAGTGCAGGATAGGTGGATTCACTTTTCCGTGGAAATAGATAAATGGCGTACTTATTAGCTTACTTTTTCTTTTCTTAGCAGTGCATTGGCTGTGTATTTAAGCTATACAGCTCATATATTTTCCCTTACTGCACGTACACGCTGGAAAAATAGTAGAGAGTAAAGCTATCTCCCAGAAAAAATATTAGAAGAAACAAAGGGCATCCTGTAAAGCAAAACATTAATGACAACAGTATTTGAAATATGCATTAGATTTTCTTATTTATATAGTGTGGAAAACAAATATGAGTTTTGTAACTTCTTCTTTTGAGTTTACACTTTCTTTTGGTTTATTTTCCTTTTAACTTCCAAAGTAATAGGTCCCTACTTTAAAATGGGAGCCTCTAAACAGTGGTAGATTTAGACGTGCCCAAGTTACTACAGAACGTGGATTTCTGTTCACTTTTACTGATTAAAATTTCCGAATGCAGAATTCTCTGTCTTCTACTTTAAAACTCCACTTAAAATCAAGCCCTCTGTGAAATAATCTTCTTTTTATGCCCAGTGTTTGTGCTTAGAAGCACATTCCAACCTATCACAGATGTAGTTAAGACAATAATTAAAGCTTAATGAGCCAGACATTGCACCCCAAAGCAGAAGGATACTATCATCAGGTTTATATTTTATGATACGCATATGACTTGTTTTTAACTTGAAAGTGCCCACTTACAAAAATCTTATATCTTATTCAGTGGTGATTTTGTTCCATTGTGCAGAATCATTTTCTTCTTTTTTCCCTCTTTTGAACCCTTTTCCCTTCTTCCTTTTCTTTCTTTTCTTTGTTCTACACCCTTTTAATATTTTGTACAGATTTCCCTCCCCTCTGACATTTTTATCATTTTGAGGCATAAAATAGGGCCTCTCTTCTTCTGCAGCTGTGACCCCATCCCCTGCTGTACCAAATTGACACTTCTGCAAGCAGCAGCTCTACTCAGTCACTCGAAGGCTGCTGCTTTCACAAGTGTTGATTTAGTGCAGCAGGGGATGATATGCCAGCTGTAAAACTCAGACAATAATAACAATAATAATAAAATGCTTGTGAAAAGTCTTATAATAAGAGGAGAAAAAAAAAAGGGTGTGGGGAGAAAAGGTAGGAAGGGGCCAGGTGGAAGGAAGAAGGGGAGCAATTGTCCCTGAGGGGTGGTGGGGCACTTGGCTGCCCAAGGAGCAGTGGGAAGGGTAGGAGAGCAGACCACGAGCAAACTCTTCTCCTCCGCCCCACTCTCTCTGCTTACAAGAATCTCCTGTGACTGACAGTGCAGATGGGGTTTTTTCTGCCAAACTGGGGAGTTGTTTTGGGATATTTTGGGACACACTGAGTGTGAGGGGCACCTGTGCTCACTTAATACTTGCAAATGAAACTTTTGGATGACAAGATATTTGATATTTTTATTTTTAAGTTATGTATTGTGTGTCCATGGATATACAGGATGGATACTTTTGAAATATACAAATAGCATGTTGTTATTTAAAGCACGTAAATGAACAGTTCCTTCTAAATCAGCCCTGATTTACCCTCAGCAATGTTGCTAGAGGAAACTTGCTAGAGGTACCTGAGTGTTTAATAAGAGGTTGGCAAGAAAAAGTTGAAAAAATTATTGTAGGTTATGTTTACTGACCACTGTTTTCTTTATTTTTATTCTCAGCTACTACCTGTTCAATTCACTTCAATTCAATTCACTACCTACCAATTCACTTATTTCTGTGGCTCTGTTTAACTATTCATCAGTGATCTTGGAGCAGTGAATGAAGCACAGGATGTGCTAAATACTGATATTGGTAGTGATATGCATGTATGATAAGACAGAAGGAATTCCGGATGGACATGCAGAACATGTCAGTGGAGACATGAAAGGTGCTAATATATATGTGTAAAAAATGTTATTGTTTGCTCAAATCTGGTTATACACAGCATTTTCCAGGTCTGTGTAGAAAGTATGAAATTTTTCAAAGACTCCTGGGAAGTTTGTTCCTTTTAAGTTTATTACAGACTATAGGTTTGGGTTGTCTTTAAATTATTGGAAAATAAGGACATAAAATTAAGCACGTGTTTGAAAACTGGTGGATTGAGGTCATATTTGTCAGGTCTTGGAAAAACTTCAATTGTCTGAAAAGCATCTCCTTTTTAGTATTTAAAGAGATGCTTTGTAATAGGCTTTCACAGTGATCACCTTATTATCTTGTTGTTCACCACATTAATTGAAGAAGCTCCTTTCTGATAACCTTTGGCTGTTCAAGTTATGCCCCTAAAGTATCAAAGAGTGAAGAAACTTAGAAAAGACATAATAGATCATCCTGTCTGCTTTTTTTTTTTGCCAATGTAGAATTATTTCAATGAGAACATTTTTTAGTGTTATGTCAACTTTAGTTTTTAAAATCCCAAGTGAAAGCTTCCATATCTCTCCTTGGGAAACTATTTCACAGGCTAATACATCTAGCTGTCAGGAAGATCTTCCCGATACTCTATTGAGCTCAAGCTTTTTCTTTCCATTATTTCTAGTTATATCCCTTTTCCATGATTTCTTTTACACATATTAAATATTTATAGATTATATTTTTCCCTTAAGAAGTTGTTCTTAAAACTTTCTTCAGTTTATGAATAACTTTTTAATTTTGAAAAACCCACCGAAGTCCTTCTAGGCTGAGGATTTCACTTGTTATCAAATCATTCTACAGTCAGATGCTCACCACAGCATTTTCTTCTAGTTCTTGTTCTCAGGGTCCAAAAAAAAAAAAAGGAGATTCTAGCTATGAGAAATCTGATAAGTAGCCTGTTTTCATCAGGGATTTAAGAAACATCCCTTTGCTTTCTTTCTCATTCTTGAGGCACAACTCTTCTGGCCCTGGTGAGTGAGGATCCCCAACTGCTACTTGGCTCTTCATCTCTCAGCTCTTGGTGCTCTGCTTCACAGAAAGCCCGCATACTTCCTAGACTTTGTATTTCTGCAGCTTGTACAAAATTCACTGTATTCTTGTTAGGCGCAGTTGCTGTGGTTAGGGCTCAGAATATTCCCCAGGAAACAAGGCAAGAGAAGGAAGGTGATGCTCTACTTAAGTCCAAGATCTGATTTGGAAGTCCTGGGTTGAATTTTAGCTTGTATTCAGGAGAAATTGAAATATATCCACACAGGGAAATGCAGAGAGCTGTAACAAGTTTTCAGGTGCACTTACTGGCGTGGGCCAGTCCCACGTTCGCATAGTTCAGGGTTGCAGGAATGGGTCCAGCCTGTGCCAGCTCAGAGCACAGGCAAGCTGGTGCATTCCAGGCACGAGAGACTCTCTACATATCCTTCTCCTGTTGCAGAAGGAAGCTGTTGAAATCTCCTGCTGCATGCTGGAGAATATTGCTGCAATATAGACCACCACTTTTTTTCAGCTGGAAAAATTTGGTTTTTTTTTAATGCAGCCTATGTTGTTATTATTAGTGATGAGTGTTCTGGCTTGCAGAAAAGAGGAAGAAACTGAAATGGCTTACACTGTATTCAACTGTCATTTCTAACTTGTTTTTCTAAGGAAATGCTGTTTGTCTGTCAGCATTCTCTAATTACTTTTGAACACAGGGAACGTTTTCACAGCTGAGTTTAGTGGTGGTAGAGATCCCATCCCACAACGGCCTTGGCTTTGAAATCAATGTGGGCACTTTTGGGTATCCTGCGTGATGAGCATGGTGTGCACCTGAGGGCATCATGACTGGGTAGCACTGCAGCAGCCCAGGAAGGTTTTGGGCAGACAATGTGGGGAAGGAGGGCATGGATAGGGAGTTTGGTCACTTATGGGTGAGTCACAAGGCAGAAAGTATTGGTTTTCTGCTCAAAGGACTTGAGCCTTTCCTGAGGATTTTTCAGACTGTTAGAGACCCAGAGCTTGTCTAATTGTTCTCCCAGAATCAATAGTTAAACTTGCATTGATTTCTGCTGACTTCACCTGCTTAGGATTCCAGCTGTACTGCGGAACTTGAGCTCTCCCTGTTACACAGAGGTTTACCTGTCACAGCTGTCTGACACATTCTGAAATGTTGAGCACAGTTTCCCTGAAAAGTGTGCAGGGTGGAAACACCACTCCAGGTGCCCTTGTAGCCTTTGCAGGTACTACTACCTACCAGGCTGCTGTTTCTCTGGCTGCTTCACAGAGAAAACCTGTGCCTGGTGTATTCTTTCCTAGTTGTTCCCTGGTCTGCATCTCTGAATGGCCACTTGCTGCTATCCTCTTCATTTTGACTATGCCGAAGCACTTTTCCTAGATCTTTTAGCTGACATTTGCCTAAGATTATTTGCTGAAGACAATTTTTATTTTATTCCTTATGTGTCTGGTTTCTGGTTGCTGCTATGTATATTTTCTGCTTTACTTATACTTGCAATATTTTCCAGATTCACGTTTTCTACAGCTCTTGACAATGAGATTTACTGCCTAATACAGACATATTAGTGCCTTTATTTTTATATTTGATTGTAAAGAGATTACTTTCAAATGCATTTCTGAAACAAGTATAAAGAACAACGTTTACTAGCAAGTTTCCCTTCTTTTCATTGAGAAAAGGAATAAAAAGAATAATGATATTGCACTTCTGCTGACTACTCTACTTGACTGATTCACAGGGTATTTGCTCTTAACATGTTGTAGGATTTAAAAAAAAAGTGTCAAACTTTTTTTGGCACCCAGCTACAGTAGATCCTGTTAGAAGAAACATATGGCCTCACACTAACAGTGTTAAAGCACTGCTGAAGTATTGCATGCACGACATTGACAAATTTCCTCTAGGCTTTTTGTTTTCTGTGCTATTAAGCATTCAAAGTCCACTATTTCATTACCACTGATGATACAGAGAGCCTTATTGACATTCTATCCATCTGTTCATAACATGCATTATTAAATGTGAAGCAACTAGTAGGTAGGAGTGCACTTGCCAGCTGTACAGTGAATTCTCAGCAGTTTGGTGCCCTCTATAAATTTTCTAGTATTCTACCAGTTTCTCAACATAATTTGCAATGGGGATAATTTTTTTATAATGTTTCACCTTGTACAGACAAAAGTTGCCTGAAAAGAATTCTTAATTTTGTTATCCTTAATGTGAAATCTTTAGACATAATTTTAAAAAGCCCAAGAGTCTTTTAACATACAAAAACTGTTGCTAATATCAGATCTCACTAACCACAATTTCTGGGGCTTTCTTCTTTTTTTCTTTTTTTCCTAGGAGCAAATCTGCTGCATTACCTATGAACAGGACAATGGGGCCCCAGTGAGTCACCCTATTCATATATTTTTGGAACCCAGAGGAATTGGTTTGACTATTTACAGATTATAACAGTTGGTAGTTGAATGTTTTATTTTCATTCCCAGTTGGTACAATATGTTCACAGCTGATGCTAATGGCTTGCCCATTTGATATCACATATGGTCCACTATTTGGGTCTCCTAAAGCTTTCTTTTGTGGTCAAGCTGCTTTAAAAGTTTCATATATTTAGGTTTGTTCTGTCTGCTGGAGAGGTGACTGTGAAACTCTGAAACTTGGCAGCTTTAGAGTAAATCAGCAGTTCTGTTGATGAAGATTCAAAGAATTTAAGTCTAAATGTCCCATAAAGAATATTTTTATATAAAGTTGAAGGCAAACAAATGCCTTGGAACATCATGTGAAATTTTAAAAGAAATATGCTTTCCTATTTCCTTGTCTTTGAAGCTGTGATTGAGTTACCCTCCAGTGTATTGATACCATTGAGCATCATCAGGACTACTTTTGCTGGGTGTTCAGTTGTCTTGGAAACCAATACATACATAATTTGTATTGCTCAAATCATGATTTGTATTTTTATTTGAATGTTACTGTTCTGGTAATATTTTGTGAAAAGAAAAGATCTGAAGAAGCAAATTAATTTTTCCTTTGATTTCTAGAATAAGAGCATGGGAAAAGTGAGCTAAAAAACTATGAGAACAGAAATCAAAATTACAAGCCTGTCTAAAGTTGTCCTCTTATGATACAGAAGTGTTTATACTGACTCTAAAACATAACTGATAAAGCCACAATCTCATAAAAAGATTATTTCCAAAACTACTGCAAAACCCTCTGAGAGCTGAAATTCTCATTTATTTGTAGGAGTAGATCATAATAGCTCTAATTCCCTGAGAAGTGGGCATTGTATGATAATTAAGCAGGGTAGTACATTAATTGTCCTCCACTTCACCTCTAGATGTTTAACTCCTTATCTAGTCAACCAGCAAACAATAATGCTCACTTATTTGTGCCTTACTGTTCAAATTATTTTTTAACTGGGTAATTTATTTGAAATAAAGCAGAATAAGCATATTCACAGGGCATTGAAATAGTGTTAGATTACCGTTATTTAATCCCATTAGGTGGTAGGATGCAGGTTTTATGATTGTATTTTTCAGCCATGCAACTTCAGCTGAATAACAGCAAAGTGATTTTGCATGTGGGAATATTTCTCCAACTAATGGGACAGACTTAGCAGTTTTTGCCACATGGCTACTGCTTTCTTGTGGCCTTTCTCTCATTGATACTTGTTAGGAGAGCAGTATGTGTGTGTTGGAAGACGTTCATGTGCTCTTGCTGCTGGATTAAGTGAGGCAACTGGTGGTAGGGCAGAGGCTCTGGCTTGTTTACTTTAAGATGAAATTGTGTGTGTTGCTGGTTTAGAGCCAGCCCCTGGAAGCAGATTGAAATAGAACTGAAGTAGGAGGCTTTTTCCAGTGAATAAAGTCAATATTCAACCTGGAGTAGTAGGAAAAAACCTGCCCAACTAAACCCAATTTTTGCAAATTAAACTAATAAATGAGAAGAAAAATTCTGCCCTCTACTATAAGCAGTTTTAGGGACTTAGAAAATTACAGAAAAACTTTAGCATGCTAACAAGTTCACTTGAAATGTCTTTAAAAAAAGAGACTAAGGAGATCAATTTATTAATGAATGATCTCAAGAAAGGGCTGAGTGCCTGATGATGTGGTATAAAGTATTTGCAAGGCAAGACTTGGTCAAAATTTGGAGAACTGACAGTACCTAAGAGAGTTAAAGAAGTTAGTGATGCTGTCTGTCCCAATTTATTACATAGAAATGGAAGATTATGCAAGAATAATTTGGATTCATTGGACACAAATTAAATTATATTCAGGAAAGAATGTATTTCTCATAAATAGCAGAACTAAATGTTAAGAACTAGAAACAACACTCTTGAAAAATTATCTTTTGGGTCTTATATGAATAAATCACAATCCCACAAGACACCAGGAGCAGTAATTTGTGCTTTTGGTTGTGGGTGTCTCTCAAAACGTGAGTGCAACAATGCGAAAATGGTCATAACTTGGGTATCCTATGATATAGGATATCATACAGCATATGCCCAGGAGTCCATACACATCAGATTTGGGGTGGCTAGGCCTGGTTTGAGCTCACTGTCACAGTGCTGGCGTGGTGCTGTGGCCGTGTCAGCAGCACTGGTACACAGCTGGCTGTGGAACAGCAGCAGGGCAGCCACTCACGGTGGAGGTGGTGTGTCCTGTGCCCTCTTAGCACTGTGCCACCATCTCCAGAGGCAACCACAGTATCTCCCCTGTGTGCTGGACAGCTTCTCCTTCCCTCTGCTGTGTCAGCTCTGGCCTCACTGTGGCCTTGGGGTGTTTGCTGCAAAGCTGCGGGATGCTCATGCAAAGGTGGTTTTTGCAGGGTATTGTCCATGCCGAGGGAGTCCTGTTAGAAAGAGTTATGTTGATTATAGTCTCTGACTAACAGGATCATTTCTGGTTGGTACTTGGAGAATTATGTGTTTCCTGGGGGATATTGTTCCTTATGTGTTAATAATTTATTATTATTATAAAAATCAATATAATCATTATTGTTATGATGATGCCATCCAAAACACGTGAGTGCTCCAGCAGAAGTGTCTTCCCGTGGTGTTCCCCTTCTCTCTGGCCGGTGCAGCTGGGGTGAGGGGCAGTGCTGGGCATCGCCCTGCCCTCAGGGGCTCCTTCCAAGCACAGCAGCTGCCTCAGCACTGACACTTCCACGGGCAGCCTGTGCCTCCTCAGCCAGCGGCCGTGACCACCCCAGACCAATGCTCAAGATGCAGGTCACACCCTTCAAAGAGCCACCAAAATACTGACCTCACTCTCTGCCCATCAAATTCTCTTCTTCCCAAAGCAACAAGATCTTTCTAGCTCTCCACTAAATAAACTTTGTTCTTGTTTTGACAGAGGAGGAACCTGAGGTGGGAGCTTGCTGAGAACACCACCTGGAAATAGTTTGCTCGGCTGCCATAGGTGTGGGGAAGGTGAGGGGTGGGATGGACCTGATGAAGGCAGTCTCATCTTGAAAACAGTTGATTAGAAAAACAATATCAAATTGTACTTTATCAACTCTAGATATAATTTAGGGAGTACTCTCCTCTGAATGGGGTTAAATTACATATAGTGTTAACCCAGAGTCTTCTACAACAATGTAAATGAGTTGATAACATGGCACTTCATTGCAATAATAATTCAAAGCTACTAGCAGCCTTGATGGGTCTGCAATAAATGTTTTATTATTTAGGAAAAATATACTCTACAAGTTGCAATGTGCCATGCTCATTCATGCTGTAAATCAACAAAGATCAGCAGACTGAATAGGGAAAATGAAAAGCTTATTTAGGAACTGACACAAGCTTTCAGATGAGCAGGGATGGCTGAAGTTAACTGCATTCATTTTTCTTTACTTGTCACAGTTGCCACTTGAATTTCACTACTAAAGATTGTGGGTAGTTTTGCTTTATGAAATTATATCTACGAAAACAGTATTTGCATTTATATAGGCTTAGCTATAATAAAGTTAAACCTAGCACACCCCCTTGCCTCTGCAAACAAACAAATCAACCAGCCAACCAGAAACCTCTATGTTAAAATAATATTTTCCTGTCAGTTTTCCTAGATCTGAAGAGGATTCAGCTAAATGGTTCCCACTGGCTACTTTAAAGGCCCAAGGGTGGCGACCATGTGAAATGAAGGAATGCAGAGCTCTGGCCATCCCTTCAACTTCAGCTCTCCTCTAAGGCCACTTCTCTCCTCACAAGAATAAAACTGGAGTTTTCTTTAAAGTTATCAGTGAGAGGTGAGTGAAGGCACAGACTGGGTGGCTCATGTGGGGGATCAGGAATTAACACGTTCCCCATGGTGTGGTAATAAAGTCCCTGAAATTGGCTCCATCCACCATCCTTTCATCTCCCCTAACCCCCGAAGGCCCTTTCTTGAAGTTTGCAGCATGGAAAATGCAGATCCAGGATGCTGAACATTGGCTTGTCCTGAAAACTGTACCTCTTTGAACATGGAGTAAAACCCTCTGCAAACTCTCTACGTTGATGTCCTTAGAGAGACGTGACTGCTTCGGCTGATCAGGGGAAGGAGGAGCTAGGACAAGAAGACAAGTGAGTTAAGATAACTCATCCTACACCAATGTAGGCTTGAAAAGGACAAGGTTTTCTATGCCTGCTTCTGAAATTATTCCCCTGCCGTGACCTACACCCCTGAAACACTTTCCCTCCAAAGGGAAGAGCTGCCTTTTGCATGGCAGTTAAGCTGGACCTGCCCAATGAGAATGGCAGCAGGGACTGAGTCATATGAGGGGAATGCTTCAGGACCAGATTGGTATGATTGTGCACGAGTCTCTGACTGCAGCAGCCTCCTGAGAAAGCTGCTTATGGATGGAGGAAAGAGTAGGCAAAAAGACAGCCAACAGGTTTCCGTTCAGGTTTGTGCCTGCTGGTGTGTGTGCATTTGTATGAACACGAACCTTTATGTGTGTGCACATATACACAAACAAAGCACTTTTTGTTTCTTGGTAGTCATCTGCATATTTCTTCCAGTTTGTCAGGTGCTTGTGTCTGCCAGTGAATTGATGTTTTCATGATGCCCTCGGTTGTGGAGTTACTTATCCAGCTACAAGATTCACTGACTATCTCAAATATCCGCTGTCAGTAGGTTGGTTTACATCACTTAAACATGCCGTCATTTTGTTGTGGTGCCCTGCGTGCCTGTAGGTGAGGATCCTAATCTTGCAGGCAGCAAAGCTGCCTCTGTGTTGGGAAGGCTTCTGAGGCTAGAGCTTGGAAGTGATAAAAATACAACGGTTTTGCTGCAGGGGTTGTTCCACTGACTTGGTCTTGAACCTGTTGGGTTGATCTGGTGGCATCTTTGGTGTAAGCATCCCGTGGCTGGAACCAACCTCCTTGAGGCAGATCCTCTGCACTCCAGTGAATGATGATGTGCTGGGTATATTCTTCCAGTCACTGGGACTACTGGTGAGGCCCTGCTGCTGCTGGCTGTTCGTGGGGTGCCCTTGGCTCCTGTGGCTGGGCAAAGCTGCAGTCTGGGCTTCACGCCTTGCTGAGGAGGCTTCAGGACTGTTGCCCCACATTTCTCACTTTCTAGAGTTTTAAGGATATACGTGATGCGTAAGAAACCCTTGGAAGTGATGTTGCCCTCCCCAAACTATTTATTTTGTCAACCGGGAAATTGAGATTACCCCTTTGGAAACAATGAGTGCTTTGTTTATGAGAATAGTATACAAAAAAAAAATTAATTTGGAGAGCTGTCTTAGACTTACTTCAAATAGAGTTGTCTGAAGCTTTTGTCATCATAATCACTTTAAAAGAGGCAAACATAAGCCAAAGACTCTAAAAAACTCACTGAGATAGTGCATATTGAAAGATTTTGAGTTTGTTTCAGTGAAAAAAGTTTTACTTCTTGAGCCAGCCATTTATACGCTTAGGAAAGTCCAATTAAGATGACTGAATTGTAAGTGTCACAAAATAGAGAAGGCAAAGGATATTTAATTATAGCTGTGCTGCCAGGCACCAACAGAACAAAAGAAAAAATGTTCACCTAAAGCACAAAGTACTGCCTAATACATTTGCTGTGATAAGGAGACAATATATGGTCTAAACACTCACTTCTAGATAGTTCAAAAATCTGCACCTTCTGGTTTCCATGAAGCTGTTTTACCAATTATCAATAGAGTTTAATAAAAAGTAATATCCTTTTAATATTGAGACCTTCAACTTTGGTCACAGATTGAAGAAAAAGCGTCATGCTTTAAGACAAAAATGTTGCCTAAGAAAATGGGTTTGTGACCCAGAAGAATGTATAATTGATGTGTGTGGTTGTCTGAATGGTAGAATAACAATGGTAACCATTAGAGATGAGAGCTGGAACTAGTCAGGCAGTGAGGCAGGATGTATTTTATAGGTCATCTGGGCTCCATTCAGATCTACAGGTTGCTATTCCTTCTCCATACTTGAAAGCATTTAATAGATTATTACAAAAGGGAAAGAATGGTATGCAGTAATGGTTTAAATTGAAGCTCTGTATATATATCACCGCTGTGTAACTCCTAAATGAATGCTTCATTTTTAAAATTCTCCTGTGACAAACTTGGAAGTTTGCCCAGAGCATCAACGAATTAAAACAATGACTTGACCAGCAGCAAGAGTAAAAGACACTGAACAGTACACAGACACTGAAGCAGTTGTTCCCTTCTGTGGCCTAGACAATAATAAGAAAAAGTCCCCAAGAAATTTTGTTGCAAAGTTGCTGTCTGTCCTCTTCAGGAGGATGCATAAGAACAGGTTTTGTTCTCTCTTGTTTCATAATATTAAAATAAGAAAAAATATAGAATTTTGGAAAGGGATTTAACTGTCAAACAATCAAAGCCAAAAGCACATAATAGTGAAGTCAAATTCAGAATCCCTTCTTGCCTGGAAAATGCTGCTTTCATATCAAAATTGATACAAGTTAAAGGGTGGAGAATCTTTTGTGCTTTGTTTCACATGAACATAAAAGTTTTATTCCTGATTTTAATGGGTAGTATTTTACAAATGTAATGGAACATAATTTTACCAGGTTTCCCTAAGGGAAAGTCATGGCATGATTACGTAGGCAGTCCCATCCCATTTAGTATAATGCTTACAATATACATGCAAATATACTTATGTAACTCAAGTTAGAAGTAGATTGAATGGCATTCAGATAGTCATAGAGCAGTGCAGATGCTGAAGAAAGTTTTGCAGGTGAAATATGCATTGAATGACTCATCCCTTGCAGCCATACCTGCCGCCAGGTAAAGTTTTTCTGCGATGCAGAAGATTCCAGCTGGGCCAGGCAGAAGTACCTGGCATGTGTGCACTTTGTCACTTCAGGATGAAAATCTTAGCTTGGCCCCATTGATAGCATAACCCAGCAAGCAGTGAGAGTGGTAGATCAAGGGGATGGGGACCCTTGTGGCTTGCAGTGTCCCCAGCAGCAGGGACAGCCTGGAAAAGGAGCCAGCCCCTTACGGGCAGAGCTCTTGCACTGTCCCTCAGGATAACCGGCTGCAGGATGGTGGAAGGCAGAGGGGCTCTGTGGGCATGGAAGGAGGTTCAAGCCAGATCAGGTAGAGGCACAGGGTGACAGAGCTGGGAATGTAAGGATGGCAGCATGCTCTCCAAACTCCTTCACAGGGAATTTTTCAGCTAGAGATTAAATAAATCTTTCAATTGTAAATAATAATGATTTAATGTAATGCAGTGCAAACTGTAATTCTAGCACATTTGATATAAAAAGCAAGTAGAAATCTGTGTTATAAGCTAGTATGAAAAGTCATATATTTGTGGGAATTGTGGGGGTGCTCATTCTGGAGTGGCTTGTGCATTGATGAAGCAGAGATCTGTAAGAGAAATGATCTCTTTTTTCTTGTACAGGATGATTGAACAATTTAAAAACTTTTTACTGGCACACGTGAGACTAGTGTAGTCTCTATTTTATGAACAATAGGTAGTCTTTTGATTCTTGTTTAATTTTTTTTTTTTACTGAATCCTGCCAGACTCTTCTCAGATCTGACTCTTTATTTAAACTGATGTAGATCATCATACTACCACAGAGAAACCATCCCAAGTTTTCATCTAAGTGGTATAAGAGCTTAGTGTACATAAACCTAGTCTTGGTGCTGGTTATTTGGAGATACACAGAGGAGGAGACCATTGCAACCTGCTTGGAGTCAAAGCACCAGCAGCTTCCAGAGCTCTCCTGTGGGACCACTGGCAGCAGAGCTGCTGCTGGAGCTGGCATCTGGATTGCAGGTATGAGGCCAGCAGTGGTCTGGCAGCTACTGCCTCTTTGGGTAGGCAGACTCTTTCTTGTTCTTTTGGGGGAAGGTCAAGAATTAACAAAGAAATAATAAAAAATGAAGTACAGAAACTCAATATCTGTCTGTGTTAGGTTTCTCTTAAACTTTCCCTCTGTCAATGTCTGTAGCTCAGATCCATAGGGAATAGCAATAGGTAGGTTAGTGCAAAACCTCTATCGCAGGTGTATGCCTGTATGTGCTGTGGAGAAAACTGGATAAAGACAATATTTTAAGAATCAGTTGCGCCTTTTTTATATTGTAGTTAGTGCTCTCTGTTTGCTGATACATTTGAAGCCAAACTACCTTTTAGCAATCAAGAGAAATCTTATTTAATATGTTTCTGCTTTATTTTCCTTGTATTTTTATTTGCCACATCTCAATTACCTGCCAATACTAAGAAACGTGAATTGTATCAATTTCATTTTGGTTAAGTGTAAAATTTATCATTCAGATTAACATCAGAGTTGGTATCAGAATGCTCTTCTCTGCTCATTAGTTAACATTTCATCTGTGAACGTGGGATGGATAAATTTCAGAGTGCATCTGATTTAACCTCTAAAAATGTATCTTCTTGTCATGGCTTAACCACAGACAGCAAATAAGTACCGCTCAGTACCTCATGGGATGGAGAGGAGAATCAGAAAAAAAGGTAAACACCATGGGCTGAGATAAGAAGAGCTTAAAAATTGAAAAAGAGTTAAAAAAAGGAAAATAAATTAAAATAATTGTTATAATAGAAAAAATAGAGGTGACTAAACCCCAAGAAATGCAGGTGATGCACAAGAGAATTTTTCACCACTCTCTGACTGATGCCCAGCCCATTCCTGAGCAGTGATCAGCAGCTCTTGGCCAACTCCCCCCAGTTTATATACTGAGCATGACATTGTGTGGTGTGGAATATCCCTCTGGCCAGCTCAGGTCAGCTGTACTGGCTGTGCTCCCTCCCAGCTTCTTGAGCACCTGCTCACTGGCAGAACACGGGAAACTGAAAAATCCTTCATTTAGAGTCAGCACTTCTTAGCAACATCTAAACCATCAGTGTGTTACCAGCAGTATTGTCATACTAAATCCAAAGTACAGCACTGTGCTGTGCTTGGAAGAAAATTAACTCTATCCCACCTGAAATCAGGGCACCTTGGTTCGGTGACATGGGTACTCCAGTGTTGTGCCAGCCCAGCTCAGGCAGGACACAGATGCCTTCCATTCCGACTTTGTCCCACAAGAATGACTTGTTTGTCTGTCTTTTCATGGCTAAGGAGACGTTTCCAGATGGAATGTAATACCGAACTCAAGTTTTGCTTCTTTGTTTCCTTTTCAAGATTAGCCACAGCTTAGTATGAGCACTGAAGTCAGTGATCCTGTCAGGTGTCCCAGGTTCTGCACCTGCTGCTGGCATTTTCCTCTGCAGTATAAAAGGGTGGCTCTGGTTTTGCTGTTTGCTAAACAACGTTAGCTATTTTATATAGGACATTTGTAAACCCAGAAAATTGGTAATGTAGTTTAATGTCAGTCAGAAATACAGTAAAGGAGACTTTTGGTTTACCAAGGCTTGTTCCATTTATAGGAAAATTCAGATCATTTAAGGATATGTGTGAAGCAAGTGCACCAAGCCTACAGTGCTTTAAGCTCCTCTGTGGATGATCTAATTCAAAAAGAAAATGGCTGTAGTTCATGGTAGCTTAATCCTCTTTACAGTAAAGTCAGACTACTTTACCTCTCAGTGAGAAAATCCACAGAGGGATTTAATGCATTTTGACTTACATGCATTATCATCATAGGTTTAGTTGGTTTATCTTAACTTCCCTGGATGATCTTTTGTAGAAAAACCACAGACATAGATGTCTAGTTCTAGCTTATTTAAAGCATAGTCATGTAGTCATGTCCTTAATCTGATATGGGTTTTAGTGTAACCATGTTAAGTGATAAGTGAGAACGGCTTTGTTAAGTGGTTCATACACATCCTAATTCCGAAGGATAACAAAGTTCTTTATTTGTGACTGCACTGCCCAGAAATAATTGGAAAGCCTCAGCATAAGTTCTTGGCATCTGCCCAAATGCTGGGCATTGCACTGCCAGCGACTCCTCAGACACAATTCCAAATTCTGGAATTTTGGAGCTGAAGCTCACAAAATAATTCAGGTGTTTATTCTGAGTTCAGCCTGTCCTCTGTGCTGTTTTGCAGGCCAAACATAAAAGAATACTATACTTTGGAGGAACTTTGCCTCACAATTGTAAAATCAACAATGTGCTGGAAAGCCCTCTCTCATCTTTTGTGGAGAGCTTCAATCCTATACCTAATGGGAAGGAAGGGAAGAGGAAATACTGAGTAGACCTTTCTCCAGTGTGTCCTTGAAATGTTTTTCTTAGAGAGAATGACATTTTTAATGCAAGGCAATTAGTAATGGTGAACTAGACAAGATAGAGGTGGAGGCATGCAAAGCTGTATGGTGTCATCAGAAAGAAAGACTGTGAAAATCTTCTTCTGAGCAGATTTCACCACAGAGGTGAACAGAACACACCAATGATATCCCACAGCGATGAGAGTCCTTGTTCCAGCTCAGCTCATTCAACTGGCCAGCAAGTCCAGTGGAATAGAAGATGCCATCACCATGACTGTAAGTCATATGAGGAGTGGCTGAGGGAGCTGGGGTTGTTTAGCCTGGAGAAAAGGAAGCTGAGGGGAGACCTTACCATTCTCTGCAGCTACTTGAGAGGAGGTTGCAGCCAGGTGGGGTTGGTCTCTTTTCCCAGGCAACCAGTGACAGGATAAGAGAACACAGCCCCCTGTGCCAGGGGAGATTCAGCAAGAATTCCTTCACTGGAAGGGGGGTTAAGCATTGGAATGGGCTGCCTAGAGAGGTGGTGGAGTCACCATCCCTGGAGGTGTTCAAGAAATGACTGGAAGTGCCACTTAGTGCTATGGTTTTGTTTACAAGGTGGTGTTTGGTCAAAGGGTTTTACTCTCTGTAGCTAAAGAAATTCCTTGCCAGAAAGCTGGGAAGTAGGAGGCTGATATTCAGAAATATAGTGGGTGCGTGAGAAATGTTCAAGTGGCTGCTGTTTTCATGGCCACTGTCACCAGCAGAAGGGAAGCATGGACTGTGTAGGAAGCATGTTACTACTGCTGCAGCACGTTGCCTTTTATCTAAGCTCCTGTTGTTGTCACATGACAGGAGATGCAGCAAGGACCAGGAGCGGAGGTCCCCAGTACACCACAAGAGGAGTAAGGAATTCTTTGCAGGTTTTTCAAAACATTCTTTTTTCTTTCTCTGCAGTTTTGTTTGAGCAGTTTACTTTATAGTGACTTTAGCTTGAAGCTGAGGGCACTAATAAAGCTGTTATATAAAAGTATTATTGGTATTTGAGGAATTAAGCCTATGTTTGAGGAGCTCAAGTGTGCTGTGTCTTACATTATTTTTTATTTTAGCAGTGTTTGTGTACTATGCTTTTGTGAGTTAATGCATAACAACTCAAGTTGGCTAAAAGTGTATGGCATTAGTGAAACTGTGAGCCACATAAAAGACTAAATTGCTTTTTCTCTTTCTGTAATTGCCACTACAATAAAAGCTGCCTTTACTGTAAAATTTTTCAGAGTTAACCCCTGCAGAGCTCCCAGCTTGGTGAGGGAGAAGTGTGATTAGGGGTGTGTAGAAGGGGGGAACAGCTAACTAACAGTAATGAGGGGTGCTCAAAGGCTGTAGGCAGCAGAGGGCAGAACTTGGACCCATACACCCCAGTTCCCAGATGAATTCAGTGTAATGAGCCGGGGTCAACTGTAGTCCCTCAGCACAGCAGTTTTGGCAACCCTGCCCTGCTTCCCTCCTTTCCAATAACCCTGCTGAACACGGCAGCGAGTGATGGGAACAGGATGGAGTAGACAGACAGTTGTGACCACAAGCAAAGAGAAAAGGGAATTGATTCTCTTGTGCATTCTCTGTGGCCACTGTTTTGAACAACTGTATAAATGTTGTGGAATGGGAGGGCGGGTCAGTCTGTCCCCTTACACCTGTCTGTAGGCAGAAGTTTCAGCCAGTAGAGTAGTGGAAGGATTTGGTGGATGTGCAGTATTTCCTATGGGATAGGCATGCCTCCATCCTGATAATTAAGCCAGCCCTATATTAATTCTAAGTATAAACAAATCTTCTTTTACACAACACCAGTAATGTGTACTTAAGTATAAAAATTAATAAATAATTAAGTATAATAATTCACTTCATACCAAATGTTGGTAATGTAATACTTCGCTGAAAGTTAAGAGCACCCACCAAAGGTATACAGGCATTGAATTGGTTTTACAAATCTACTTCTGAATTGGTTTTACAAATCTACTTTTGTTTTTAAAATATAATAAAAATGCCATGTCATTATAATGAGGGACTGTCTTTGCTAAGGAGATTGAACATACTCTTTGCAGTATTCACATTGGCAAACAATCCAAATGCTACCAAACACTGATGATGAATACTTGCCCTGCTTTTGGCTTCCTGTATGATTTGTCCTGTTTTGTTGTTTATTTTTTTTCTTCTTATTAGAACAGAATAATAATTTTGAAAGCATAGAAAATAGCAGATTTCAAAAAGCGTCTTAAATATCATTTTGTCTGGATAAAGGTTTGAAATGAGTAACCTGCTGTTTTAAAAAAGGTTGCTAATTATCTGAATTTCACTGTGGTTTAATTAGCAGCATCTACGGTAGAACGTGGGAGGTGGTGCTTATCACCTGCCAAGGAAAACGTTGTTTTTTAGAGGAGGGTAAGTTATGTCAACCAAAATACAGCCTGGTTTTAGATCTCCAGTACCATTCCCTTCCAAATCTTTTGCTGGGAAAGGGTGAGTGAGCTTTAAGCAATTAAGAGTGAAGATCAGAGGTACCAGTGCCTCGACTGTCTCGAGCCCAGAGCCTGGGCAGGTCCGAGAGCCACCAGTATCCTCGGTGCCTGCTGGAGAAGGAGATGGCTCTCACTGTGCATTGCAACCTGCAGCTCCTTACAGTTTGAGAAGAAGTTAAACCGCGTGGCAGTGTCAGTTCAGGTGTGTCAGACTAATAGTTTGCTATCTGTGAACCAGATGTGTGTTAGCAGAGGCAAAGTATTTCTGTTAAAGTGTACTGTGTCTCGATGTTATGCTTTCTTTGTTGTCCTTGTTAGCTGTTTTAATAAATGGAGTCTGTAATTCTCTTTGAATGTGTCTGACAGCTAAGGGAGCTGGGTACAGGTAGGGGTCATTTGTTATGGACAGCTCTGCCCATAGCAGCAGCATGCGTGGAAATGCTGGAATCACCTTAATGAGGTGGCGGGTTCGAGCTGGAAGTCACTGAGGTCAGCAGAAAGGTGCCATTTAATGTCCACTGGATCAAACAAAACAAGGTTGAATCCTTACCTTAGGTTAGACTTGGTAAAATTTCTGTAATCCCATATAATAATTTTCTTGCCTACTCGATGAGTAGGCATTTTAATTCTTCCTCCAGCAGAAAGCTGGTAGCCAGGATAGGTTCAGATATGTAGTAGTTAATATTTTAGGTGTTCTGGGCTCTTTGTATTTAGAAATGGGAAGGAGTGTAGAAATGTTTACAAGACAAACTGAAGAGAAAACCTGCAAATGAAAATTCCCCATTTTAAGAGATTAAAAAGCGGAGACCCTACAGAGAGGGCCTGGTTTATGTAACGTTGCAATTTCCATTCCCCTCCTGTTAGCTTTTCTCTCCTGTCCAACTGTCTCTGTTTCTCTCATTGCTGTCCCATGGGAGTGAGTGACTCCAGCATGGCTCCCTGTGCTGCAGCCACTTGCTGCTCCAGAGATGCTGACTGTGCTTTCCTCTCATAATGCTAACTGATCATATAATACCTTCAACCCAGAGCGTAGCTTTCCAACATGCTTTTGCTGCAGTTTGTAACCACTGTGTCAGGCCTAAAGAATGACTTCTTTGCTTGTGTATTTTTCGCCCCCAACTCCAATAGTTGGTCTGATAAAAGGTATTATTTCTCCCCATAAACCTTGACTGTCTAGCCTGCATTTGTGTTCCTTGGGGGCAGCAAGCAAGGAAAGAACTTCCTCAAGCCTGGAGTTTCCTTGTAGCAAAAAACTGTAGCCATTGAATGATAGATTTTATCATTAAACTACTTCTCTGACCCCAGTCCACCCAATTTGAACATGCATTGGTCTTCAGAATGAAGCAGAAGGTTTCCCAAGAGTTTCCAGCCTGATGCTGGGCTGAGTGACCCTGTCCTGCCTCTAGATCCAGAAGTGTCATTAGGGAAGTACTTGAAAACTGTGGCCATATATCTGTGGGAGTCTGTGGGGACCCCATGTAAAAATGGGGCAGGAGTCCCTTTGTGGCAGTGCCAGCAGTGTCCCAGAGAGTCCAAAGGCACACAGGATAGATGGGGACAATCTGTGCAGAGCTCTCCCCCAGGTCACCAGTTATGAGAAGTGTGGTTTTCCTTTTATACCCATAATTTTGACTTTGGCTGTTCTGCAGGGCACAGACCACCTGCTCTACCTGTGTCCATGGGCACAATTTGCGTGTGGAAAGTTGGCTGCAGTATCACTTGCACAACTCTTGGCCTTTCGGAGGAAATACCCTGGCGAGTGGTTTTCCCCTTACATGAGTCGGACAGACTACTTCTGGCTAGTCAGCCTTGCCAGGTGAAAAATCCCTAAGCTGTTTCTTAAAGCAGACAATAACATATGTTGTTATTGAGCAAACTCAGTGGGTCTGAGCCCATGCCAGGACAACCTTCTGGGTCATTCAAAGCAGTCAGACCTTATCATACTGAAACTGGTGCTTTGGAATGTGCTTAATCCATCCATATTTTTTTGAAAGTGACTTTATCAATTGCTTGCCTTTAACTTCTGACAAGAGATATTGATGTAAGAGATTGGTAAAGTTTATGACTCATGAAGGTATTTGCTTCACTCACTTGTAATTTCTAGTGCAAATGTGTAGTCAGCCTGCCCTCAACTGAGAAAGAAATGGCAGTGTACAAAGTAAGTAGAGCAGATTAATTAAATTGGCTGTTCTTGTTAACTCTTTCTGGTAATATAAAAGCTAGTAACATTATATAAGATTAAAAGGTGACAAGATAACGTATCATGATTTCTCACTGCCCTAATGTGTTGTTATGGGACAGTCTAGATTCATACTTAGCTAATTCAATACATAATTAAACATTTATATAAATGAACGTTCATTATGTTATAACCATGTTTTAATGCTTTTTAAACTCTCTTTAAGTAACTGGCCAGCTACACAGCATTGTTTTGACTGTTGCTCTTCATTAGACAGTTTTCTTTGTGGGTTTTCTAGCAATATTTTTGAGTATGAGGTGCTCTCTGATGCGAGGTGGTGAGCAGAGAGCCCCAGATGTGCAGCACAGTCCTCACCTCCCTGTCCAAGGGGCAATCCTGACACCTAGCTCTGCTCATGCTGTTTAACATCTCCCCATATGTATGGCTCTAGTGTAAAATTTGTGAGTATGTTCCTAATTCCCCAAATTTGCTGATTCACACTTCTCACAGAAATGCTTCTTGTCACCTAAAGCTATTAAGAAGAGATGATTTAAGACACCAGGAAAAACTTGTCCTCACTCCTAGCTGCAGATCTTTGCTTTCACCTCATGCTGGTCTCACTGAACTGTGGGGTGAAACACAGGTATGGAGGGGCTGAATTTCACACATATTGATACTAGGAAAATAGAAAAAAAATGTAAAAAAATGTTATTTGTACAAGATGCCTTCTTTGCTTGGAGTTGGGCAGTCTTACTGTCCCAACCCCTTGCTATGGAGCCCAGAACTATTTGGTGTTTGTGGAGTTCCTCTGGGCTATCAGTCATCTGTTTGTCAATATTAAAACTTGGCATTTTCCAGACTTCTTCCACATTCCAGGGTCTGTGCAGCAGCTCCCTGCTCCTCTTTCTGCAGTGCTGGGGCTGTGAGGGCTGAGCAGATCTGGAGTTTCCATTTCTGCTCCAAGAGGCACCTTGCTCTCCTCCCTGTGCCCTGCCATCCTGCCTCTGCCCGCCCAGGGGCTGCCACACGGTCGTGGTTCCCTCAGGGCTTTATTGACGGCTTTGCACCCTTGCAGGGTGTGTTAGGAAGTAGTGCGGGATGTGTCTAAAAGCTCAGAAAGCAGCGTTTTTTTAAAGGTCAGCGTTCTGCCATTGCCCGGGTAGTGGGCAATGCAGTGTAGGCACTGCCACACACGGGCATGTGCTTCTGGGGCATAAACACTGGTTTGCATCTGCTTGGAGTCTGCCCTGCCAACATGAAGCACAGGAAGGCTCTCCAGCAAGGAGAGACCTTATCATGAGAGAGGCCCCAGGAGGGTGCGGGAGCCAAGGGAAGCCTTGCAGCAGGATCAGAGCACTGTAAGAGCTGGTGGCTGGCTGGCTGGCAGCAGCCGCTGGTAGGGACAGCCACAAAGGCGGGAGAAATATTAGGTAGGGAGCAGGAGTGGCAACCAGAACCAGTAGATCACGTAGTTTAGTTGGCAGCACCAGCCAAGGCAAGTCAATGTTTCAGTCATGATGGGCAAACAGCAGGGCCTGAGACAAAGGGAGGAGCGAGAGCGTGGTGAGGCGGTGAGTGGGAGGCAGCAGCAGAGAGCAGCATGGAGCCGCGCTGGCGCGGCCGTGGGGCTGATGCAGGGCCCGGCCTGAGTGGCGAAGCAATTCCAGCAGGGCATGACTGTGCTGGGAGCTCTGCTGTGCGTACGGGCGCGTTTCATCCCTTGGCAGTGTGTTAGCGGGGACCCGGGTTTGACTTGGCCTGTGTGAGGTGGCATTTCGGCGCCCTGACAGCCGCTGCGCCGTGGGCTCGCCACCCCGCGCGCGGGCAGCGCGTGGGCCCAGGGCCGGGGCACAGCTGCCTCGCCCCTCTGATGGCTGCCCTCACTTAGGCAGTCGCGCCGCTATCTGCTTGGGTGGGCTTTGACCTAGCGGAAGGAAAGCCTTCAAGTGCTGCGTAAAAGGAATAAAATTATAGCTGTACTTCAGGGAGCAAAAATGATTTCTTTTGGCATTGCGCTGTTATTGCAAATTGTGTGTGTGTGATTTATCCTAATCCCAAAAAATATGACAGACATAAGCCACAGAAATGCCTGTAAATGACACAATCTGGTCCTATCTTTGTTTATCACTACCATAATGCATTGCTGGCCTCCTAAAATTATTAGCCTTTGTGACTTATTAGCCATAGACTCTTGCTTGTGAAATGGAAAGGTGTACAATAGTAGAGCAGAATGTGATCATTTCAATATCAACATTTCACTTGGTTATGCTAGATCCTTCTTTATTGCTTTTTAAAAAAATTTTATTTATTTTCTCTCTGTTTAGTGGGCAGAACATGATTTTTTTTAGCTTGTAATTGAAATACAGAAATCTGGAGTGCAGTTCAGAACTTTTCCTTTTTGGAGCAAATTAAGCAGTTATCCATTACACAAAGCTGCCTCTATCAAATTAACACCAGTCATTTCCCCATGTGTATTGAGTGAGTTTTCAGATCAAACCAGACCTCTGAAGGGATATACACTGCTGCATTAAAGAAAGATGCTGCGATATTCTGTATCAAAAAGGTTAAACTCATCGGATTCTATGTAAACACCCATTTTACCCCAGCTAACCTGTAAAGATTTCATTTTGCTTCATTTATCTTCTCCCTTACCCTATGCTAAACCATCCCCAGCTTCGAGGAAAGAATCATGTCTCCATTCATTTCCTATCTTGCTGAATTGCCTTCGCATTTCCTATCATCTGCACATAATCCTATTCTCTCCATTATTGTCTTAATACCAAGTACAGCACAAGATAATGGATAGGCACTGTAATAACAGTGTGGCCTGTAGGAGCCCCTCGAGGGAAATATCTTTGACGCTGGTAGAATATTAATGCATCCCAGGTCCCTGATCTTCCTCTTTCACTTCATCTCCTGTTTTCTAAACTACATAATGACTTTCATATACATGACAAAAGCATTAGAACAGAAAAAGACTCATTGATGAGCAGCAGGGCTGTGTGATATTAAGAAGCACTATTCTCAGTTCTTTGTACAGTTTTTGACCACCATCAGAGACAGTGTATGCAGGTAATTTCTGATTTGAATAGATACAGGCATAAAGAAGCATTATTGTACTCTGTTAATCCAAATGCCCATCACAGGCACTGCATGAAAATAAATTAAAATGTAATTCTTCAATAATGCATCTGTCTACAGGATGATTTTCAGCAGATTAAAAACAAACAACTTGATATCACTTAGAAAGGCTAGTGGATTGTTTTTGAGAAGCTTAATCATCAGCAGATTATGAATGGAACAGTAAATCAAAGCAGGGTATGTTAAACAATGTAGATTGTGTTGTAGCGGTAATTTACTGTACATAATTTTTTAATAAAAGGGAAAAATTGATTTTTTTGAGCGTAAGCATTGAATCCTATGAGAATTTAGCTGCTGTTATTAAAAAGTGGAATGTAAAAAATGCTATTCTTGTCATGTAGGAGCAATAACCTTTCATTCCTCCTACAAAAAACAGAAGTTTTCTCCCTTTAGGGCTGCCTTTAAGCATAGATCCTTTTCTCATTACTTTTTTCTTTTGCGACACAGTCTATCTTTTGATATCATATTTTGCAAATATGATATATATTCCTGATTCACATCCTCACCCACCAACCCCCCAAGGTGAAAGAACGAACACTGGTGAAGGGAGGAAACCCCCAAACCTTCCTTTTGCTGTGGAAGGAGGTTTCCAAACTTGCACTGTGGGTTTTGCTTATAAATGGAGATCTGCCAGCTGACTCCCCTTGCTGCTTGTTTTCAAGGTCTGACTTTCCCTGCTCCTGGTGTTGGGTTTCAGGTGAAACCCTGGGCTGGGGTCTCTGCGGCAGCCCTGTCTCTCCCTGCCTGCTGCCAGTTGCTGTAGGAGCAGAGCAGCTACTGACCATCAATCACTGCAGATAATATCTGAGGAGAAAGGGAGAAATGATTTCAAATCAAGGGAACTAAGTTATGAGCAGGAGCCAAGCAGCAGTGTGGTACTGGCAGTATGCTGGGAAAGAGAAAGACTAAAGTCTGGAAGAATCAAAGATGAGAGCTAATATATGAAAATCCTGATGGGATGTGGTCTTGGGATTAAAAAATTTTGAAAAGTACTTGAAAATTAGTTACATATTAATTCAAAGATTAAGAATATTTGCACAAAACGCACAGATACCCTGTGCTTTGAGAAAGTGGCAATTTTCTCTTGTTTCTTGCTAAGTAAATGCTAAAAGCATCTTCTAACTTCAGTGCTCAATCCTGACCCAGCCTTGCCAGGGGCTCTTGGGAGTCTGAGGAAATGTCAGGGTGAGTGACTGAAGCCATACTAAAAGAAATCTGTCCCAAGAGGAAAAGAGGAGACAGCCTGTCTATTCCTGGGCCTACTGTTGTTTTATACTCTAATTTATTTTCAGATAATTCACTGGATTGATTTCACTGCTTTTAACATTATTTCTTCTGTTTTGAACTCATGTGGTACTGTGAAATTGTCTAATATTGAATTACGTTGCTTCTGCATTTTAAACTGTGCTCAGCAGGGTGGAAAAACACATGTGGATCTAAAAGACATTGCACTGTACATCAGAAACCTGAAGCTGTCCCTTTGGAACCTGGTAAAAACTATGTTAGCAAGTTCTGTTGCTATCATTATAAATGCAATGCCTTTTCTTTCACATACGTTTACTTGCCAAGAGAAAAAATGACATCCTGTGTGACACTGGTAGTGTGGTATCCCAGTTTATGAGACTGTAAATAAGAAGAGGTGAGAAAGAACTCAGTTCATTTCTGTTAGCATTCACTTAAAAATTGTTATGGTCTAAATTTATGTTTGGAATCAAAACATTAGGTTGTTTTTTTCAATTTGTCTTAAAAAATGAGTCTGGTGTATGGTTTTTGTTACTCTTCCGTAGCTGTCCTAAAATGAGGAGAGAAAGTACTTTTAGATCATACTCTAAAACCAATATCTCTCAAAGGCTTCTGCAGCCTTGTCACCAGCATTTGGGGGGCTCCAGCCAACCCAAGTCCCCTTTATGTGCAGAGACCCTTTACAGCTTTCCTTGTGTATTGACTTCACTGTGTCTGTCACACTGCTGTGATGTTTGCTGTAATACAGTAAGATAGGAATTATTACTAGCATGATGAACACAGGAAAATCAATGACCCCTAACAAACGCTGGAGACCTGGTGTTTTTGGTTTTGCATGGTCTTAGAGAAGAAGGCAAGCAGCTTTCCACCCTCAGAGACAAAAAAACGGGCCTGAGAAAAAGAAAATAATGGCTTGTTGGTTTTGGTTTTGGTTTGTCTTATTTTCTCCCTCAGTCCTGGAAACCCAAGGACATCATAGTACCAGTCCTCAAAAGGGCTGTATCTTGTACCTTGGATCAACTTTGTCAAGTGAAGAAAGACTTTCAAGGTATCCAGGTTACTCTCTATGAAAGATAAAAATTGAAGTATTTATTTTCAGCCTTGGTTGTAGGTGAAGGCAGGACAGGAGCCAGCAGCAGTCAAGAGTTTGTCCAGGTCATGAGAGCTGTTTCAGAGTGAGCAAGTGAGCAAGTGGGTCTTCCAGGGGACTTTGAGTTGGGTAGTTGTGACTTTGGAGGTGTTTGAATTCTGTTTAAAGAAAACTGTGCTATCTTCCATATGCACTTTTCAGAACCCTCTCCATTAGTTTGGCTCCTGTTTGTTGTTTCTGACTTACTAAATGCTGCTAATTATTGCTAGTTTTTCCTCTTACTTATAATCACCTTCAGGTTTTTGACCAGTTGTAAAGTGCTGTCTTTGTAGAGCTGAAGTACAACTTTGTCTTTCACATACTAATTTCTTCTCATAAACTCTGGCATACAACAAATTACCTTTTAAACTGACTTCTAACAATGAAGCCTAATTTTATAATTTAAAAGCAGTTTTAGAAAACAAGAAAAACTCAGTTTATGACCCCTCTTGTCTTTTTTTTTTTAAATTCTGAATTATAAATTTGAAATTTGCAGTTTAATATAACTATTATACCTTGGTTTGCAGCTTGTTATGCCTCGTCTTTTAAAATGTACATTACTAGCAAGAAATCTAAATAAATCGTCATAAGCCATTTTCTCTATTCTCTCTATATTTCTACTCTTAGAGAGAAGAATGCCCTCCATTAGGGCATTTTTGATACTATCATTTTTCATATTTTAGGAGGTACTGTGTATGCTCTGTGTGAAATACACTTGAAAGGATATTTTTTTGTGATAGCAGTTTACGTTGTTTCTAATCCTAATCCAGGCATCACTAATTTTGTGTTTGCAAGTAAACATGATAATGAATGAGAATCCTCCTAGCATTGTAATTGATGTCGCTCTTTTGTATTCTGGGATTCAAATCTGTGTGCAATTGTCAGTGCCCTATAGAAATGTTAATTATCTTGACTAATCCTGTTTGCCTTCATCAGGCTGGAGCAGTCCTAAGCAGTAAGAAGGTATCATCCAAGAAAGTTAGAAAGAAATATGGCATTAAAATGATGCAAAAAACCGGACTGATGCTGTTGCAGCCAGGATAGGGAATACTATGGAAGTGGAGAAAAAAGGAGCACAGGCTGAAGAAAATGGCATGGGATTTGTTTGGTAGAAATGAAGGAGATTACCTAAAAGAGCGTAATTTGAAGCAGTTGCAAGATGGAGAGCTGGGGCCATGGAATAGCATCTCCTCCCCACCCAGGTGCTTGAAGGACTCATTGTCTATTCCTCCACCCGTACACAGGCATTTTGTGATGGTGTAGAAAGGAAGAAACATGACTGACTGTGCTTTTGGCCTGATCGCTGCTTGAGTGCTGCGTGTGTTTCTCGGGGCTGTGAGAACGGGCAGGGGGGGCCCGTGGCTGGGAGGGGGCAGCCAGCAGGGCCTGCGGGGGTGAGGAACTGCATGGGTGCTGTTGTTCAGAAAACTGCATCTGCTATCAGGTGCATTGCTGTTTGACTAGACAGCTTCCTTGGGCTTATTATTCCGGTTGTTTTAAGTGGAGGGAGAAGGTGCTCCCGTGGCATTTGTTAATAGCAGTCAGACTTCTTTTGGAGATGGTGATTGTAACTATAAGAGCAGGACGGCTGCAGTGCAGCTGGGTCAGTATATTCAAACAGTTAATCTGGAATGTGTTGGTGCACCAGGCTCTGCTACCTGTAGGACATATGAACATGTGTTAGTGAGTGGGATATGCAATCAGGTATGGTGTAGGTTCCTCAGCGCCTAATCAAAATGCCAGTTCTCAGTCAAATTGCAAATTTAGAAGTCAGTGTGCAACAATTAACGCTGTCATAGCAGTAAAAAAATCATTCTCATATGTTTGCAGAGTGGTAGGGCTACAAGGCAGCCTGTTATCTCACTTGTGAAGTCCTCTGAGGTTCCTTGGTGTGGACAGGGCAGTCAGTGAATTTTGGGAATAATAAACTCTGAATGTTAAAATAGTTTGAAATCATATAGAACAGGATATGCTTACTTCAAGTTTGAATCAACATTTGTGAAACTTTGAACCTATGTATGATAACATGGATAGTAAACCTCATGTTGTGCTGAGAAAACAAAAGTTACTGTTATAGAGCACAAAAATGGCTCTGGTTTGTAATTACTTGTTAATGTAATTTTTTTGGGTAGTTGATGCATTGCTTTGCTCATATCATATTCAAATTTGGACTGCAAAAGCATGGATTTTTGTAGGAAGACATTATGTACATAAATTTAGGAAGCTGTTGAATAATTTGTAATACTTAATGATTGCTTTATGGATTATGAGGTATCCCTACTGACTGCTATTTTCACTCTTTTTTGAGCCTAGGTTGCACAGTTTTGTTTCTTTAGTTTGCAACAACTTTGCTGTGGTGTCTTCTACTTGATCATCCATTTTTCTTTCTGGAGACAGTGTTTAGGATAGCAAAGCGGAGGCAGAGCCGTTTCTAGTGAATTCAGGCAAACTGAAACTCTGCTGTGTATCAGTGCTGGGCACATTTCAAGGGCTTCAGCAGGTACCTGCCATTATTAGGGGCTCTACCTCTGTGCTCATTTCTGATGTTGCTCTATCAGCACTGTTTCCTCAGAAAAGTGGGACTACTGTAAGTGGCCTCTCAGACACTGATGAAGGAACATTAATTACTGTAGTGCCTTCTATTTTCAAAACTGGAATACTATGCTTTTCTCCTTATTGAACTTTCAGACTCTACTGTGTGGATTAAAAAACTCATCAAGAAATCTTTCACGGGCACCAAATTTTGCACCAAATCACTCTCCTGACTCCCTCCTGATGCAGTTCCATATTTTTTTCAGAACACGATTGAGCTCATTAAAAGACATTAACATGTTTTTAATCCCATCATCAAATGAATCCTCTTGATATTGTTAGTATCTTTGTAATGCAATACATAAAAACCCCTTGTAATTTGGCCTTTTCAGATTTTCAGTGCAGCTAAACTGACATGTTGAATTGTACCAACCCTCATGCTGTCAAGAGGTGCCCTGGAAAAGCTCTTAGCCCTGATTATCCATTGGAACAATGGCTGTGTCTCTAATTTTAGAGTTGCAAGCAGGGTGACTCTCGGGGAAGAAGCAGGACATTTTGTGCTGCACTCCCTTCTCAGGAACATGAACTCTTCCGTGCTTGCTTAAAGCCCTGCTGTTTACAAGCCTGAGATCTTGTTGTAAACATGTGCTTTGCACCGTGAAGGCTTCAGCCTGCAGCACTGTCCTATTCACAGACACCAGTCCTGCAGCCTTGCCTCCCTCAGCGCTCAGTGCCCTGCTGTTCGCACCTCTGAAATTCTTTTCTGCAGAAGCTGCAGTGTCTGACTGAAGTCGTGTTCTGCTGCCCTCTCGCAGAGAACGCTTCGTGAGAGCATATACACGTTTTTCCTGGGTAACATTTTCTTTTCTCAGAAATTCAGAATAGAAATATTCCCTTAGAGCACATTTCCTCAATCAATGACGTATTGTCGATGGGAGTTAAGTTTTCATAAAAATACCATTGTCAGGCAAGATTTTGTACAACAGCTACTAACTAGATGGGGAAAAATTGAAACTGTGAATAATTTGTTATCTACATATCCCTGATGACTGAATTGCACACCTGTAACTGAGGACAGTTCTTGTAACACTGCTTTTAAGCGGGGAAGTTACTGAATATAGCAAAAAAGTTTAAAATCCCTAAAACCCATAACCATAAAAGAAATTTGGAAGAGGGCATATGTAAAATGCCTTGCTAAATAAAAAAAAGAAAAAACCCTGTGTTGAAGTTTCAAAACTCAAATGAGCATTGTGTTTGGAGATAAATCATTCCCAGAGGCAAATGCTGCAAGAAAATTATTCTTGTCATTTTCTATTCATTTCCACTACCTTGATTTGAAAACAGACTCTTCTAAAATGTACACGTTTCAAGCTGTATCTGCAGCGTGCTGCTGTGTGTACTGTTGCATCACGCTAGGGCAGCTGTGCTCCACTCTCTTCCAGGTGGAAGATGTGCCATCCCTGGCACTGTTTTAAATTGCTCTGTCCACCTAATGGAAGTGATGACTGAGAGTAGATGTTGTTATTGTCTCTGAGCGACCCACTCACTGTCTTCTGTTGTGATTCTTTAATTTTTAGAGCGTATTTTGGGCATTGCTGTTTCACAACCATCTGGTAGCGCTCGAATTTATGGAATCTGCCAGGGGGACATGTGCTGACATTCAAAAAGAGAGTAAGAGACTGTTAACCAAAATATTCTCCCTTTTGTTTAATAGTTAATAGTTGGCTTGTCACACCAGAAAGTTCTTTAGAAGTAAAAAATTGAATCAAAAAGATGTCATAAACCCTTCTGTAATTCATCAAGCTGTGCTCCAACTGCTGGTTGACCTGCTTTCATATGGATATCCCTACCATCAAACAGACACACGCTCGTCTTTGTATTTAGTAAAATCTCTGTGCTACAAATTGGTGGTGCAAACCCTTGAATTGTGCATAAGCAAAGCTATAAGTATCATCTACCTGCCTCTCTACGTGAAGGCTTTAGGCACATCCCATGAGGGTGTCCATCAGATGGAGCCCTGCAGTCAGTGCTTCCAGCCCCTGCGGAGGATGCGGCGCCTCTCCACATGCAGCTGTCATGGCAAGTCTGTTCTCCTTCCCTGTTGACAGCAACCCCCAGTCCACCTCAAAAGATTTGCCTTTAGTATTTGATTAGCAAACAAGGAGTTTTGTTTTACCATGCAAGAAGGCACTAAAGGAAACCGTTTTGCCTAATTGCACATATGCATTTACTTTATTAATTTTCTACTTTTTAGTGATACTGTGAGCAAAATCTACATTTCCACACAGAAAACCTCCAAAGTCAAAACCCTTGCCACTGGCATCAAAATTAATTTTTCTGAGTTCTCTGGAACTCAGAGCTGGAACATTAGTTTTCTGGAACTAATGGAAGCATGAGGAGAGTCTTCCCCATGGTAATCTCTTCTTTTACTATCTCTTATGGACACTAGAAAACAGTTATGAAATCTTTCAATGCTGAATGATCTGGTGCAAGATATTCTTTCTGCTGCTTCTGTGGCAGGGGTGCCCAATGGGCAAGAAGCTGCCCCCTTGAGGTGCTGCACTCCCTGACTGTAGGGGAACAAGGCGGGCATTGGCCCAAGGGAAATCCCCTTCTCCAAGACTTTGTGCAGTACAGTGAGGCTCAGTGCAGCACATCCGGGTTGGGACGGGATGTACAACACAGGGTATTACTGACAGAGAGTGCAAATCGTTGGGTGCTGAGGTGACTTGTCTGCTGAAGATGCTGCTGTCATTTCAGGATGTTGTTCAGGGCATAGACAATATTATTTTTAAAGTGTTAAAAGTAGACGTCATGCAATTGAATTGTAATGCATTGAGGTGAAAATGTGATAAACTACTCGTAGCCTTTGACAATACTCTGTGACACCTCAATTCTTGGAGAAAATGATAAACTTCAGATAAAATAAAAAGAAAAAACAAGAAAATAGAAGTCTGTCTTTCATCTACTTCCATCTGTCTAGTCCAAAGAAGTGAATGCTGAGACAGGAGCAAGAGGCAGAGGATTGAGGTGGGAAGGATTGTGATTATACCGAGAGTAGGGGCTATTATCAAGTAACATGATCAAGATTAAAGAAGCAAGAAAATTTTACATAAGCTTAAAGGGGAAGAACTTGTTGTGTTGCAAAATAAGAAGAATGAAGAATTGTTGGTAGCTAGTATTCTTCCTGGGAATATATACATAAAATATAAATATAAAATAACTAAAATATGTTAGTCTTTCCAGTGGGGCTCCAGCAAAACCCTTGCTAGGGGATGAGCTGCCAGAACAACAAACAAAAGTGTTGCTATAAATTCTCCTAAAACAGAGAGGACTTTTTTAAAAGAGGAATTTTACTAGCATCATGTTACTAAGGAAGGTTGGAGCAGAACTACTTTCTAGACCCAACTTTGCAGGTTAATGTGAGCACATTGAAGGCAAAATAGGTAATCGTGGTGTAGTGGTTAGATGTGAACTACCAACAGTATTCATGTTAAAAGCTAGCAGAAATACCAGTGTAAGTAGAGTACCATTATGTTTCATCTCACTTGTTTCCAGTCTTTGAAAGCAAGGTGAAAGGCAGGAGGAGGAAGCAGTACTACAAAAAGAGCAGAAAAATAACTTGATGAAAATGATACCAGATTTTCAGAACTGGGAAGACCTAAAGAACCTATTTCCAATCAATAACACCTTCAAGATAAAAACAATGCAAAAGACAGAGGAATTATTCACCATCTCAGATGGAGACGAGTAAGGGAAAATACAGAAAAAGGTTAGAATAAATATTAAGCCAAGTTCTCAATAATGTGGTTTGCCCATGAAATTGTGTATGTGCTGTGGTGTGCGATGTTTTGGTAAAATATAAAATTCACTATTCAATGCATTTTGAAAAAAGATCATGTTCTGGGGTTCTTCATCATCATGTGCTCAAACTCTGCTCATAGCCTGAATATCCAGGATAACGTTTCTCCTTACAGGGCAGGGACAAAAGCTGATCCTTTTCCAGTAAAGAGCAGGGTAATTTTTGGGAGATGCAGTTGAATATGACATATTAAATACACAGCTGAAGTTTGGAATAACATGGTTTTGATACAAAGTTTGGAAACCTGCATCTGTGGTTATAGGCTTTGTGAAGGGTGTGGTGTACCTGGTGGAAGCTGTGAGAGTCCTACTGAAATACACTGGAAAGTCACAGTGCTGCGTTAGGTTAAGTGTAACCCAGAATTTTCAGGCTTAAAAGATAGACAAATGGAAACAGAAAAATGTTAGTTCCAGTGGCTTCAGTGAAAGTCTTTCCTGGGCTCAGGTCATTAAACCTGTTTCATCCATACAAAATATCTGTGCATATGGTATACAGAATGGGAGAGATATCTAAGAATAAAAACATAATTTTTTTAGCTAATATCAGCAGACATTAATCTGCATCCCATGATTTTCTGTAGCCTCATGTAATGCTGTGTGTTTAGGGTCAAGGAACCTGTTCTGGAGGAATTGCTCTTTTTGATTCTGCAATGAAGACAATGAAGAAGTAGGGAAAATATTGGGGACTATTTGTAGGCTTATTTTGTGTTCCTCTCTTATATATTGCCTGTTGGGGATGAAAATCCCCATGCCACACTTCTGTGGTGTATGTGGAAAGAAGCAGGCAGGTGTGAGGAGTGTGGCTGCTGTGCAGGAGGCTTTCATCCTGTGGAGTGTCAGCCTTTGCAGTGGCTTTACAGCAGCTCTGCTTTATGTTGCAAATGTTTTATGACAGGAGAAGGGGGAAAATGGGGAAAAATGAAATTTGATTAATAAAGCAGGCTTGTGCCTCGAGTGAGAAGCATGGGTGATGTATCAGTGCCTATACTAGGCTTTGGCTGTAGAACTGTGCATCCTCAATTTTGTGTCAAAGATTAAGGAAAGACTCCAAAAGCCTAAACTGCCAGTCTCCCTGCATGTATTTCTGTGAGCATGGGCTTGTGCCATGGGTTCAGGTGATGCTGTTTCTTGTTAACACAACCACAGCCTTTTTGGAGCATCTGCCTTTTGCTTGCGCCATGATTAAATTGTGCAGGAAGAACATATGTTTCTCAAATCTCCCTGCAGCCCTTTGGATATGACTGTTTTAAGTTTGACAAGAGGAGGCAAGGGTGCACATGAAAGTGTGCTGTTCTGGGTTTGTTCTTTTTGGTGCTTTCATATTGCAAAGATCAATAATTTACCTCCTGTCAGGTGAAACCAGGAGATTAGTTGCATTAATTTTTGAATGCTTTCATAGTGTCTGTAAGTTCATCTTACCTTGCTGAAGTCATGTTTGCAGCCCGGCCGTACTTTGGTGGCAGGGGAGCTACACTGAGCTGTGCTGGCTGAATGTATGGCTTAAAAAGCACTATATGTGAATAAACATAGCTGTTATAACAGAAGGCAGGGAACCATCAAAAAACTGGTGGTTTGGTGGGGCTGGGCACTGTTTTGGTTTAGGCTGCTTATTGGATTTTTCATCCAAGGTAATGTTTTGTTGTTTGTTTTCTTCTCAAATACATCTCTGCTCTTGGTTTAGCTCGTCACCTCTTTAAGTACGGTGCAGAGCTTCAGGCTGATTTCCAGAGCTCTCGAACAGGCCAGTCAGCCCTTACCCCACCTTGCATGATTGCTGGTGTTTCCTGTTCATGACAGGAGTGCAGAAGTACTGTGCTAATTTTTGGGGGAGTTATATTCTCAGCTGGAAGCAAGTGGTGCTGCTCATCCTGAGCAGCTCGGTGCATGGTGGCTGAGGTGCTGTGTGTCTCTGAACCGGTAGGCACCCAGTGGGTCTCAGCCTCCTCCTGCTCCTGCCTTGCTGCCCAACGTGGGGACGTGGCCTCAAGTGCCTATGAATTCTCCCAGCTGGCCATCTGGCTTTCTGCATGTAGGTTTGGGCTCATCCAGTGGGCTTCTGGCACCGAGGAGCACTTTCTGTAGGAGGGGAGTGATGCCTGCAGCAGTGTCTTTGGGTGGAGCAGAGGTTCTTCACGTAGGTATTTTCCTCTGCTATCCGTCTGCAAATACTATGCCTGGTAGGTATTATAGTGCCACCTAAAACCTTGCTTGCTTGCATTATTCCGAGAAAATGCTGGTGATAATCACTTACCAGCAGGCAGCAGTTCCCTCTGTGTTGAGAGTCATCAATTGCCTGATGCAGCACTGCTCCCCTCGATGGCTCAGGAGCTGCCCTTGGCCCATGGCGCTGCTCTCTGTGCTACTGTGAATACATGTAATTCTCTGATCACTTCTCTCATTTGTGCATCGATTTTCAACCCATGATGTGTTTGTGTGTGCATACCTAGGGGAAAAATAAAAGGGAAAATTTTAGAATTCCTCCTTCGTTTTGGACTGTATAGCTCAGAGCTGCTGTGGAGGTACTGCATATAGCACTGCTGCTGTGCCTGGGTTTTTTATGAAGTCCTCGGAAAGATTTAATTAAAACTGTTTTCTAGATTTCATCTTCTGCAGGAATGGTCTTTTAAAGATTCTACCCATGGGGTATTGTTTATCCAATTTAAGGTATTGAAATGCAGAATATTATTCTGGTGTATTTGTTCTGTGGAAATCTAGGCTTAATTTTTTCCTAAACAGTTTTCTGTTATGTGGAGGAGATGCAGTCCATGTTCTGCAACTGCTATGAGAGGTGAGATTGAAATGAGTTTTACTCTCTTCTGCATTTTCACTAAAGCCTGTAGGTAACTTGGCCTTGTTGTGTCTGAACATCATGAGTTTTTATTGTTTTTCTATGAAAGCATTTCCATACATATCACTGTCATTTATATTGTTCTGTATTTAACTAAAATATCTTTTATTTCTTGAGATTTTCTCTAGTTCTGGTCACAATACTTCTGTTCAGTTTGTCCTTACAAGCTATTCACTCAATCTCTAGTGCTTGCTTGTAGGGTTTGTTTAGAATTGAATATTGTGATGTTCCCAGGTGTTCCCACAACATGAAGGCATACCTCTTTCATTGCCATTGCACCAGCACTCAGATTCCCCAAGTTTCTCAATCGCACAGATCATAGCTGGCAATTCCATGAAGTCACCTGTGCCAGTGCTGTAATGAAAACACCCACTGCTTTCTCTCCTGTGCTGGGAATCCTGTTGTCAGACTCAGCTGCCCACGGCTCTTTTGCCCACACATCATCTTGATTTTGCAGCCTCCTCTGCTTCAGGGAATTTCTCACCGCAAATTCAATTGACTTTTCTTACTGAAAATTGAGCCCCAGTAAATATCTTACATGATCAATTCTGTACACCTACAGAATATGACTGGCCCTTTCTCTCAGATCACAATCAATGCCTTCTCCTTTTAATTTGCTCTACTTTCTACCTTATACTTATTTATTTCTGCAGCTATATTTCCAGTTCCTTCCCTAGCCCTATTCAAAGAGATCAGGTTTGCACCTCTCCTGTGCAGGATGTCTCCAAAGCCAGAAACTCTTTCTTTGGATAAAATGCAGTCCTTATGTCTTTGCAAACATTCTCCCATGCCAGAAGCTCTCCTCCCTCTCAGACTCTGTTGGCCTGGTCCAGCCTGCTCCCATCTCCGTGCAACTCCATTTGTCGAGCCCCAGCTCTTGGTGGGATTCGTCAGCCCTGAATCCCCTTCCAGCCTTCCAGGCAGGTGGACAGGTCCCAGAGGAGCCAGCTGCAGGGCCATGATCAGCTCTGCCCACGCTGTGGGGAAGTGACCACAGACGTTCCTGGTATGTATCTAATTTTAAATTTGTGTGCTTTTGAGTTACACTGTACAAAATCATACTAGCTCCTAGCCTTACAGTGTAATTTCTCCATTAGTTTTCCTTTTCTTGTATGGTGCCAGTTCTGCATTGTTATTAATTTTCTGTAGCCTTTATCATATTTGTCAGTAAGTCTCCAGCAGACACAAAGCAGCAGGCTCTGTTTGCAGCAGTACAGCTACCAGAGCTTGGCAAAATAGCAGTGCAAAATCATTTGCATTAGAGCTAATAAAGACAGCTGGAATGGGCCCCAAAATATGTTCAATAAACCAATAAGAGTGACTGCTGTTTATACTCCTACTTTAGTAAAACTAACTGGTTTTCATTCAATGTTTATGGTACTGTAATTGTGTAGTGTGGTATTTTCCTGCAATTTAAAACTAATATAATGGTCAATGCCTGCCTTTAAACGCCGACAGTTTGCAAACAATTTCCGGTCTCATGCCTCGTGCGTTTTATTTCCTCCATATGAGGGGAGGGCGAGTGTCTCGCCATGTACTTTGCTGTAACTCCTGGTAAATGCTGTTTCTTATATTGTGGCCATTATAACTATCACTTTGGGGAATAAAAGCATGTTGAGGTTTTTTTAACTCCAATTTCTGTATTCAAATTTTCCAGAAGTCTTCTGGAGGAGTAGAAAGATCATAATTTAGGAAAAGAAATACATTAATTAACCAATTAATAGAATTATTTGAAATTCTAGACACTAACATGCTGCTGTAGCTTGCCTCTGCATTCCCCCCTAGCAAGTTCAGCTTATCTATCCCATGGAAATGATTTATTTAAAATAGAAGTGTCAGACCTTGAGACAATATTATCCTACCAAATCTAAATGTCTTGGAAATACGTGCTTATTCTGAAACATGCACATATTGGCTTCCATAAAAGAACATGCCTATTTTTTAGCTTGCTTGATGCATGCCAGCAATTTTTTTATAAAGAGGATAACTGATAGACATTCTTAATAATAATGACAAATAAATAGCATCCCTTTTTCACAATGCTTGACAATACAAGGATGTTGTACAGGATTATTATAGGCAAAAGTAACAGGCAGAATTTGCCTCAACCCTCTGCCATATATGAAACAACAAATCAGTCCACACTAAGTTCATTTAGCCATATTTTACATCTTCTAGAACTGGAATTGTGTAGCCTACAAAACAATTTATATTTTATCTGTACCATCTAATTAATTAAATGGCCCCAGAGTACCAGACTCACAAATCTCGTTAATAGCTGAATACTGAAATAAAGACTGTTCACCCCTACTAGAATAATATTTGCATATCTCCACCTGCGATGGGTAATAAGTACCTGCCACAAATCAGAATTATGAATTTTGCACGCCTAACAAAACCGCAGGGGAAATTATACCTCAGACATTCCATAATAATTGCAGCTAAGCTGTTTAGTGCCATCCACTTATTCTGCCTGAAGTGTTTAAAGCAGCAACAGTTGTAAATGAATTCAGGCACACATTCAAGAGAAAATGTTTTAAAAAGTTTTTCTGTCTTGCCATATGTAATTATCTTTATAGAAATGTTCATCTACAAGTTATAACGTGCTCACATTTAAAATTGCAAATTAAAAAGTAAGCTCCTCCAATTAAAGTACATTTTATAAGAGCATATTTGTAAGTTTACTATGATGATACGGGAAACAGTTTGGGCCATGTTTATCCTATTGATCTCCCAGAACTGGTGTTCTGTTCTATGAACAACTGCAGAAAGGGGCCTGATTTTTCAGTGTTTCTTTCCCCAATAACAGGTGATTCCTGGGAGAGAGTTAACTGTTAAGGCTTGGTCAGAAATATACTGCAATGTACATAGTCTTTCATGGGATGGGAAAGTGGGACATTAAAGTAGGCAGCATGAGTTTCCTCTGGTTTATTTTCAGGAATGGAAACTTCACATGGAGTAGAGCTGGGTAGGAAGAATGGTGAGATGCTGGTGGTCCCAGCTTCTGGCTGGGAGTGTAAAGGAATGATCATGCCTGAGTTTACATTTTATATAGTGATTTGACTTCGAGAGAGCCCAAGAGCTCTTTACGAGGACAGGTCCTGCTCTGTCACCCACGTTGGGACAACTAGAGGAAGTGGACCATGCTTTCCTTCGGGAGCACAGGCTGGTCTGTGAATATGGTGTGAACCCGCTTGTGTCACTGTGTGGCAGTTCCCACTTTATCAACAGATGCTAAGAGAACAGGGCACGAGCAGTGTTCTGAAGCTAGAGCAGCGCACAGTGCAGGTTCCCCCTCTGTCTGTAGGTGCACAGAGACACGGGGCGGCACCTGTCCCTGTGGGATCCCTGGTCCTAGCCTGCCTCTCTGCAGGCGCTGGCAGGGGACAGCTCTTTGCTACCGCAAAAATGAGGCATTAGGCAGCAAACTGGTGGTGACAGCCTTGCCTCCTCTCATGATATGTATGCATGAATTGCTGTATTACAGACTTTAGAGAAGGCAGCAGACCAATAAAAATAACTCCTCCTTCACTCTGGGTCTCACTGAACACTTGGTGTTTCATGAAGAGCTAGACTTCCCCTTTTTGCAGCAGAGGTGAACAGAGCCAAAACTGCAATCTGAACTGTATTTGTAATCACTGAAATCAACTTATAGTTTTAAAGCTACTCTTCTGATTTTGGGTTTTTTTCTCTTAGTAATGCACAGCATGGGCAAGCCTGGGTATGCATGTTTGGGCTGCAGGCGAGAGTACACTGGAGGGAAGGGAGACTCAGGGGAACCCCATTTCCAGCAGATGAGAAGGGCGGAGACAACTCAGAAGAAGGCACTTGATGGAAGGTGCAGACCAGGGTGTCCCTGAGGAAAGCATATCCTGGAAGGGGGCTGGCAGTTTGGATAAGCATTCAAATGCATGTGTTTGTAGACAACCAAACTCGCCTCAGGGTTAGGTTTATGTAATTTTAGCACCTGTAGCCTTACAACACACAACGTAGCCTCACTATAATGCTTGCTGTCCCTCCAGAAGAGAAGCAGGAGGAAGAGCTGGGAGAGGATTGCTCCTGGAGAGGCCATGGTGCCCTCTGCCAAGCCCTGCCAGCAACACGCAGCCCCCAGGGAAGGAGGCCCTGGAGTACTGCGGCTCCTGAGCCTATAAACGTCCACATCTGTGTGCTGCAAGGGGAGCCGTCATTTTGCCGAGGTTTTAGTAAAGGATTAAAAAAGAGTTAGGATTTATATATGTTCAAAAGGAAGGGGCACAGTGCAGCAAGTCACAAGAAGATTAAGTCAGGTTGATTTGCTCTGCCTGGAATGACAGCAGTGAGTGTGAGGGTTTAGGAAAGTAGCTGATGGCCTATTACCATGATGAAGTGTATCTTAACATTTCTTTTTATATTTTAGAGGACTCACAGATGAGGTCCCTATGGATTTTTTTTTTCTATTACATAAAATGACTATAGAAGCTGAACCATAATCCCTCACTAACTTACACATTAGCCCAGGGCAATAAAGATGTTTTTATTGGAGGCAGATTTCATGAAAAGTTGTTCAGTTTTATCTCTGAGTACTGTACTGTGCTCAAGGCATTTAAGTGTCCTGTTGGGACACTCTGTCCTGGAAAGCAGTAACTCTCAAAAGATCAGCGAGGTCATTGGTAAAGCTGTATTTTCTGCCAGAGGATCCTGCCCTTTCCCCTCTGTTCATCTGCCTCTTTTTTTCCTTAGCTGTGAACAGAGGCCAAGCCAAACTGTCAGATTGTAATCCCTGCTGGCACTCTGATGGATACAGACCCAGCACCAGACAAACATGTCTGAAAGGAAGAAACTGGTCCTCTTGCCTGCTTCCTCAAGTTTTGCCAAGTCCTCCTTCCTCTTTTCCTGCCAGCAATGCAGGATCCTGTGTCTCTCCAGCAAAGTTGCAGGTTTTCTCTGCAGTTCACGCCTCTTACCTGGGCGGTTCCCCAAACAAGCAGGCTGGTTCCTTGCCATAAGTTGTCACTTTTCCTGTCTTTTCTGGAAGCAATTAAAATGTGTAACCCAACTCCTATCACCTTGGCTTGATTTTTCACAGAATCCTTTTCTCTTACTTTGACAAATGCAACAGTAGTTCCTGCTATCCATCCGGAGAATTGTGGCAACCATCCCTTCCCCAACAGCTCATGCTGTCCAGGCTGCCTCCCTCTGTGCTTCCCTCCTGGCTAATTCCCTTGATTTCACAGACAATGCAAGCCACTTGTCGCCTTTCACCCATCACTTGGTATCAGACTGTGACTGTCTCTTGACTCTCGCTGTCATTACGGGACGGTTGCATTTTCTGTCAAGACCTTCATGACTTTTCCTCTTATTCCTGCACTTTCTCTCCCTTCAGTTGGCAGTGGCATCTCATAATTACCCGCAAACCTGGCTTCTAGCTGGGATTCAGTTCTGCACATTTGTCTCTGTGGCTTCTGTTCTTGGAGGTCTGTTGGCTGTTCAAGGGTTGTCTCTCCCTCTTGGGTAATGCCTCCTCCCCTACAGACACTCCACCTCTCTTCTGGATTTTGTTGTCCAGTTCCATTCTTATAGAAGCTCAAATACATGTAAAAGGTGTGAGACTATCCTCTCTCTAGAGCCAGATTTTATAATCTATGTTAGAGGCTAATAGCATCAGAAAATGCTAATTTAAGTTATGTAATTACAGCAGTGTATGGTCTTAGCAGCAGTGTTACATGGGCTTAGTCCTTTCCAGTTGTATTCATATCAGCTGGCCTCTGTCTGGAAGGCAGATGAGGAGCTGGCATTAGTGGTTTCTTTCCATAAACTATTATGCAGAGAATAATCTCTGATTGATGAGGTCGTGCCCCACTACCTTACAAAGAAACACGTGTCTTTCCTAGCTTTAAACATAAGGCCATACTTGGCAATCAGTCAGCAGTTTCTCATTGATTATGATCGGCAGGGATTTTTATAATGCTTATTTTTTATTTTCTTCATTTATCTAAATCTACCAAATATTTCTGTTTAATCTTTCAATCTATAAAAAGTACAGATTTCATCTTATGTGATGCTTTAAGTATGTATAACAAAAAGATGGTTTTCCCTTTACCTTGCACATTCCATTCATATTGTAATTTTTTGTTCAAGCTTAAACAGTCCATGTTTCATTAAAAAACCCCACACTATTCATATTTCTTTCATCCCTTATAAGATGGTAAAAGCAGTGTTGCTTTGATGAAATTTGGCAGGTAAGAGGATCTAGTTGAATCATCTCAAACCCCTGGAGTTTTGGGCCTCCAGCTATTATAGTAGAGCAGCTATGAGTATTCAAAAATTGGTCCTTTGTTTGCACTGCATTTCCAAGCCATCTGTAGCACACAAAAGCCACAGCTCTCTTTATAGTTCAGAATGAATATTTAAAAGTTCGGTTTTAGATTTTATTTGTAGCACTTCACGTCTCTCTATCCCATCTGTCTTGTGTCTCAGAGCAGTTCCATACAAGTGCACTAGGCAATGCCAGTGCATGGTCTTGCATCCGAAGGTAAACCCCAGTTCCTTTCCGTTTGGTGTCACAGAGTGTGCACATGTCTGCACGGAGGACTGATCACATATGGTTTTATTTATTCACACGCACTAAACAATTATTTGAGTATTAACAAGCAGCTGCAAATGTCAGGTCATCCAGTCTGAAACTTGCTGCGTGCTCCTGTAGAGTGGCACAAAAACCAAGCCACCGCTTGAGTGCTGCTGGCTGGGATGGTGTAGCACAGCACCCTGGCGTGACTGGCAGCACCCACCCCAAACTGGGCTGCCCCTACATCAGGGAGCTGTCCTCGCACCCACGTGCTGAGCCTCCACTTTCACACTGTGGCTGGGGAGTGACAAGTGTCCTTGGGAAAAGGGAAGGCACGAGGGGACTCGTGTCAGCTGGTGTGGAGGAGGCCGTAGGGAAAGAGGTTGGAACTGCTCACTTCAGATGGTGTTGGCATATGCATTCAAATATATTCATATATGTGTGCATGTGTATTTCATGGAAAACTTAGCAAGAAGCAACAGAGCTTCTTTAAATTACAGGAAAATAAGTCCATGTACTAATTTACCCTGTTAGGGTATAATCATCTACTTATATTGGATTCAGTATTTTGTATATCAACCTTAGCTGCATCTGACCACAATGTGCAATTTTTTTTTCTCTTCTATGTTTAACCAGATACCTGAAGTCACTTCTTTTGAATCAGTGGTATGAAAAGAGAAGCAACATATCTTTCAGAAGAAAGTCAGAATCATCTACCTCTCATTAAGGCATTCGTCAGTTCTGTGAAATTGATCATCCCTTGTTTTTATTCTGTGCCGTGTCCTGAGTTGTGGTGGGATGTGTGCTAGATTCTTGAGGTGTAAATGAATAATTTCCCTTAATGGAGTTCTTATTTACAAGATCTTAAATACAATAAGCATGTTGCAATTCACCATGAAAAACCTGTCTTAAGAGTTACCTTGTCTTTATATGAAATGAAATTAAAGTAAATGAATGAAGACTGTGGTACTCTGAACTGAGGCCCTGGGATTAACTGAAAAAACAGAGCTTCTAAAGCCAACAGTTTGTGTTTTTAAGAGTATGTTTTATATTGCCATCTCATCAAATAAACTTAAAAGGATAAGAATTATTCAGGTTATTGTACTGTTATTGTTTAATGAAATTATAAATAATTATTTTAGAACAAGCAATTCTGAAATATTTGGTAGTAATTTAAAGTAGATTCTTACAGTTATTTACGTAGATCTTTAAAGAAAGTTGTGTGCAAGTCTGGCAGGCATGTGTTTTTATTGTTTCTCACTCAGGTCTTCCATGAGGCCAGATTCTTGCCTTTCCAATGATCAGCACCCTACAAAAGTATTTTAACTAAATTTCTCACTGATCGATAAAGGTTTATATCACTTGAAAGAAAAATTGGAGCAATGAAGGAAGTAATAACTTTTTTCTGAATTGAATAAATCATAGGGAGTGAACTGTTGCTTCTGGTAGCACTGCCTGCACCATGGAGGGCTGAACCTCCCAGGGAGTCACACAAGTGCTTCATGGCTGCATTCCCATGAAGATTTTTGCAGTGGTGGGCTGTGTCTTTGCCTAATGAAAGGCAGCCTTACTTTCTGGCTTTGTATTTCATTACATAGGCTTTAAAATCATGAACTTCTCCTTTCCACAGACCTCTGCCATCTCCTGATAGTGCTCCCTGGAGAATAGATGGTCAAAGAAGTGAACTGTGTTTCTGATGGCATATCACCTCCAACTCTTGAGTCCTTGCACTGCCCATGCGACTGTTCCTGTTGCTTCAAACAAGCAGCCCTAAGCAAGTATGAGAATTTTACTTCAAATGTTGTTTTGGTTATTTATTTTTTGTGGAGCTTTTGTCTGTTATCACTCAATGAGAGACTGAAAAACATAGACAAGTCAAATTATATAATGTGCCTAAAGCACTTTTTGCTGAGAGCAGTTCAGCTCACATGACTGCAGTCGTGGGGTTGAGCAAGTGACACATGCTTAGAACTTCTTGAGGCTGGGAAAGGACTGTGCCAGAGGTGAGGAAGGCATGGTAGCGGCATTTATTGTGCATTGTCTATTGTATGTATCTATTGTACAAAAGCTCTGCCTCACTGTACTTTTGTATGGAAATGGCAAATAATCTTTGATCTTCAGATCGTAAAACCTAAGCTACAAAACATTGAGAGGAATGGTGAAAAAAAGAGAATAATTCAGCTGCTAGTTTCCTTTTCTTTGGGGAATATATGGGGAAAAGCAAGAATTTTTGGAGGATGGGTATGAAAGTTCTTCTGGCTGAATGGCCTGAGTTAGTTTGTTAAAGACAGAACTTGCAGAGTGCTGTTGGCTAAAACAAGTTAGCCACTGATAGCTAGACATCAGGTTTTTGCAAAACTCTTAGAGTGAAGCAAATAGTAAAAAAAAAAAAGTCACTATTTTCTCCGTAATAAAGTCTCTCAGTAGAAAACATGATGGAGCCTCAGACCATATCTTATGAAGGAAAAATACTTAAACCCAAACATAACAAAAAAGTCTTTCTCTGGGGAGCCCTGTGCCCTTTAGTCTCCAGCTGACCTACCTCACCCCACTGGAAAGGCCTGAGCTCCCACGTGAGCAGTCAGGGCTCTGGAAGCATTTGGCAGCCTTTGGTCTGGCTAATACTTAAAAGTCTCTAGGGCTGCCTACAGACTCTGGAAATATAGTTTTTCATTTATTCTTTTATGAAACCTTTGTTCCTTCCATAGAGTTGTGTAGCTGATCCATTGTAAATCTTTGTTCTATATAGTGTTTTTAATCCCTTTGCTTTGTGTGCATAAAAAGCTGCAAATATTCTGTGCTTTGCCTATTTTTATCCTCAGCAGAGAGGTTCCTTCCACAACAGGAAGACAGCAGAGTGGAATGGCAGGTCCTGCCTGGCTGCTGCCTGCCCATTTGTACAGGTGTCTAGACCTGTTCAGCTTTTTCTGCTCTATAGTGCATTTAAACATCAAGGTGGGTCTGGTTCTAGTCCAGGATTTCTTAAAATGGGAACCTGGACTTAGGTAACAAAGTGCTTTCAGAAATACTGGAGCTCTGACTGGTCTCAAAAAAGCTTCCTCACAGTCTAAATTTCACAAGAGGTTTTTTGGGCATCTCAAGCACTGATTTAGGAACCTAGTTTTAGGCGTCCAGGTTTTTGGATCCGGCCCTGCCGTCGTGTAGGTACATGGTGGGACTCCAAGCCATAGTCTCTCTAAGCAGAGAGATGTTGGAATAAGGTTCATCTCCTGCAAGTGTGTGTGTGCTCCCCACTCCTGCCTTGCACACTGGGAACATGCAGACAGTGGCAGTGTTTTGCACTGAGTTCCTGCTCTCTGATGGCATAATCCAGCTGCCGCAGTGTAAATCAAAAACGATTTTGAAAATATGCAGGTGTTAAGTGCTGACAGAACAAGCAATGAAAAATAGAGGAACTGTAAGATCCTAAGAGAATATCTAACCTGAATTTTGCAATTTATTCCATCTGTTTAGTCCTTCTCTTCAAAAAGCAGGACCTGTGGCTGCTGTGTGCCTGGCCTAAGAAAGCCAGCACGTGTCTCCAAGAACTTTCTGAAATGTCATGTAATTTTTCTTTTAACATGAACTAATGTAACCTAGGGACCAGTTTCTTTAGGACAGCTAATTCTGAAATATTTGGCATAGTATTCTCAAATATGTTGCATTTAATGTCATTTAATATCAAGCAATGGGACCAGTGAGGGTGAGAGGAGAAAGTTGTGTTTAGATTCTGAACCTTCTGAGGCAGCTGCTTTTCCTGCCCAGTCATAAGGAGGAGGGCAATGGAGAATCAGACAGAAGTATTTTTGCTGTTCCAGCAGCCTGGCCTTTCTCCCACAAAGGAGGGGGCATCCCTACCCCCAACTCAAGGAATCTGCTCCCATGGAAGAGGATGGGCAGGAGTGTGGGTTCAGCTGGCCCATGGCTACAGAACAGGGTTGAGCTCAAATGCTGTTTTTTCAGCATTTTGTCAGGCTGGCACATGCTCACTCTGAGTGTGCAATTGCACTGCTAAGCTTGGTGTGGTCTGTGCTAGAGGCTGGAAGAGGTGAAGTTGAAATAGAGAGACCAAGGGCGAGGATGAAAGTCCTTGCTCCAGAGTATTGGTGTATTTAATTTTTTACTCATTGTAGTTGTCAAATGGCTGGGTCAGGTCATAAAAGCCCTTCTGTGCAGCACGGCCAGAGCAACAGCCTGTGTCCTACCTGTCATGTGCTGCCAGCCTATCTCTTATCCTTGTCCTCCACTGGGAAGTTCTGTAAGTCCTCTCAAGATCAAGAGGACAAAAATGTACATTTGAAATCACAGCATTAAGGTGCAAAATATCTAGAGGAATAAATAAATTTTTTTTATTAAATTTTCCCTTTCATAGCATGACCACCATTTGGTGCCCTGTAGCTGAAATTTAAATGAATATTGATGTAGATTTTGAAAAAGAATAAATAGTAGACAATAGGAGATTCATTGGTAGTAATTATGGTTAATGCTAAAAACAGGAATATGCACCTCAAACCACACTTGGGATTTTCATAGGTCAGTTTATGAAGTTGCAGAGAAGGAGGATATTCAAATATTTACTGGTTTTTGTAAACCCAAAGAGATTTTAGATCATACTCACTGAACTTCCAGAATTCCATTGGGCTGCATGTATGCACTTCTTAGTCCTTAAAACTAGTAAGATGTCACTAAAACATTCATTGACACAGCCACTGTCTATGTTAGCTAGACCTTCAACATTACTAATTCAGCTCTTCCTGCATTTGCATGCAGCACCTCAACTACAAGGCTTTAATGCTGTTCTCTGTTTTGTTCTGCTGTCAGGTATTCAGAGCTGGTGTCTTCTTCACTGAAGAATTTCTATATTACAGCTCTGAATACAATCTGTTTTGTATGCTCATGAACTAGCTCTAGGACTCAACCCCCCCTATTTTATATTCTGCGCTGGTTAATTTTTCATTTCTCTGGCACCTTGGTGAAAAGTAGTCAACACAGTTAACAATATACATTGTGCAACAATAAATATTTTATTGGCTATATAATCTGCACAATTCACAAGTTTGATTTTTCTCTGGGAATTTGAATAAATCTATAATTTTGAATATTTGGTGGAAACCTATTTTTTATAGTATATTACTCTATAATCACTGTAAAATGTATGATCTGGTTTTTAATGGGAGCTATAGAGATTACCTTCACTTTTTTCCTTAACATTGCTAAACTCTAATAAAGCTATTTTATGGGCAGAGGAGTCTGGAGCAAGAAATACAGAGGTTTCACCCTGGGAACAGTATATAATTCATATGCTAGTAAATTATAGTGCATTTCTTACGCAAGAAAACATTAAGGAGTTTCTTTTTTCAAATGTGTCTAAATACTTATATATCTATTTTATATATGAATTTGTTGTACAGGTTTTATTTTGTTTTCTGGTTTATTCTGTTGGAACGAACAGGTTTCTTTATATATTTGTATCTTGTGGTTCCTATTGTTGTCTTTAGACCTTTGTAATTATGGAAAAAATTCTGTTCTTTTCTACTCCAGCATTTCCACTCTATACTCACATGCTTCTCTTCATGGTTTCATATACAGGAATGTAGGGCTGAAGATTTGGTTTCTTTATATATTAATAGATTAGCCTTGTATTGTTGCACACACCTAGAAACTGTACTTGATCCAGGAGACAAAAAGATAAATTACTCTGTATGCAGGATATTGAACTCCTATCACTGTATTGTGATATATTAATTCTTTTTAAATGCATTTATCCTCACTGTGTGCCTATGAGATAGGGAGTCTAAGTCATAGTTATCTCAAAGATGGGGGATTAAGCCACAAAAAAACCCATAAGCAAATTGACTAAGGCTGCACAGAGTGTTTGTAGCAAAATAGAGAGTGATCACAGCTCTGAGTGGTGATGTTAAGTATGGGAACTCTCCCCTTCTGTTCCAAGGCTTCAGCTCTTGCCTCAGAAGCTATGCTTTCATTCTGTTTAAATAAAATTCCATTTGGAATAAACCAGTAGTTCTCAATGCAAGTAGCATAGTCTGCAAAACAACCAAAGGATTTTAAATATCCTGTTACTGAGAATGTAATTCCCCATCTTTTTCCCCTGTGATTTTTGTGGGTTTGGAACTATTGACAAAGTCTCTTGACAGGGCACAGCAACATTAGTGCCTATTTGAATATAAACAAGACTATGAAAAGAAGATGTAGCAGCTGATGATTGTGGATGGGTTTTAAGCACACAGGGAGAAAAATATTTTCGTGTCTTCCAAAAGATGAGTGAAAAAAGGGGAAAATGAACAATGCCTATCAGAGCAAAGTTACCCAGCATAGCTGGCTGCATTTAGGATGGTGAATACTTTCCAGAGAGGGGAAATGGAAGCTCAGGTGCTCAAACAGTTTGAAATGAGACTGGCAAACGTGTTCAGAAAACAATTTGTGATTAAAGAGTGTCTGTTCTGATTATAATATTTGTTTCTGTGAAAGAAACTCATATTTGGTAATGCATTTGATCCAAAATTGGTAACCTAAATATTGATGCATGTTTGCAAAATTGTGCAGTAGGTGCACGGATTAGCTCAAGGTTTAGAATTCACTCGGGTAACAGGAACTATCAATTGTTTTTCCCAGATGAAGATAAATGTGTCTGCTGTTGACAAAATAGTTGTCTTTATTCTCGTAATGGAGGACTTTAATACTGCTTCTTTTAAATGTCATCTGCCTTCCCAATGTCTTTCTTTTCCACCTTATCTGCTCTCAAAAACTCAACATGAAGTAACCTTACTGAACACAAACAGTTGTTGAAGTTTCATTAACCTCCTCTTGCCTCTTTGTGTGCACTTAGTGACTAGAAGGTCTTTATAAGGTCTTTAAAAGTGATTGTTGTTCTGACAGTACCCTCCACGAGGCTTGCTGTCTTGCCATTGAGCTGAACGGGCTGTGCACAGGGCACTGTCTTGTGTTTTACCTGGGAACAGTAAGGCCCAGATAAGGAATTCAATCATCTTCCTATGCTAAGTAGTGCAATTTCTTTGATTTTAGCCCTATGTAACTTTGTGTAAAACTCCTTCTGCATTTCCTTCTTCCTTTACTCTGTGCCTTTTCCATCTCTAATCATCCTTTCCTGGTTCTTCCTTCTCCTTGTAAATGATATGGCTGTCACTGAGCTGCCCCTTGCTTATCATCAGCAAACCCACCTTTCAGAAAGATCTACCTTTTTGCCATGTCTGAAGTCAGTAAGATTTAGCCTTGTCATCCTTTATGAGCGTCCCATCATTGACTATAACCCCACGGCTGACTGCTGTGTTATGCAGAGCTAGGCAGGCTGCAAGGATGTCAGATGTGGTATTGAGTCTGTGCTTTGACAATTGGAAAAGACACTGAGAATGAGATTTCACAATCCCAGAAGACCTTTGAGTGATCAATGAATTCTGAGTAAGTGAACTAGTAAGTGAACTTCTGCTGGTATAAGGGCAAAATCAAATTAGATCCATCAGCTGTTTCTGTCCTGGATAGCCACTGTCGCCTAAAAATTATACAATAAAAAAGTAACTAAATCTGATGTATGAGACAGGGGATCAATGGTGTGTTAGAATAAATGCAATGTAGCAGTTAGTCAAGCACCTAAAATACAAACCATATTCTAAAAATGTTGCCAAGGAAGGGACATTTTCTATTTTCAAAATTCATGAAAATTAGGACTAAGCAGACTGGGGAATAAATCTTGTTCAAAGTTCACTTAGTAAACTAGTGATGTTATGAGACTGAGCTTTGATACACTTGTACAATACAGGCTCATCACATTACAAGTTGGCATTCTGATGTGAAAACGCTTGTCTCATTATTAATAATTGACAGAGCACATGATATTATTCACTACAGGAGCCTATTAACTGAGCATTGGTAGCAGGACATAGTTGCAGGGAATAGCTTTAAATGTAAAATAGAAGGTATTTACTACTCTGTATAGTTCCCACTCAGCTCTTAAGACAGTGTTGACTTGCCCTGATGGGAGTAGGTTGCTATGGTCACTCTGGAGAACACCTTCTCAAAGACTGTACCATACCTTGAGGCTTCTCAACTGTCCAAAATTTAAGGAGGGATTTGCTGCTGAAGTGGGGCCACTGACTACAGTGTTTATTAACTTCTATGAGGTACTGCAGAGAACATCCCCCAAGGGCCAAAGCTGCTTGTTCTTGGCCATATGCCTGTGTTCTAGGATGTTCACCACTTTCTTCCCCCTCTGCCTGGCGTGCTGGTGAATACTGGTCATTGAAAGAGGAGCTGAGTAGGATCTGGTGGTAACTATAACTTGAGAAAGGTGAAATCATAATTCATCACTCAGATCAGCATTAACAGCTTCACCCACATCTTAAGTTATTATGTAGAGAGGTAAGAACTGAAAATTATTTTCTTTTTTGTTTGTTTGTTTCTTTTTCTTCCCCTAGGAGAAAGAAATTATATTCACAACTTATAGCTCTAAGGTCCTTAATTGGTCTACAATCAATCTGCAATTGTTCTTGGTTCTTCAGGGACAAGAAAGCCTAAAATATCCTGTTTTATCATTAAAATTATCAGATTTATAGAACCAGTATTTTGTAACCAGTATAGCCTGCTTTCCCAAGTGGCAGGCAATATTGATGACGTGTCTGCAAAAGGTAGGTTATGCAGACCAAACAGCTGAACAGTAACAAGGGTACTGACACTGGTGAAACAGAGCATTCTGTGCTGCAAGGGAGCTTGGAAAGGGATGTATCTGCACCTGGGGAGAGAGAGGGAAATGTTTTTTTTCTTGTTCAGGTTAACCTTATTTATAAACTGTTATCTTTGTGTCGGTTAACTTGGAAGATGAAATTTTTTCCTAATAATATAACAGCAAAAGACTTGTAGGTATACAGAGGCACAGCATCTATTGCATCTCATTATGATGTAGCAAATGGTCCCTAGATACTACAGTATATGCAGACCAAACCTATTCTTCTTCACTTCTGTTCTTAATTAGCAACTAAAAGATAAATAATTTTGCTGTCATTGCACCACAATAACAATCAGGGCAAGGCAATGACCGGTGAGCCTTGCCCTAAATCCTGTAGCAATAAATGTTCAAACAAAAAAATCACCCCCCTCCTTACTTTGATTTATTAACTTGAGATGAATGATTTGGCTGTCAAAGTCTGTCAGTGCCATGCAATGAAAATAAAATCGGTGGCAGTGCCTCGTGTGTGAAACCACTCATAGTATCTAGCCTTAAACATTAGCACTGAAGCTTCAACTCTAGCCTGCTCCCCACCCCCATTCATTAGCTTTCTAAATCCTCCTGTCTTTGTGGAATCACTGCAGCAAGTTGAAAATGATATATGTAATGAAAAACCCTGTCTGCCTAGTGCAGAGAGGGTGGAGAAAAAGACTTTGCTTAGCAGCCGCTGCTGTGCTGATTCCAGCAACGATTAGTGCAGACTTTGTTAGAGAAGCTCACCAAGAGCAGAATATTAAGGCACGAAAGGGAAACTCATTGTTTCTAAAGATTTGTGTCTGCCTGGCTGGTTTTGTTTCCTTTTTGAGTGCTGTGACCAAATGCACTTAGAGACTTCAGTAGGAAAGAAGTGCAGATGTCTTTGAGGCTTTGTTATAATTTGGGGCTATTTTCAATATTATGCTATAAATACAATCTTTTCAGTACAGGTACCTGATGAGCAAGCAACCAATCAGTTTCTGCTTCAAGTGCAGGCAGAAGCAGAGGGAATGGCACTGAATCGTAGTGCAGTCCAGTTCAACTCAGTAAATGATTGTCACGGGGAAAATAGCAACAAATAAATGTTTCTGAGTTTTTGTGAACTATGTACAAAATATGTTGGTTATTTAAAAAAACATTTTATGCTCATCTGCAAGACACACAAAAGATTTGATTTTTCAGAAGCACTGAACTTCACAGTGCTGATCTAAGTCAATGACAGTGTGGGTGTTTGGCATCTCTGGTGCCAAGCTATAATTGTACCTGGTAAGTCAGGATAAGAAATCTGGATGTTTAATAATCTGATAGGTAATAGAGGACTCAAGCACATTTTACCTCCTAAAATGAAACTAAATCTGTCTCATAATTATACAACAGTGGCCATTTTCTTGATGGGAATGTAAATTTATTATACTCCAGATGTAGCATAACTTAACAGGCCAGCAGTGGAGCTTTAGGGCTTCCAGTTCTATGGCCATCCCTTTGGTTTGAATGAATCTACACACAAGCTGTTGTGGTTTGGGCACAGAAGCTTTGAGATATTTGCATACACCATATTCATGCATACACCAACCCATTTTCCCTTCAGGTGTCTGGAAAAAATTTCATCTGTTTCTGAAGCTCTTTTATGTCATGGACTGTAGAGTACATCTTGGAGTCAGATGCTGTTCTTGACTGCTGGACTGTACAGTCAGATTGTGCTGTTAAAATTTAACATTTTAACATTGTGCTTTTTAATTGACTTGGTATTTATCCCACATGCAGCATATAATCCAACTGTTGTTTGTACCCTGGTATACCTTGGGGTGCCCACAGAGATAAAAGCTTGTTTAATACCCAACATGCTGGAAACTTGTATTATGAAAAAGTCCTTGCCCTGAAGAGTTTTATAATTTTCAACTAATGTGATGTGAAAAACATGAGGAAGGAAAATAGATAGCATGGGGAAGTGAAATGAGTTGCCCAAGTTCTGTCAGCTGGTTTCCAGCTTGTAATCCAGTCCCTGAGCAATGAATCACACTGCTTACCAAAGGCCAATTTGTGAAGGAATGAGCTCCTACTGGGAAGCAACAGGCTAGTACATGCCTATTGACTTCCCTGCCAGATCCTCCCTGTCTTGGCTCTGTCCTGCATTTTACTACTCAGCACAATGTCCAAAAATGTTCACAGCATAGCTCAGAGGTAGCAACAGACTTGGAAAAAGCCACAGCTGACCCTCTTCTCTGTGTGTGTGTGTGTGTCTGTGTGTGTGTGTGTGTGTGTGTGTGTGTGTGTGTGTTCTGGACGCATGCCTACCAACCCCTCAGGATGGCAGAATATTACAAACAGCTACAACTACATTTGATTAATGTCTTTTCTCAAAATCCACTTTGAAAAAAAGCCTCAGGTATTAAAATGATAGACATGTAGTGCTAATCAAAATGATGCATATTTTTAGGATACAAGAACTCTGGGCTAACAGTGCTGAAGCGCTTGCTTTTTCTTGTAATCAAAGGTACACATTTACTTCTGCAATCTTAGCATCAGACTTTCTGAACCCATTGACCTTCCACCTGGGTTACTCAGATATGGTCAGATATTTTCTGAAGGTGGCTTCTTCTTTTGCATTGAGCAAATGTGGAGATATTCTTACTTTCAAGTTCTATGTCTTTTAAGCTATTGTGATGCTTAATAGAGACTCCTTTGAAAAGGTTCATTCTAGTTAAGTTTGCTTTTTTCCCCATTATAACTCCTTTATTGCATATATTAGATACTGAAATTTTTTTTGAGTGAAAACATCAAAAATGTGTTTATGCCAAATGCTTTCAAGTTCTGAATCCTGTGTTCTGTGGACTGTAGGATGTGCTGCTCTGTTGCCTTTTACCTTTCTCCCCAGAAAATTTTATTTTAAAATAGCCAGAGAGAAACAGATGACAGCCTCCTCCATCCCTGAGCCCCTTGTTCTAGCAAAACTCCTTTGCTTTCTCCTTTGATTTGCACAAATCTACCTTCAGAATTTTTCAAACATTGCAGTGCATTAAACACTACAGCAGATGGTGCTTTTTGACGATGCCTTTCTACATGAAGCAACATTTTGTAGTGTATGCTGCATTATCAAAAAATCAAACATGTAATTATGCAAATATGTATGCCTTTATAATAATCAAGTTTTATTGTAAATGGTTGATGCACATCAATTTGATCCTGTAGTGCTGCTTTAAGTGCAGTTTAAGTGGCTTTTCAGTGTACCCAGAGGCAACACAAATGCATCTCTGGAATATTAATAAAATCCTGAATCTTTGAGACACCAACTGGTACAGCATTGCTTATACTGATTGAAACTAAATGCTAATCCTTTCCTTTATTTAAAAAAAAGTCCCCTTTGTTATTTAAAACACTGATATTAGTGCAATATAAAGGGCCATTTTATTTTAAATTGTATTGTAATGTAGTTGTTAAAATAATGTCTAATCATACTATATTCAGATTCTACAATGTAAATTTGATGAGACAAGAATCCAATCATTTTACAGCTATGAATACAGAGATGTATGTTAATATGTCCAGTTTTTCTAATCCTGTAAATTTATTAAGGAAATATCGGGTTTTATATTTTAATCCTGAATGCTTCCAAGTAACTGATTCCTGAATGCTTGCTAGAGATGGTTTTGCTTGGGAAATTCAATAAGCTAGATACTTACGGAAAAAAAAAATCAGCCAGGATTTTGACATCCATAATGAAGTGTAAACTTTATTACTGATTTGATCCTGGCTTTCATGCATTGGTTAACTTCGTTGGTCTAATGACAGCCATCTCTCTGAATGCACACACACACACATTCTGCTGTGTTCGAGTCAGCAGACGGGCTGTGGATACAGATAAACCAAGACTGTAAATTATGTTTTGCCTGTTTGTTCCTCCTGTTCCAAAAGCAGGGCACGAAAGGAGCAGATTGCATTGTTCACAGGGAGAAGGCAGTAGCTATACCATGTCCCCCTTACCAGTTCCAATAGGCTGGATGTTTATTTTTTGGGTTTTCTATAAACAGAGGCTCTGTTAACCTGAAGGCAGATTGAGAAGGCAAAGAAAAGGATATGCTCCCATCCTTGCGCTGCCGGGACTTTCCTCAAAACTAATTTCCTGTAAACTTCATGAAGTTTTACAGGTTGAGTTTTCACGCTGTAAAATTTTTGCCTTCCTACTGGATCTCTGTTTCCAGTTTACCTTCCTCACCATCTCTCTGCCCTGCTATATTTTTTTTCTTCATGCTGTTGGTTATTGTCTCTCTGCCTTTTGTCTTTCCTCTGCCTCTTTCAATGTTCTTTTCTGTGCTTGTGTGTTATCCCCCTTCACTTTTCCCCCTCACAGATTTTGCTTCCTCTGTCAGCCTTCTGCTCCTCAGATTTTTTTCCAAATGTTTCTCTCAGTTTCCCCATTTGGTTCCTTAGCCCTTCCGCAAATGTGTATTTCCTAGCTCCCATTCTGCTTTCCACGTTCCCCTTCCAGGTTTTACTCTGTCTGATTTCTGTGTTTATCTTTTTTATTTTGTCCCTGCTTATCTCAATTCAGATTGGTTTAAAACACTGTAGGAAATCTGCTCTGGTGAAATTTCATCCAGATTGCTCTTGGAGCAGCTGCTGTCCTGGCACTCCCAATAGAGAATCGAACCTGAGCCTAGGGGATAGGAGGTCCTTAAAGGATCAAAGCACAACTTCAGAATACTACCCAAAATATTGGCAAGCAGAATAGGAATATAAAACCACAGCTGATAGCAACTGAAACCTCTTCCCACAGTTTTGACGTGAAAGATTTTAAGGGTGGTATTTTGTTTGGGTTTGGTTTTTGTTTTGTTTTTTTTTCTTCTGATATAAGGAATTTTTGTCTCTTTGTTTAGCATTCTTGTGACTCCAAAGCAGGGAAGAGACATCATGCATCTTGAGAAGGCCCTAGGGCCCCTAAAATTTTCAGTACATTTTTACTTTTTTTCTTCATATATAAGCTCATTTAAATACTAATTTTTGAAAAACTATCAAAAGAAAATTCTGTGTCAATAAACTTTCTGCTCTTACTGAGACATCAGGTTACTTGAATTAACCAGAGATACTGAAAAACAACTGAGAGATTTTTCTGAACTGAAAAAAAGCTCTTAAGGAACTTCAAATTAATAGAAACTTTTTCATAAAATCATAAAAGAGAAATATATAAAGAAACAGATTAGGAAAGTGAATGACTCCTGCCTTAATGATTTGTGACTTAATTCTCATGTATGCAAATGTGAAAGTAAAATTTATTAGCAACACAATGAAAATTGCTGGCTTACCATTTTTTTCAGCTATGGACACTGTGAACTCGGTTTCTTTTCAATGCTGTATTTTTTTGTCTCGTTATCATAAATGACATTCATGGTAAAGCTACTTGCTTTTTTTAAAGTAACCCTTTACATATAAATTCTGTATGTCTGTAGCGCTGAACCAGAGAGCTGCTTGAGTTAACTTATTTGATTATTCACAGAAGAAACCATCCAGATTCCTGAAGTTCAGTGAGCAAATGGTTTTTATCAGTTTCATAAATCTGTTTGTATGTGAAAAATCTATAAGTACTATTACCTTTTGATTACATTTAATAGTCAGAAACCAAACAATACTCTGCTCCGCTTCTGATTTTTATTTCAGTTGCATGGCATTTCAAGCTTAATTTAAACACAATAATAACAAAATTTGCATCTAATGCTTTGATTTCATTTGTAAAGCCACCTAGACAGCCACACTCTTGGGTAAGTTTTTTTTCTTAATGGTTCTATGTCAGGAGTGTTTTAGACATATTTTACTTGGATTTTATGTGTGGCAAAGCCTTAAATAAAAGATCATAGTATTTGAATGTGATTTTGCACACCAAAAAATCACAAAAAAAGGCAAGAAATCTGAAAAAATATTCTCAATGGAGTAAGGTTTGATAAATATATTTTAAAAGTATGAAATGATAGGTAACATTCTGTCTTCAAAGAAAAGATTGAAACTCATGGTCAATTAATACAGTATTTCATAAGATGTTTGTCTTTCCAGGCTGTATTGGTCACATAACAGTGAATAAACCATGAATAAAATACATCTGAGTAATTGCCTGGTGTTTTGTTCTATATATGCAAACATCTGATTACTGGTGTGGCTATAGCAATCTGACAGGATTCCTCATGCAAGCAAAGAAGCCTGGTCCAGGCACAAGGGATTTTACTTCCAGCTTACATGCAATGGTGTATAGGCTGTCCATATATCTTGATTTACTTCCAAATGTGTTTCCCGACTTTATCCCCTATTCTACCTACTCTGGTGGTCTACAATAGACTGCAATTACATCTTAGTTACAGATCTTGAAAAGAATGTGAACAAGGTTTTAATGCAGTTAGAGGTTGCAGAGTCAAAACCCTTAAAAGCCTGACAGCCCCTAGCAGAGACCTTTCTCTGCTTTGCTCAGCGAAAAATCAGCTCAGCACTTTGCAGTGAGGGTATCTGGTACCTCCCCAGCAAATGCTCCTCAATGCTTCAGTTGCTGAATTCCTCACAAGATCTTCAAATGAACACCCATTCTCATAATAATTTCTTCTGATTGGTTGAAATGCTTTAGCTCTGGCCATTTATGATTTTGTTTACTCTTTTGGGGATAACTGATCTGAATTCAAAAACTAAGTTGTGTCAGTGCAGGTGTTTTTAAGTGAAAGGGGCTGGCTTAATGACTGTTTTGAAAAGAAATATATTATTATGATACTCTTTAGAGAAAGAAAGGTAAAGACAAACACTGTTTGTGTTTTATTTTTTAATGATCCTACTAAATACCACCCTTTGCCATTTCACTATTCTTTTAAATTTCTCCACAGAGAAATTTAAGTGTTAAATTTAACAGAAATTAAAATTAAGAAAAATCTTTTTTTTTTCCATGGAGATACTGAAGTGCAGGAATATATTATTTTGCACTGATTAATTTTATTATAATTTTTTAATACACTCCTTACAGGTGCAGTGAAAAAAGATTTTTGTCAGTAAAATGCTCTCCATGGAATCATGAATAAAACCACGTTTTCCTCAACCAGTTTTCTGGTACACTCATCTGCCAGGGGAAGGCCAGGTGCCATCCTTGCAGCACAATATAAAGGTTTGGAGCCCTGGTGTAAGTCCCAGATGTGAAATCTGTCCCTGCAAGGCAGACACAGGCTCAGCACATGCCTCTTCCTAATCCCAGAGGCTCTGTCTTGGCTCAGCCACCTGCAGCGTGGGCAGGAGCATTTCTCCTTTTCCTGGGCTTCAGAAGACAGTCAGCAACCATCAGGTGCTATGACAAAGGTGATGGCACTCTATGGATTGGTAAAAAGGCACAAAGAAAAGCTTTTGTGAACATTTTCACTATGTTGTTGGGTTTTTGCCTCTTTTCCACTTGACGAGGCAATAGAGGACTGGATCTTCTTTTGGCTTTATGGGAACAGTTGCAGCCACTCCACACACCTCAACTTACAAGGAGATGAGTAAATCAAAATTACAGGAATTAGTTAAATAGTCCTGAAACAAAGTTTGCTCCAGGCTGTGTTCAAGAATAGGTGGGCTTGGTTAGTAGGATATTAATCCTGCAATTTCCTTGTAGGAGTGAACTTCTGAGACCTGTGAAGTTCTGCTGAGAGCCCCGGAACTTGCCATGACATTCTGCCCACATGAAGAAAACTAGCAGCTGTTTATTGTGATTAGGACAATGTTCCTTGAGAATTGTTCAATGAAATAGTACTTCAAAAGAAAATCCTTGAAACCAAGCGTTCTCCCAAATGTATCCCAGAAATGCCAGCTGCCTGGCGGCCTGTGTCTTGGCTAACGGTGTAACCCAGACACGGTCACTCCATTCACAGACAGATGTCTCTGCAGTGGGGATCCCGGCTGTGAGGGACAGATCCGTCTCGCTTCTGGTGGAAAGCTTCAAAAAGCTGACTTTTCTGCTCAATATATATCTCAAAGTACTGAAATATCAAATTGAACAGAATTCATGTTTTCAGACTGGGTTTTAAGTCTGTATTTTCTTCTTGTTTTTTGCTATGTTCTTAAAAAATTGTAGGCTGAATTTCAGGGACATTTTCACTGCCACTTTTCTCAGGAAGGATTTATGCTTCTGGGAAGTCGCCTTACAAGGGTTCTTTGGCAGACTCTCGCTTTGCATCTTTGGATTTTAACATTGAAATTGGCAGGAGAGGGTTTTTTTTGTCCTGTGTCCAAGCAAAATGATACCTGCATGGCTGAGCTGCTTTTCTTTGCTCCTCTTTTTCAGTGCCTTCTGTCAAATATTTGCTGAGCCCATTGATCAATTTCAGTCGAGTGGGACAGAAGGAGAGAGCTGTGAGAGATGAAGTTTAGGAAGAAAACAGGTACTTCAGTATGTTCAAGGGTCCTGGATTAGCACTTTTACCAGGGAAAAGTGATCACGAAGCCAGGAGCCAGCTCGCCAGTCGTCCCCTAGTCTTTGCACCAGCCTCAGGAGAGGCTGTTACCTGCCCCGGTGGAGGGGTTCATGAAGGATCCTCTGGGAACTGGCACCTCAAGGACACGGAGGTTCCTGTGCCACCAATGGCACAGTGAGGTGTTTGTCAGGGGATTTACAGTGAGGTATTTCTCAGGAGCAACTTGTTATCTTGTGCTTGGGCCTCTGCCATGTAGTATACATTACAAGATGCCCAAAGAACACACCTAGCCAGAACTGACCATTAAATGTTAAATAATTAAATTGTTTTAGCTGTTAATTGTAAGTGAATGTTGTTTTTAATTGCACTTTAATAATGCCATGCCCTTTATAACCAAAATTAATGTTTTCTATCTCTCTGTTTTTGAAGTACATGTCAGTTTAATTAAACTATTAATGGTAGACAGATTTTTAAGTACTTTATATTCTTCATTAAATTGTATCTGTTTAACAAGCATAAACAGGAAAATAGACTCAGAAGCAGATTCACGTTCTGCCTGATAAATCATTCATCATCAGATAAGATGATGAGGCATGCTTGTTTTTCTGTAGGCTCACAATGATAAAAAAATCCACGTTTGCATTGTAATATTTATTGAGTTCACAGAAAAATAAACAAGACTGTTCACTTTTCATATCAGCAACAGGCCTGAGAGCTGCTGTTTGCATTTATGACTGGTCAGTCAAGCAATATCTTGATGCTCTGAGGGTCAATCTTAGTTCATTTTGTCTGAGGTGCTTGTTAGCAGAGCATTTTTCTGGTCTAAGATATAGTTCTTTCAGGGCCATTCAACTGCAGTAATGATGGATATTTCTACTGTTCCTGCTGTGTTACCCAATTGTGTCTGGAAAGAATTAAAATATCTTTTGATTTGGCAGAAATGATATATTTATAATGCAAATGTTGAGTAAGTCTCAATCCTTGTAGGATTGTAGGAAGACTGATGGAAACAATTTTTTGAAGTTTGTGGAAGACAGAATTATGGTAAGGTCATTTCTTCTCTGTTGGTAAATTCTGCAAATCCTAGTGGGCTGTTAACAGGCTAACAGGCAGAAATTAAGAAACACTGCAGCAACTGCTCGTGATACATTCCTGTGCATATTATACAGGCAGACAAAGATGTAACTGGTTATAATAGAGACAACAAACGTCCTTCCTTTGTGTGGCAGATCAATCAATAGCCAGGCATGTGATCTTGTTCACTATTATGTTAGTAATGAAACCTTCTTGTGATGTGACAACTGTGGAATAACATTTGGTCACAAAGCTGGTGTTAACAAGCACAACTGGCACTCTGGTAATTAGACTGATTCCTGGTCTACTTTCACAGATTGTCGATAAATGCAGTAAACAACAGGCTGCTTTCTTTCAGAAGAAGTTATATGAAGTTGTCATCCATTTGATGGTATGTACTGTATTCTCCTTCATCTTTATCAGATTCTGGCAAGCTGAGGATATGCATATATTTCTCTATAAAATAATGTTTCACAATAGAAACTTTGCGTGCATTGTTCAACCGTCACCTAATTAACCTCAACCTACTTCTCTCTTGGGAAGAACAGTAATTTTTCAGTTGCAGGTAGGCACTTAGATGGAAATGCTCTTCCTCAAATTTTCAATATTCTTCCCTCTGATACAGCTATGTCTGCTGTGGACAGCCATTAATATTTTTTAAAGATAAACTGAAATCTTAAAAGCCATAGATTACCCTTGACTTAAAGGCCAAGAATATAGATCACATACAATTGTAGTATAATTTGTTACATTAAACAAAATAAATTCAGCCACAGATGTGCTAGCCAGCTTTTCCATCACCAATTTAGGACTGTTATGTCAAAACTCATTTGCTGTGTTTTGCTCTTTCCATAGATCTGCAGTAGTGGAAAAGTGAACTGTAGCTTCGTTTTTCTACCTTCATGGCAGAGTAAGAAGGAATGAGAGCTCCTTCTCTAGGCCCTGTACCCCTCCACGCCCACAGCCTGGTCCTGCACATAGGAAAATGAGTGAGTGAGTGCTGTAACTGTCTCCTCCACTTCCAAAGCAGAAGAATTGAGTGAACCGAGGTAGGTCTGGGGAGCTGCTCAGGTTATTGTGTGCTGTCTGCATGGCAAAGCTTAAGCTAGACACACTGTAATGTGGTTGCTATGAACACGCAAAGGGTTTCTGTGCTTGCTTTCCTTGCACAAGGTACATTCAAAGACTGGAAAGAGAGTGTAGGGGATGGTGAGTAGTGGCAGTACTGTGGTGTGTCTGGGCACTGGTGCTACCTAGCACTTTGCTCAGATCTGCTAAATCCAGCTCCATGCTGATTCCAAGGATCCTTACTGGAATTATTTGACCAAGAAAGGTTTCTTTCTTTTGCTGGGCCATGTTTTGACCACTTGTTGCAACTAAATTCTCTTTGAAAGATCACAACAGTAGTGAGCATGGCCATTATCAATGGTTGCCAGATCCTAATTCCCTTTGCAACTGATGAAAAGCAGAAGGTAGGAGTGTTTTACAGTAGGTACCTAGCTTTATGCAGGTTTAAAGCAGGAAGATGCCTCATTAGCAGTCAGTGAACATAAAAACTAGATTCACACTCATAAACCATGTTTTGGACAAGTTCACTGAGCCATAGGTATCAAGAAGTTAGAGGATAAAAATAGCAGTGAATGCAGTATGCTAATCTGAATAGCTGGAAATGAATAGCAGTGGTGTTTGTTGCTGCTCCCTTCAGAGCAGTCTCTGTTCTGGCAAACCACTGAGAAAGACCAATGAGGCTCAGTAAGGCCTGTAGCTTTGTACCCTACAGGCTCCTAGGAAAGGAGAACTGTGGAAAGTAGCAAAGCAATGTGTGAGATTTTGTCTGACGGGTCAGAACAATGTTTAGAGAGGGATTAGCAAGAGATCTGTGGTTGTACCAAAATGCCATGTGCTCAGGGAAGAGGTAGTCAGAATCTCTTTTGACTTGTGGCTGGCTGTAGATGGTGGCATGATTTTGAGTGAGATCTCATGTCACACAGAATTGGTAAGGTTGAAAGGGACTGCAGTGGATTGGTTTGTCCAACTTCCCTACTCAGGCAGGCACATGGCACAGGATTGCATCCAGACAGTTCTGGAATATCTCCAGTGAGGGAGACTGGAGGGCAATCTGTTCTAGTGTGTGGTCACACACACAGCAAAGAAGTTCTTGCCCATATTCAGGTGGAACTTCCTGTGCAGCAGTTTCTGCCCATTGCCTCTTTCTATTGCTGGGCACCACTGAGCAGAGCCTGGTCCAACCTTTGACACCTTCCCTTCAGATACTTACAGACACTGATGTGATCCGCTCTCAGTCATCTCTTCTCAGGGCTGAACAGGCCCAGCTCCCTCAGCCTTTCCTCATGAGATGCTCCAGTCCCTTAACCATCTTTGTCAGCCTCTGCCAGACGTGCTCCAGGACTTCCATGTTTCCATTGTACTGAGGAGCCCAGAACAGCACTCCAGATACTCCTCACTGGGGCTGAGTAGAGGGGCAGGATCACCTCCCTCAACCTGCTGGCAATGCTCCTCCTAATGGTCCCCAGGATACCACTGGCATCCTCGGCCACAGGGCACTGCTGGCTCATGGACAGCTTCTTGTCCACCAGGACCCCCGGCTCCTTCTCCGCAGAGCTGCTTTCTAGCAGGTCACTCCCAGCCTGTGCTGGTGCCTGGGGTTATTCCTCCCCAGGTGCAGGACCCTGCATTTGCCTTTGTTAAACTCAGATGGTTCCTCTCTGCCCATCCCTCCAGCCTGTGAGGTCTGGGGTATCAGCCACTCCTGCCAGATTTGTGTGGCCAGTGCACGTGCTGAGGAGGCATCTGCCCCTTCATGCAAGCCATTGATAAATAAGCTAAACTTACTGGGCCCAGTTTTGAACTCCAGGGTATACCACTAGTGACAGACCTCCAGCTAGACCCTGTGCCACTGATTATGGCCCTCAGGGATCTGCCGTTTAGCCAGTTCTCATCATTCCCTCAGCCAGTCCACACTTTCTGATTTTGTCTGTGAGAATGCTGTGAGAAACAGTGTTGAAAGACTTGCTGAAGTTGAGGTAGACAATAACCACTGCTCTCCACTCATCCATCCAGGTAGTTGTTTCATTGTAGAAGGCAATTAGGTTGGTGAAGCATAATTTATCTTTAGGGAATCCATGCTGACTATACCTGATCACCTCTTGTCATCCATGTGGATAGAGGTGGTCTCTAGAATGAAGCACTCATCACCTTTCCAGGGATTGAGGTGTGACTGGCTGGTCAGTAGTTCCCTGGATCTCATTGAAGACTGGGGGTGACATTTGCTTTCTTCCAGTCCTCAGACACCTCTCCTGAACTCCACAGCCTGTCCAAGGTGATGATGAGCAGCCTCGCTATGGTGTCTGTCAGCTCTCTCAACACTTGTGGATGCATCCTGTCAGGGTCCATGGACTTGTGGATGTCAAGTTTGCCTAGGTGTTCTCTAACCCAATCCTTGGCCAAGGGAAAGTCTTTCTTCCAACATTCCTGTACTTTTGCAGTCTTCTGTGGCAGAGGTTCCTGAGGGCTGGTCTTGTCAATGAAGACCAATGCAAAGAAGGTGTTCAGTAACTGCTTTCTCTGTGTCTTCTGTTACCAGGGTTTCCCCTCCATTTAGTAAAGAGCCCACATAACCCTCTGTTTTGCTGTCGTTATTGATGTATTTAAAGAAGCCCTTGTTTCCCTTGACATCCTTTTACAAATTTAATTCGAGATGGGCCTTGGCCTTCCTTTCTTCATGTGTACTTACTCTGACAATCTCTCTATATTGATTCTAAGTGTCCTGACCCTGCTTCCATCTCCTGTGTACATTTTGCTTGTACTTGGGTAATGACAGGAGTTCTTTATTCATCCATGCCCCAAAAGCAGAAACCCATTTCCACTTCACAAAGCCCAACTTGGTTGGGAAGGCACTACAGGAGGGCTAGGTCTGAGCTCCTCCTGAAAGCAGAATCAGACATGAGGCCAGGCCAGGTTGCTCAGAGTTTTGCCTGGTCTGCTCTTGTGAACATCCAAGAATGGAGATGCTGCAGCCTCCCTGGGATGCTGCTTTATTGCTGTTCCCTTACCCAGAAATCACACTTAAAGTAAAAATGTGTCTTTTCAACCATTTCTTCAGTTTCAATATGATTTTGTTTGGAATCAGTGCTTCCCAGAACTCCACATAGATATTTTTGGCTTAGCCTCACATGTATTCATAAAAGACTCAAATCTGCTGCTGATGCAGCACTGAGATTGCATTCACCTGTCAAAGGGAGTCCATAAGCAATGAATTTTTTTTTTTTTCAGGAAGTCGAAAAATAAAGTCTTAGGTACTAGAAGAGACTGGGTTCAAGCATCACTACCTCCGCTAGGTAACAAGAGTGTTCACATCATTTCAAAAAGAGGCGGTCAATCAGCAGCATGTGTGAAAGCATCACATGCTTGGAGAAAGAACCTCTGCACTTGGAAGGTAACTGAAGGAACAAGACAAGGAGATATTTTGCCGTTTGTATCATTTAAGCTCTACTGTTTTGAGAAGGTTTTACCACACAGATTACTTTGGCAAAGGATGACAGTGTAGGGGGTTTTCAGCACGTGGCTGGAAAATCTTAGCCATAGCTGCATATTGTCAGTCCACTGTCTGTAGAAAAGGTTTTCGTCAGGAAGAAGCACAGTGTTCTCCCTTCTTAAGAGTATATTTCACATTCTAAAGTCATTTATTTGGTAAGATTGAATAAATTCTAGTTTAATAAATTTGATTTTTAAAGAAATGTAAGGAACAGGGTACAGCTAGTGACAGAGAAGTTGCCTTGGCATTTTATGTTTATTTTCCATCAGTTACCTCCATATTAAATTGTTCCATTTACAAGCTAGTATAATTTTTTTCCTAAGTGCCTACTACTCTGTCTAGTTGTGGAAAATGAAGCTCAGTTGTTTATGACCTGCACTGTACTTCATCACTAACCTTCAGCAAATGTACAAGTTCTGGAATGAGAATAAAGCTCCACCAGTGGCAGCACAGCATGGGACAAAGTATAATGCATATTACTGTGGTGCACCTGTGCTGGCTTTCCCTTGCTTATTGGGATAAAAAGTGCGCTTTATTAGCAGGCAAATAGGTAAAGCTTAAGAGGCCAATCTTCTCTGCTCAGCATATGGGGCTCCCATTAACATTAATGAGTAAAATGGATATATTTTGACAGGAGAGCAGACACTTGAGGGAACAGATAAGTGCAGAAACAAGGTGATATTTTCATAGTCACTTTTCTGACCAAACCCAAACTTTTGGAGTCTCTAAATGTAAACATTGCGTAATGTGTTTGCATTACTTAATAACTATCAAAAACCTAGTGAGGAAAGCAGGTCTGGTCTTTACCTTTGAAAGGACAAGCTGCCAACTTCTCCCCAGCCCATGCTTAGGCCCGTCCTCAGTAAAACACCTCTTTGACACCTTTCTCACACTTGTAACTGTTATCTTCTACAGTTATCTTTTTGTCTTCCTTGTGGAATTTATTATTTAAAAATTTCTCTAAGAAGGAAGCTTTCTTTCTATCTAGTGATCTCAGGTTCTTTTTGCACCTTTTCAGTCTGGTTATGAAGGCTGTAGATACACAAAAGAAGATGGTGGGAGAAGGATGACTATCACAGATGCTCTTCTGGTGATGCACAGAGGTGCAGTGGCTCTGGGATCTCCAGCAGCCCCTCATGTTGCAGCCCGTGCAGACCAGACCCCCTGTCGGGGTAGGTGCACTGTGGTGGCAGGAGGGCAGGGATCAGCCTCTCCCTGAAGTGACAAAGATGGCAAGCGTTTCCCCAGTGTTTAGTTTAGGCAAAGGCAATTCTCTGGATGTCTTTCTTTACATGTATGATATATCTGTATTCCCAATTTCTCACTGAGAGTTAGATCCCGAATTTCTAACTAGACTGGGTAGGGCAAGTACCCAGAAGAAATGAGAGATCAGCTGAGGAGGTTTCTAAACTAGGTTTACTGGAAAGCCTCAGGCTTGTTCTGGCTTTTCAGGCTGCAGCGGTAGCCAAGAACATTTATTCCCATTTCCACTTGGCAAAGAATAATTTTTTTTCTTTCAGCTATGGGCTTCATTGCAATTACTTCTTTTCTGTCTTTCCAAAATCTGATTACTAAAAAGCTACTTTTTGGGTACTTCTAGTGACCCTGAGTGTCCACTTAAAACTGGACACAGATATGATGTCTAACAACTTTTTGGTTCAGTGGCAAAACTGAACCCAACCCAGCTGAACCTGAATCAGGCAGTTTAATAGGTTTTTGAAAAAGTTAACAAAAAGCTATTTATATTCTGCATCCAAAGAAAAAAAGCTTAAATATTTGATGATTTCTTTCCCAAATTTTACCAATCATAACACATTTTTATTTCCTAGTAGTAAAGCTATTTTTAGAAAAAAACCCTCACTTTGAAATCTCACTTCTAATATACTAAGAACTGTTTCAACATTTAAAAAAGAAAAAAAAAAATCTCTTCTGCTTTTTCAGCCAAAGCTATGTCCTGTACTGAGTGCAATAACAGGAATTGTTGCCATTCCTCTGTGCCTCAGTTTGTGAGTGGAGGTAGCCCTGGGAGGGGGCAGAACTTGCATAGTCCTGCCTGGACGTGGTGGTCAGTGCCAGACACTGCTGTGAGCACTGTCAGTGGTCTGCTCCGTCCTGCAGGTGTTACTGCTGTGCTCCACAGCCCTGCTCAACTGATTTCAATAATTTTCCAGGCTCACATCAATGTGCTGCATTTGTAACTATGAAGGTCCCATGACNCGCTGTCAGTGCAGTAACTAGTTAGTGCTGTAACTATGAAGGTCCCATGACAGCAATCTAGGCAGGGCATGGTTAAAGAAGACGACTCTACCTTCCTGCTGCCCTGCTAAGTTTCATGAATTTCTTGATAAATTCAAAGCCTGGTTACTTTTTTAGTGTTTCTGCTGAGGATATGGCTCCTTACACATTTGAGATCCCTTGTCACTTGGAAATATTGAGGGAATTTAGTTAATGTTCTAATTTTTGTTGGATTTATAATTGTGGTCATGTGTCAAGAGGTCAGTTTAGACAGCTTGGTAAGCTGGAAAAGCTAGCAACAAATCGCATCAAGTGAATATCCTTTCATTTCAACATCTTTTCCTTGTTTCAAGCCCAGAAGGAGGCCTTAAAGTTGATGAGAGGATAAATTCAATTATACTTAAAGCTAACTTGAGCTCTTAGCTCTCATACCACCTTTCCCCATCTTTGCCATCCATCCTATTGCAATCGTTTAGATTTGCCCCAATAGTAGTTTGCCTATTAGCTTTGCTAATGAATTTACTAGTACAGAAGACCACTTGCAAGGCTGTCCTAAACATAATGAATGTAATTATTTAGCACAAAACCAGGGCAGCATCTTTTTCTCTCTTGACAAGAATAATTCTTTATTCTCTCATTAGCTATATGCCTTGGTCTCAGTAAACTAGTTATTGACCTGCTCATTTAAGGAGCCTCACTCTAAATGCTTCTTCCCTTATTTAACTCAGACAAGTTCCTCTAATTTCCCCTCACCATGCAATGCTAGCCCGTAAAATGTAACCATTGTTCATTTGTTGTGAAGAGAGCTGGAAGACAGGAAGCTATTCTTAGATGGATGCTCAGCCTCCTGAGCCCTGCTTGCTTGTCCCTGGTTATAATGGATACAAAACTGTATGGGGCTTAGTAGACATCATGTAAACTCTATAGGAAATCTGAGCCAATGAATCATGGAGACAGACCCCCACTGAGCATTGTGTGTCTGAATAGACTGCAAATAGATAGAAAAGCAGCTTAAGCAAGTGGCTTTCATATGACAAGAATGCATAAATTAGAAATGAATTGGGAGTATGTGTTGTTTTAAGGCAGTTGGATTTTTACTTTCTTTATCATTTTCCTCTTGTAAGCAGCCACTAATTACTCAGACTGCACTGAAGACTGATGCAGAGTTTTTGCGTGTGTGTGGGTTTTGTTGCTCTTTAAGCCTTCTCCACTGGATTGTGCTGTCTCAGCCCAGCGGGGCCGTCCCACGCTGCCTCCCCAGCAGCTGCACAGCTACCCCTTCCCATCTGGCAGTGTCTGCTGGGGCATCCTTGGAGACGCCCACCTGGAGCATGACACAGATCCCTGGGGAAAGCAGGAATCCAGTGGTGTCAGGGCTGCACAGGTGCAGGTCGCCAGCCCCAGCCAGCAGCACAGCACCAGCTGACCTGGAGTTATCCCTTGACAGAGGTGGAAGCCTCCCTTCACCCTGGCAGTAGTCAGCACTGAGCAGCAGACAGTTACCTCCTGCTCTCCTTGGGCCATTCAGTATTCAGGACTCCCATCAGTGGGCCCTGACCATCAGTGAATGGAAGCACATGGCATTTCCAGGCAGCCTCCTCCTGACTATTGCCTGACCAACAGGGACATCTCAGAGGCACCAAGGAGAGCCTGCTTGTTCTGGATCCAATCTCTCCTAAGCTGAAGGGTGGGCTGCAGGTAGAGAGGCTCAGATCCAAGGGCTATGTCATGAAGGCAAGGACGAGGAAACTGCAATCCCAAGACATAGCCTTTCCCCAGCCTCATGGTAAAAGCCTCGTACCAGAAGGAATTTTTTGCTTAGGCATTCAGTAGGCTCCTCCAAGAGAGGGTGTGCTCACTACATCCATGGTCTGGAAGTGGGAAATAGCATTCACAACCCCATGTCCAGCTGATCACACATTGCCAGCTGCTGCTCAGTGACAGCAAGTGACCCACCTAAAGAGGAGCTGCCATCTACCCAGCTTTCTCTGCAGCAGCATTGCAGATCAAAGGCCAGGAGTGGTAAGGGTGTGTCCTTCCTCTCTGCCTTTCCAGCTGGAGCCCGGTGCATGGCCCATACTGTGCCTCTGGAGCACTCTGTCTCCCACCGTGCGGTCCCTGCATGTTGCAGCTCACCGGGGATGCAGGGAGCACTCTGCCAGCAGCAGTTCCAGCACGGGACAGGGGAGTGGAGGATGGTGGTGGTGTGGCAGAGACAGGGGAGCCTGGGGAAGGGCTGGCAGTCCTGGTGGAAGCTCACGTGCTGGCTGGGAGAAGGACACTTCACTCGGAGACAGTGCCATGTGGACTCTGGCTGCTCCCATGGCACCTGCATGTGATGAGCTATTTCACAGACAGGGTTATGGTGCTCTCAGGTCTCAGAGAGCAGGGTCAGGTGTTTGCAAGAGGAGAGCTGCTGCTGGCCAAGTGTGACCTCAGCAGCAGCAGAAGTCATCTCTCCTCTGAGGCAGCTGGTATAGTGGTGTTGGGTCCAGGAGCTGCTGGGTTCAAGCTCTGGCAAATGGGGCTCTGTGCAGTGGCTGGCTGCTGTTTTGTTGCTTGCTTTTTGATTGTTTTCTGGCTTTTTTTCTGTGCCTTTTTTGTTAACTTTGCTATTTTCTAAAATGAAATATCCTGTCTCTAATTGTTCACAGATTGTGATAATAGACTGTGGGCAGATGGCCCATGGTTTGTGGTCCAGCAATCATATGAGACAGACAGCAACCCTCAGTCGTGTTTATAAATACTGGTGCTGCAGCGTTTCTGTTTCTCCTGGCCCAGTATGGGCCACATTCCCTCCTGCTGTAATGATCTGGGTTTCTCACTGTGTCACTCGTGCCAGAGGCCCACATGAGGTCCCTGGCTATCTATAATCTGTATGGCCTCTGATGGGTCTCCAGATGGGCCCTGGGGGCAGCATCCCTTTGCCTTTGTCTAGGAAAGCGAAGGGATCTGTGTCTTCAGGTGGGAGGAAAGTGACACCTGAGTGACCTGACTGAAAACAGAGCAGGGGAGAACAGGCAGGACAACTGAAAGGACACCCTGCTGCAGGGTGGCAGGCATGGGACGTGAACCTTCCTGTGTACGCTGGCTGAGGTGTGTCTGTGTTGTGACAACTGCAACAAACCTATGGAAACGTGGCTTGCACATCATAATGTAAAAAAACTATCAGATTTTGCATTAGAAGTGAATATAAATTACAAACTTACACACTGCAGAAAGTCAGTGCAAGATATTTTACAAGGGCATGTAGTGATAGGACAAGGTGTAATTGCTTTAAACTGAAAGAAGATAGATTTAGATGAGATATCAGGGAGAAATTCTGTACTGCGAGGGTGGTGAGACACTGGAACGGGTTGCCCATAGAATTGGTGGATAGAAGTGTTCAAGGCCAAGTTGAACAGGGCTTTGAGCAACCCAGTCTAGTGTAAGGTTCCCTGCCCACAGCAGGGAGGTTGGAAATAAATGATCTCTAAGATCCTTCCCAATCTAAGCCGCTCTATGGTTCTATGGTTTATATTTAAGAAGGGAATATAAGGCACTGTATTTTACCTGCCTGGCTTTCTCAAAGTTATTCTTAAAATTCTAATATTTTTAATAGTAAAGCTTTTAATCAAGTATTTGATATGAGGCAGCTTACTTCCAAGATGTTTTTCCATTTCTCCTAGGTAGATTAAAAAAAAAAGAAACCAGCTTTATTTTAAGATCGCATTTGTCTGTTTGAATGTAATTGTGCTGCAAAAACTTAACAATAAACACCTTCACCTTAGGGAAAGGTTAACTCGCATTTTTAAGGTTTCATTGCATTTTTATGTTTAAATAATGATGCTTTAATATATCTTTTTTTTGACTGTAATTCCAACTGTCTTTATAAGAGTAACTTGTCAGTGAATGAGTTCTCAGATAAAAATTAGACAAATTAGGAAGCAGTCTAAGGGCAGTGGAGAGCAGGCAGCAGAAGAAAGTGATATGACTAAAATGTATTGTTCAGAACAGTCTTCAGCCTGAGATTTAGAAGGCTGTGTATCCTAATTCTGTTCAAAGCTGTTTGATTACAGGTTCTGTGGGGCTTATTGGTGTGTGTGACTGCAGGACCAGGTCTCAGTTCCCTAGTCATGACTCGTGGCTCTGCAGAAGATGGGAGATGTGCAAATGTGAAAATGGTGTGCGAGGCACTGAACTGGTCCCTGAAGCACTGGGGAGTGCATCTGAAAAGAGTTTTCTTTGGCTCTTGTTGAGGACATAGCAGGGAGTTCTCATTTCTTCTTGGCTTCCTGTACCCTAAATGGCAGAATTAGTTTTGAAGGGCAGCATTTTCTAATGGCCCGAAACTTCACTTGTAAAGGCAATAGCTGACAGGAAGGTAGTATGTATGTAATACAGAACCTTCTCAGCCCTGAGCAGAGGGAGTATAGTCCTGGGGCATCATGTTTTTCCAGCTGGGCAGTACATTTCTAGTTCTGATAGCTGCTTTTGCAAATTCTCATTAGTTACCTCATGTGAAATATCTGTAAGGAAAGAAAACAGGGTGATTACAGTCACTTAATTCTGCATGGCTCTTTTTATTTCTTAACAGTCACTGTTTTTCTATGAAAAATGATTTGGCACTGAAATATTAGACTGTAAATTGCAAGAGAAAGATTAATATGTCTTCCATCTTGGCAAGTTTTCCCATTATATCTTTAGTACTGAGACCTTACGTTTAGCTTGTTTCTAGAGGTTTGATATAACTCACAGAAACTTTGATTTGATGCACACAATCATATAGTCTCTCTTCTACTACTAGACTGGTCTTTAATGCAGATTTAGTTAGATTTATTTAACTGTATTTTAGCAGAATCAACTGTGTATCAAGTGAATACCTACAATATACTTACAGCACTTCCACAATTAAGTAATTGCCAAAATAAGAAGCAGGGCAAAACATGATAAGCCTGTGTTAGGAAACAGGGCTGAGTCGAGTTCTGCCTGTGCAAGACAGACCTTGCATGCATAAAGGCAAGGGGAAAATGTATTCCCCAAGATTTATATTTGAAAATGTGAACACAAAAGATAAAGGGTTTAGTATCATTTTTACTTTTAGAGTGAATGTCCTTTTGAGGGTTAAGGTGCAAGCTGTTTCTTCATCTCTAGCAGTGGGCTTTGCCTCCCACCCACTAAGAGAAGAAAGTGCCCTGCGACACTATGTGGACCTTTGGTGAAGTTACCTTTTTTAGTTGCTCTTCAGGAAGCCTTTTCTTGTTCCAGCTTGTGAGACTCTCAGGTAGTCTTGTCAGAGCTGTTATTTCCAGCCTCATTGTCCACTTGTGGTGTTACATAAGTACAGGACCCTCCTGTACAGTGGAGAACACAGGGACACGTGTCCCCCATCACAGACATCTTACTGTTTAGCAGAAAGTGGAAAGGGAGACAAAAAGCCCTGTAATCACAAAGGCTTGTGCTGTGTGATAACCTTGAATCTGTGATTTATTTTTCTTCTCTGTAAATACATATTTGTAGCTAAACCCATCCTTTCAAGCGTCTCTCACGAGACTGATAATTTCTTGGCGTTACAAGAGAAAGGGGTCACTTGTGTTCAGAGGAGCAGCTGAAGGAGCAGCATTATACAAAGCATAAACACTTTCAGAGTCAGTAAATGAAAACGATGTACTTTGCTCCAATACTCATCAAACAGAAAGAAGAATGTGTCTCAGCATGTTGTAGGATGATCATTAATTTTTAATAGTGTTAATGTTTATTAGTGACAGATGATTGACTTTAAGTGCCTTATGAATAATAAATAAATGATGTGGATTTTGGGCATCTGCCTTAGATTTGTATGCGAAGCCAGTGGGACTAACCTTCACAGCTTCAGGGAAGTGTAGCTTCAATTCCTCAATGTATGGCATAACACAGACTGTAAGACTTCTTGGGTTTTAGCTCTGATAAACCTGGAAGACCTTTCTGTCCCCTTTCTTAGGGCAGGCACACTGGCTGCTTGGCAGCTTCAGGGTGAGACGGGAGCTCACTGCCGCTCTTTTAGCTAGGGCAGAACTACTGGAAGGTGCATTATTCACTCCGAGGCTCTGCTGGATTTCATAACACTTAAACACCTGTGTCCATCAAACAGAACGCACAGGATCGCAGCTAGAGCTGCTCTTGACTTTGTAATTTCATTGACTGACAGTTTAATATCTATTTATTTTCACATCTGACTCTGGTAGAGACAGGCTGGCATCCTGAATGTCAGGATATTATGCTGACAACTGTGTTTTTTCATTACTATAGAAAAAAAAAGGATTCTTCATAAGTAAAGAGGTTCTTTTAAGGCTCAGCAACTGTAATAAAGACCAAATTATACTTCATATAAATTCAGTAGTAACGAGTGATAGGTTATGTGTACATATTTATATAGGAACAAGGGCACACAGTTTTCAACTTTCTGGTAATCTGTCTCTTCTATCCTGTGAAATGCCATGCAATCATATTGTTTAAATAGCTGGAACAACTGTCTTCACCACAGACTCTCATAAGCAGCATGATCTTTGCTTAAATTAGATGCTTAAAATTGCTTTCTTATTTTGATCCAATTTTTTTTGCTTGCTAAACAGAAACAAGTGGTGTATCCCATCTAAATTCTACAATATTTGAAATTTCTTAAGAGAATGTTTTGAGAAAAGAGAAATATGTGTGTTTTGGCGAGGCTGTGCTGATGTTTAGAGAAAAGAGGGTAAGACTGCTTCCATATTGGGCACTGGCCAAATGGCTGATGACTTTGTAATAACGTTCTCCAGATGTTAGGCAGTTAAACCAGACCAAAATGCTGTTGCTAACTTATTGTTATTCAGCATTTACTATATAAACAGAAAATTTGTATTTAATTCCACTTTAGTTCAATGGATTGTGATTAATATTGTAATTACCCCAATTCAGAGAACTTTTTAGACCAGACTCTTCTGGGTTTTCACAGAGCATAGCACACCATATATCAGCCCTAATTACATGGTGTATCTGACTGGGATCTGCCCTGTAATCACACGCCCTAGTGTTCCCTGAACTACTGAGTGTTGTGTCAGCAAGGAGGAGGCACAACTGCACTCTGTAAGATATTTCAAAGCACTGAAATTAAATTGCATCTTATCTGGGAAAAAAAAAGAATTGGTCTCAAAATTCACAGCCTTTAGTAGGTCATCAGGTCACATGAAATCATCTGAACTTGTCTGATTTCTCAGCAGTTGCAGCATTAATTACTTTCATTAATGCAACACCTTGCTTATGATTTTTGAAGATTTTTTGTTATGCCTGAGTGCCTTATCTCTGTTTCAGGGTGTAGTCAGAGCATCACAGTGTTGCACACGTGTGGCCAGGGGACGTGGCACTCTGCTGACAGGACATAGGGCACCCCAGTCTCTTTTGGATGTGCAGATACTCCCACAGTAGTGCCTCTTACTGCAGCACATCCGGCCTCCCCTGCCCAGCCCTGGCTGGGGCCATGCACCTCTCTTCAGTTTGGCTGGCTGCTCTTGAGCTCGGATAGAAGCCAGTGGGCTGGGCTGCCTTTACGGGTGGAAATGCAGGCTCCTCCTGTTCCTGGACAGGCACGTCAGTGCCCACAGTGGGTTTCTGCACTGCACTTTCAGAAGTCATTGCACGGCTTGCACACTTGGAGAGCCTCGGGTGTCACACATCCCTTCAGGAACCTGCTGGAGAGTGACAGCATGCCCCGCTTTTCCCCAGTGTGCATCTGGGATTAGTCACCTCACTGCTCTTAGACACTTAAAAATCCTCAAAAATCTGTCCTCTGGTGGAGGCCGGTTGGTTTGCTGTTGCCACACTGTACAAATACAGATGCTCAGAGACCCACTTTGGTGGTCAAAGGTAAAGAGAACACAGTGTTTGTACCTTTTTGAGTACATAACCACCAGGGTCAGATTTTGCATGATAAAAGCAAAACCGATTTCTGTGCAGCCAATCAAAGGGGCAATATTTTAAGCCTTGGTAAGGGCTTTGTGCTCTGCTTCCATTTACAGCAATGTCAAGAGTATAGCAAGGACAAATGGGAATCATGCGTGATCATAATGTCCCTATTTATATACACATAAAATAGAACAGGCTTTTAAAAGCTAATACAATTTTCTATTATAATGATAACCTTAATAACAATATGGTTTCACTGCAAAGGTATAAACAAATATAATAGAAATTGAGATAATGCTATAAAGTGGATGCATTATTTTTGGAATTTGAAGGACACCTGCCAGAAAACATTTACTAACTTGTGCAATCCATAGAAAACAAAACACAAACTTACATTCTGCTATTGCCTGGATATAACATTATTTACTGTGCAACTTTCTTATCACTGTGGATTTCTAAGATAATTAGTTGTTGCTGTTAAGTGTATAATATCTGACTTAGAATCTACCAGAACTCAATAAACAAATGTTGAAATAAGGAAAGAGGTAATACTCTTTCTTTAATTCACTGGAAGATGCAAAACTGATAAATAATGTGTGTTTCATAGTGGAGCTCTACATGAGCTAGATATGCTATGATTATTTCAACCATTTTATTGAAGTCTTCTGTTTAGGTTTTATGTATACTTTGCTGCTAGCTCAATTGAAATGAACTGCAATATAAAAGTAAAAATTAGGTGTCTCCTTTAAATACTAATGTTAAAAATGTTGTGAATAAAGAACTCAGCAACACACATCCTATGAGCATTGTATCTATGTATCTAGAATGTGTTTTTAGAAAATATTACAGATTTTATTTATGAAATTAGCTTTCTTCCTCTTACTACATAATTTGTCCCTTCTATGTTTACTTCTTTTGCCGAAATCATAAAATACTAAAATTCTTCTATGATGTTGGTTTTCTTTGTAGCTTCCATTTCAGTTCTTTTCTGACTGTGTGTGTCTTCCTTTTAAGCATTTAACAGTCTTTTGTCACATAAATGACCAGTCCTTCCTCTTGCACTATGAAATACCACAACCAGGAGTGCCAAAGTGTATTTCTGGATGGTGTTTATTATGATGTGTTACTTCACCATATCTTTACTTATCCATGTTCTTGAAACATTGGAATCTGCTGGTTTTGTCTCCTCTTGGAGTTGAAGGATGTCGGAGGAAAGGAACCCATCTCCCACCATCTACTGAGGTAGCTGGGCTATAATGTCTAGTAGCCAGGGGCAAGAAGGTCTGCAGGGCAGGAAAATGCAGAATGTTTTTAAAAATCAAGAATGGCTTGTATCTTTGTTGTTGCTGGGTGACTCCTGCTTTCTGCTCAGTTTAAGGGTGTCAGAACTTGAACTTCTCCCTCTTATGGATGACGGGAGCAAGAAGGAGTGAGAAATGTTAGTTTCTTGTTTTCTCAAGCATGGTTTATGATGCCCAACACACGTGGATGTGGGCTTGGAGTATTTGGAAGGGGAGGGAGGACCTGGAGGCCAGAGCTGTCTCACCAGTGTTGGAAAATTGGGAGTGTGGCTCTGCAAAAAGCTGGAAGAGGAGAAGTGCTGGGTCTGCTGGGGGCCTGTGGCAGTGAGTGGGGTGTCAGGGCACAAGGCTGCACACCCAGCCCCTGGGGCAGCAGCCAGGGCTCCAGCACACCAAGACACAGTGCTGCCCTAAGCGATGGCCTGCTTGTGCATGGCCGTGTCTGAAATGGGCCCTGGGAAATGATTGCAATATAGGCAGATCAATACTTCTACCTTTACTCGAGTCCCCCTGCCTTTTCCTCCCTAGCACAATGGATTTTTTTTTTCTGGTGCTCCCAAGTTTTCTTGATTTCACGGATTATCAGGGCAATATACCACAGATACTTTCATTATTATAAAAAATGCACTTAGGTATGTAAATGTCAGTCTGAATTCTTCCTTTGCTTGTGCAATGCAGGTTTAAATCTTGAGCAGAACATGTGATTTCAATTTGCCTTGAGCGTAATAAGGAAGTAATTACTCCACTATTGAGAAAGGTCCTAATGTAATTACAGATAGCCTGAATGTCCAGGCAATATCTGCCTATTATTTGAAATGGTTTCAAAATATTTGAAAAAAATCCCCACCCAAACCCTCGCATTCAAGTCACAGGGGAAGAATACGAGTTATCATAAAAAAGTGTTATGAGATAATTCTAAATGTCAGTTTAGCATATTTTAGCCTACTGGATCTTTATACAGAGTTGAATAACATCTTTCATGAAGTAAATGTCTTTTTGGTAAACTGAAAGGGACAGTAATATTTAAAGGTCAGTTAACATGGAGAGTTGGCTCTAGTTATTATTATTAAAGATCCAGCTGTATTACCTTTACACAACATTACCCCACAAATTCTTATTAAAACTGCAAAAGCAAACCACATCTTTCCTTTTTTTCCTCCCTCCCTTTTTCCTGCCACGATTCTGAGATCTTTGATGCTGCCTTCTCTTTATATGTAACAATTTCTCTAGTGAATAGCACTGGATGATCCTCACCCTGCTTCTGCCACGCTGCATCCGAAAGAGTCATACATTATAGTTGCTGTCAATGCTGCCAACTGGAAAAAACCCTCTCATTTCTACATTACATTTCAGCCTCCCACGTATGACATGAGCTACCCTGCAAACAGTTGTTTAATAGTTTTCAGCTGCTTAGGAAATGGTAGTTGATTTCAGAGGGGTTTTTTATTCAACAAGAAGTTGCAGTAGTGTGCTGTACGACTGCTACTGCATATAATTGGAAGCAGGCAGGCTGTCTGTCTGCCCATCGCACTGCCCACCCAGCCGTGACCAATTGGTATTAATAGTCGCACAATGCCACGATTCATTTATGCACAAGCACCCCCCGCAAACTCTCCCGGGAAGGACTCTTGCAGGGTGTGTGTCTCGCAGGGCTGGGGATCTGGGGGGCTGTGCTGCAGGCTGGCAGCACGGGGCAGGCTCTGTGCCCCCTCTGCAAGCCGTGGAGTGACCGACACGGGGGCATGAAGGGGGATCGCTCCCCACAGCCCTCTGCCAGCACTCAAGCTGGGCTCTGCTTGGGTAGGTCTCCTCTTTCTCTTAGGCACTACTCACAGGTGTAAAATACATGGGAAGGGAGAGCAATTACAAAACAGCTTCTGAGGCCTGCAGAGGCCAAAATGGCCTGTGAGGGAGGTCTGGTGCATGGGATGGAAGAGTTTGCTCTGCGTTCATATTTGCATCTGGATGCTTCTCTGGGCTGTGCTTTGTTACCAAAACCTTTTGTTGAACAAAGAGTCAATTAGTTGATTTTGCTGAGGATCCCTGAGGGGAATTTGGTGCTGCAGAGGAGAGTGTTGGCATGAGTAAGGCGGGTGGCCAGGAAGTGAAATGGAAATGGAAAACAATGACCAAAATTAGGAGATGGGATGATGTTGTCTTTCTTCATCGTGCTGGGTGTAGAGAAACCAAAGTGATTTGTGAGCCCTCTCAGTCAAGGTGGAGAAGGAGCAGGGTTGGAGTAGGCTGTTACCCTACTCCTGGGCATGTTGAGAATAAGCAGGTACAGGGTGTGCCACGCCCTGTTCCCAGTGGGCAATTCAGATGTAATCCTTGTATTTTAACATATAGAGAGTTTAGGTAAAGAGATGTGAACAGTGCTGTGTCTGATGGTGCCAGTGCTGGGGGCAGCCTCCTAGCCTTTTCCTTCAGTAATGGAGATGTGTCCTGTGTGCCCAGAAACAATGAAGACAATTGCATGCTGGTCAGTGCAGAGAGCGCTCCTCTGTGCTGAACTCTACCAAGTGCAGTGTGCAGTTCCTAAAATGGCTTCCATGCAGAGACTGCAAAAGCTGAGTGGCAGATTTTTACCCTAAGAAACCTCAAAAAAAAAGCTACAATTTGTATTTTTCCAAAAGCAGAAATGTGATGTTGTGCAGATGGAACGGTTTGTTGGCAAGCTGTGGCTTTGATGAGATGTACCAGTGCTGTTACCTAATTTCTTGTTACTGCTTATGTGAAAATGACGATTTGATGGGTAGTGTGCCCATAGCCATGGACTCCCTAGAGAGCTCTTTGTCACGACAGAGCACCACTTTTCATGTAAACTGTTTGTCCAGAATCAGGACAGATCCTTGGCAACAAGTTAATTACCCAAGTTACCTGATGCTGACAATCAGGAAAATCACCAGCTTGGAAAAGGACCCTGTAGACCTAATGTTACTGCTCCCATACAGCGTTGTCCAGCAGCTGGTTATGGCTTTGGGAGAGGGAGGAGGACTTGACAGCTTCTAGGCATCTTCTCTGCTCCAGCAGGTTCTTGGTTCCCCAAAAGCTGCCTTCACATCTGAGAGCAGTCTGAAAGCTTTTGAGTATCGGAAGAACACAGACAACTCAGCCACAGACAGGCCACTGTCTGGGCCACACAAGAGGTTCATTGCTTGATTAGCTAATAACTGCTGTGCCATCTCTCCAGCCAGCTCTTCTCCTCTCAGTGCTGCTCAGCAGCCAGTTCTCCTGGCCTGAGCACGTGCTGCTGTTAAGGCAGTCGGGTTAGCAACAGGTATGAAGATAACCACAGCACAGCTGGCTGGACAGGGTGGAGGGCAGCTGTGTTGGAAAATTATTCACCTTTGGTTATTTTTTGCAACCCATTAAGCTTGAGATTGCAGAGATCCAGAACTAGCTCTAGTGGAACACTGCAGAAATCTCCCCTTTCCATTGGTTTGGGAGGCTCCAGGGTGCCAAACTTTTTATTGCTACTCTAGAAAACAGTAAAAACACACAGAAGCATTCAGTCTTCTGTTTTTCAATGTTCTGGGCTGCTTCATGAACTCTACATCTATAGTTACACCCTTGTAAGAAAATGTGCCTTCCTGTTTTTCAGGGTTGTTTCCAAAGCCTCCTAACTTCCTTTCTTTCCTTGTTTCATTTCTGGATGAAAATCAGAACCCACACAAGCACTTAGTCTTCCCTGTTTCTGGTGTCCTGGACTCCCTCTAAGTGAAAGGTTTTTAAAATGCCACTTTCCCAGCTTAGTATTCTCTCTCCTCTTGTGCTGGTTCACTGATGACCTCACTGGTCTAAAGATAGGCTCACCTCCTACAGGCGCAGGAGAGCAGGACCACACTGCAGCTGTAGAGGTGATGGAAGTGTTGCCTTTCCTTTTAGCACCTATGCTGGCTTCCATGACTGGAGCCTCACTTTCTACAGCCTGCTGCAGCCAAGGTTTGGTGCTACAGAGGAGGGTGTTGTCAACAGGGCTCCTACCCAGTCTTAGTGCCCGTGCTCAGGGCCTGCGGGAGGTGTAGGTTTGGAGCTGGCCATAAGGGATGGATAAGGGTGGGAAGGCAGGGCTGGGGGCTGGGACATCTCTGCCTGCTGGGGAGGAAGGCTGGCCACTGCACAGCTCCCACAGGAGGAGGTTTGTGGTGGGAAAGGAGGTGGGGACAGCATCTCTGGGGTCATGGAGGGCTCTTCTTCCTGAGGAAACACAGAAAGATGAAAGATGTTCCATCTGTCCTTTACCCCTTCGATAAACATTCTGCCCTGTGCCCTCTAGATGTGAGAAAGAAACTATGATTAAAAAGGTAAAATGCTTCTATTTGTGAAATATTAGCTTTGTGTAATATATATTCAAAAGCGGATACTCATTTAAAGGTTATATTTAATATAGCTCTGCTCCTGTTTTTCTTTTTTATTATTTTCTTATACATCTTTTCACTTTCTAAAGGCAATGCTCCAGTGACTACTGCAATATAATAGCTGCTTTCTCTCTCAGTACACAATTTGACAGCATTTATTCTTTCCTTCAGTGAACATAATTACTTCACATATGGAACCTGTGATAGCCTACAGGCATCTGAGAGAAACCAGAATCATACAATCTGTCCCCTTTGTGAGCTTAATTTACATTCACAAGTGTCATTTTAATAGTGCTGGCAACATGTAGGATAAAAATTACAGGTCAGCTGCAGCATGTCACAGGGAACTGTGCTTAAGTCAATAACATGGTATTATTACATTCTGGATAATTTTACAAGGTAGATCTCACAGAAGGAATTTGACCCCTATTTCTTTAGTTTTCTGCCTTTTGGTTTCCTTCATAAGGTAATTCACTTAGAAATGGATGTTGCAAAACTGCAAACATGTTGACAAAGAGGTTAGACCATAGTAGGCATTTCCAAATCTGAAAGCAACACCTTTCCCTTGCTGTAACTTGTAACAGCACTTAGAATTACCACACTTTGGCATATTTAAAAATTTGCACTGTTAATTCTTGAAATTTGTTTTCCTGATCCATGTAATCAAAATACTGAGGGGCATACCCTTATGCCATCTCATTTCATACAGTTGACAGAAGTTTGAGCTTTCTGCAACTGATTATTTTTTATCCAACTAAAGCAGTCTCAGGCTAGGCGTTTTACAGACATTTTGTACAAGAAAATTAGTGAGTGTCACAGAGACATGCTGTATACAGAGGTATGTGCAATTCATGATTTAATTTATGTATTTATGAGATCTAAAAGTAATAGCTCTTTTCTTATATGGGCATCTGTAATATAGATAAAGGTGCAATAAATAATCTAATAAACAAGGTGATTGGTTTTAGTAAAAATTTGTTTTGGGGTAGAGAACAATTCAAATGTAAAATCAATCTTAGTCACAATTACTGATTATTTTCTGTTTTTACAAAAGCCATAATTTACTGCATTTTCATATCACTAACAGTGTTGGAGTTTGAGCGAGTTTTTTTAATTAAAAAAAAACCAAAACAAGCAACAAACAAAAGGTATGTTTTTTCTTTGAGAAAGGCTAGATAGAACATACTCAAATCTATAAACTAACAGCGAGGAACTGGATGCCTAAGTACCTAGGTATAGCAAAGACGCCCACTACCTGAAAACTTGTATATTGGCTGAGAACGTAGCAAAAATGCACATAAAACCCCCAAATAATCGAAATTAAAGCCATGAAAATTACAACTTGAGTACATCACATGTTTTTGAGAGTGGAGGTAATTAGGATGTGTCTCACACAACTGATGGTCTGATGCTGGAATTCAGTCAGTTCCATTTCATTGTTCATGTTTAAGTCCACCCAGGCCCTAAATCCTCTGAAACCACATAGCCAATCTCTGAAGCCTAATGTCAGCCTTTACTTGGGAAAATATCTGTGGCAGTGGGAAATTTTTCTGTGTAAGGAAAGTGTCTATTAGTCTTGTTCTTCAGAGTCTGGCATAGGAAATTGTTCATTTCAAATACTCTTTAGCCTAGCGGGAGGCTCTGCTTTTATTTTAAGCTCTCGGTCACCGCAAGGATGTAGGCTGGGAAACAAGCACCACTAAGGACAGGCTGGAGGTGTTCCTTCCACCTCTGGAGCTACCCCATACACCCATCTTAGCATAAAAACATCTGTCACTGATATATGTGACAGCATATATGCAAATACTAGTATTTTATGTGCTGATGGCCTATTGACCAAACGCATTTATCAATGACATAGTTGGAACATGACAATTTTCATTCTTTGTGAGGATCTTGTATGAGCAACAGTTCAGTTGCAGAAAAGTCTCATTTATTCCACTGGAGATATGCTGGAGTGTCTTTTCTGCCTCTTCTCAGCTTCTGTCTTCCTGCTTGGCTGACATTAATTTTATTACTTGCTTGATTAATGGTTGCCATATCTGGTTTTTCTATTTTAGAGAAGGAAAAAGAAAAGAAATGTTTACAAGGAAGACTTTGCATGCAGGAGCAATCTGGGTGCAAGGCTCTGCTATGAATGGGAGTTACTTCTGCTTCTTATTAAAAGGTAAGGGACACAACCAAGTTTTTGGCCTGACATCCTCTTTTCACGGGTGGAATACATTTTTGCTGATAACTTTTGTGAGAGCAGGCTGAACACACAGTAGATGAATTATGTTCTTGGGCCTAGGACTTGAGACTTGGAGCTTTCTCTTTTTGTAATCTTGTGATGTCAGGATTTTTAGAGGTCCTTTCTCTGTCACCTCCTGTTGAGTGGATGTTTATTGGTGGGAAAACTTATCTTAAGAGCTCTTAAGAAGATTTCATCAACCTAGTTTGGAAAAACGTTCTGAATTTCATCAGCAATGGCTTTGAACAAGAGTAAAGTCTTTGCGGGCTGGTTTCAGGGAAGTTGCCAGGCAACTGGGAGGTTATAGCTTGTAGTCACACCTGGTGGCCTGTGGACGTAATCAGCTGGTTTTGCTTTGCAAAGTAAAATAAGGAACGACTATGGTGAGATTGTCCAAAATGGAGTTTTTCCATGCTAGGGAGGAGTTCTGTGCTTGGCTGGGGTGATGGTGCTTGGCCATGGGTGCCTGGTGGCACCTGGGGCTACACTGTGCCACAGTTCAGCCCCTCTCCCCCAGTGTGCAGCATCAGGATGGACGTAGGAGCCCGGATTAGTGCGGGGAGTCTCTCATACTGTATTTTCTGATGGAAGGATAAAGAAATAAATCTGTAGATTGCGTGTGTGCTGTTTTAATTTACCACTTAGAGGATGAAGCTGAACAGAGTCGGTGGTTAATATAAATTTTAAAAAGATAATGAGATGTTTTTTCTCCCAAGCTGGCATACAATCTTATTTTCCTTACTCCTCCTCCTCCAAAAACCCCCCCACTAAGCTCTTGTCTCCGATTTGCTCAGAAATACAATATCAAACACCTCCTCTGTGCCTCTGATGTGTGCTCCAATCCATGTGCCACTGTGTTGATTCATCTGGAGGATGCCCGGCGTGTGAGTGGTTTGGCACAGTGTGGTACAGGAGAGGAATCTGATAGTGAGAAAGGCAGAGGCAACAGCATAATCATGAAGGATTTCTTCCCCTCATACTGCTTCTTGTTATTTATTCCTCTCTCCATGTTTCCCCTGGTTATTTCTCTTCCCGAAATGAAAATAACCTGGCAAGAAAACAATGTTTCCACTCCCATCATTTTTAGGCAAGGAACACCAGGCATGTTTTTTTTTAGCGTGCTAACTGACGGATGATTATTCACCAATATTTTTTGTTGAAGCAAGCAGGCTTGTTAACTGTGGTGACATTTTTAGTGATGCTATGATATCCCAGTGTCATTGTTGCTTGATTTATCAGTGTCTAAAGGATTATTTTGTTGAAAAACTTACCATGGATCTTGTGTTTAAGGCTGACTTTATATGCGCATGACTACAAGTGTGTGAATTTGTATGAAAATAAGGGACAGAACTGTTAAGATGCTTCTTCTGTTTTGGGCTTTTGGCTCTGTGTCATAAAATACAAACTGGAGCCTTGAATTTCCCTACTTTAAACTGGCATGTTAAAGCTAGAAACACTGTAATTGAGAGCAGCTCAGCCACAGCCATCCTGCAGTTTGCATCTATTTACTTCCCCTCTTCTCCAAATTCCTGGCTCACCTTCTCTTGTTCCTATACTTCTGCAGCACTGTTACTTGCAACCTCTGCCTCCCCACCTATCCTCCAGCTACAGACATGGGCCATGCCAAGTTGCTCACCACCCCCCACTAACCAGGCACCCCTTGGTCTGCTGCTGAGCCTCTGGCTTTTGACGTGGCTGCCACGGGTCTTTGAAGAGGTAAAGCCAGCGTGGCTGGAGGAGGGGGCTGGCAGTCCTGTTGGGGAGTCTGTGGGGGCACCCTGACTAGGAACGGGTGAGGACAAATAGGGATTTCATTCCCTTGAAGAGATAACACTTAGTGAGAGATCCCTTGGAGAAAAGCCTTGCTGAGGGGTTAGGGATGAGAAGCCCAGGAGCACTGCCCTGCTCCAAGCATTCCTTGCACAGCAGTGAAGGGGTGTCTGCGGGTGCAGCTCCGGCAGTCAGAGACTGAAGCAGTGAGTAGGACGGCGTGAATGCTGGGTACCTGCTTGGAGATGCAGCAACCACTGTTTGAAAAAAAAATAAATTCAAAATTGAAAAGAAGTGACCTTGATCCTTTTAAACTCAGTGAAAGTGAATGTGCTTAGATTTCTAGGGAAAAGGATGTTATTGGTAATTCAGTGTAAGTATATGAAAGCCAAAGGAGGTAAAGTTTTTTTCTTAATGAGGATAATTAAAAAGAAAAGCAGTCTGTAAATTGAATGCCAGACACAGAGCACCACAGCTCCTTTGCCATAGCAGAAGCAGATTTATTAACGGGGTGATGTGTCCTGTTCCTTTTCTCTCCTCTGGCACCCAGGTTTTCCTGCCTGGGTGAAACGTCTGCACTCCAGGCTTGTGTCATCCAGCTTGGGCTGCACAGTGTTGCTGGTACAGCCAGTGTGATATTTCCCCTTCCTTCCCCCCACCTCACTTTCAATGTGATAAAAACCTGTGGTTCTACCAGTCTTCAGCTCCCCCATCATCTGCAGCTCCCCCAAAACTCTCTGGGAAATTGAACTACTTTCCAGCACTCTGAATCAGGTCCACAGGATTTGTTACATTAAATCCAGACCATAAGGTTAAAGTCACATAGATAGAAGGGACAAAGCACCTTATTCTGGGTAGACCCTCAAAATCAGATCAGCTGTCAGAAAATAATTTTGTCCTGAGGAGGGAGGTGGCAAAAAAAGGAAGGCAGAGCAAGTTTTAGGGCCACTCGGGAGCCCTTTATGTGGGTTCTGGCCATTTAGTCTTCAATAAAACATGAATGCTTACCATAGCAACCACATCAGCCCTCTTCGAGATAGCCACTGCTTGAATAAAGACGGGTGTTCACTGAAGGAAATCTAACAAACACAGGTAGAGCTTTTACAGGGCAGTACAAGAAAACAGTCTCACTTGAGGAAGCAGATGTGTTCTTCCAGGAAGTGTGTAAGAATTAATACAATATGCTGCCAGTTTTCCCTGCCTCTGCTACATGCTTCCTCCTGGGAATTGCTGTTATTTGGGTGGCACGAGTGGAGGATGGCAACAGCGAAGAGGTGAGCAACCCACGTGGCCCTGCTACCTGCACTGCTGGGAGAGCTCGCTGCCCAGAATATTTTGGATCCTTTCCCATTAAAGCTTCTTTCAAACCCCCCCCAAGCACATTGAGTCACTGTTTTCCTGAAATCTTATGCCTGGTAGGTAGTTTCCTGAAGTGCTTTAATCCCTGCTTAATCTTACAGAAAGAGGCAAGCAATTTTGTAACATCTCTTTCTCAGGTATGTTCAACAAACTCTTCTGTGTCTTTTTATTCATGTGCCCCAAGAGCAGGCTGGGATCGCTCCCAGTAAGTATGTTTAGATATAAAATACTACTAGATCAACCTCCTGGAAAGAAGATGCTTTGATTTGTAAAACTGGAAAGAATGTTTATCTGGGCAGTATTAAATTAGTCACAGATTAATTACAATTGCCAAGTATTATTCATCTGTAATAAGAGTGAATTCTTCACTCAAGATTCATAGCAAAATAACATTATTTTTCAAATAGAAGTAATTTAAATGGAAGTAAGACCTTCTAATACCACCATCTGTACAAGTAAATTACTTTCAGAGTAATTAAATATGCATATCTGTGCTGTGTACTGTACTGATGAACCAAGTTTTATGGAAGCAATATGCTTAAAAATCCCTTAGGTATTAAAGATGAAGAACCCATGGCATTTTGCATTCATATAACCATGAATAAGAAAAATATTTTTTTCTACTGCATAATTTTGGAGAATATATTTTTATTAACTTTTCTAGGTTAATTAATATTTTTGCCAAATAGCAAATACGATCATCATATTTATTAGTCTGACATTTCACAGGGACTTAAAGCTCTATAAGAAATTTCAGCATTGTATGTGTCTGAATTTATGATTGTGACACAGTCACTCATCTTCTGCAGATTCCCAGGAAGCAGAGCAGTGCAGTGAAACCGAAATCATTATGTTGACTGAACTCATTACTGCCCGACTCGTCCCTCCATGAAATAGCACTGCTCAGCCAATTGGGATTCATGGTCACAGCCCTTCATGGGATCATCAGGGTTTATAGTCCATAACAAACACAAATACAGACAGGAACAATAACAGTATGATACATCTGATCTATTATTCCACCTTGTGAGGCTCTGTGGCGAGTACCAGAATAGCGACTGGCCACGTGTTTTCTCTTGTGCAGATGAATGGCACAGTCACGTAGGAAGGAGAAGCCGTGCCTCAGAACACAGCACTGTCAGCATGGTCTTGAGTGACTAAAAGCCATCTTTATGCTTGCAACACATTGTTCATGACTTATGTAAAGCACTGGTGTGTAGGGGAGCTTTGGAGGTTTGCTGGAAGCATCTGAACACCACGTAAATGCTTAGTTAAAGAACTACCTGAAGTCAGTTCTGTAGAGCACTTCAGAAGAACTCTGAAATCCCAGCAGGTCCACCCTTTCAAAGCAGCAAATACATCTGTCTACATACAACCGAAATGCAAGAGCAATCTCAAGCATAAAGACACACAGTAGGCACAACCTCTGTTTGCAAGTCAGCCGCAGCATGCTGCACAACGTGACTGGTCCTTAGATATTTTATGTCAATGTAACATTGCTTATGAAACATGTAGAGGTTCCCTGTCATCAAGGGATTTGGTCTGCCTGCAGCACTTTCACAGTTATCTTCTCAGATTAATTGCAGGAGGCTGGCAATGGATGGAGGACAATAGCTCAATTCTTTCTGCATCTGAAATGTAAAATAAGAAGTGGTGGCCTGAAACACAGAAAGAGGAAATGATGAGGGCTTTATTTCTTTACTCTAAGCCCTGTGCCAACATGTGTGAATCGGTATGTTGTGTCAACCCTTTGAGACCTGCTTATGTGTGTTTTAGATCATACTTTGAGATGCATGGAGGTGGATGTTTATGTAGCCAGGAGGAAAACCATCAGAAATATTGAATATTGAAAATCTGGGAGATATTGAAGTTTGACTTACATAATTTCTGACCTATAAGACCTATAAGGCCGTAGTTTGGTGACAGGTTCAGCTGCACACAGTCTAATCATGCACATATATTATGGTGGAGGTAGCTTGCATGAGCTTTCTTAAATTCTCTGTAAGTGTCACTGTCTCTTTTTGTCCCTGTTCTGTGTCTGAACCCCAGTTCTTTCCCAGTCTGCAAACCCCAGTATTTGCACATGCTCTGCGCCCAACAGTTCATTTTCTGGAGCTACTGCTGGAAGACCTAACACTTTTTTAAGCAGATTTTCTGTGAGGGTTGAGGTTTGAAAGGGAACAAAAGTGGGAATTTGGATGTGGATGTGCTGGGTAAATTCTTGACAAAGGAGATTTGGCAGGTAGCTGTGTGGGATTGCTCCTAGCAGGGCTGAATATGAAAGACTTTTTACATACTCCTGAGGAGACGTGATTTTCAGGTCAACATTTGACCTGCGATATGCAATATATACATAATGCTTATTGCTTTTGGGCAGGGAATTGCTTTGGCAAATTTAGGAATTACAGCGACAATGCAGGGACATATGTGAAAGAGACATAGTCAGAAAGAAAAAAATGAAATGTGACTCTGTTCAGCTTCTAAATGTTTGTGATCACCCTGCTATGTCTAAGTCCAGGTTTATGCTAAAACATTCTCAGACCAGCATTATTAGCATAATATAGCACAATTCCCAATAATTTGAAAGTGGATCTTCAATGTATTTGAAAACGCTAAGGTAGGACAAGGACATTAAAATCCTTTTTCCTTCCTGTGTAACAGTGTCTTGCGTTCGGGATGTCTTCAATTCTCACAGAGGCCGGAGCACTATTTTCCATAGCCTTTTCCCCCCATTTAGCTTCTAGTTACTTAGACAAAATTGAGAGAACTTTTTTACTTGTCGTGCTTTTAAAGCTTTAAAAGCTTTTGCTGAAAAGGTACCTATTTTCTTATCATTTTTTTCCCCCTTTCTCTAGAAAAGGGCTTAATTTGAAGTTCTTTTTTGGCAGCTGTATTTCATTGTGATACATTATGTCAGGGCACATCAGTCACATGAAGATTTATGGAAAAAAACATACCGTTTTTAGATGTCCCTCTCTGCAGTCCTCTTCAAAACATGGTGTTTTTTCAAGAAACTCAACTATCAACAGTGTTATGGTTCTCGAAATATTGTGGGTGTAATGGCTTCATCTTCCTCAATTATATAAATGTTATTTAAAGAAGGAATATAGAATTTAAGGTGGTGAACTTAGTAATTCTAAAAAAATTTGACCATTTTCACCTTTTACTGGTATTTACTTTTCAGTGTTGAGCAAGGGCTTCTCTTCTTTGTAACCAAGATAATCCTATGCTGTTCCTTATTTTACCATTAAATGAGATACATTCTGAATTCAGATGAAAATGAGGTACCTTGATGAAAGTGGGCTTCAGGTGTCACACACTAAGCATTGTACATTTCTCTTTGCTCTGATCCTCCAACACACATAAGATTTCACCTCTTCACCTTTGAACAAGATTGCACTAACTTTGATCTTTTCAATTTTGTTCAACTCCAGGGAAGGAGCAGCTACTTGAAACATGTTATCATTTAGACTTTCAGAGGTTCTTTAAAAAAAAAAAAGAAAAAAAAAAAAGGAGGGGAGAGAAAAAAAAACTTGAAAGCATGAACTGAAAGCTGTAGATTTTTAACTTGAGCATCAGCTTTTGTAGCTAGTGCATTATGGTTTAATATCAAAAGCTGTCTCCCCATAGAAGAAAACAAAATGTAGATTTATTTAAAAGCACACAGAATTGTTAAATATGAATTTCATTTTAGGTAAGCATTTTTCTGCAGTAGTAATGTGGGTATCCTTTCCCAGGTCAAAGCATAAGCTTTGTGTTCTTGCTCCTTTGCTTATGGCCTAAACCTATTATTTGAGCCTCTGTACTTGTGTGATATTAATTCATGATACTGACAGTTAATCTATTTTTATAACTGTTATTATCTGAGCAAAATAACAAAATAGATTCTTCATTTTCTCTTCAAGTCTGAGAGCATGTAATAGTGGGGAGCAAAGTTAAAAGTATGATATTTTCAAGACCTTACATGTTTTAGCAATATTCTTAAAATGATTATCACCATGTGCCAGTATGTTAGTTATTTTGCTATTATTTCAGTTTTATTTGGGTTGGGTTTTTTTGCTTTTTACAAGATTTTCACCCAAATAGTTAAGAATTTTAAATCACAGAGCACTATTTGGGCTGTACCAGCCCCAATGTGGCTCTGAAGTCCTAGGAAGTTTAATCAAAATTCTTATCTTGATGATTAAAAGTTTACAATTTTTTCCATTAGTTCTTTATTATTCTTGTTTAGTTTACTCAGGTTTACATTGTTTCATCCTTGTCTTCTCTGCTGAGACTGCAGTTGTTCAGGGAGGCTCATGGTAAGTAGCGCTTTGAGTCCATCCTCTTGCTCTATTTTGAGGTTGTCTTTGCACAGCAGTACAAATGGGGACAGTTGTCCCCTCCTTGGATGTGATGCTTATTGAATTTGCTTCCATTAACAAGCTGTTGGAAGCAAGTTAATGCCACATTAATTTACTCTTACATCTGATTTTTTCTGCCTGTTCTAAGGGTTGCTTAGACAACAGATAATTTCCTAAATAGTATCTCGCGAAAGGTCTGAAGTCCCCTCCCCCTCAAAGTGGAATTATGACCATTAATTCAAAAGAATAACTAATATCACACTAAAATATTAGCGACAAAAGAAATGAAGATGTTGGTACACAGGTAAAATTATTGACAGAGCTAATCTCTACAGAGATCCTTGACATTTTTACTTGCATGGATCAAGTAATATATTACTATTCATCGGCTGTTTATCCATGCTTTCTTGCAGTTTTCTAGGTGTCAGGCAATCCTGGAACCAGGGATCTCAAGTCACTTTTCATCCTCTGGTTTCCCTGAAACTTTTAATTACACATTGAAGTTACTGGATGTGTGTTCTGTTAAACGTATTTGCCTACAGACTCCTCCTTAGAAGCCTTTGATCTACCAGGAACTGAAGGTTCATTGAGACCTTGGTTTGTTACTTTTCATAACTCCTTTTGGCCTCATTTTCTCGTAGCTAATCAGATAACTTGAGATGTACTTGATTTTCTAGTCTTACCATTACATATACCTTTTGCAAGTGAGCCCTACTTCTAAGCTACTTCTATAGTAGCCAATGTCTCATGTGACCAATTGACAGCCACTTACCTCAAACATCACTGTGGGAGGGTGTGATAAAGCCATCTGGACTCTGGTAATGCAGGGCATTGGCAGGTGTGGCAGAAAACTTCAGGATCTCTAATGACAATGGGGTTAGTGCCAGTGTAAAATCAAAGTGGAAATGGCCTAAAAGAGCAGTACTGAGAGATTACTCACTGCCAATTTTGGGGAGAAAATATGACACCTTGTGAGAACTAATCCTTTTAGTGTTGCCCAGGTACCCAGTACTGCAGTGTGTGGCCAGAAATTATCTGTGAGCCAGCCATGGGCTATCACTTACAGACTTCAGGACCAAGAAAACCCTCTCATATCTCAGTGTCTGCTGGCTGTAGTTCCAGGCTCTGTCAGTGTCATAGGAATGATCTCTCTGTAGTTTCCTTCTCCGGACAGTTTGCTGCTGCCGGGAAGCACCTACAGAAAGTGCTGACATTTCCAAAGCACTCAAGTAGTGAGCACTGGTGACAAACTCATAGATTTGTGGGGGTTTGAGGTAGATGTCCCTATCCAGGTTTAATGACATCACTCTACGCCAGTTATTCCATTTTCCTAATTTTTTCGGGAAAAAGTGCAAAACCAAATTTTCAGTTCCTGAATAAAGGGTTACTCATTGTAGCACAACACAAAATTTAAGTAATACGTTAAAATTTTAGTTTTCCTGAGTATATGCAAAACAATATGATTGTAGTATATAGGACAGTACCTATCTTAAAGGAACTATTGTCTAGATAGATTTCCTTTCAGAGTAGTTGGTAGTTAAAAGCTGTCCTTACACCGAGGAAGTAAAATCCACACTTATTAGGCTCTTATTTCATCCTCTTCCCTATAGTCTCACCTTTTTGGCCCTGCTAACTTTCATGTCCATAATGAACTCCATTTAGCTTCCCTGCAGCAGGACCTTGTCTTTGTTAATCACTGACCCAGCGGTGTGAAGCTGCATAGGAGAGCGTTTTTTTTTTTTTTCCCCCGGATTTTCTCTACTTCCTTCAGCAGTTGTAACTTCTAAGAAACTGCAGAACAAACAAGTATAAAAGATCAGGAAGATGGCCTGAAAAAATAATGTTTAAAAGATGTCTCATTGTACTCAGTTCTCCCCTAGCTGCCAACTACAGACTGATGGCTGAAATCTTAGAAGGAGTTAATGAGATTAGACCTTTGGCGACTGATTGCTTAATGCTGTCTTCTCATTCAGTGTTGTCATGTCTGGGGATTTTTTTCTTTTTTCTTTTTTTCTTTTTTTCAGTAACCATATATAAACTTGTCGTGGAGATCAGCTGGGACCTCGTGGCAGAAATCTCATTTAAAACAACTGGAAATTACTTCACCTTGGCTCAAACCACAGCATAATAGATACCTTCTCCTCCTTCTCCAGCCCTGCTGTGAGTCAAAGGCATTTTCTGGGCTGTTACTTTCCTGTGCCAAACGACCTTGAGCCTCTTCCTGTTGCCCCATCTTTGCTTGGCTCAGCATGTTCATCCCTTGCTCTTTGTAAATACGCCTGCGTGCTCGCCTTTGCTGTGTTCCTTTTTCTCCACAGCTGAAGGTACTGGTCCTTTGTAAGGCACTGAGACTCACATGTTTTAGTTCATAAATGCCTGTAGTAATTTTCCACACTTTTGACAGTGAGGATTTTTTTCACCTTATTAAAAAAATATTGTTATTGTCAGACGCATAGCACTCGGCTACTAGTGTGTTTCCTTTCTGCCTGTGCTTGAAGAGCGAGGGAAAATTAGGTGGAAAAGTAGACTACGAGCATTTTATACGTGTTTTACTTGGACATAAATTTCCAGATTTGTGAAGCGGGGGAGAATCAGCCCACCGTGACTCACAGCACAGTCAGAGGAGCCCAGCCCGGGCTGTGTGTATCCTTACTAACAGGGAAAGCTGAAATGCTAATTGACGTTGCAATCTGCTTCAGGTCAGGTAAAGGTCATCAGAGCCCTGGAAATGCTTAATGCTTCCCATGGAAGCTTTGTGGGATTCCCAAGGATCCTACAAAGATACCCCAAACAAAGTATGTTTGGTTATGTGGAGCATCTCTGCAGGAAGCAGAGCTAGCAGAGTGGTGGCAGAGAGGCACAGGGAGGGCAGAGGTGTCAGAGGGATGGTGAGGCTGGGCAGAGTCATCACCCTTTGCTTTTTTTTTTTCCCCATGTTAAACACCATGTAAATACTCCTGTGAAACAAGGCTGGTACTCTTTGCTACCAATCATCTCCCAGATTTTAAAAAAAGGCTGCATCAGCCTTTCCCAGTGCTGAGCTCTAGGATAGATTCGAGCACAAGCTGAACTTAAGGGGGTGTGAAACGGGGCAGACAGAACACTGAGCGCTGTGCAACTTGCGAACGGTGTGCTGAACCCAGTTCATACCTTCAGCAAGGTAGTCTAGCATGTACGTGGCTTAAAAGCGTGTCTTGCTGAAATATAGGGGCTGTCTGTATATACAAATTCATGTGCATGCTGAAGTGCTCTGCTGGGTCGCGGCCAGGATGTTCAGCAGTGTGCAGGCTTAGCCCTTTCAGACGTCTCCAAAGATAAAATGGAAAGTAAGCGACAGTCAGTCCCAGTTACACGGAACACAGCCCAGTTTTAAAAGGCTACTTTTGATAATTAGGTATTTTGTGTACTGTGGCAAGATGTGAATTACAAAACCACTAATAATAATGTAGTTCAGTCAGGGTAGCCTTGAAATTAGACCCCTAGCAGAGAGGTTGCACTGTATAATGATAGTACAGTACCATTTGTTTCAACACATTTAGCACTTCAGAATGGGATTTTTTTGTTAAACACCAGATGTTCTAGTGACCTGAGTGCTGACTTTAAAAGAATACACAATAGAATAGTGTGTCAAGGTCAACGGCACAAATTAATCTGTATTATCATGCTGTCATATTAAACCGTATGCCCCATATGAAAAAGATCTATGGCCAGTGCTTTCCTTACGCGCAACTGTGTGGGGTGTTTCAGTACAGATTTTGAGTTGCCCAAGCCTTCAAACCCTCCTGAAAGAAATCTGATTCTCTGCTTTAATAGTTTAAATTGTAAATGTAAATTTCTTATAGCGCTGAGGGCTATGTGGGAATGTTACTGTAATCTCTCAGAACTGGAGAGACACACAGCAGCACAGTGAGAATTATGTCTGTTAATTGTAAATTCTGCCTTTAAGGACTTCAAAATAATAACCTGGGTAGCTTGGTTGTCTGCATTTCTCCTTTGACTTAAAAATGTGATAGGGCACAAAAGAATAATTGTTTACAAACATTTTAAATAATAGTTTACCTGAAATAGATGCTTTTGTGTCCATGAGGCCCCCATATCCCTTCTCTTCCCTGCCCTGTGACTTCTAAGCTATTGCTGCAAGATGGCAGGATGTCAATGCCCCCCAAATTGAACCTGTGATTTGTTTTTCTTTGATTTATGGGCTTGTAGTCAATAAACTTTATAAAGGAAAGTATCAGACTGAGCAATCAATCAAAGATAAGCAGATTCTTGTCCTTTAAAAGCATTTCACCCCAGTAAGCAAGGGCCTCATTCATCTTTTACAACCACTCTTGCAGCTTTCAGCTGAGAAAGAACTCACTGCTGACTACATTCCCTTCTGCTGAAAAGTCTCCTGTTCTTGCATCTGAGCTGAGATTTTTAAAATTCATTGCAGCAGTACATCTTCCTCCCATATTGTTTGCTATCTCTAAAAGGGTAGATTGTTTGCATGTTGTTACTAAAGGTAAATCTCTTTGCTGTGTAAAGAGGAAAAGGCTTATGTTTTAAAGCGTCAGAGGCATAGACTGTTGTTTTACAGAAAGAGTATTCCTTTTCTTTGTTATTTTACAAAACAGTACATAAAAAAGGTTACTATTTGTTTTTTTAGTAGTATCTGAATTTCCATTTTGAGTAAGGCAAATGTTATTCTGCATGTTTTGCTTCTCTGAAGCACAGATGGTGTGCATATGCAGATTGGTGATTTTTTAATCAAAACAGTGACACTTGGGAATATATGTAAGTATTGTAATAATGCATTAGTCAGGAGTGATGTTGTAACACACTGAGATCATACACATAAATCTAAGACACCATGTCTAGACACCCCAGGGAAGATGGCATGCCATGGGTTAGAGCAAGCATTAAGGAAGTGCAATATTTCAAATATGATGGGAAAATAATGCAATTTGCAGACTTTAATAAAACCATTGGGGAATTAATTTCACTAAGGATACACTCTCTCCCAAAACATCTATGTTTCTACATTTGCTTCACAGATAATCAGAAGGCAAGACACTGTACCTGCTATCTCAGGCATAAGCACAGTACGATATCTATGAATTGTGCTGTATCTTTAATATGCTGAATATGAAAATAATCCCTTTATAGTGCTTTAGGAGTATAAAACTGTATTATGCAAACAATGCACAGATAGCATAAACCTTAGAGATTCAGAATTTGAAGAGCTTATAAATTAATCTCATAAGTGTTGATTTGGGCATGCTCAGGGAGTGCGCTCAGCTGTAAAACTTGACCAACCTAACCCTCCCTGTTTTAATTATTAGCTTTTTGATTATCAAATATTAAATGAAGATATGCGATTTAGGACTTTTGCATGTATCATTTGCCTTTCTCTGAAAAGATTTTTTATTCTTTAAAGAAACCTTGCTATCTTTGCCTGCTTTTGGTTATTTGTTGTCTCTGTATAGCTCTTGGCATATAATTTTAATCATCCAACCGCCTTTTATATTTTTGCCAGCTGATAACTACTCACATGCAAGTAACTTTGCAGTACGGTGCCAGGAATGCTGTGATAAAAATGTCAATTTAAACCTGGCCAAGGATGACAATCATAACTATTTCCAAGTGAGAAACTTGAACAGAATACATAACACAATAGTACTTTTTACTTTCTGCCAGTGCAATATGTGGAGGAACTCAAGAGGTTCCCATAATGGTAACCCTTGCAGTCAAAACCCCACTTAACAGTTGGCTGCATTGGTATCTCCATCAACCTCATCATCTCTTGTCATCTGAAAGGCTGATAGCAGAAAATCTTCAATACAACTGAACATTTTCAATTAAAATATCATCAAGTCAAATGCTAGTTGTAATCAGTCCTATAAATTCTGTAGCCATAGAAATTGGTGAATGAGGGAGCTCAGATTTTGTCAATAGTGACAATGGTTTATAACCTGACCAATTGAACTCAGTGTCAGAAAATTAGATTCATATGTTAGCAAGGAGTAAACCCAAACCATTTGGTATATGCCCTCCCCTCATCTGCCTTTTCTTCTGGGCTATAAAGACATTAATCCAGAATTCTGTGTTAGGACAATAATGCAATGTGAAGATACTTTGAAACCAAAATGTGATGTGTTGAGACATAAATGATACTATGAAATTGTCAGGAGATTCTTGGAAAAGATGGGTTCACAGAGCTGGCACCATGGCATGGCAGCAGTGTTGTGAGGTCTCTCCTCATGCAGACCTGTAAATAGCCCACCTCCTCCTTCAGAAAATTGTAAACCACCACTTATATTTAGCTCTTCCCATTTCAAAGTTAGATTTCATCTTCTGGAATGTTCAGGAAATGTGAATAGGCCTCGGGGCTTGTGCAGGGGTAGAAATACTTTTGCAAAATAATAATAAGGAATAGCTTTCATGAATCTCCATGGAGATTTCTTCCCTCTGAGCATCTTTCAAGGTCTTTGTCACAGGCAGGGCAGAATATCTTTGTTCTTAGACTAGTCTTCCTGTTGTCCTCTGCCTCTTCCCATCTAGCTGATGCTACACAATTATTGTTAGCATATATATTATATTTATTATATATTCATTTGCAGAGTCCTCATTTGTCTTTCTCTTTCCTTCATTTTCTCTTACTCTGGAACTTGATCTTTGTTGAATTTCTGCTGTTTCTACTGGCACTTCATCTGTGTTAATTATTGTTATCCTTCATATTACGGTATTCAAAGTCTACCCACTTTAAACAGTATAACATAAAAATGCACTTATGTTTTAGTTTCATGATGCTTTTGCAAATATCAGTTCTTGTGAATGAAATTTATTAAAGTCAGGTTCAATAAACATAATCATCAGTTTGCTAGAAAAGAAACCAAATCCTGGATTCTTCTATTCTGTGAAAGTTACTGTAGCTTACTTTTAGCATTTTCTCCCTGTTAGATGGATCTTTGCTCTATTTCTTGGTACCCAGATAGAGAGTCTGTGCAGCAGCTCTGAGTCATATAAATTTTTGTTTATAACTCCTGGTTGTATCCCACTACGTCTGATCTTCAACAGCACACTTGCACTGCTGCTGCTCCTCCTCACGGAGGTCCACAGCAGAGAGACTGGGATGAGGAAGTTGGGCTTACCTTCTCTCCTAGTTGCCTATCCGTGTGCGGTTTGGATCAAAACATCCTATACATCCCGTTCTCGAGCTATGAGGGTGTAAGCGATGGCACTGTCATTAGACTGGGCTCAGCAGAGGGCCAGCCGTGGTTGGGGATGGGTCGTGCTGGGGGTGGGAGGCTCCCGGAGCCTGCCTGCTGCAGCCCCGTGGCCCAGAGAGCCTCGGCCTTCACCAGACGGTCGGAGACGGGCATTTAACCTGGTCATGAGGAACAACTTGTCATCCTGCTGGAATATCAAACGCTACACAAACCGCTTTAACCTTGCTTAACCTTTCACTGTGCTCCTCAACTAATGAGGTGAATGGGAGTTTTATTGGTGTTTCTTGACCTAGATCTTTTACATGACAGTTCTGCATATCTGAGCAGCTCAATGCCTTATGTTTTGTAAATCAATATGGCTTTATCTATCTTTTAAAAGCTAGAAATGTTTTTTTTTTCTTTAGGCCTACTATCACATCCTATAAATAATATTGATTTTGTTTAGCCTGAAAAAAACTGTTTAATTTTGAATTGGCTCACCTTGTTAGTCAAATACAGTTCTTGGATAAGTCCAAGCATGATTCTCACACATCACATTACTTTTATCCCTACGGTGTATGCAAACCTCATGTCAATAAATTGAGAAAGGGATCTCCTGTGCAGAAACCATATCTAAACTTTCAATTTATGGAAGTTTTTCAGACTCTGGGATTTAATAGGCAAACACAAGAAAGCAGTTATAGCAGATTGTTTAGCCTCATGTTACCTCAAACAATGCAAATGTTATAGGACAGTGATGGGAATGTGCAACATTAAGCAAGTCTTACATAGTCTTATGTGAATTACACTGGCTCAGCTAAAAGAAAAACTTTTAAATTGATTTTATATTTACATCTTCAATATATATTTTTCCTAGTTATTATTTTACTTCTCTTTTTCCATCCTTGCCATCCTTCCATTGATTGACGTACAAATACTCTCATTGCCATTTGCAATGTTCTGAAGTGAAGATTTCTAGACAAGAGAACAAACTACTAGTATTCAAGGTTGGGGTCATTGCTCCATCTGTTGTCTGCTGTGTTTGACACAACCAGTATTATACTGTATGTACAATTAGAAAGGAACAGTACCAGTTTTTTGCAGGTGCTTCAGACACTTCTAAAAGCATTTTTGAACATAACTTCTGACACTTCCTTGCCATGTGTTCAAGACTTCTGTATCAGTATTTTCTCAGTTTCTATTCTGAAATAAATTTACTTACATGCTTGATGTAAGTAAACCAAATTTTCAAGAGTGAGTCCAAGGAGACTGTTTTAAAATGTGTTTCTTGTTGTCCAACTCTGTAATAAGATTCTTATAAAAGCCTTTGGATTGTGTGGTAAATAGATACCCATTTAATCTGTTCACATACAAGACAAAAAATCCTGATTCAATTATCCTCTCATAGCAAGTGTTTGACACTTTAGGTACCAAATAGATTCTACAAAGTTTGACTGTGAAAGTGCAGAATCAATTCATATACAAATGCAGGTGTGATAGTGATTTTCAGGCTCATTTTTCATGTTAGCATTACACAAACGCAACCAAGGAAGTGATTAGTGCGTTTCTCTGCTGAACTTCTGAGATGTCAGTTTCTGTATAATTATTTGCAACTAGCTTTTCAATTTTACTGTTATTTGGCTTTCTCAGTTGGTCAGGACAAAATATCAGATTGATGAGTTACATTTTATGTGGGAAAAAGATATGAAATGCAAGATGGTCAGTCTGAGTTTTTAAAGAAACATTAGAGAAGCTAAATAACTTGAATTCTTAGTTCCAGAAATTAATGTATAATATTATTTTCCAAAGAGAAAACCACCTCATGGCTTTAAAAATGACTGCATGAAAAGCACATAAGTCTATTTTGGATAAAAACAAACCAGAAAATATTAATTTCTGCTTGCTGAGGGGATGCCCATATGAATTTGTGATAGGTGTCTAAATGCGGAGGTAAGTAATAAGCAGGTATTGACTTCTATTGAGATCAGTATCGAGATTTGTTGACCCAAAGAGGTTACAATTGACTTAAGAGTGGGGCAGTAAATCTTGTTATTGAACAAAAAGCTAAAGTCAATATATGTATTATTATAAACATTTTTCTTTTGGAAGAGATAATAAGGGCAGAGGGGTTTAAGACTTTAGATTTATATGGCCATGATAGTATACAGCTTCTTTTATTTAGTCAAAGGTGGGAAAATGCCTGGGGGGGGGTTTGAGGGTTTGGGGGTTTTTTTGTTTTGTTTTGGTTTGGTTTTTTGTTTTTAAAATGTATTTATTTTTAATACAGCTTCACCAATCATGCCAAAGCAGCAAAGCCTGCATCAGCTTTCACATCATAAACCCTTATTCTCATTGTTTTATAACTCAGCTATAAAGGTTATTTTCAGATTGAAATTTGGCCTGCAAGCTCTTTGCCTAAGAATCATTTTTTTCCCCAGAAGGGTGAAAGGAATAAAGATGATCTATTGAACTATTTATTGAATTTTAGAGGAGCACAGAAAACGCGTGTTGTGATTTTTATATAATTCAAGATTTAGATTGTATTCCTTATTGAATATTATTTTCTGCATAAAGCTAGGATTTACTTGATCATGTAGGTGGGTGCTGCAAATATTCTTTCAGTGCTTTCAAATGCTTGCTAATATTAATCCATGCCTTGTATTGTAAACAAGTATTTTTATGATTCTTATATTTTAGTCCACTCTATTATGCTCTGGTCAGTACATAATATTCTAGGTTATTGCTTGGAAAAATAAAGAGGAGACAGAGCACAGAAGAAAACAGAAATCCATCCATCTGAAGACATTAAGCTTATTAATTAAAATCACATACATGCCATAGGGAGAGTGACTGAAGAAATAACTGTTGAATTGCTATTTTGTAACGTTTATATCTGTTAGTGTCTTGACTTTCAGTAGAAATGATCCTTCAGTAACTCCAAAATCCTCTAACAAAAATAATTTGTTGTTTTCCATTGCAGAAACCATCTGCCTCTTTCTTTGGTTCACAAGACCCTCTTATGTTTCTCTGGATTCAGGAACTTGTACTAATTTAGGAGACTCACTGAATCTCTTTAGCAGCACAGTCTACGATAAATGCATCAAATATATTCTCTGCTCTTTGCACTGGCTTGCTGTGAATTTAAAAACACAGCTTGCCTCCCTTATCTTGGAGGTATCTGGTGGCCTGGTCGCAGTGCAGAGAAGACTGCGTGAGGCGCTCAGTGCAGCCCCAGCCCACGGTGGCTGTGTCGTGCCCAGCACGGCTCCGCTGGCAGCGCCGCTCTCTTTGGGCAGGAGGGAATCTTCCTTCTGCAGAGGGCAAAGACGAACTACCACCCCGTCTGAATCCTGGGCTCAAGGTCTGCTCTGCTCGCTGGTGAGGTGCCCTCTGGTGCTGACACTTGGTTCTGTCGCCTTCTATGCTCCCACACTGGTGGCATCACTTGCAGTGGCGTTCTGAGCCATGAATTACTGCACTGTGGCCGATGGCCAGGACCTTTGCCCTCCTTGGAGCAGTTCTCCTCCTGTCTCTGTATAATCTCCTGGAAATATCATCATGGAAATTATCTACTCTTCTGTCAGGCCTCAGCACGTTGAAAGAGACCTTGAGAATTGTATCTCCTGCAAGAGCAGTATTTCCAAATTCCCTGCCAAAAAGAGACTTATTTTGAATTGAATACTATTTCCTCTCTCTATTTATATAGCAGTGTCTGTTCTGGAAATGTATAGGAGGGAATGGCAATGGTCTCATCCTCAGTTTTGCCCTGTGAAAACACTCTTTCTCTAAATAAAACAAGGTGGCCTGGAGGTCTTAGTTTTCTATAAGGCTGACCATTGCTTTGGGTGCTTTGACTTTTGTCCTTCAAGTAGCAAAGAGTGAAAACAGAAAAAAAAATTTTGCAGTCATTAAAAGTGTCATAACTACATTCTTCTCTGTAACGTGGAGTGATCATTGATACTTACAGCATATCAATAGTGCATCTGGCTGAGGATGCTGGTGTTGGCAGACTGTGCAGTAGCCTTCCTCCCAAACCTGAACGAGAAGCTCAGCTTGTACTCTTACCCAATACGGACAAGCAGACTGGGACACATTTGCTTATTTCACCACAAATATATAAATTTCTCTGAGCTTAGACAGAGAAGATCGCTATGAAGAAGTTTGGCTTATAGTATCTTGAGCTCCAACAATAGCTCAACCAAACCTATGGAATCTCACACCATGTCTGAGTCTTTTCATTCAGTACGAGATAATGTACTTCAACTTTGTCTGCTAAAGTATATGGATCAATAATTTCTTTTTAAAAGCACACATGTCCCTGGAAGTACACTAGGCTTTCAGAAACCTCAGCATCTGGCTGTGCTTTGCACACCTTATTGTGGTTTCAGTCTGTAGACACTGATGTGTTTAAATTGGTTGCCATTTCCAAGCTATTATAGAGGCTGTAGATGAAAATCTTCTGTAGCTACAAAGTGCCCACAGATTTATTCAAACCTACTGAAACTTCATTCATTTCCATTCCCAAGACAGTTTCCAGCCTTCGCCTATGGATATACATGCTGTTTAATGGCACATGAATTAGCATGTCTGCTTGTTGGCACCAATGTGGTAATGGTGGCAGTGGCTGATAAAGGTCATTAGGTGGAAAGAAAGGATCTCAAATAGGTTAATGGTGAAAAACATCTGAATTTAGTAGGAGCAGATCTGTGAACATAAAATGAATCTTTAATGTGTTGAGCTTCAGCATGGTCAGGTTCTGGCTTGTGGCTTCTTGTTGTGGGGAGATTGTTTTAAATTCTGCTTTTATGTAATTTTGTTTTAAAAAATCACCTGCTTTCTGGTGTATGAACTGTCTAAACGACTTTATGTCTGCTGGTCTCTATTTAAACTGTGCTTATAGCAAGTGAATTGTAAGCTGGATTTGTGAAGTAGAAGGGAAAATCTACTTACGATGGCATCCTTTTCCTGAAGCTTATGCAGGCCAAGTCTGCTGCTTCTGAAGGAGATACATCATTTTGAATATATGCAATTTAAGCACAGTATTAACAGATAATACAAAAATATATATTCAACTAATAAATGTTGGGCTGAATGTCCCATCTGAAAATGACAGCTTCTTTTCTAGTTTGAAAATAGTGCTTCTGAACTCATTTTCTCATGAGTACACCATTGTCTACTTTGGTCATAATAAACTGTTTTTTATTTACAATACCAGGTAAGAAGGTATCAGAGTAGTGCCATGCAGATCTATAATGTGGTTTTTAGAAGAAATACGCTAGGGTGATTAAATGGGGCTTATTAGTGTTCTCAAACACACCCAGATGGATTTAATCATAATTTGCTCTTCCTGATTTTCCACTGTTCAAAAATTACTGTGTTTAAGTTAGAGATGTTCTACTCTCACCATTGTTTGTCAGAGTGGGATTAATAGTAGAATAATGTCAAGCCAGGCAACCTTAAACTGGTAAAGTTACTTACTTTTTTAAAAAGAGATGGGATTAGTGGGTTATGTGGGTGAAAATCTTTCCAGTACCACAAGCCTTCTAAGCCCAAAGAACGTTTTTATTATAGTCAGTGGGGGATGTTCAAACAATGAGAAGTTGAAGAGCAAAAATGTGATTCTAGCTGATTCTTGATCTTGCTGGGGGAGGCTGTGCTTTGATTTCTTTCAGGAAAGCACAGTGCACACCTGTGGTATTATATAAAACATTACATAATTATGAGAATAACACCCTGAATTTTCTCCTCCAGCTCTGGCCCAGTCTACCTCTAATGAAGCCGCAAGTGTGTGGTGACTTTCATTCAGAGCTGTCTTTGTGGATTGGCTTGCAAGTGTCTGAATTTATATGTGTTGCCCTTGGCATATATTTTCTGGTGTTGCTTTTGGATGTTTCAGGGAGAAAGCCTAATAATGTTCCCTTAAAATAAGTTTACTATTCAGGCCAGATTGTTGTCTTTTCTTTTCTGCCATGCTTGCAGCCTAATTGTATTTAATATCACAGTTCAAGGCTTTCCTCTCTCTGCTCCTTGTCACTCAGAGGTATTTAAAAGAGGATTTAAACCAGCTATTTTTTGTACTTAATCCTTGATCCCTTCTGCCCGCCCCCTGCCCAAGCTTGCTCATTCACTGGAAATAGCAACCTATGTCCACATTTTACAGCTCTAGTTTATAGTAATTTTGTCTTATACCTTTGGAGTATAAATGATTGTTCAATTCAGACATTCAAAATGAAAGTGAAGTTGCCAGTGGAAACGGGTGACTCATTATACAATGAGTGAGTACAAATAAAAAGGTGCCTGAGTATAATAATCAGAAGATATTGACTTTTGTTGAGGTCAGGATCACAATTTATTAACCCAAGAGGTAAATATTGACTGAAACTTTGGGCAGCTTTTTTTTTCCTCCTTTCCTTATAGCCCAGAGAAGACAGTAGAGGATTTACTAAATAACTCCATCTGCCTGCACAGTGAGATGGAGACTTTTGCATTTTGCCTGCAGTTTTATGCTCGTCTTTTGTTCTAGCTCTCCCAAGGGCAAAACGATTTATAGCGTATTTTAGAGGAATATTTAAAATCATGCTAATTGCTGTTTCTTTGTCATTAATTCTGCTCTTGACAAGCCAAAATCCTTCTCCTGAAACAGGTTTTGCTTCTGAGCACTTCTTCAGATGATCCCAGCTCCAGACTGGCTGTCTGCATTTTCTCATCTGCCCTGGCCATTGCCCTTTCTGATGTCTCGGGGACCGTTTTTGTGTGTGTGTGTGTCTAAAAACACCAGGGTATTGTAATAGACATCAGAAAGATGCCCTTGGGGATGATGACTCCTTGTGCTGCTGACATTCTGTTCACTCTCTAGAAAGGGCTTTAGAATCAAATTATTTGCCAGCTGCAGAGACCTTCATTTGGTTAAAATGAACCCCTGAAAGTGGTATTCTGCTTTCTTACTGGGAAAACCAGGCTTTTCCAGGTTTCCTGCATCTCTGACTCCTCCATACTTCCAAGGGGGCTGCAGTGTAGCCTCCATCCTCAGATGTTGATAAATGTGCCATTGACATAGGGTGACAAGTCTCTCAATACAACTTCCCTGTACTCTTCTACGCTAAAAGATATGTTTTGGATTCCTGGGGCAGTTATGAGCCTTTTCAGAGCAGGGCACTTACCTGCTTTAAATTCAAACACATTTTTCGTTCGTGCTTACCTGTCAGGTTTTTTGTTACTAGCAATTTATGGGATGCCAGTCATGTGTCTGGCACTTCGCAGTGGGTCTGGTCCCTGCCCCAGGAGCCACATGGGTGCAGAGCTCTGGCAGGGCTGGCTGGGGACCAAGGGATGTTGGCTGCCAGATGCCATCTCACAGCCACTGCATCCCTGCCACCACACCTGGGCCATGTTTGCAGCCTGTGATCTTGCTGTCTTCCATACTAACAGAGGTGGTGTAGTGAGAATTAGTGTGACTTTTCTACTCTTACATGCTAATTTATTGATTTGCTTCTTTTCTGTCCTCCCTCTCCTCACTCTTCTTCTCCTTCCACAGTCATGTATTTTGTCAAATAATCTGCTGCTTCTTTCTTGGTGTCTTGGTTGCCCATTGTCTTGTATCTTTGCTCCTGCATCCTGCTCAGAGTAAGATTTTTTTGTTGTTTAGAGTTTGATTTACATGAGGCACGCCAGGCAGAACTGGATTTTCACACAATTTTAAATATTACAAAATAACTCCAGTGAGCTTTTAGCAGGAGAGGGCTGCTTAGTGAGCATTGGAAACATGTTTTGAATCTGCTGAAAAAATCTGTCTGTGAAAAGGGGACTGCAAAGTATTAGTATCAAGTTGTTATATATGAGAGCAAAGTCTTAAACTTTGTAATCTGTGGATTTTGGTGGAGGTGTGAACATGTGCATAGCAAACATAAGCCTACTGGAACTAAGCTTTTCCTCACGACCTCTGCAGAGCCTTCAGAATGGATCCACAGATTCCTGAGCATTCATGGACCCCAGACTGGAAGCCACAGCCAAAAATCAGTTTAATGTTCTGTGAGGTCTGGGAGGATCTTTCCTGCTGAAGCCCACGTTACAGCTTTGCTGAGCTGAGGAAGCTGCCCCGAATGGTGACACAGCTGCTTAAATCACTCTGTAGTATTAGAGACTCTAGTGCATCTGCTGCATCTTGGAGACTCCAAGTCTGTTCTGCACACTTCTACGTGTCTGACTTGTGTCTGGTGTAATGCAGCCTGCATGACCTGATCCAGAGACTCCCATTACCTCTACCAATGAGGCCCATAAAACACTTTTGGGCCCAGACCAAAGTAAAAGGGCCAGAGAAAATGAGTTTAAAAGCCTGAGCGCATATCCCCATGGACATAACAGTCCACGTCACAAAATTTATATACGTAATTTGAAATAATTGGCAACTTTAGGAAGCAAAACAAAGAGGAAAATGGAGCTACTTCAGCTGATTATTTACGATCACCTTTTGTCTCAGATGTTTCTGCAAGGAAAATCTTGCCTGTTTGGTAGTTTAAATCACTAATGCCGAGGCTGAACTATTCTGTTCTCCGCTCTAAATGAGACTAATACATTCATTGTCTATTTAACAAGTGCGTTTGCTGTATTTTTAAATTTAAATGATGTCTCCCTTTATTTCCAAATGCTTAGGTGAAGACTCCCTCCCCAGATTCTGCTACCTCTCAGTTGCCCTCTAAGTACTTCATATGAAAGGTCATAGGCTTACAATACTGACTCCTTGCAAAGTTCAACTGGCTCTCTGTTGCAGGATAAAGCCATTCCCCATCTCCGTAGCAAGGGAGGTCCCCTGGCAGCAAAACAAATGTGGTTAGTTATGTGTGGCATGAACCTCAGCTGCAGTGGGAGCTGAGCTCCGGAAAACATGTAATGGTAATGTATCGAGAATTACAAGGCTAACCCATCAGCCTCTCTCAAGAAATTTAACTCTGAAATGTTTTATTTTGCCTAGGGAAAGTCTATTTGGGTCTATCATCTGGTTTCCAGGAAGGTCCAGCGCTCCCCCCTCCCCTGCTCCTTAGCAGGACGGATGGCATATAAAGAGGTCAAAGAGACTGCCAGTGTCATGCCATAAATCAGTGGTTCAGCTTAGAGGAGAGCCCAAAAGGCTCCTGCTCATCTGGTGTAAACTGACTCATTCTGCTGCAGTCAACAGAGGAGACGTGACAGCTGCAGATTTGCCCCAAGAGCTTCAGAATTCCCACTTTAGATTTGTCTAACTGGTGTTTCAGATACTCTTTCTCTGCCATCAGTGGCAGAGATTTTATTAATATCCTCCTAATAAATATATTTCAGCTGCAGCTTCAAAAGATATCCATACTTTCTTCCCTGCCCACAAACAATATATTACGCATATGTGATTATAAAAATACCAGTAGCCAATTTAGTTTAATTTAAATTTAGATTTTGCCCTAAACAAATACTGATGTGCCCTGTGTATTTTTACTGCCAGATCATGATTTACTAACTCCGTTTTGGGGGTTAAAGAGAGCATGACCTTGCCCCATATTAATATTTAAAGATTACCGTGCACATGAAATCAGATGCTGACACAAGTCTCAAAGGACTAAGAGGTTTTTAATCTTTTGAAGAAGCAGTGCCACACTGAAATATGTATTACTACATTCAAAACAGAGCATGTAACAAATGTCCCACTAGCAGGCATCAGAGACTGCAAATTTCATTCAGTGTAATATGGTTCACAAATACAAACTTTTTTCCAGAAGGGAAATTGCAATGCCACAAAGGCCAACGCTTGACACCATAGCAAAGGCCAGCAGCAGCATCTCAGACATTGCAGTAAAAGAGTTTGCCATCCAGTCCTAAATGCAGGAGCCATTTAGTGCCCTTTTCAAGGCAATACATGGATTTTACTCTTTCAAAAAGGTGAAAGTTTACTTACATTTCTGTACAAATGCAATTTAGAGCAGTTTGGGAACCATGTGATTCTTTGTTTTTGCAACAGCACAAGCCTAAAATATGAAAACCTTCTGATTTTCTTTTAATACAGTTAAAAGGAAAGCCGGAGCTGTTTTAATAGAAAACAGAAACAGCTGATGTTTAACATAAATGAATAATTTTACGCCTTTTTTAAAGCACAGTTATTTTCTTAAAAAAAAAAAATCTAGCATAGCCTATCAGCATTTTTAACTCATGTCTTTCCAGTACACCTAAGCTTCAAACAAAAATATGAGCTAGCAAGCTGTAGAAGAGACTAATTATTTTCTCATTGCATTTTGAGTGTACTCAGTTTGTACAAAAATGCTATAGATGAGATCTCTTATTACAATAGTTCCTGTGTTTTCACAGCACCATGGAGGTGTTACAGAATTTGAAAATCATGACTGAATAGTTCTATCCAGTCTCCTTTCGGGTGGGTGGCAGAGATGGCAGCCTGCCATTCCTGGTCTCTTGTATCGTATTTCTGACAGGTGATTGCAGACTGGTGCCTCTGGGAGCTCGCTATGGTGCTGGCAGAAGGCACCAGTATTGTTTGGAGGTAGTTCAACCAAATGTTAGATTGATGTAAAAGAATTTGAGTACTAGAGGTTTCCAGCCCTGAGGAATTAGGAGCCTGTGAAGGTGCTTGTTCATTTCCAAATCATCGGCTGAGAGTCACCGTTATGCTTGCTGATAGGTTTATATCCGATTGCAAGGGTCACTAAGGGGTAAAGGAACTAAACCTGTTGTTTGGAAGTTATGGAGACAGTGCTGGAAAATCTGGTGCAAGGAGAGCAAGAGCATCCCTTCTTGGCGATGCAGCTCTCCGTGCTGTGGGGCGCTGAAGGCTCCCAGCTGACCATCCTCTTGGTGTTGGCTGTGCTGTTGAAGCCGCACTGTTGTAACCTAACCCTCACCTGGCCACTGCACAAGCAGGGTACACCTTCTTTATTCCCTTTACAACCATTAAGGCCTTTTAAGGTTCCTTTTCCCTTAGCATGTCTGCCCCAGTCCCATCTTTCTCCCGTCTGTCCCCTCCCTAGGCGAGGCAATGAGGAATGGGAGCAGATGCCAGAGAAACGTGCACCTTCTGATTGAGTGTGTACATAAAAGGGGACACTAAAAACTGCGTGGACACTTTTGCTTTCAGTGCCTCCCAAACATTTGCTCTTATTGTAATACATTTGCCAATCAGTTAATCTGTTTCCCTCTAAATTTGGTTGTCTTGTCAGATTTTTGTGGGGACAACATTTATTAGAAGTTTTTTGGTCACTGTAATCACAATTTGTTCTGTTTTATCCAAAATGAGTGGTTTTCTCAGCGTGACTTACTTAGAACTTCACACTGCTAAGTCTCCAAAAAAGAATTTCAGTGAGTCATAAGTGCTGCAGGATAGCATGATGCCCTTCTACAAAAAACAACTACAGATGCATTAAAAAAAAAAAATTAGAATTTGAGAATCTGAAGTTCTGTGCAAAATCTGCAACACTTTTATTATCAGCATTGCTGATAGTACAAATGGGACTGAAGCAACTGATAAGTGTTCTGGTCCAATGAATTCACCTACTGCTTATGATCCTTCCAGTTGTATTTTTAACTGTTTTGGCATTCCCCATTAAATCTCCCTAAACAGTCTTCTTGCTGGTTCAGTGCTCTCAACCACGAAGCTTGTGAGTTTGTGAGGATTTGTACTTGATCATGAATGATTCATGAAATGAGCTTAGAAAACTAAGTTAACATCTTATTCAATGCTGAGGAAAAAAAAGAGCATCTTCTCCCATACTCGTAACAACTTGGCTAAAAAGGAAGAGTCTCAATGTCTCATTTTAAACACTGAAATTCAGAGCATCTGTTGCCTTTCCAGCTAAACCTCATCTCTACTAAGAAGCAAGAGGAAGCATTTTAATTTACTACTGTAGCTGGTTTTGTTTTTCATTCTGCTAATACATTTGACCACATACCAGCACGCACAGCCGGGCTTTTGGGGCGCAGCTGACAGCCGGGAGCTGCCCATGCTGCCATTTCTCACTCACATTTAATAATGTGTTGGATTTTTATCTAAGAACTATAGCTGAAATCAGTTGATCTTGTTTTCATTTGTTTATCGCTGAACCTATATCTTCCTTAGGACAACAGAAAGCCGAAACCCTGGGGTGTTAGGTTCTGGTGCCTCTCTTTCCCTCTCGTCTCCCTTGACCTCTCTGTGCACGGCAGACAGAAATGCCCCATTTCCGATGTACTCGCGTGGCATTCATAGCCTGGGAACATACAGCACTATTTCCCTGCTGTGCATATTCCATACAGACGATGTTTGAGTCTTGGTTTTCGCACCAGCAAAATGGGGATAATTGTGTTGCTTTGATGTACTGATAAAAGTGCCTTGTGAGAGCTAAATATTTCTTTGTGGAACATGCTATAGCATGTTTGGAAGCTCTGTATAGAAAAGGGTAGTAGGATGACAGAGACATGGATCTGATGCAAAAATATCAGGACGAAGCAGAGAAGGAGGTTCATGGTTATTCCCTTGCTGTCCTTTGTCTCCTATTCTGCAAAAGGATAAGGATTTTTTCCTTCTCTGAATGAAAAGAAAACACAGCATACATCTAGGGACACCTGCTGAGAGAATAAAACACAATAAACATGAGTATGGTGAGAGACATATTTTGCTTGTACAATAGACATTTTGATCCAGAGTTACAGAAAGTTTAAATGTAACCCGTAAATTAAAATCAATTCAAATGCTTTTGTTATTCAACCTGAGATTTTTTTGTTGTGCTTTGGGGTTTTTTTAAGCCGAAAAAGTTTTGATCTTGTGGTTAATAGAGTTATGAAAAAAAAGAAAGTTCTTCTAAACAAGGTCTTCTAAGATGTCCCCTGGGACTGTGATTTTAAACTGGTCTTGCATTAATTGCAGTTTCTCTGGCTGTTTGTTAGGCCATTGCCATGCTGCGTTAAGGTCTTGATGCTTTTATCTAGCCCTCCCCTATTCTCTGTTTGTTCTTCAGCAAGGATGAGAGGAACCCTTACAGTATGCAAATACATAATGCTTTCTATGCTTCTTTCTTTAGACATAAAAGGATTTTTTTAAAAAGGCAAGTTGAATACATGGCAATAAAGACATAAATCTTCAGAAGCAGGCAAGCTACACTCCCTCTGCACTTCACAAATGAAGCATGGTTTTTGCAAAGAAAGAGTTTGTTAGGAGAACCAGAGGAAGCAGGATTTCCATAATGATTTGCAACAAAAAATTCTGTAACACATGGCACAGTATTTCCTTCAGAACTGCAATCCCCTTGGGACCAAATTCTTTACTACTTAATCACTGCAGTAATTAGAGATGATGTTGGCAAGTGTTCATTGAATGTTGTGTCATTTTACATCTTAAAACATTTTGGCGTTACTTTCCATTTCCTTTATTTGGTGTGTTCTGGTCCATCCCCTGGATGATTAGACGCAGCTGGCCTTTGCTTTGGGACCAGGTCAGTTTTGCAATTAAGAACTGTGTTGGTCTGCATTGATAAAAACAGGGACTAAATAATTCTATTTGTGGTTTATAAATTACTTTTCCACCAAACATTTTTTATAATGACTTGTACACAAGAGACTTGATGTGAAGCAAATCTGAGTGAAACAGAGGATTCCAGCCACAAAAAATGGCTCTGTCCTGCAGTGAGCCTTCAAATGTGGAAAACTGCAGTAACAAAGTATGAATGAGCATCAGTCTGGATCAAGCAGAGTTCTGTAGATGGAGAATAATGTTGTAGCATCAAACCCATGTGTGGGAGGTGGCCGTGATTGCAAGGAGTGCCCTGGGGAGCACGGGCGGCAAGTGGCACCCACAAGCAGCATCCACCTAGCGCTGCTCCTTCCCTCTCCACTGCTCTGCATAGGCCGGGCAGCGCGATGTCAGATGAAGAGAAATGGAAAAATGAAAGGGTTGTTCAACCCCTAAATCTGTCATTTGAAACTTCTGTTGATAAGGTGGGGGGGGACCACTGTGGTGGTGTTAATAATACCTCTGGAAGTAGTGCAGCCTGACTTCTGTCTGCTTTTCAGGTCTGTGCCTGTAGTTGCCACAGGAAAGACTCTTCTTACAAGGTATCATTATAGCTGAAAACTGCATGTGTACCTTTCAGTTTCCTAAAATCCAAGTATCATTAACTATGTTGACTGACATATCAAGGCAACAGTGCACAGTGGGAGGTCCCGGCACTACTCTTGTAGGTTTGGATTGTCCTTTTACACTCTAGATCTTAATCTTCGTTTTCCAAAATGTTCGTGTGTCTGTTACTTTCTTAAATAGGTTTTGATGAGGCCCTAGAACCTTTCAAAGGTTACATGTGGAGGTGCAGTAATTGCCTGGCTGTGGTGCACACTTCTCCCTGACTGCATGTGTTTGAGCACCTTTTCAGCTGAGCAGGCATTGTGGTGTCCCTCATAATTTGCTTTGCTCTTGGACAAAGATTATTTCCACTTTCAGTCTCATTTCATACAGGCTGAAACAGAAAATTCATCACATATAAAGTTTATTTTAAATGACAATTTGTGCGACTAATGACCTTCTAAAAGTCAAGGTGGTAGACTATAATGTCTTTTGAAATGCTTTCAGAGGAGAAAAACACACAGTAAAAATTATACGACAAACATAAAGAAAGGGAAAAGAAAACAAACTTAGTAACATAAGCAAGCACTAGCAGCCATTATGCTTTTAAATTATCTCTTCACAACTCACAAATCTTTGCTTTGACTCACACACACCATACATCTAGCAAAGAGAGAAATAATATTTTTTATTGCCACTCAATTATAATTGATATATTACTGTATCATTTTAAAATGTGTGAAAGCTGAAAAGTACACAAAAAAAAAATTTTAATGGCAGGCAAGGAACAGCACACAAAAAGTGGTAGAACTTTCTAAGCTAGTTTTATATACATCCCCTTCTCCCCTTATATGTATGTTCTACGGGCAGACAAAAGGTACTAATGAAAATTGGTAATGTGTAATAGCTCAAAACCGACTAAAGAAAATTACCTCTCCTTTTAATTCTGCCTACAAGCCTTTTCTGCAACATTGATTATTTTTCAGAGGTAAGTGATAGTATCTATTCTTTCTGCAATTAATCCATTTGTTCATTTTGCATGGTGGTTTTAGAAATCCACTGAGGTCCAGAATTAGCAGGATACTGGTAACTCTAGAATAAAGCTAATTCTGTGAAAGTTTCTAAGAAAAAATCTGGCCTAAGGCTGATTGTGCTGCTGCTGTGATAAAGACATCTATTAGTGTATTAGTTGCGTGACATACTAGAGGACAGGTTCCGGAATAATTTGAAACTAGATTTCAGATTGCAGCTGGCCCATTGCTTCCTCTCTCCAACACTTGCACTTAAAATTCTAGAGCAGTGGCTAAACAGCAAATGCATGACAAAACCACTATTTATGATTTTGTTTGCTACCCTTAATAATTTTGATGTTCCTTTTTTTCTTTCATTTCTGAGTCTGTCACTTATCTATATCTTCCAAGCGATGATGCTAGTTTTGTGCTGAAAGTTGTATCTCTCAGTCTTTGTACATTTATCACATATGCTATTCTGATACGAAATGGGAGTGTGTTTTTAAGAATTTTTATGTAGACAATTCAAGCACTACTTTCTTTTCTATTTTTCCAGTGCAAATGCTCCTAAATCACCATGAGGCAGAAGGTATCGTGGGAGCACCTTAAACAAAGCACTGACTGTCTGCACAGAGGGAGTGGTTGCAAGGCCAGGTACCTTGATAGTGTGAATGTGAGTATAAGAGCACTAGATGTTCCCAGATATAGTGGCAATGGTATAATATAGACAACGTTCTGTATCTTACTTTGCCTGGGTTTCCTTTTAGTGATCTTACATCCATTGAATGGATTAATAGCAGCAGGATGTGCCAGTCCCTGCTGTTCAATCTCTCCAAGATGACCAACCCTCCTTTGTTTAAAAAAAGACTTTGAAAAGTGTAAGCATGAGTGCTTACAGCTTGGCTCTGCCCAACAGCCCCTGTCACTGGACAAACCACACATTAGGCAGTCTTTGGAACCTCAGGGGCACAGACCTTGTCACAGGCTTGCTCCCTCATCATGCACCAGGAGCCAGGATCCAGATGAATCCAGAGGCAGTGTGGGCAACTGCCTGGTCCTTGCCTCTAGGAAGAAGGGGAGACTACATTCTCCAGTGCTCTGCCAATGCTGTGTGCTATTTACATATATATATACACATAAATGTGTACCTCTTTGGTAACAATAAATATCTTCTTGTAACACTTGAGTTAAAAATCAGCCTGGAAAGACAAATTACAGAAATACAGCTGACCTCACTAGGTTTTCTGCTTTTAAGCTCAGGATAGGCTTTGTTACTAGCTGTGGGAAAACAAAACAAGCCAAAGTGCATCCTTTTCTCATTGAAAAAAATGACCTATTTTCTCTTTTGGGGTTCACAGACACCCTGCTCCAGGCCTCCCCAAAAAAGAATCTGGATTCCATAACAAAGGTAATCATAAACTAGCCTCTGCTTTTGGTCACTTTAAATCCACATGGTATTTCATACACTATTCTTTGTGCTGTCAGACGTAGAGGAATTCTACTATGCTGCAAAAAACCCATACACTGTAAAAATGAGCTTTACTTTTAAGTCATGTCACAGTAAATTGCCTTTGAGTGCGTTATAAAAAATTGTTATACTTCCTGCAAGAAGTTTCCTATACTATTTTTTAAATTTCTATCTGTTGTTTCAAATGATAGAAAAATCTGCAAAATTTGAAATTATGTTTGCCTATAAAAGCAGTAAGTTCAGAAATGTTCTCTATATTTTAAATGCATTTTATATGAAGTTATAAGTTACAACAGTGGCACAATTTCCTGATGAGTTTTATATAAATATGGATTAAGACAAATATAGCAGGTTGAGCTAGAACTACCATTTAAAATCTCAATGCTTTAGATTACTCCATTTCTGGATAAAAGCTTCAGTGATGTATACTTGCAAGAGTTATATCCTGAAACGAGGGATGCATATGCCTTCTGACCAGGAGACCAAGCACAGCACGGGTGAAAATCAGTAGCAATTGAGCAGTGGGTTATGTCTATGTAAGAGTTATTTATATCCCCATCATACTGCCACAAGGAGTGCCCCTCTGGCTGGGAGTCTTAGCAGAGAGGTCACGGGCTCTAGGCAGAGGTAGACTGAGTTTCCTTCTCAGCCTTTGATGGACTTTATCAGGGCTGTCTCTGTTACCATAGTTTCCATTTTGTTCTCTAGATAAGAAATGGAAGTGTATAGTTCACAGAGGCCTTGATCAGTCAGTTGACATAGGGTCCCTGCCTGTGGTGAGGTTTAAGGGAATGAGAAGTGACTATGCAGAGTCCTGTTGTGTGCAGGTAAAAATCAGACTTTTTTCTCCTTCTTTTTTTTTTCTTTCCTTGTTTGCTTGCTTTTAGCCATATCCCTGTTCACAGAAACTTGGTGTGAGATCTGAATTACCAGCTAGGTAAAAGGATATCTTCACACAGTTGTATAAGGAGTCTTGTCTAATGGTTGTGCGTTCCAGAAAGCTGTTGTGTGCCCTTTAGTGAGCTTGTTCAGCTCCACCCCTTTTGACTATGGACATTTTTACTGGGAGTCCTACTCACATCACTCTTTTTGCACTACTGTTCCCTTTCTGTTCTTGGGCTTCCTGCACTTGCAAGTCCACTCGGAATTTCAGAGTAGCAAGGACAGTATCTGTACTGAAGCACTAAGTTATAAAAGTAGCAGCTGCAATTAACCACCACTAATAATACCTCTTCCACAGAAACAATACTTGCCTTTAACTATCCTCTCCCTCCCTAAAATCACTGTTCCTTCTAGCACAAGTAAGGCTACACGAAGGTTAGGGACAAGCCTCCACTGCCCATCACTCTCCCTATTTTACTGTCAGTGACAATTTCAGATCACTTTATTCCCATGCCACCGTCATTCCCCCTACTTTCTTCATCTCTGGACAGTGGCCAGGATTTTGGAGTTAATGCAAGTATTGTTGTGCAGAAGCAGTATCCTCTGTCACTGTTCCTTTTACCTTAATAAATAGATACTATCTGCAAGCAAAGGAAGGCAGTATGTGTTTTCTTTTAATTTATTTTGCACGCACTGTTAAAAGGTAGGGAACTCATTATGTTCCAGCCAGACAGGAAGTTTTATTTACAATTTCTTACCTCAATGCCGCTGTGGCAAATTATACCAGCCCTTCAATTCGTGCATTATCATTACTTTCTCACTTTCATACCCTTTCCAGAATTACACTACCACTGACCTGATTAACCCATTTTCTTTTAAAATCACTCCTATTTCATGTTTAGAGATTGCTTGGGAAAACTCAACTGCAGCAGTAAAAGAGCAGGCAAGTTGGCTGTGTGTAATCAAAAGGTCAGTCTGTTTTCAGGTGCTTTGTTGGGGCCACTACTGAAGAAAGCATGGAGCTATCTGCACCCATACATGTATCAAAAATTTGTTCTTGCACACAGCACAAAGGGCAAAGCCAGGGAAAACAGCCACTGACTCCCCTGATGCCTCCTGTTTGATCATGGAGGCTGGAGGGTGCCGGGGAAGATACTCAACCAGGACACAACTGGTTGAGCTCACACCTGCCCAGAAGCAGTGATTCACTTTTTGTGCTGTTGCTTTGAAGGAAGGGGCCTCTTTCCCAAGCACTGACAGCTAGACTGATAGATGGAGCTGAAGTGGATGGGTGACAGCATGACAGGGATCAATGACTCTTTGAGGTTTACTTACCTTTTCTGCAGAGATCAAAACTTTCAGTATGGACTGCCAACACAGCTGTTTGTAGTTTGTACTTCTGTTCAAGGCTCCCTGTCAACTACATCATCATGGAACATCCTGCTGGGACTATAATCCCAACCTCCAATTCTGTATTTGTGGGCTACATCTACAGACTTGAGGTCCAGCAACACAGGATCCTTTCCCTTTTCTTGAGGCTCCTTAGCCTGCTTGTGCCTCTATCTGAAGAACAAGTTTTAACACCATGGATACTAAACCTCCAATTCTCCAGCCGAGCAAGGCAGCATAGCAGGGCAAAAGGCTTTGTCTTCTTCTGAGTTTCCAATAGTTTTACCTTCACAGCCCAAGCCCCTCTCTGACTCCCTGCATCACCATCTTCATCACACATTTTGTGCTCCTATCTACCCTTGCATCTCTTCCCTCACTTCTGCTTCTCCATAGTTACTTGGCCTTCCCTTCTGCAGCACAGCAAACAGTAGCCCAAAGACCACACAAATTTCATGTTCAGCTACCTCGTGCATGGGGACGAAGAATGGTCATTGCTGCCACAACATTGCAGGTCATCTTAGCACTCATTCCTGTTACCTGGATTAACAGGGCGGCATTAAAACCTATCTCATACCTGCCTTCTTCCCCTAGAAAAATGACTAACAGCTTGATTAGTTAATCTACACTAACTAATAATGCTGTTAATAAGGAAATAGGCTGCTATTACACAGAAACGAATATGCTAAAATATTAATGAATAGACTAAAGAATGTACTCTTTTATTGAGTACACTCTAAATTGCTGCTGCTCAGTTTGCTATGAGTTGAGAATTTGCTCTGAGTTATTTTTGTTATTGAGAATTACCAGGCTTTATACCATGTTTTACACAGGAACTCAGCTGCCCTTTCACTGTTGTGTCTGTAGTTGCCTTCCAAGGAAGCTGCCTGCTGTTCCCAGGTTTCTCTTTCTCTCTCCATTTTAGTATCCTCTTTAGATACAAGAAATGCAAATAACTGATTTAAATTCTGGTTTTTGCAGGGAAACTTCCTGCTGAGACTTAACTTAGGCCAACTGATGTCTTTTCCCTGCCTGGAGAAAACCTTTGTCCTCCAGACTGAAGACAGACATTTAAAAGTAAACCTGCTTGGTGTGCCCCTATTAACCAGCAGTGCTGAAGGAGAAAAACACTTCTTTGCTCTGTTCACCACTTGAGAACCACAGGACTGGGACTGTTTATTCAGCCTGCTTTATTCTTTGATATCATCCAATGGGAAAGGCTGAGTCACTACTTGATTCTCATTTTTTTTTCCACATGAAGGTTTCAGCTCCCTTGGACTGCCATAAATCCCAAGCAATGATCCTGTTATTTTCCTGACAGCAACCTCCATGCTTACATCAAACTTCCTGGATAGGCGGTCAGAGAAACTGTTCTTCTGGGCTCTGAACTCCTCTGCTCGGGGTGATGGGGGCAGGCATCAGCACAGGCGGCCTTACGGCACCACCTGAGAGATTTTATGTTACTTATTGTGCTGCCCTTCTTGCAACAGGGCAAGCCCTTGGAGTAGATAAGGATGTATTAAGTGACTGAAAGATGTGCAATTGTCCCCCAATAGGTGTCAGTTCAGTATTACTGTAGACAAGAGACAACAGTTCTATTTCTGTCCTTCATCTGGAATAATTTTGAATAGGATTGTTGATGGTCCTTCTTTGCTGAATGGAACGTCTGCATAACGCCAAAAGGAATATTCTGTTTAATGTTCTGTTTCCCAACCCTTTGTCTTTCCTTCACCCAGGGTAACTGCTAGCACATTCGTGAGTTTTTCATTTGAATGAAATTTTGCTCTAGCTGTGGGCAGAATATAGAAAAAATCAATAGCTATTAAGATACCTGATACTGCAGGATATGGGATCCTACTGGTAGAAAAAGTGAGGACCATTTATTTATTCACATACCCGAGTGCCTGCATTCATAGTCTGACCTCATTGCCCAGGTCCTACTCTTCCCCAGGTTTTCAGTGGGGGTTTTTTGTTGCCAAATGCTGAGCAGAGGATGTTTTGCCCGTTGCATTCTGCTGTGTTCTGTGCTAGTTTCTTGTGAATGCGCCTTCAGGTACTTTCCCAGGACTCACATTTATTTGTTCAAGAACAAGTTAAGAAAAAAGAGTGACTGGAGGTTTTAAAACCCATTTTCTTTTTATCTAGTGTTCTGTTAAAGCTTTCCTCCTAAGCAGCTTACAATAATATAAACAACCTGCAGAAAAAACTTCCTGTCAATCTACTGCTATAAATTTCTACAAGTCCAGGGGCTTCAGGAGCTGTATATTGCACCTACAAGCCCTGGAGTCAGAGATAACCATCAGATAATTCACTCCTCTAAAAAATACTGCCTTATATTCAGAGTGAGTGGAAAGCAGGAAGGGTGAAGAGAAGATGGGAGGAGGTGTGCTCAGAGCAGGGGCAGGAGTGGGGTAGCTGGTGTGTGGGATGAGGATGGAGACCCTGGGACACACGAGAGCGGCAGCCGAGCGAGCGCTCGCCTCTCCCAGTGCCCCCAGCTGTTGCTTTGCCGAGCTCCTGAGCTGCACACCTCCTTCCTCGGCATAAAACACACATTTCTTTCTTTCAGCCTGTGTGGGTGCAGCCCAGGACCCAGCCCTGGGGCTGCTTTAGCACAGAGAGCAGCCATGGAGGCAGCGCGCTGTGCTGCTCCGGCTTTTGGAGGTGCTCAGGAATAATGAGCAAAATCTAATTAAGAAAACTGAAATACAGTAGGTTAAGTCGGCTGCATTGGAGTGTGAAATGGAGCCATTATAAAACAAAACACTGTACAGCAGCAACTCAGGAGCTCCACAGCCTCACAGGGATGCTGACAGACTTCCCTGGCATCAGAGAGGGAATGCACCGGTGAGAGCTGTTAACGTGTTGGACTGTCGCTGACCATGGCGGGGCTCTACTGGTCAGCACAGCCCCCACCCAAAATGGGGCGCAGCAGAGGGGAGCATGTCATGGGCATTATGGCAGCACACGGCCTGGCCATGTTGGGAGAGGAGGATGGGGAGAGGGGGCGATGAGAAGGGACTAACGCAACAGAAAGAGGAGGGAGGGGGAAAAAGGCTGGGCAGTGAGGGGTGAGTGTGAAGGGCAGGTGTGGAGCAAGGCGGAGCCTTTCTCTCCTGCAGATGAAATACTCTGCAGCTCTTGGAGCACATTTCCCATCCGATAGCTGAGTGTGCCCTATCCCGCTGCTAATGGCTGCGAGAGCTGCTCTGCTGGGGTGGCCCAGGGCGCCATGCTCTGGGAAGTATTCAGCTGCTCCATGTGTGTGCAAGTTTGCTTCTCCAGTGACAATGTTTATTGAAAAAACACCCTAAACAATGCCCCACCCCCCCACACTTTTTGAGATGGCAGTGTTCCAAGATCAACACGTAGAATTTTAAAATATGGAAGTTGTATTTGTTCTTCATTATGCTACATTTTATGGAATTATGGAATTAATTCTGTAATTTGAATTTATTTTTTTTAATGAAAAAGAAAGACTTACTCTTGCTGGAAAAGCACCTTTTGAAACAGGAAAGAGTTGTTTCAATACCCTTAAAATATTTTTAATGGTAATTGTTTGCTTCTCTCTGAAAGTTGGAGAAAGGGCATCTTGAATGCATTACAGTAAGTTTAACCCAAGTGAATCTGCTTTCAAGTATGCTAGAAAGGATATCCACAGTAATAGGATTAGTACAAAGAGAACATGTTGTCTTTGTATTTAAAATCCTGAGGTTAATTTGTCTTGGTTCCACCCCTCCAAAAAATTTTGTAACAAATTACTTTTCCCAGTCATTACTTAGTGAAGTTTCACTGTTAAATACCCATGAGAAATATCTAACACCTGCTGGGAAAAATTATCTGTAAAGGTTATCTCAGTAAGGTTTGGATGCAAAATGTCAAAGGACAACTTCATCTCTTTCCCCTTCTCCAGCCCCCACCCTTATGACAGGCAGGAAAACCAGGGGAAAGTTTGCAAAGCTGTCAGACAGGCAGGAGTCTGCTTCCTTCCAGCCTCTCTCCACTCTGAAGAGAGCCTTGGGATGTACTTATTTAAGATATCAGGGTGTCCAAGGGTAGAAAACTGAAGGCAGAGAGAATTAATAATTTACTAAAGCTTTGCTGGAGAACAGCAGACCTCAACACCTGCCATTGTCACCCTAATGACAATTGAACAGTGAGGCCAAGGGGCACCTGCTGCCCGCGTGGAGGGGAGCAGCAGACAGGGACCCTGCTGCCACAGGGGCACAGGCATGCAGAAGGTTTACCCCTGGCTTCAGGATAAAAACTTGTTGGCTTCAGTCCCCTTTACTTGAGGTTTCAGCACTCTGCTATTCCCCTACTCTGACAAAAAATGTGGCTAAACACCTTACCATGGACCCCCACAAAACCCAACATATTTAATGCACCAACTTCAGTCTTAGTGGTATCTAAGTGGCTTTTTGATCCTGCCCCCCAAAACCAAGACACTGCAGAGCAACTTTAAGATTCATATTCAAATAGTGATTTTTTTTTTTTAATTTTTTTTTTTGGTACACCAAAGTTATTTCTTTGGAACAGATGCAACACATTTAGATGTTTTACGGGTTTTCTTGTGTTTGATAACTGTAAATATTTATGAATGCACCTGTTCATGTTGGTGGGAGATCTACGCAGAAGATCAAAGTTGCTAATGGAAAAGTCTTTGCAGGATCAGGTCTATGTCATACCCCATCTCTCTCCAAAGCAGCAAGGAAGAAAGTCTTCGTGCTTCTGGGATCAGCATTCATTCTCCAGACTAGTCTAGGTGTTTGTTATTGATTGCCTATGTTATTATTCATCTGTGGTCTGTTTGCAGGATGGAGAACCAGCAGCAGCAATTATGGTCAAGCCTGGCTGCAGTCTTTGGCCTTGTGTGCTGGCTTTGGCTGGTGTTTAGATAATCTTTTTCATATTACTTCCACGAAGCCAGCAGTCCAAATCTTGACACATTCTGTACTTTGCAGTGCTCTTGTTGACCCATGCAGATGGTTCCTCTTACACCTTAGATGAACTCCTGAAAGCTGAGTGTGCTCCTTGTCCTTCCTACTCAGTGGCCTTGTGCAATGGTAGAGTCCCTTCATGGGGACTCTACCATTTTTCATCAACCTGTGGTTGATGATCATTCTGGCACCTCTTTGTGAGCGCTAACATGGGCTCACAACTGGCCATGCAACCTGGTCGTGCAACATGGCTACAACAGGAATGTCCTGGAAAACAAAGAATCTGGGAGTATAATGAAGCTCTGGGATTTTTGACAGCAGAGATTTTTCATTGGTAAATGAAGCCCATGGTGGGAGACACACCGGTCAAGGACAGAACTTCAACTTTTTAATCTTCTCTTTTGGTTTTTCTCAAATTGTTTTCATCTTTTCTGTTATTTGGGTTTCACTTATTTGTTTACTTTTTCTCCTGCAGCCAATGAACAGAACAAGTGTCTGATTATCAGAGATCTGATCGTATCCAGTGGGTGTTACTGTCAATGCTCTCTGCTCTTCCCTTTGAGTACACTGAGCTCTGTGTTGATGGAACTGGGTGAAATACTTCTTGTGTGTCTATTGAAATCAGCCCAAGGTAGTTTTGCCAACACAGTATCTCTCTGTCAGCACCATCTTTCCTATTTTGGTGTTCCTGTGAAAGAAAACAAGATTTGTTTTTTTCCTACAGAATATCTTGTTAATGAGGATTATTGACTTACTTGATAGAGGTATTTTGCACCTATACTAAAGAATTTTGAAGAGAGTAAGTCTTTACAACCCTCCCCAAAATCTGTCCAGGTAAATTTTGATGTGTGACACATGTATGCATGTTTTCATTTTTTGTGGTTTTAGATAACTTTGTTCACTATTGGTAACAAAAGCATAGAAATACCTTGGGAGGAAGAAGGGACTGTTTTGTTCCTTAAGCTTTGATAACATGTTGACATCCTTAGTGAAACTACAGAAGGGGTCATCATCCTTTGCTGTCTTTTCCAGTGACATGTTTTGGAATATTTCTCTTTTTGTTCACATGCCCTCTCCATTCTCAGGTGAATACAGTTGTAGCTCTCTCTTATGGACAGCTCTTCTCCTTTTTGTGCTGTGTCATACAGGTACAGATTTCTGACAGCTGCAAAACATGCCTCAGATAATTCACTGAATCCTGGTGGTGTGACAAGCAAAACCCTTTAAAATCCACACTGCTTTTGTAACTGCATAACAGGAAACCCCTGATGTTGGGTTCATAAAGAATGGCTTTGCAGGACTTTGAGAAAATCCTCACTGCTGTTTTGAAGGTTTTTAAAAAATATCTCTGCTATTATTTTTGTAACAAAAAAAGTTTGCATCTCTTTTCAAGTGTATGACCTTGACAACATAAAGGTATACAAAACTTTATCTCTGGGATGATATATTTTTTGCATTTTTTTCTCAAGTAATTTTCACCTGTGGAAATCCTTGTCCCTTATGCCAGTCTTCCCTGCTTCTTTTTTTGCAATATGTGAAAACATTGGCTCCAGCTGTTCTGTTGTTTGGAAAGACCTCAACAGAGCTGGTGGTTATAGAGAGAAATGTTGTCTAATAGGCACAAAAGGACCTGATCCTTGCTAGCAGATTCCTGGTCAGTGGGCAGCACTGCTGCTAACCCGAAGGGACAGGCCACGTGCCAGTGTCCTCTCTGGGTCTGCCTCAGGGCACAGCCCTGGCACAGCGGCACAAAGCATATGTGCCTTTCCTCAGCTCCGAGATACGAGCCCTTCCTAGCCTCAGCAAGTCACTTTTGTATTCCATGTGTTTCACCATGTGTAAAACAGGTAAATCTGCTGACGTTGTGTGGTGATCAGCAGTCAGCTAAATGGGCTATGGACAAATCTACCAAGAAAGGCAGATTATTATTCTGGACCCTCTTTTCCAGAGCGAGTGTTGAGAAGGGAAAGTAAGGTGTAAGCACAGCCTTTCCTCTGCTGGGATCACAGTGAGCACTGTTCCTGTGATTTCTGACTTGACACAGTTTCCCTTTTCTGGATGAATCCCAAAATTAGAAAAAGGTTTCTAATAAGGCTGGTTGTGTTATCAGATATCTTTGTAACTACAGGAGCATGAGCTGTGGCATGCACATCTGTATCCCCACAAATGACTCTCCTGCAAAGGAAGTTTCTCATTATATTCTTAAGTAATAAACCTTTTGCAGGCGCCCCAATATTATTAATATTCATCAGGGCAGGACACTGGCTAGGTAGTCAACAGCACAATCCACAGAAGGGTTGCGTATGTGGTCACATGAAGCAGAAGGTTGTCCCTTAGAGTTGGAGCCCTCTCTATGTCCCAGAAATGTCTCCTGAATTTGTACATCGAAGCCATGCCTGAAAGGTGGGGATGTTAATGGAGGTTCTTGTGCACCAAATGAACTCAAGCCTGGATTTTCTGTTGCTCACCCACAGCTTTCAGGAGGTCATTACCTGTTTTTCCCTTGATCCGCCCGTGTTTGCACCTGCTGACTTGGAGGGGAAGGACTCCTGTGTAGATGTGGCTTGCCAAGGAGCCAGCTTGCAGCGTGCCTGACACTGCAAACAGCTCCTCTTTCTTAGGGTTTTCTGCAAGAATAACTGGGATAATCAAGCCTTCAAAGCAAACAGAAGAATAAAACCAACCCTCAAACTAAACCTCAAAATTTTAGCCAGGGCTATTTCCAACCTCTGTCAGCAACACTTAAGTGAGCTGGGACTTCTCTGACAGCAGAAGTCGTAGGTGGAAAAACGTAACAAAAAAGAAAAAGAAGGAAAGAAAAAGCATATGCTCAGCAGGCCTGTGAAACAGCAGTGCTAGAAGACAATTTTTAAAGGTCAGAATTATTTTAGGGCATTAATTAGCAGACAGATAATGCTCAAATTGCCTAAGCAAATTTAGACACTGTGTAAGGCCACATGCTGCAAGGGGTGCAGCCACCTGAAAAGAATTTGGACACTTTAACAGAAAATATGCCCTCCTCAGAACAGAGCTAGACGAACACAATGACAAAACAATATGACTTCCCTAAAGAAATTAGGAGGTAGTAGTGAGAGTAAACAAGCTTTTGCAGAACACAGTACTACTGAACCAAATGAGAGCAAATAAACTGCGTCAGGTTTTCTTCAAGTGCAGGAAAGAGAAGGTAGATAATCCTGTTTTTTTACAGTGGTACTTGAGCTGCTAGCAAAAAGCAAAAGTGTCTTTGCAAAGAGGGGAAATTACCGAACAGATTGAATATATCAATTTATCAATTCCTGATTCCAAATGTTCCCAAACTATCTTTATACTGGCTTCAGGGAGGTCTTCACTTGGCCCCTAGAGAGCTCAGGGAGGTTACATAGATTTCAGGGACAGTAGATGCCATGCATTTCCACTTCTAAAGAAATGAATTAAAAAAAAATAACAACCTGAAACTTATGTTTTTTTCCTTGCTCCTAAATTCAAAGTAGATCACAGCTGGACAAGTATTCCTTGCAATTCAGAAGTTATTTTATCACTTCTTTTTTGATAATATGATATTGGCTAAAGAAATACTTTGATACTGATTTGTGGGAGTTATCTATTTATCTGGTAATCCTGTGCATATTTTAACAAGATAGTAGCTGTTGGAGGGGAGTGATAATCAAGTTCTAAGTTTTCTTCCTTTTTATGGGTGTCTGAACTGCAGAATTGAAACTGAATTTTGAAGATGTTTATATTTAGGGAATTGGCTTCATTCGTTGTAGGTAGAGTACTTCTGAAACTTGGAGTAGCATTTGGCTTCCATTTCTAGCCTTTCAGCTTGCAAAAGTGAGCAACGCAGGGTAGGAGTGTGGATGTCCCTGTACCCAACCTATCTATAAATATAGAGGCTTTATAGGCTTTATATATAGTACATACATATGAAAGGCGTGTATGTGTATGATATATATATATGTGTGTGTGTGTATGCACGTGTGTGTATATGTATATTCTTAGTAGTATTTGCCAAGAAATGCTTCTAATACTGCAGCATTATCTTAAGTTATCTGTTAAAAGTAGTTGTGGAAACTACAGCTAATTTGTCTTCTCAACTGCAGGAAGGCAATTCTAGTTAATGGTTAACAGTGATTTCTGTGGTAGAGTATAAAAAGCGTTGGAAAGAGGATACATCTTCTAAAACATGGAACAGGGATTTGGAATTTAACTGTGTCTAATATTTTTTCCATTATGAATTTCCATTGAATTGGCTCAAAAGCCCGAGATAAAATCAGCTGAAGACTTCTTTCTTTTTCCCTTTGTTTTTGATGGGGACACGTAGATTGAGGTTAGAGCTCTCCAAAGATTATCCGCTGAGTGCCAGCTTTTAATGAATCCCATTTGTTTTCTTGATTAAGTCTGCTATTACCCCTGTTTAGTCTTGTCATGAGCCCATTAGCTAGAATTTTCATATCATGGTTTAGAAGAGAAATTAGCCTAGAAGAGCAGCAGTCATTGTCTGTCAGTTTTCAGTGTATTTAATATAGTTAACAATCTATGAATTCTGTAACCTGTAGCCTCAGATGCATCTATATAAAAAAACCCCTAAACAACTGTTCTTTGTGGTGAAATTCAAAGGCCAATAAAGGCTGCAGTCAAATATCAGTTTGTGGTGACAACATTGTGTATCAGTACTGTACATCCAGGCACAAGGTCTATATTGTGAACCTGCATCTGACAGGCTATGTCAGGCCTATGATTTGTGCAACAGATGGTTCTTTAGGAAGAATCAAGTCACAAAAGGTTCGACCTCTTCTTTTCAAAAGATAAGTATACAGGAGGCTTATCGAGCCTTGTGGTCAGTCACAAAGCACTCAAGAGCTTTGGCAGTGCTCAGAAGCCATGTGATGGGTGCAGTGAAAAGTGTACACAGCTGTAGCAGGGTTTTTGAAATTCTCGACTTTCTTGAAAATGTTGTGAGAATAACCCTTCAGGAATTCCTTTTCAGATTCTGTACATGAAAAGAGCAGCATAGGGTGAAATGTACTTTTTAAATGACATTTTGCAAATTTTGAGATCCCATTTCAGCCTCTCCTGGAAGTGAAAACTTGGACAGTGGAATTTGCAGAGCTGCCACAGAAGTATTTCAGTGGTGAAAGAGTCAGAGCAGACTGCAGCTGAATCATGGGGTTGTGCTCTGCCATTATTCTGTAGTGGGAAACACGACTTTGCCATGTACATGCAAGCCAACATTGCAAATATTTTGTCATCATGCCATTACTTAATATTGCCTATTCAATGCCCTCTTTCTCGTTTCTTTGTTTCTTTGTGCCACTCTAAATGACTAGACTGGCCTGCTGGCATTTCCCTTTTTCGTTCTGCTTTTCCTCTTTTCTGCCTCCTTTTCTGTAATTTCTGTAACAGAGTGGGATCTTGATCACTCTATAGGCTTAGAGCTCCCACATCACTTTTTGTTTGATGAACAGTGTGAGAAACATCCAGTAATCAAAGTGAAAACAACTCCAATCATATCACTGTTCCACAGGAGCTCCTGAAGATGCCTGGAAGAATTTGCTGCATTTCTGGGCCCAGAGGCTGTTCCAGAGAACACCAGTTGGTAATCACAGCCTTTTTTTTTTATTTAACTATGTGAATTACTGAAGGAAAATCTTCTCCCATATCCTTACTATAGTTGGATGGAAACAGAAGGACCCATTTCATCACTAACCAAGTTTAAATTGCTTAATTTTTTGGCTGGATGGCAAAGGAACATCTTTACAAAACCAGTAAATGACCATGACTACCTCTCCAAAGAATTATCTCCTAAGAATAATTCAGATGCTGTAAGAGAAATGTACTCTCACAAAAAGCAGCTTTTCCAAACCCCTGTAGTTTCCCTGCAGAATATTCTCGATAGCTACAAGCCTCTCTTCCTTCAGTTAAATGTGTTATAACCCTTTCAGTCTGTTCTGCTTTACATACTCAACACCATGAATCTCTAACAAGGTTAAGGGTGAGTAACAATTTAAATTACTTTCAAATACAGCTGAAAAGACTATTATAGATGCAACCTTGAACTTTAATTATATAAAGACCGCCACTTCCTTAGCATTCACACTAGCGAGAGAGTTTCTTGCTTCTAAGTCTTCTGGGACTTTCTGGCTGTGTTGGCAACTATTTATCCTGCCTCTAGACTTTGAAAAAAGGAAATGCTTAAGTTTAAACACTATAGCATCACAATAGCTATTGAAATTTGTAATGATGAAGGTTGTAGCCTATTTGAGTTGGAGAAGTCAATCTGGTTAATTATATGTTATTCTTCCTGCTATTTTCCTAGGCTACACAAGAGGTTGCTGAAATCCAGCATTTGTTTTCAGATATACATTCGTGCTTTTTAAGGAAATGATTGTAAAGAGCCAGAGAACCTTTGAAATGATGTTGCTCAAAGATTTCCCAGCATTGGCACAAAGTAAGCAAAGAAGAGTAAGCTCAAAGGATCCATGAAAGGTAAACAAAAATTCTCCTTAAGGCTAGCTTATAGTGGGTAATGGAAATATCTAAGAGTGCCTTTGTGGTCTCATAGTTTCAAACTTTTCTGGTATTTCTGATTGAAAAAATCATCACCAAAACAAAACAAGCGAAAAACCCCAACAAAACCCACCACCCAGAACCCACCAAGAGCCCCCCAAAGTCAGTGTAACTGGCTGTAACACCTATGGACTGAAAGCTCTCTTCACAGAAACAATACCTCTTCCATGGCCATAGGTGTGGGCTTGATGGGAGCGATCACTTCAGAGCTGAATGTTCTTACTTCACACCTAAGAAATTTCCATTAAACTTTACAATGAGGGTAACTTTACATTAAACTTTACAATAAGCTGCGGCAAAGGTGTTAACGTCCTCATGGAGGTGGAAATGAGGCTGCTGCTCATTCAGTGCAAACAGTTTACAAACACATCTCAAACACTGGTAGCAACTAGGGGCCTGCTCAGTCCTGGAGTAGCTGTGTAGAAGACCATGTGAACTTTTCTTTGTTTTGTTTTTACCAGCAATGAGATATGGTATCTCAGGGTTGTTAAGCATAGATATAAAAATTTTGCCTTGAATATATTTGATCAAATAATTTACCTCTTGTTTAGATAATAATACATTAACAAACTCACTCATTTTTATTAAATCAAGGATAATGTGGTATGACTATAGTTTCCAGAGAGCTACAGTGTGTAAAGGAGAGCCCTGTAATTCTTCCACTGCCTGCAATATTCCTTGAGCCTCTGACACACAAAGCGACGCTCTGAGCCACTGATCCCTCTGTGGGAGCACACTTGGTCTCCCTGAGTTGAAACTTTTCAGGACATTTGCAGGCTTTAGAATTTTATTCTAACTGTCCATTTTGGCCAAGATATTCTAATTCAGACTTACTAGAACACAAAGAGTAGCACGTGGAAAAAGAATATTGGATTCACAGTTGCACTGGTATTTTGTGGTCCCTAGGCAGAGATTTGAGATCTCAGTATTTCTTCTTCATTCAGAAAGCGAGACATAAATTTAAAAAATGAGACACATTTTGGAAGTTTATTTTCTAATTTTATAATTCTGCTAATGAAATGCAGCTAGGTGAATACAGCACATGATATTAATTAACAGGAAGATGTATGTCCTCTTTAGGACACTTATCAACAACATTGGTGAAGATATGTCAGCAGGAGCACTGTGGTGATAGCACTGGGAATATTATGTAATGTTGCATGCACCAATCCTGAATAACACTGACTTATGCCAACTCCTAAATCAGCTCAGACCCTTCCTCTTACCCCAAGAGTAATGGAAAACAGATTCATTTCTAGGAAGAATGTAATGAGACAGTCCTCATAGTATGGGCTTTTGACTGATTAAAGGGTCATATACCAAGTTCTTTTATGGTGCCACAGAAGGAAGAAAAACTAGTAAGAAAATTAGAATTAATATACTACGTTGAATAATAAACAGTGTAGCTTTTCAGCTATATAGCAAGCTACTAGAAACTTTTAAAAATGCAAAGAAACATTTTACTTCCTTATATGTTTTTTCTTTTGTGTATTGAGCAATTATGCATCTTCAGAGGTGGTTAATTTTGTGAGTAGAATATTAATAATTTATAAGTGTGTTAAAGGTATTGATCATACAAGGGTGGAAGCATTATGCTTGAGCTCCTTCTGTAATCCATTAAAAAGGAAGTAAATTGCTTCAGCTTCATATTAAAATATGAGGCTAACAGACTGTAGTTTAAAACATATGTAAAGCTGTTTGCCTGTTTAAACTGCAGTCATCCATTTTTGGTAAATTGGTAACACACAAGGATTTGCTGGGACTCAGCCACAGACTCCTTCCCCCAGTGACCCTTGTGCCCCCTCCAGCCCTGCCTGGGTGACCGGCCCATGAGCCCACTCCTTGCTCCGGGCACGGCTCTGCTGAGATGCTCTGGGAACCTCTGGGGGCTGGTCTCTGCTGCCATGGTTGCTGGGCTCCATTGCTTATGTTTGTGGCCTGTTTTTGGACTTGGGACACTACACTCGGAGGCCAGTGGGCGCTGTGTAAATTCTCCTGGGGAAATGGGGGATATTGGCTGTGGGCTCAGAGCTACAGCTTGTCTTTCTTGGTTTTTACCAGCCCCGACTGCTTTCTCATGCTTGAGCACAAAGACCATAAACATTGCATTTATGCAAGGTGAGTACTTGCAGCAAAGTCTACAAGGCTTCTAAGGATTCAGGAATCTACCCGAATGTGACTGCATCAGGCACTTAGTGTATTCCAGACTTAGAATTGTTACCCTATCTTATGGTTGCATGAATAAAGCTTTAATCCTTGGGCTCAGGACTGTAGGATATTTGTGACAGGAAGGAACGTAGGCATTGAAACCACGCAGTGCAATCCCTCTCCTTCTATTCCTCTTCTAAGGTAGAAGGAGGAATGATATAAACCAGAGGAAATAAATAATTGGTGAATAATTTTATTAATCAAATTCCTTCTGGACCACCAATCTCATTATTTGTTTATCAGCCAGGCTTCTACTAAATCTATTCACAATTAAAAAAAAAATTACTGAGTGAACAGTATTGAACCGATCCTTAATTAGGGCAGCCGAGATGTCTTGTATAATTAACTGGACTTTGTTCATAATTATTTCCTGATAGTTGGAATTGTTTTCCACAAGTAACGGAGCAATAGTAATAGTAACACCAAGAAATCTTTGATTTTTCAGAATACAATAATGGCCAGGCTTATTGTGCTTAAGTTGCATAAGACCTATTTGTTCCTACTGATAGCTAAAAGTAATCACATCAATTTGTCTCAGCCACGCAGGAAGGTTTTGCAAAATCAGTTCTTTTAATGTAGAAATAAGTATGCATCCAAATCCTTAAAATGTGCCTTTTCTAACATGTGTTTTACGATGGTCAGTCTGAGGTGACTCCTTGGGCCACACGTGAATCCTGGCACATCAGTATGACTTTCCTTAACCAGAGAGAGAGACCTTAAAGCTTGTGCCTGCCTATGGCCATGCTGGGTCCTGCTCAGTGAAATAAACAACTGACATCAGCTATTGCTGATACTACAGGGATGAAAAGCTGCAACTCAACAGAGACCTTCCTGGACCTCCTAACCAGCAAGGCCACTGAGCTGCAGGCAGTGCCCGCAGAGCTGCAGCCCCAAGGCTGTGGTGCAGGGATGAGGTTCTGCAGGAGGTGTGCCCACCCCTGTGGCCATGCCGTGCTCTGCCACCCGCACCTTGTGCCCGGCCATCAGCAGACACAGCGCTCCCCACAGAGCACATGTTGGTTGGTGGCTCTAGAAACCTGCCCTGATTTCTTAATTTAACAAGACCTCACTAATATAAGTGATTCTTTGTGAGAAGCTGGAAACAAGGTAAACAGTGTTTATTTGCAGTTTATCACTACTCCTTTCGTCCTTCCTTTTGATGCTGGCTTAGGGCACAGCCTCAGAAAGCTGGAGGAATGCTGCAGGAGTGCCATACATAGTCACTCTTACTCAGGAGTACACCCATCCCTCTGTGGGGAAGCTGCAATAGACTCCAATATATGGGCCCCTTGGAAAGGGGTGTTTGCTAGACCACTGTCTCTGATTTCAAGAGAATGAGTATCAGCTCTAATATGGGAAAACAGTAGTCGTGTTACTACTCAGGGTTGTTTGGAATTCATTATTAAGCTTCATAAAAGAGCACATGGGTTAAACAGGTTCACTGCTAATTAATACCTTTACTCCTAATGAAGCAGCTCCTTGCTCCTGGGGTTAGGTGGAGTGTGAGAAGAAAAACAAGCAGGAAGTTGTCTGCAGGCTCCTTCAGGACTGAAGCAGCACATGAGGATTCGTAAAGTTTAGGGAGACAAGAACCAGCAGGTGCAACTCATTGTCCCCCAACTCGCAACAGCACCAAAGCAGCAGGGCTGAGTTTGTATGATCAAAATAAGATTTTTTTCTCCAAAGTTCAGAAAACCAACAAGGATTTTCTTTGTATAATTTTATGAGAATTATTCATCTGCCTCTGCCCTCTCTTCCTGGCAAAAATTCCTCTAATCTACTCATTTATAAGGAACCGGTGAATTTGGGTCATTGCTTTTGGATCACCCTGTTGTCAGCAGTGCAGCCAAAGTCCGTAAGTAGTAGAACATTTTCAGGGTATTGAGAGGATGTGAGTGAGCAATGTGACTCCTTGCTCCCAGAGGGTAGAAAGCATGGTGTGCTGTGCTGCCCTGACAATCATTCCTCTTCATGCCCAATTCATGAATCAACTGACCCATTGCCTATGCATTTTATGTTACTAACTAATGTCTAATTATTTTTTCCCTGTTGAATTTCTTGCAGTTCTCTTTAAAGTTTAGTAGGTAAGAAGATTAAAACATAAATGCCATTAAACATGCTTTAAATATCAGACCTATTGAAAAACTTCCAGATTCTGTATCCTCTTATAAAATAATCCCCATTCAAAACAGAGAGGAAATGTCATCTGCATGAGTGTCTTCTGAGTTTAAGATTGGATTATACAGGGAATTATGTAGAGTAGCTTTGGAAATCTGATAATTAAAAAACTTTGGACTCTTTTATTTATGACATTTTAAACCCCTGTAACATTTGGGGAAGTTTTCTCTGTCGTATGTGTGCTGTTAACCTCACGTGTAAGATTTTTTTGCACAACTTCATGTGAATTAATGGTCAGGTCAGAGCCTGAATTCAGATTCAGTCAAAAAGGATTTGCTGGCATTTGAAGATGATTCCTGGATCTGCATGAAGTTAAAGTTGGGATGTTGGCAGATCAGGATGTTGCTCTCAGCCATCACCTGACTTCCCTATGGAGACATGACATCTGTCTCCATAGGGAAGTCAGGAAGAAAATAGCCAGAGGTTAATATTAGCTGTTATGAATGTCCTCCCATATCATCCTGTAAGGGAATCCCACAACAGCCCCAAATAGAAGTTCTCAAAGTTTCAGCGCTCAATATTAACGAGCACAGTGACTCCAGTGAGTCCATCTGAAAAGGGCCAATTAAAGTCCCATTACAGCCATTCCAGTTTGCACATTTAAGTGTCATAGGAAAAGGCTTGCAAAGGATCAGGGCAGGGTTTCTTGGCTGCCCCAAGCCCTGCAGCTGGTGCCCAACATATGTCAAAGCATTTCAACGGGTCTGCTACCAGAGCAAGGAAATGAAGGGGTCCTCACGTCAGTGTGACGTGTGCCAGGGAAGAGCAGACAGGATTTCTCTCCAAGGTTGGTAGATATTCTGCTATGTGGGACAGAGAGAAAAACCCTTACACCAGCTTGGCTTTTTGCATCCATGCATACACAGCACAGGCTTTGGGAAAATGTCACAACACCTGGAGGAAAGTACTGTGATGGACCCTGGAGCCTGGGTGTGGGTTATTACATCTCGCCCTTCCCAGCACACACCAGACCTGGACCACAAAAGCCACGATGACTGTGTCTCTGCTGTCACCTCCCCGGCTGGCGTTCGTCGGGGCTGCTGGCATGTCACTACCGGGGTCTCGCCCCTCTGCTTAGGTAGAAGCGCTCCCGATCAATATTGACCAGACAATTTAGCATAAATACACAATGAATCTATGAGCTAGTGGGAAATGTTAAAGCAAACATGTTTAGGACAGAGGCTTTCAAAAGAGGCCAGCAAAATTCTTATTCCAGCAAGAGGTGACATGAGCCTATTCTTTCTTCAGCTGGCTAAGCAACAGCAGGAGTGTTTCCTACTAAACAGCCTCATTAGCATAAGAATAACTACAGGGTAAATTTTCAAGCTCATTCCAAGTGAATTCAAAGGGAGGGGGGGAAATATTCTTTTAATATGCGCAACTCATGCAAACAATGATATGAAACTAATTCATTTCATCATATTATCACCATATCATATTAACTTAAAAGAAATAATAATGCAACATGGAAATGTTTGCATATTAGAGAGAACTCTCATTGTACCCTATTAGCACCATAGCGTATTAGTATTAGTATTGCATTAGGCTATTATGCTACAGTGCTAAAATGATGAAATCCCACTGTGAAAACTGATATTGAATTCTTGTAATGTTTCGGAACCATTTTTAGCACTGGATATAAATAATTCATGGGAGCAGATCTAATGAATTGATGAAAACCCCCCATCCCTTGACATTGTGAGAGTATTTATGAATGTAAAGTCATGAACAGGATTTTTTTTTTTAATGGAGATGGGCTGGGACTGAAATATCTGGCTTATCACTAGACCCAGCATGCTCACGACACACAGATCATCTCGTTGAGTAGCCACATTTCTCTGTTAACATGGCAAAGGTGGTGTCTAAGAAGTGGCCTGTTCCAGGATCAGGGCTGCACAGCTCACCTTTCCAAATCTGCAGCCTCAGGGAGCCCTCCATGATGTACTGAGACCCCTCAGCAGCGAGACCCTGCCCAGCACAGGGTCACTGAACTAGTGCTACTCTGGTGCATCTACACGGGCTTCTTGAGTTTTTAAGATCTGAGACTAATGGCTAAATGCTAATGAGAAAATATGTATTTAACTTGCAGGCTTTTATGGACTAATCCCTTCGCTTACCCAGCATTTGGTGCTATGATGTGATTGCAAGGGTAGTTATTAACATGGGCTGTGCTGAACTTTGTTTTACACAGATGTATTACTGGCAAACATGACTCTTCAGTAAAGCAGAGGGCTGTATGATGAACTAGTGAGAATTAACTCAGCCTTTAAGGGCCCCATGAGGAACAGCTGAAGCAAATGGCATTGCCTGTCCCTGTGCTCGGGTAAAGAGGGAGCAGCTCTGCTGGCACTGCAAGCAGGTGAACCTGACTGATTTACAGTCTGAATTATCATCATCTTGTTCCTTTCTTGCTGCTCTCCAGCATCTCTGGGCTTATGCTGCAGGCCTCTCCTATCTCTCCTCTGGCAGCCTGCATTCATGTCTGATTCCATGCAGCACTGGCGACCCTTGATCCAAACCATGCTGCTGCACAAGTTATAGGAGAAATGGTAACACAGGACCCCTGCACAAATCCTATAGCTTCCTTCTTGCTGAGGTGCAAATTCAGAGTAGGAGATGCAGGGAGAGCAAAGCTGAAATACTGTTTCCTTTGCTTTCCCAAAGGACATAAGGATGCTGGCATGCTGTGTACCCTGCCCGCCAGGCTCAGAGAGAGGAACCCTTCTGAGCCCATGTATGCCGTATCTTGAAAGTTTATTGTGCTCTTCAGGCTTGTCCTTTCTTCGTCAGTCTGGGATGCATCTGCTGTGCTTGCAGTGGGAAACATAAATCAGGTGGGAGGAATGATTCTGGTTTCAGTGCAGAGGCAGCCGTGTGGGGGAAGTTTCTCTAAAGGTCATCAGGAGTCACGCGCTGTCTATACTTTCCCCTAGTCTGCAGATTTCAAGAAAAAATACAATAGCAAGCTAGTGGATGGTTTTGGTTTTGCAGGATACAAGGTCAGTGCATTATGACCTTGTTCAGAGCAGAGAAGGATCTGATGGGGAGTAGGATCCCAGGAACAGCTTTACGCATAGTAAGAATAGGTGAAGAAATAAGAACAGTATCCTGTAACCCCTGACAGGCATGCTCTACACATGACTGTTTGCTTTATGACCGGGTTGAGCTATGGATCTGTTCAAGAGAAGTTTGATAGTACGGTCGTGGGGGAGTGTTTGTTTTCACTCTGCTCATTTTTTTTCCCCATGCAGTTTTGGTTTTCTATCCTTTCCCCCAGAAAATATACCTGTAATCATTGCAGAGATCCTGAGATAGTTCTGCTTAGCTCCCACTTTTATGTTCAAAACTGGAAAAAATACAAGTCCTTGGAGTATCCCGGCCAGTTCAGCTCCTCCTAGTTATCACTGGTGATATTAAATTACACATATGTTGCTAGTGAAAATAATTTCAGTTCTTCCTATAGTCTGTAAAGTGTATAAATAACATGTAAGGTAGGTAGAAGAGAATTTTCCTCTGAGAACTGCAGAGCTGCAGAGCCACTTGAGTATTCATCTAATTCATACTAAAAGTAATGGACTTTTCCATGTATGAACCACTGTAGTAACACATGCCACCTCTACACCAGCAGATAAAAACATGTGCTTATTTCACCAGAAATGGTGAAATATCTACCTACCTATAGATAGGTAGATAGATAAGAAATGGACCCTAAGTTAACTAAACAATTCCTTTTTGCTGTGCTTCCAAAGAAGTATTTTAAATAGATTCAAGCAGCTTGTTGTGGCTTACTGAATTTGTTTATATGGGTCAGTATGGCCTAATTCTTCATGTGGAAGCTCTTCTCCAATTATAACCATGAATCATTTTAGGTGAATGTGACAATTCATGAATTTTTCCATAGCTATAAATATCAGACGTTTAGAAAATACACCTTAACCTCCAAACATTTACTGCTAAAATTACCACCAAATGTTGTGGTAAGCTGGAAACAACTGTTGCTAGTGAAGCACACTATATTTTATTGGAAAAGTGAGTGAGAACATGGCTGAGATGTTCCCTGTGCCCCAGAAGGACTTTTGCAGAGGTGAGATGAGGAAATGGAAATCTGTGCTCCTGCACACAGGAGGTAGGTTCCGGGTTTGGGGCACAAACTAGCCTCAGGGACAGAGCCCATGGGGTGGTTTGCAGTTGCTGCCACTGGGCCTTGGTCTGAGCACTGTGGAGGGAATGTCCCCGCCTGATGTCCCACCTGTCCTTGCTGGTGGCACCTTTAAAGCTGCAGAGGGGTGAGCTCCCATTCCAGAGAGTTGCAGTGTCCTCTGCCCACGAGGTAAACTGCCTCCTGTGAAGTGTTTGCCAGTCAACAGGTATGGTGTATTCTAACTTTAAGAAATGCCTTTTCCACTATTAACTAAAAATTGCCATATGCTTTATTAAAATGCTGGCTATTGCCGTGAAATATCTAATAGGAAATATTATTGCAGATTGGACTGTTTCAGTGCTGGCATTATTTGTGACGTTCATGAAGAGCTCTTTCAGTGGCATATTGGATCTCCCACAGAGACTGGTATTCAAGCAGCCTAATGTTTTCTGGGCACAAGTGTTCGTGTCTACTTGCCACTCTAAAACCTTTTTTTAATCATGAGTTTGAAGCATATATTTTGTTTCTGCTGCCTGTGAATGAATAAGACTGGTGCGATTCTGCTTTTTCACTTCCTTGGATTTGGCTGCTGTGGGGATAGGAATGGTTGCCATATAAGTTAGCAGCTCCAAAAAGTGTTTCGCTATTTCAGTAGCTCCACAGCTCTGTGCTTCCTATCGTCCCCCATAACTGCAGACCTCCTTCTTGAGTTTTGGTCCCCCTGCAGGTGAGGGATACACATCTGCATGGCACATTGCAGTAGGGCATCAGGAATAGCCCAGTGGGCCTGTGAAAGAGCCATCAGATTTACAGTTTTCCCTTCTTTTTGGGTAGCCTGAATTTCTGTACTCTTCCCTCAGGTGCAGGCACACTCCGGTGATAACTGCGTTGTATTGCTGTAGGAAAAATTCTTCTTGTGTGTGCTGCACTCCTTCATCTTGCCAGGAATCACTGAGAGACCAGGGCAAGGGCCAATGTCCCAGACTGTTCCCCTGGATATCTGCCCAACCTTTTTTCTTCCTTACCTCTGATACATCTCTACCATACAACCCCTATAGTCTTTGTTTCCCTGCTCATTCATGTTTCTGATGCCAAAAATCTAAAGCCAGACCCCCAGTAGTATTGACCTCCTTGTGCCTGCCTCTGTTTCTAAATAGCAGGGGGGAGAATTTCTATCAGAATCAGAAAGTACATGGGTTGAAGATGTCCGTAGCTGTGTGTGAGCTGGATTGAAAACAGCTCAGCTCCTTAAAAATTCAGTTGGATTCATCGTGGTGAATACAGCAAGCTTGCCTTGTTTTCCAGAGCATCTCTCAAACAAGTGTGCACTCAGCCACGAAGACAGGCCTCAGCCTGTGCTCTCAAGCTGGGGCTGTGAGCTGAGGTCCCCAGGAGCTGTAGAAGCCCAGATCCAGTGTGGCATTAGTGCCTCTGTCCATCTGTCCGAGGCGCAGCAGGGAGGAAGTGGCGTAGTGTGGAGGTGGAGACAGCCTCTCTTCCCAGCAGGACGGTGGCAGTGGGCCCCGCCACCCCACGCAGGCAAACGTAACAGTACCGTCACCGTGCTCCAAGGCGTAAACACAGTGAGTCTGCAGAAGCTGCCTTTGGTTCTTGGGAAACAAAAGCCACAATCTTAAAAGGCTCCAGGAATCTGAGCAGTTCTTCAGAGCATTTGGTTTAGATAAGTAGAAGTCATCAGCATCGTCTATTTTTTGTGGTAAGTATTATGAGTGCTCATCTGATGAAATGCTAAATGAGCTATGGCATGTCACTGCTGGAAAGCTTTCACTATATGGAGGAGGTTCTGAGTGCTCATTTACTGCAAACAAAGCCAAAACATTTCTCAGAATGGTGACCCTCTTCAGCAACTCTGTTATTTGAAAGGAACACCAAGATGGGTGCTGTGATAGAGACAACCATAAATTTGTGAACTGGTGCTGAAATGGCAGAAATTCCATTCATCTGTTGTGTGTACTGTGGACTTCCTTCAGGGAACAGTCACGGATGTGACTGTGAGGGGACAAAGTCATGGATGTGAAATGGGTCTTAGGCAGATGTTGAGATGGTTCAAAAACAGAGTCGATGAGCTGCAAGGTTAGACTTGTAGATGGCAAGATTGTGCCAGTGCCCAGTTCATAAAGGGACTAAAGCCAGGAGGGAGCTGCATCCACAGATCAATGTGTGTATGGGTGGACTCAGTAAAAATGCTGGACCTACATTCAGTCGTGCCTGGATAGAATTTCTTGGCACTGTGGAAGGGGGTCGATACCTGGGAAGAAAGCAATGGCTTGGGAAAGCACCCCCAAAATTGTAATTGGGAGCATATTCCAAATCATGGCCTGGCCCTGCTCTTGGTGAACTCTCAGGGAAGGTTTACGCTGAGCCAGGAGCGGGCTTAACCCCAGCTGCTGGGACAGGACTCTCCTGCCAGTGCAGAGGCACAGCCCATGCCATAGCAGGATCCTGGCAGGCAGAAGATGCTCTACACCTTCTCCAGCACAAGGCTCTGCCAAGTAACACAGCAAAGCTAAAGCAAGTATGCCTATGGATTTCATATGGATTTCATGGGGCTTTAACAGCCTTCTGCACAGAGAAAACACCTTGTGTTTGGCACAATAATAGCTGTATTGCTCAAAGTCCAATTACAATCAAATCTTGCTAATTTGTGCCCATAACTGGAGATTCAGGGAGAATGACAAAACTTTTGCAAGTTATGGAATAAGTGGTACATACATTTTAAGAAGTGTGGCTAATGCATTACAGAATTCATTATCACCTTACAAAATTCTTCACACTCTGGAAAAGGATGGATGCTCTTAATTCATTTATTTTGACAAGGTTTGTTTCTTAAACATCTTTTGTTATAGCTGACAAGTTTGTACTGTTAAAAAAAGAAGTAATGAATTGTAATTAAGGAGACATTATAATAGCCCCTTCTTAGCAACCCTGTGCCATTTTTTTGGTTACAGCTTGTAGCAGGCATGGATAGAAGTGATCATGTGGCACTTCACTCTGCTCACAAAAGCCGCTGGTGCAGCTGGTGCCTGGGAAGTCCTTTCTGCAAAGCAGCAATAGCAGTGACTCCATTTGTCTTTCTGTTGAGGAACTGTTTCTTTTTGAAAAAACAAAGTAAACAACAAAAAAAAAAGCATTCATTTGGCATACTATCTCAGAGAGGAAAAAAATAACTTAAAAAGGGATCTTTTCTATCATGAGGAGGGTATCTCTGCTACTCTGACAGTGTGCACATGGAAAGAGTTTGACTGAATGTTTGTTGCTATTCTTAAAATCTTACTGTTTTGTTCACTGCTAACATATCTCATTGAATAAGAAATAGAGTTTGGAGGAAAATAGATCAGATTTGCAGGTCAGAGGCTCTGCAAAAATGGGATTTGAACCTAAGTGCAGCAACCTTGAGGCAAGGCTGCCCTTCCTGGAATGCCAGATGTGCAGTGAGGGTAATTACCATCGCCCACGCCAGCGCTCTGGTTCGGATGGCGAGTGAGGCAAAGGTCAGCTCCTGGCAGGAATCTTCATGCGGATACCTGGGCTGCCCCGGGCTGAAGAGTGGTGCTTGTTTCTTGCCAGGAGCAAGTGGTCACAGGTACCAGTATCTGCCTGTGTACTGCTTGTAAATCTATAATTAACTACCAGAGCTTAAACAGACTGAGGAAATAACCGGAGTCTTTTTGAAGAAATGTGATTGTCGATATAGCAAGACCCCTGAATTAGGAATTCAGCAATGATTGCTATTACAGAGATGGCATTAGATGAGTATCATTTTGTCAATTAACCTTTTACGATTCATAGTTTATTATAGCCTAGAACAATCCATTTTCAAATACTTTTTTTTTTTTAAACATGACTCTTGCTGCTTTAAACACTTACTACCTGCTCTTTAGCCTTTGAACACAGACTGTTATACTCGCTTAGCAGAATCTGTAACCCTAGGTCACAAAGCTAAAGCAAACCCTTTTAATTTATGGAGCATTTAATTTTAGCTGAATATTTTGAAGAATTTCCTAACTTTCTGATGGCACTCAGGCTGACCAAGGATACAAACGTATCTGTGTTCTTAGGTCCAACCACTTTACCCTACTATAATTTAAGCTTTTAATTTCATAACCTACAGTGCCCTGGCTACTTAGCAAAAGAAAAAAAGCATTCTTAGGCAACACTCTGTAATAGAGGATTCTTCTGCTACAGCAGATAAAATGACAATGACAAAGTAATTATCATAAAAATTATTCTTTCCTAAAAATACTCTACCTTAAAAATAAAATCTATTGTAGGAAAGGGAACAGACAGTAGTTTTGATGAAAAACACTTGAAAAAATGGTGATATGGTCTCTTTGCTATATAAATACAATTATTTTTCTGCTAGAAATAGTGTTGCTGTAGCTGCAATGGTAAAAGGGTAGGAGAGAGGAAAGGTTTGCAGAGAAAGGTAATATTTTTTTATTAGAAAAATTGATACAGACGAAAAAAAAGCAGATATGCTTTCAGAGGGCTTGTGTGTCTGAGAGCTTTTCCTTTATTTTTTTTTCCCAACTATATTGGCTGGTCTAATAAAAGGTATTCTCTCTGCTGCAAACCTTACTATTTTTGTATATAGCTGTTTCTGTGCATGTGATTTGTCCACTAAGAGGACAAAGAATTCTACAATTCTTAAAACTGGTATAATTCAGTAAGTTGATTATGAAATACTAACAAAATTAAAATGCTTACTTCAAATGCTGAGAACTTGGGATTTGCTTTGTGTTTGAAAGAGAATAATTGCAACCCATGGAGGAACTATACACATATGATAAAATGTGGTCAACTCTTCCTTTCAGCAGCTTTGAAGCAGCAGTAATCTAACAAAGCACCTTGCTCTTGCTGTGCTGACAATGAGTCCAGTGTACAAAAAAAAAAAGAAATTAAACAAAAAAAAGACATTTTAATTTCAAGGTTCACTGGAAAAAACATGAAAAAAAAAAATCAATGTTTGCCAAAGAGAAAGACAAACTCTGAAGGGAAATGAAAAAATGTATTTACAAGATTCAAAGAGAACTTCATAAATAATGGGACAATAAAAAAAGGAAATAAAATATTTGTCCCTCTTAACTCTAAATATGCAGGTAATATTCCCAATAAACCTACTACATGAAATGGCCTTAAGGAATCATCCAATTATATTGTTATCAAGAAATTATTAGGAAAAGCAAAATAATCCTCCAATCAAGGAGTGTTTGGAGCAGTTACATGTCTGCTTCAAGGCTGCATCACCCCAGGGCTTGAAGGAGGCTCTAAAACCTCCCTGGGTTGCCTGCAGGACAGTCAGGGCTCCTGTGCAGCTCCGTGCCCTCGGAGTGGTGGCCCTTGGTCAACGGAGCACATCTGCACACGGATGTGCCTGGGATTTTGAGACCTGCTTGAGCCCCTCTCCCTGGAGCTCCCAGCGCTGGTGCTGTGCCCCTGGCCACGGCTGAGCTGCGTGGGGCCCCGTGCCCGGCCGCGGGGCCTGCAGCCACCCCGGCCACAGCGAGGGCAAGGCCAGCCCCACCCGTGCTGGCCCAGCTCCCCGGGGTGGCCGTGTCCCCGGGCGCGGTGCCCCTGCACACCCAGCCGTGGCAGAGGGCTGGCAGTGCGGCAGGGCCGTGCACAGGGCCTGCAGAGAGAGCAGCCGCTTCAGCTACGCCCGGCACAGCCCCACGGCTCCTGTGCTGCCCGCTCGCAACAGCGCTGGGAATGAACGCTTTAGCGCTGGATGTCCTGTGTAAACTAACACCCCTATGGCCATCCACTGTGTTCCTGGAGCCGCGTGCGGTGGTGAGAGGGAGGGCAGCAGCAGCAGCATCTCCTCCCAGCTGTGTGTGGAGGGAGGCACGTGGAACGCCTGTGTCCTCAGGCCATCCTGCACCTCAGCTATGCCTGTGAACACAGGCCAGGCCTGCACGCTGTCCACGACCGGCTAATAACTGCAAATGGATTTTGATTAGATTCCCCCAACACATGGTTTTCTCCAGTAGGTAATTCAGGGATGAGCAGGGTCAGCCTCAAAAGTGTGGCAAAGCATGTCAGGGTAATGCCTTCTCTGCCTGCACCTCCCTCCCAAGGCTGCTTTGCTCTGAGATTAAATTGATTTTCCACAAGCACTACTGCCTAAGATCAGGCCTGGTCTCTCTACCAGGTCTCTAATGCCTTTCTCCCTACTACATTTCTGATATTCAGCTATCAGAGCTTTCAGTAAGAATGTTTAGGTCTTACATATACTTTGTCTGACATATAAAACACTTTATAAACTTTATCCATTTAATTCTCCTACAGTGTGCAGCGTGCTGAAGTGGCATTATCTCCACTTCACTGATAAGAAGATTTACATTTGCACAAAGCCAGACTGGAGTTGGGGTAAGGACTGGGCTGAGAGCTCCAGATGTGATGATAACCTGCTGCCTGCTTACGGTGGTAGCTCGAACTGATCTATCTCACCCCAGAGCGACACTGAAGGTCAGCCTCAGATTTCCTTGTTCCAGGCACCTTTTTTTTCAGCTTCAGCTAAACCTCACTAAATGCGTGGGGATGTATGGGCCCTTGCCAAAGGCTACCTGTCGTTTCAGGTAATAGAGCAGGTAAGCTTCTCTAGGAAGCCAAAGGGGCTCCGAACTGAAAAGAAGACGTGTATCACCAGCTGCAACAACTGCACCTGTAAAATTACTCAGAAATTATCTTCTAGCTACATATGCACAGTGATGCTTCTGTATGTGACACAGACAAAAAGAAGAGGAAGCGCAGCAGCTCAGGGAGGGAACAGTGTAAAGGGTTGTCCACTAAATGTTCCCATGACTATGGCCTCAAGGAAAATGACAGGGACAGGATTTTTTGGCTAACTGCTGACTTGTGGTAAAGAAACTGTAAGAAAGACCTCGTCTCTGGTATTTAGGTGGGCAAATGGGAATTCATCCTGAACTGGAAACCCAAACCACCTCATTTGATCTTCCTAACTAAAATAAGCCAACTTGTTTTGGTTTCCTTTATTTTTTCCTGGCTAATTTCATGTGTCAGGAGGGATCATAGTTCTTAATTTACAGCCACTATGTTGAACTACCTGATCAGCATCAAAACCGTTTGCAAACTGTGGGTTCATCTAAGCACATCAACTATGCTGCGCTGTCCTCAGCCTCCAGAGCATACATTGATGCTCTTGGGTTTGGAAATGGTGTCGGTACTGCTTGGCTGGTTTGCATCTTACTCCAAGAAGGTTTTTTTTAAAGAACTCGGCTCCTGAGATAAACAGAAATTTAATTATTAAAGTGAAGTAATGTCTTGTCAGCTGAAGAGTTGCTTCAGGGTCTGTAAATATGATCAAATGCACTGAATATAGTTCAGGTTGGACTCACAACTCTGGGAGGTGAAATCAGTTCTTACTGGACAAGGAAATTTTATACTCAATAATTAGGCTAAATGAAGCTGTTACACAGAATGGTGGCAAAGAGCCTCATTTTATTGGCATGCTATAACATCACATAATACATCAATGTGTAGCAGTAGGTGCTGCTTTCTCCTTCCAAAATTTTTATTACAGCCCTAACCATTGACACTTTGTTCCCTGCCAATTCCTCTGCTCCCTTCTCTCATGCTGGCAAAAATATAGCAGGAGACCTAAAGCTGTAGGCCTTGGCAGGATCATGTGAATCTGCTGAACACATACATGCTGATTAATTCATTGCCTTAGCAACTGGAAAGTCTCGGATTATTCTCCCTTGTTTATTGGCCCTTTCAGAGCTAATGTGAGCAGTAAAGATCATGCACGGGCAAAATACAGCATCCATTAACTAGCTGCACCTGCAGCAGCCAAAAAACTCCTTTAATCCTGAAGATTACCTGTTTCACACACCAGATAGGTATTGTTTGAAACACCAGCCCAACAGCCGTGCTACACATACTTACTCTACATGCCACCCAGCTGAATATTGCATGGTGGCACCAGTGTCGATGTGCAACAGTTTCCCTTTGCTTTGTGGGTGCACAGATGACTGCTTCGTGTGCAAGGGAGGGGGGAATCTGGCTTTTGGAAAGCAGTGTGCAGATGGAGCCCTTGATTGTGCAATGTCACCTCGGTTTCTTCTCGAAAAGCTGATAGACCTGCAGAGGAAGAGATGTCCAGGGTGTTACTGTAAGCAAGGCACTTGGGTGCCTATCTGGGAATACTGCCCATTAGCAGCAGCCTCACAAGTCCCACACAGTTTGTAAGGTGGCAGCCGGAGCTCGGTGACACAGCCCTGTCCAGCGTGGGCACGTGGCCGGCTGGCCGTGGTGGCCGTGCAGCCTTGGCTGCACTGCTGCCTTGCCGAGCAGCTCCGTGCTCACATGGAAGTGGCTAATGAGGGAAGTGCAGACGGGCTCGCTGGGCATTGAGTAAACAGTGCAAATGGAGCTGGTTCAATAGATGGGGATGTCTCCATTCAAGTGCAAATGTTATGTTTGTGTTTCATTCTTTTGGTGTAGCTTTAGTAGTGCTTATTAAAAAACCTTCTTGGCTGAATGCTTGCTGCCTGATGAGCATGTTCCTTGACTCAAAATCCAAGAATGACAATCTCTCCAGATCTACTGTAATGGACCATGGCAGCTATAAACCACTTTTTTTAGTCTTTTGGAACCTCTGCATGGTTTTCACTCTACAGTAACCCACTGTTGCTCATTCAGGTCGTTTTGTTACAGAGGGCATCTAAGAGAACTGGACTGCCTGTTCCTCTAGGCTGTCCTCCATCTAGATCCAAAGGCTATCACATAAGCATCTACACATGCATCAGTCCTAACCAAAGCCCTGTGTGTTTTTTCTGGAAGATTTTCCAGAAGTTTTTCTCTGACAATCCTTGGGCTCCCTGTGCAGCTGTCCTCAGACACTGCATAGTGCCTTAAGACCCTGAAAACATGAAGGGAAGAAGTACTCCCCACATTTTGCTCTGACATCTTTCAAAGCCTGCCAGCCCTGTGGCAGGTCCTGCAGCCTTTTTTAGGGAACCCACACCAGCAAAGGGTCCTGTCAATCCCAGAAAATACAGGAAGGTCCCAGAGCCCGTGTCGCTTCTCTATGAGACCGAGAACATTTTCACCACTCCTAAAGTAGCCGCTTCTCTATTTTTGTATTTTTGTGCCAACACAAGCTGCCCATTGGTAAACTCTGAGCTTAAACATCTAAGTGCTGTCAGGAGGAATCTACGTTTGCTTCGAGGCAATTAGGTGACTCATCACAGTGTCCTTTCTTCACTGCATGGAGCAAAGCCAAATCTCCCATGGTTGGATGAAGCCAACTCCCAGCCATCCTTCTGTGAATAAGCCAAATAAAAATATCTATAGATGTTTCACAGACTGAACTCAGAAATGTGCTCCTTGACACAAGGCCACCATATTAGAGGTGTTGAAGTGCAAGCTGTGTAAGCCTGAGGGAATATACAGAATTAATGACAGGAATGCTGCATATTCCAGGCTTTTTAGACCACAATATGAAATAACACCTGGATTTCTTCACAGGCATTTTTTCATGTCTGTGAAAACCCTGATTCCATATATACTAATAAATAACTAAGTAACAGCCCTCTGACTCTGGTGAGACAGTTCCATTCTGGGAGATTTTCTTTAAATTCGCAACTGCTGGCTATGAGATATGGTTTGAGGGTATTGGTTTTGAAGATAGATGTTTTTCCCTACATACTCCCTCCACTGCCCTTCTTAAAAGATGCACTGTTTCTTGTGAGTTTTTGCAGAAGAAAAAAAAACAAGTATATTTGAGTTTCAGGCTACGGTTTTTATGAAAAGAATGTAACGCATCCTGCAGCTCAGAGACCACTGGGGTTGTATTAATTGATATCCAGAGATAAGCAAGTCTTCTATCTTAAACCAGTCCTCCTCCTGCAAGAAGCATGGAATAATAAGAAGGGCTGTCACAAGGTAAATGTTGCCATGGTCCAAAGGGCTCTACCTTTCCCTAGAGCTCTTTTTGGAAACAAGCAGCTATCAAATCAAAACATATTTACCTGATGCAACCAGTAGCGAAAAGACTGATGTTTGCAAATGCCACAGTACAAACAGCAAATTTTGCCTGTGATAGACTGGTTTCCACCAAATATCTTTTATTGTTTTTTCAATGGTTAGATTACGGGCAGAGGAAAAAGCCAATGCTTTAGAAGCTCTCCTCAGTCAGAAAAAGATGAAGAATTAATGTTATTTCAAGTCGATGCTCTTCAAACAGAGCTCTGATAACAGTAGTTAGTTATTCTTCTAGTGTCTGCCTGTCTGTGAGAGATCACATTGGTTTTGTCTTTGGCCTGGTTTGCTTGCACAGCACAGAAAACCCAGCTCAAATACTTATTTGGTCAAGAAGCACTTCAGAAAATTACTGATGCTGCCTTTGAAAGCTCTGCCTATTTTACAAAGGGGGGAGGGAGAGAATACTTAGAAGCCAATGATATGAAACGAACTAGATATATTTGAAATATTGATTACATATATCTTCTGAAATAGGGTAATGGGATATTCCTGGATGCTATATGCATGTTTATACGTCTCTGAAATGTTTGATTAATGTGCACCTAATCTTTCTTTCTGTTAATAGACCATCGTATTTCTTACTAAGAAATGAATTATTCGACCACTGGTACCAGTGGCTGAGAGAAGACCATTTATAATGCTGCATCTTCAGCAAGTAATCTTTGACCTGGAAAGCTGTTTCACTGAAAATGACTAATTTTGCCAATTTTATTTTTTGCTTTGAATATGTTTTTCTGGTGGCAGTCTAATCTATCCTAAAAGACTTATTTATACTTTACAATATTGGTAAAACATAAATAGAAAATAAACAGAAGAAAACCTTCATGAAGGAAACCTTCAATTCCATTTGTGTAGATGTTATCCCAGAACTTTGAATTTGGAACTGCAAAGTGATATATTGGTGTGCAGAAAGTTAAAACAAACAAACAAACAAGCAAAAACAAGAAAAAACCCAACAACTCAGAATTGACTAACCCATGCTTTTCTTTGTTCATAAAATATATTGTCATTCTACACTGGTTTTGAGTTTGCTTTCCATTTTTATTTTAAGATTATCTCACATTTGAGTGCTTTCATCATTTTCTATACCACTTGTTTCGAGTAGCACCATTTTTCACATCTCTCAAAATTGCTTAGTTAAGAGATTCAACAAATCACAGGTACTGATAACAACAGTTGCTCTCTGCCAGCCTTGTCTGTATCAGCCCCAATCTTGCCATTAAGGCACTATAAGCAGCACTTCTATATGCAGTGATTTTCAAAATTACAGTGCTAAACTTTAGGAAACAGGGATGTTCATCACTTTTGCACGCTCAGTCGTAGGCTCAGCTGGGAATACAGAGCATTACACAGGCAAACAAACCATGACAAGTTACAGCTGTGGGACTGGGTAATTCCCTGGAAAAGCTGCTGAGGGTTAGTTTGCTCCTTGGCTACTTCTATAAGAGAAGTTGAGCATTTGTATTTGTAGTTTTGAGGGCTCAGTAAAGATCAACAGGTGATGTAATCCTACATCAGCAGTGCAAAGGTTCAAGAATTCTGAGTTTGGGTCATGGCCCTGAAGACAAGTCCGAGTGCCCAAATTCTTCTTCCAGCCCACAACTAAAAAGTGGAAATTTGGAACTTCCATCCATTTTAATGAATTACACAGATTTCAGCCTGTTCCAGATACGACATTCAGAGCCCTTTACAGGGTATCGAGTTGTCACTCAAAAGCAGAAGCATTTTAAAATGCAGAGCTTTTGCTTTGAAAATAGAAAAGATTCATTGAATCTACCTAGGAGTAAAATTCAGCCTTGCATTGACTTCACTTTAAGTCTGGGGACAGCTGGACTTTTTCTTCACTTGATTTTTCTAAGAATGACAAGAAGTAGCGGTAGATTGCATGGTATCTGTTGGCTTTGACATGGAGCTTTTTTGATCCATTTAAGGATTAAAGTTCTTCCTATTGTGGCAACTCCAGCTTTTTTAAAGCAGAGGAGGGGAACTTTAAATAAGGCTTTCCTCCTATCCTATTCAGCTCTCTCCAGGCCTTAGACCTCCCAAGGGCTTTTGGGAGCAGGGAAGACAAACTTAACCCTGTCTGGAGAAGGCAATAGGTGTGATCAGTCCCTCAATAAGATATATTTTATATTTTAAGATATCCTCTGTTAAAAGGAAAGTGAAAAGGGGGAGGAGAAAGTTTCTAGAAACCAGCTGTGTAGGAAAAGCAAAGGACTATGCACAGCTGGGGCATGTGAGATAACGAACTTCTCCCCCATCCCTTCTTCTTCTTCCTCTTTCTCTTCCTTCCATGTTGTTATCTGGGGAGGTGATAAACTGGTGGTGAAAAAGGTTAAGGAAAGTGTTTGGGTAACTTTTTTGAAGACATGATTTTGTAATTCAACAAGGTACTTCTGAGCTGACAGAGTTGGGAAGGAGCTGCTGTACTTGGCCATGGAGTGAGTAAGTACCTGTGTTAAGGATTAATATTGATACTTTTTAGCTGTGTAAGTACTGTAGTTAGCTACATATACTTACCAAAGGAAAGGTAAAACAGTCATCTTACTGTGGCAAAAAAAAATTATGGGTCATTTGTTTTTATTCTCAAGAGCTTCTGTTGAAATAGAAAAGTATCTCTGTGAGAAGCATTCACTTCTTTTCCATTAAAAAAGTCCAAAAGATTGCTATCTACGCCAGTCTAAAATCCAGGGGTAAATCTCTGCTCTGTGTTTTGAAGTATAAGGAATACAGAAGGTGCTGGAGAAGGTCTGAGTACCTCCAGTGAAGCTGATTCTGCACTTGTAAGCTCTGATACTGCTGGTTTGCAAAGGAATGAGAGATAAGCTTTGCTTGAGGGAGATGATATAAGATTTCTAGAGATTTCTTGTCCTCTCTATTTTGAAAGAGGCCTATACTTTGTTACAAAGAAAAAAAAAGCAGTTTTCTTTTCATTATTTAAGAAAGAGACTGAGCTCCTAAGCATTTTTATCAACTTCAATACTAAAAAGAGGGAAAAGAAGTATTGAACATAGCACAGGAGGCTTTCAAAAATTGGCTATTACAGGAAACATTATCATAAAGTACATTTCTCTTAAGAACATGCAAAAATGTTCTCTTATCCCGTTTTGCTATGTTACTGCTGAGGTCTGGTTTGTCTGGCAGAGGCAACTTCTGAGGTGCAGCTCCTGTACTCCAAGGTGACGTTAAAGCCTTCTGGCACTGTGGGTGTTGGGCTGCTGCTTCTTGGCTTCAACTTGGTACTCGGCTCCTGCTGATCAAAGGGAACGAAGGAAACCAAGCAGGCAGCCTTGTCCTGAAAGCCCCAGCTTCTCCAGGCTCCTTGGAACTGTTCTTCCTCTCCCTGGGCTGGTGCCCAGCCCTGAGCAAGACCCTCCTTGCCAGAGTGCGAGGTGGTGTCAGGATATGCTTCAGGATGGCATGATGAGCTGCTAGTTAATGGAAGGAAAAGGCAGCTGCTGAGGAAGTGTCTGATTAATCTGTATTGGAGCAAAAGTGGGTGTATGAAGCCTCTGCAAATTTAACACAACTTTAGGAAAGTATATTGTGTCTTTCTTCAGGCTTGCTTGTGAGTCAACAGCTCTTGACATCCAGTAAAGTTGAAGGAAAACCTGGAAGAGCAATGCTCAGCTTTTGAGTGAAAAGTTCAGACACAAGAGGCAGAGAAATGTAGATACTTTGTTTTCCTCCTTGCTTAACTACTTGCAGTTTTTCTGAGGTGCAGCTGATATGTTCATACCCCCTCCTCTTAGGAGAGAGCCCCAGCACCACAGCTGGGCCTTGGCTCTGGGCAGGAGTGAGGGCTGGTGCAGCTGAGCTGTGCTTACATTCCCAAGGGCTGGGGGCAGCAGTCCCAAAGGGTGCCCATAGTCTGGGGACACATGATGGCATTGGAGCAGCAGGCAAACCTACAGGATGGAGCACAACACCTGCTACTTGTGTGGAAGACATCTTCCCAGAGAGACAAGTTTTACTTCCCTGGAAATAAGTTTGCCACCACTTTTCCTTTCTATAGATTCTTGTTCTCTTGCATCCATATTGATCTGTTCCACTTGGTTTGGTTTTAGAAATAGCTTTTTTATGCATGCAGCTTCTCAGCCCCGCGTGCCTGTGTGTCCCTCTGCAGCAGCTGAGGAAGGGCAGGCCGGGGCAGTGTCCTGGCCTGTGTAGGTAGGCACCTCTTGGACTGATGCTGTTGGGAACACTCCACAGAGAGCAAACAAAGAAAGCTTGTTAAGGGGCAGTTACGCTAAGAATAATGAATATCAGCCATTCCAGAGGGACAACTTACTACTCAGGTACCCAGTCTGATAGTTAAAAGTTCTTAATTTTCCTTCATTAACTTCTGATACCTCCCTGCTTCCTCTCCAGTGGGGCCACTAGGCGACCCTATAAAGTACCCTACAGAAAGCCTCCTTTAAGGCTTTCACATGTCACAAATCAAGCTTTTTGTCCCATGTCCCTTCAGGTAGAAGTTGTTTCAAATGACAGTGAAACATTAGAAATAGGAAAGGATAGGGTTTTTTCCCTTCCTTACTGATTTCTGAAAAGCATGATTTATAAGCTGTCAGTCATTTCCAATGATCTCAGTCCAGTGTTTATTCAAAAATCACATTTGGTGTAGCTGAAAGTGTTGTTACTAACTGATGAGCAAGTCTGAATGCTGAGAATGAAGAATGATTGACATTCTTTAAGGTAAAGGGGGAGACTCTTCATCCAGCAGAAGCTGCCACTGCAACAGATGCTGTTATAGCTTCTGACACTGATCGTGATGAGTGGTGTGTAATGTCAGTAAAAGATGAGAGGCTACAACAACAGAGTGAAAAGGAAGTCTCTGAACACGAATCCCATGGCACCCTGGCAGCCGTTAATAGCCATGACTTCCCCGGCTAGAAATGACTTTAAAAGGTCGGGCATATATTGGTTAACTTATCACCTATTCAGTAAATAAGAACAAGGGCTTGCTAATTAGTGATGCATTATTATTTGACTCTATTTTTTTTAATATCATTTTGGTTCCATTTTCCCTATGGCTTTTGGCAAACGTGGTGCCTGGTTCTACTTTTTTTTTATTTCAGGTTTTCCTTTTGGTTAAATATGGTAGATATTTACAGAGAATAATTCATAGCAGAGCTGCACATGGTCCTGAATACTGTGATGTACTCAGGAGTAATGCTGCATTTTGGGCATCTCGCTAGCAATATCAAACAGCAAGTTTCCACCTGTGGTTATAAACTTTCTCATTAAGTTTTCACTTTTATTATTAAGTTTTATTCTTTAAATTTTCTCACTTTTAGGTTTCATACCCTCTCCCTCATTTTGTTAGAGAGAATCCCTTGCCAGGTGTACTGGAGCAGCATGAGCCTGATGAAGGCTCCCAGGGAGCTGTTTGGGAGCCACGTGGAGCAGGACCATGATTCCCAGTCTCAGGGAAATCTCCCTTGAGCAAGGAGCCTTGAGTTACCATGGATGAGACCCTTTTGGGGAGTAGCTTTTCACTAAACCCCCCAAATTGTTGATAGAGTTCGCTTAAGATGATAGAGTGGGTGGTCTTTTTTTTATTGTCTCTCCTTCTGGAGGGATGTTCAGCTTTAAGGCACGATCTAACTCCTATCCTCCCAGCTTTATCCTTACAAGTGGAATTAAAGTCTTTAAATTGTTCTGTATGTTGTACAAATATTTACACTGCTGCAATGTGTAAATCAGTCTCTTGTATACATTAGTAGTAAAGTTTGATGTGGCTATATCCCGGTCTTTTGACGTGTGCACGTGATAAGCGTGGAGATCCAGGGCTGAAAAGTGACCCCCTTGACAGCCCACAGTGCTGCGGCCCTGTGCCTGTGCCCAGGTGGGGAATGTGCTCCTGGCTCCTGTGGTGGGGGATGTGTTGCTCTGTTTTCTGCCTCCAGTGAGCCACCCCCATGGCCCCCTCCCGTCTGCCTCACAGGGACAGAGCCCACTGCCTCCAGGGCGCCTGACAGCTGGCCAGGCATGCTGAGGTGCTGCTCAGGAGCCAACTCCAGCACTCGCCTCTGCTCCCAGCAGGGAAATGCCACGAGGCAGTACAGGGTCACCTCCACTTCTGCCCTTCATTTCTCATCCTGCTCTTTTTGTTCCTTTGTGCTTCAACTTCTTTAATTGCTGAACTTGCTGTTGGGCTCTGGGGTATCAAAATTCTGTTTTCTTTAAATGCAAGAACTCTCCATGTTGCCGATTTGGGGATTGTATGTTCAACAATGCAATTTTTCTTCATAAAAGTGCTTTCTCTCACATGAAGAATTTCATATGTGTTTCTCCAGGAGCTACAGCAAATCCAGTTTGAGGGAATGTGTTTTCATATGTTCAGAGTTTTAAAAAAGCCACTATCTTCTTGCTTGTTTTTCTCTTTCCCCATTTTGCTTTCTTTGGGTCTCTATGGGATTTGTGCCTGTATCTATCTACGCCCAGGAGGTACTGGGGATTCAGTCACATTCTGAAGGGCTGGATTACTGCTTCCCACTCTCTCCTGTTGTTATACTGCCCCAGCTATGGAGCTGGATGGTAGGATCTGGGTATGCTCTAAGTGGTAACTGCAGCATTAGTAATGCTTAATACCTGTAATCAACAACACAATTTTTGTATTCCAGTAGTGTGGAGGGTTTGTTGCAGTGGGGTTGTTTGTGTAGGCACAGACCCCCTGGATGTCCTCAAGTGAGCCAGGCAACCTAATTTATTTTCTTTCCCTCCCATTTTGGGGTCTTTGCCTCATGAGGTAGGTAAGGTTGGCATTCTGCTCCCCAAGGACCCTGCTGTGATTTATAAAGCACCTTCACCTGGGTGGTAGGAACTGGGGCAGGGAGTGTCACAAAGTTGGCAGTCTGCTGGTGGATGTGTTGGCCAGTCCCATTTTACCCTGCCATTCACTCTGGGTGTTGAAAGCTGCCTACTGCATAGTGTCTGGAGGCTGCAGTTATTTTAGCCCATAAATTCCAGAGCCCTTTCAACCTTCTGCACTGAGGCTAATGCTGTACCTTCTCCTCCCAGGCAGGGGGCTACATTTTAGTTATTTGTTAGTGAACCACAGACAAATACAATTTTTTGGAAGGCCTCTTGCAGAAGCCTGGTAAGGCACGATTTCTCTCCTCCTAGTTGTGATTGCTGCTGTGGCTTTCTGGGATTTCTGTTGCTTTCTGCACACCAAACAAGGCTTCCCTTCCTACTCCAGCCTTCCCCTCACAAACTGTCCCTAGTTCAAAGACTCCTCTGTAGGACCACGGACCTTCAAAGAAGACCTTTCCTTTGTATGGCAGCTTTGATACAAATGAACCTCGAAGGTTTAAATGCCGGATAAAAGTAGAGTGCATTAACCCCCACAATTGCTCTAATGAAGCCAGGGTGAAGTTGTGAAGTCTGGGTCACAACTAATGGATGAGCCATTAACACCTCCCAGGCACAACAGCACTTAAAAATATCAAACAGAAAATGCATTTAGTGACTTTCAGGTGCAGAACTGGTCACCTTGTTTTGAGAGCAAGACATCATGAAAAGATTGCAATTTCATTGCCACTCCCCTTCTGCTGCTTCCTGCCCTCCATGTATTTACATTTAAGGTCAACTCTTCTCAGGAAGATTTTTTGCTATCATGAAGCTGCCAGATGGCAGGTAACTTTTTTTTGTTGTTGTTGTTTAAGTGCTTAACACTCCAAGAACTGGGGTTGATCCAGAAACTTTATTTCCAAACTTTAGTTCTGATTAACAGTTCTGTATACCAGCAGATATTTCTGCTGGCTTATTCACTGAATTTATATCAGAAAGGATTCCCTATTGGATAAGGTAAATTTTTTCCTCTGACACCAAGAGACTGGATTAAGATCAGTTGCTTTCCCCCATGATGCTGAATGCCCTGGGTGGTCAGGCAAGGGAACTTTGTCCCAGCAGAGAATAAGATTTGTAGCTGTTTTGCTACAAAAGTTATTGCTCACCTTCAGTCTACTTTCAGAGACAGAGAAGCCTGTTTAAGTAATATATTAATATTGTTGTTGAACAATGGAGAATGTTTCAGAGAACAGCAGGCTGTTGCTGGCAGGGGTTTGCTGCCTTGGACTGGGATGCAAGCTCCAAACATGGCTTTGTGGAGGTGAAGACCTGGGAAAAAAAGGCTCCCTACAATTCTGTGAGGTTGCTTCTGACAGGAACTTTTACAGAAAGTCTGGTCATGCTGCAGATGTTGTCCTGGGCCTTTGGCACTGACTGCAGCCTGGATTATCTTCTCCATAAAGCAAACTTTTTGCATGCTTTTTTTATTCGTCTTTTTTTTCTTTTCTTTTTTTTTCCTGGCGAAAGGTTACTTGAGCTGGAGCTGGGCCGTGTGCTGTGAGCCTCTGCTCCCATGGCTGAGCCTCTGTGGTGCTCACACTCCCCATGTGTGGGGAGAGGCTCAGCCACAAGTGCTTGGCGTCCCCTGCCACCTCCTGAGCAGCTGTGCTGAGGCATTGTGGAGGAGGCCCTCACTGTGATCCCACACTGTTCCTTTGCTAGCCTCTGGAATGCTTTTGTCCCAGGCACCCCTGAAAGACATTTCTATTGCACTTGGGAGACACTTTCAAGCTGAGGTTGAGTGCATGTCTTATATATGTGCCCTTGCTGTAGCTCTGAGTTGATTCTACCCATCTGGGAGAGCATGTGGTCATTGGGAAAGCTGAGGGGAGCAGAAAGCTGAATGGGAGAAGTCTGGGAAACTGCATCCATCCATGCTAATACATGAGCCCCTGCCCCAAGAGCTGGAAGATTGTATAAGGCTGTAAATGAGGAATTCCCCTCCGGCTCAGCAGTGTTATGATAGACTGTGTCACAAGTTTAAGATTTCAACTGCATGTGATGAACCTCCCTTTCCCAGCTGTGCATCTTTTGCATCTGCCTGGCACAGACAGCCTGATGCAAAAGCCCCTGTCGAACCTGGCTTTGCTGTGCTTGCATCTCCCGAAGCTGCAGCTGAGGATATGTTTGCACAAAATGCTCTCTGCTACTCCCTAAGCGTACTAGGGTGTACAGGTTGGATTATGGAGTTGTAAAGGGAAGATGTATGTCTTAATTTCCTGCCAGCAGTTTGTTAGTCTATAAAAGTGAAATACAGAATTGTTACTTAAGCCTTCTTCATATGCTTGTTTTCATACTGAGCAAATACTGCACGCTAAAATTACAAGGTAGGACTAGAACAGAGTCAGGAGCGTTCCTGTTAAAACCTCACCCTGCTTGGTGAGGTGTATCTCCTGTCCAAGTCTCCTCTTGCCTGTCAAACTTGCACCACTATCCACGAGCAGAAGGAACTGCTGCTGTAAAACTACAAAGCCTTTAGATGTCCAGATGAATCCTTAGGGCATAATTTAAGGAAACAGGGTCATGTGTTGGACACTGTGTCTTGCACGATGGTGTCATTATCTCTTATGTATTAGCAGGCTACTAATGCTGACATCTAATTAGCACCAAGAAACTGATTAACTCTCAATAGGGTCAAGAGAAAGAAGAAAAATAGATCTCAGGCAAGCAATTAGGTCATTTATTTAATAAATTAAAATACTTGTGATTATAAGCTCACTCTGTCATTTTTTTCTGTACTGCTCAACTGATGGCAGAAACAATGATAAAATTGTAAATGTAATATCATGATAATGGCAGCTTATTCAAACCACAGAACTCAAAAAAACCCACCTGAGTTTTCTCTAACGGACAATTTATCATCCAAAACACATGCATTTATTAGAGGAAAAATTGCATTCAAATACCAGTAAAATAAATGGAATCTATGCAGATTTCTTATTCTTGTGATTGGGTTGTTCCACATTATGGAGGCCAAATACATAAATGATGCTTCAACACTCTCTTGCTACATGGCAGACATTTATGTTTATTGCGTACCTTTTGCAAGCTAATCTGGAGACTCAGAAACGGGAAATCAGATGACTATTGGGCAGGCAGCAGTCGCCATCTTCTTACACATCACCTTTGCCAATTAATCTTAATTTTTTAAAATAAGATATTTTTGTTTGTTTGTTTCTGTGAAAATGAAGTTAAAAGTACCTATCTATGCTATCAGGCAAGTGCATTCCACCCACAGAACCTGGTCTGCTGTCCTGGCTGTAGTGACCCAAAAGGCTCTCAGTCACTATAGTGACTCAGCTTTTCAAGCTGGAGTAGCCCTTAAGAGCTTTCTAATAGACAAGTTGCCCATACTCTCTTCTTGCATACTCAGTTTGAAGCATTTCTTAATTGAGTTCATTTAAATGCTAATTTTATTGAATTCAGACTCCTTTAAATCACTGAGGTGAGTTCTTGTCAGACTTCTCCAGTAATAATAATATTTCTAAAGGTTTGAAGCTCAGATTAGGTTTGGACAAGCACTGGAAGGTCTGTTTGCATGTCCAACATTGTGTGCAACCTGTGAGGTTCCTGGTGCCTTGCTTCTTGTGCAAGATCTCTTCTTACCTGCTGTAGGTTCAGCTCCTTTGTTTTCTGCTTTGAAACTCTCTTGCTTGCATTTACAGAGCACCTTTTTTTCCCCCAATATAACAAAATCAAATCTGTATGTCTGCCTGATGTATATTTATTACATGGAAATGCCCAAATTCTTGTTAATTGAGAACTTTGCTACCCTTCATAGCCGTTTTTATAGTTTGCTGACTAAAAGTTTTTGCCTGAGAACTGCACTTCAGTGCACAGCTGATGGCATCACATAGTTACCCTGTACATGTCACACAGCATTTAGCTCACTTGTGCAGGTATCTGTGGACACTTTCAGCTGTGCTGGAAACTCACAGAAGTGTGGTTTTCTCTTCAACTTAGAAAGTAACGCCTGCAGTAGGAGTGTCTGCTGGAGGGAGCAGCTGATGACATGTCTTCTCCCCTGGCCTTTCCTTCCTGGACCTTGGCTGTGTGAAATACAGGTTCTGCTCTTGCTTGGAAGGACAGCGTCCCCCACCTTTTTTCCAAAGATATTTTCAGAAGATCAAAAGGATAGTCAGACCTTTACCAAGGGTCAAGATCAGGTTGGAGCTGCTAGAGACAGGCTTGGAGGGAGCTTGCTGCTTCTTCCTGGCTTGCTTCTGTTCAGTGGGGAGAGTGGCTGGGGAGGAACCCGGTGGGGTCAAGCTCATGCCCCCATGAGCAGCCTCCAGCAGCTGCCCTCTCCCCACTCCTGCCCCTGGATGAGCTCCCTGAATACCAGTGTCACTACGGGCAGGGGGTGCTCCTGGCTCTCGGTTAAAGGTGCTCAGAGGCAGGGGAAATGCTTGGGGCCAGTGAAGCTGAGTCACTGCTGTGCTCCCACCGGTGCTGGTCCTTCAAGAAATGGTCTGAGTCCCTGGAAGTAAGCACGTGCTGAATGCCTCTGGCAGGTCCAGAGTTAATCCAGGGCTTACACAACTGTCTCTAAATGTAAAAATCAACACAACAAAGGTCATTTAAAAGAACAGGAAAATAACCTCTCAGAATGCTTTTCTTCTCTTAATGTTCTCCTCTTGTTATTAAAACAAATATCTTGAGGATGAAGGAGAGTATGTAGCATCAAGCAGTGAGAAATTAATCATTGGTACCTAGTCTTAAACAGTTGATTTTTTTTTTTTGAGAAAGTCTTGAAACAGTTGTCATAAACACCAACAAATGCAAAGCAGCTTTCAAGATGACTTTTTGTTATAGGCATATTCCTGAACTATTCATCTGTGTTAAATGCATTTTGCCTTGAATCATATGTCATGTTGCCAGAAAAGAGTTGTTTCCATGCCAACTCATTTGCAACATGGGGGAAAAAAATCAAAGCTACTAACATCTGCAAGATGTCAGTACTGATATAAGCCACTTGCAATGAAAAACACAGAACTGCAGGAGGGTTTGCCAAATAGGCACTATATATAGGGTAGAATGTCATAAACTAATCGCCGAACAGTGCATTTCCATTCCTTTTTTGGCTGTATTCTTGATCTAATCTCGTCGCCAGAAAAGGCTTGCAGCAAAAGGAGCATCAGTGTCATCCACATGCATTTCTCTTGTAAAGAAGGAATTACTCAGATTTGTTTTTCTGACTCAAGCTTCCACAAAAGCCACTTAATTTAAAACATATAAGAACTTGTACAAGAAACTGCTGCTTCACTTTCCATATTATTTCCTTTCAATTCTCTCGGCTGCAGGGTCTCCTTTTATAAAGGTCCTATTCATCAGCAAGATTAATGAGACCTGGTGTCTGAAACTGTGGATTCCATTTCACAGCTACTATTTCCTCTGTGTTCTCCTTCCCACCCCCATCCTGTATTTTTTTTATAAAAGAAGATTGTTCGTTTATTATCTAAGTATTATGAAATGCCAGAGGCTGAGGCTCCAAAGCCTGAGCAGTTCAAATATCAAGGTATATTTAATTTTAAGATGATCCAGGCATTGCTGTATTTGGAGAGACATTGAAGGTGGCATTACCTTTTTTTTCTCCTTTTGTTTTTTTTTTTTCTTCTTTTTGGAGGTATTAAAACAGTTCTAATTTTCAAAAGTTGTCTTTAAGACATTGTTGCAAATCCATTCTTTTTATATCTGGAGAGTACAGCAGGTGCTTAAGTGGCCTGTGCCGCGTGTTGCCGAGCCCATTGTCTGCCTCTCGCACCGGTGTGTCGGGGCGCGTTCTCCTCGCGACACGCGAGCTTTGGTGTGGGTGTCGGGACAGGCCTCAGGGCGGCCCACGCCAGCAGGCAGACCTCCACAGCCAGGCGCCCTGGGCAGCACGTGGAGTCGGGGTGCCCCATGATCCCCGCACCAGGTCCGTGCCCAGCTTCCATGCTGGTCTCGGGCTAACGGGAAGCTGTTTTCCTCAATGGACGGGCTGCCCGCCAGCGCCCTCCGTGTGTGGGGTGCCGTGGCAGGGTGCTTCCAAAGGGCTGTTCGCAAAGCCCATCCCGTGGGGAAGTGCTGGTGATCACAAGCCACGAGCTTTCCAGTTAGTTACGTGTAATTGCTAAATTTCACCCAGGAATAGTCAGGCTTTCTAAGTATTGCTTACCCCACGAAAGCAATTACCGGAGTTGTCACGGCCGCGGTGATCAGAAAGGAGTTAATTTCATGGGAGTCATCTTCGCCTAAGAGAGATTGGAAATATCAAATTGAAACATTTATGGCAAAACCTTTTGTAAAGAGAAGGTCTTGATTACCTGTATTTGTTAGAAAGGTAGAGGGGGATACGAAATAACCAATCTACTGTATTTCAGGTATTTTCATAATTTCACTTCTACTATTTTTAGAATGATAAAATTCTCATAGAGATCATTTTTATACTTCATAAAGATCTCAATCCAAATTCATATAACTCTGCTTTATTAGAATGCTTCTGCTGAGGCTTTTTAGTAGAAGACTATCACAGGCAAACAAAATTGAGAATAAATGTAGGAATTTATTCTGATAGTGCATTATTTATTTCACTGAGTTTTGAAAGTTAAACCTTAAGTAAGATCACTTAAAAATATGAAAAATTACCTGGATTTTTTTTGGAAATGAGAATGCAGTGCTGTGAACTTTGGTATTGCTGAGCAGAAGTTCATGTCATATCACCAAGAGCACCTAGCACAGACCTCATAATGTTGTTTTTCCACGCAAATTCAGAGTGTGTGTGTATATTTATATGTATATACATATCTTGCATATATGTTAGTATGCACATTAATATATGTAATAGGCTGGGTAAGCAATGCGAAATTGGCTTCCATATGAAAGACATTGTAGTTAAGTTTTTGATGCAACTGTAATTGAAAGAGATTAGAAGGTGTTTAGCGTCTGCTTCTTAAAAAGTACGTGCTTTGTACCGTGACAACAGCATCCTTTTAACCAAGCAGTTTATTTTTTTTCTTGTGTATGTACTAACTCAGTAGAGCAGGAAAACATCTTTAGAAGAGGAAAATATGACTGTAAAATGATTTTTAAGAGTTCATTTGAAGTCAGTCAGGCACAACACCTAGGAATGCTTTAAATTGGATTTTTTCTTAAATCAGATTTCAGGTTGACAGTGTCCTATACTGTTATGCCTAGAATTATAACCTGGAATTCTGTTGCGCTCTGCCTATCACCACTCTCAAACAAGTGCTGCATCTCTTTCCTTTTGCACAAACATTAGTGCAGCAAGAACAGCTCAGTTTGTGCATGCTGAGACTTGAAGGATATTGAGAATATTTTAAAAAGGGTTTCAGCTTCTAGAAAATTACATGGCAAGACAGTCTTTATGAAGAGGGGCTGGGCAGTGTGTTGGCTCAAAGGGAGGCCTGGCTCAGCGGGTCAGTTGGAAGAGCCCGCGAAGCCCGGCCTTGCTGGTTACTCCCCAAGCAGGAGGACACCAGCCCTTCACGTTGTGCCCCTTCTGCCCCTGCTAACGATGGCACAGGCCGGGCGAGGTCGTGCTGTGACAAGGGCAGCGTTGGCCTTTCTGAGGCAGGGCTCAGAGTGCTCCTTGTGGGATAATTGCTGCAGTTATGCAATTACAGACACTTAGCATGAGGTTGGACGTGCTCTTGACCAAAGGGGTTGATCGTGTCATGCTTTTCACTCAAAATAAATATTCAGTACTGCGTAGCTATACTTCAGAGAGAAAATGACCAGCTGTAGAAACCTGAAGGCACAAGTTTCCAGATTAGAATCCTGTCTGAGCAGAAAATGTAGAAATGTGTGCAGGGAAATGCATATTGGTAAAAACACAATGTACTGAGAGCCCCCAGCCTGCGCTGTAGCTTATGATACTTGCTACCATTCCTGCAGCGTCCTCCATTCTCATTTCAGGTTCGTCAACAAACGAAGTTGACCCAAAACATAAGTTACAGTACTGTCATGCCCTAACAGACTATTCTGGTAGCTAGGATTTCTTAAGGTGAAACTCTCACTTTTCATTTTTCAGAGAGATGAATAATGGCAGACAAAGCAAATCTGCTGCTGTCTCTAGCCTTTTGCTTCATTTGAACTCCTGTGGCTTTCCCTCTCTGAATGTCAGGCAGTGCCATTGCCCAGGTCCTGCTCTATCTCCATGCTGAGCCTTTACCCACCATCTGATTCATCACAGTGATTTTTCATCTCAATTTGATATGTGAGCTGCTGGCTCCACTGCTGTGTCACGGCTGTCGCTAATTTGGCATGACTCGCATTGTGGTAGGTTATTCAGTCTCTGCTTTTTCCTCTTAAGAGTTTTGAACCTGTGTCCATCTCCTAGGTAGGGCATTGTCCTCACTTAACACAAGCACTTTACTGATTTTGCTGTGTTGTGATCACAGAGTTGGTTCTAAAATAACATTTGTGTCTACTACCTGCATTTTCTAAGGCAGTGATGAAATCAAGGATTGCTGCTAGACTCTTCTGCTGGAAGTGCCTTCCTTGCTCTTGGCTGTAGCAGGGAGAAACTGAAAGGCCTCGCTTCACTTAAAAAAAAATAAATCCAAGATAGCTTGATTTTTATCAAGGTTTTGTTTCGGTGAATCAGTTGTTCTAAAGATCTTTGATCCATCAGTAAGAGATGTTATTGGGCTTTTGAGATTTTGTGTGTGATGAGAGGATGACAATGAGGTCAGCAGGTGGTGTGTTCTGGTGCTCTCTTCTGTGAAGACTAGGGGCCTGCGATACTGGTTTGTTTTCAGAACAGGTCAACTATACAGCTATCCTGCTCTTTGGTGTAGTCCTCAAGTATTTCTTCTCTTAAAACATTACCATGGTTAAGTTAATGTTGATTTTTGTAATCTTTTGTGGGTCTTCTTTGTAATAAGCAAGTTTCATTATGCCTTCACCTGATAATTTAATATTTTTGAACCATTTTGGAAATTACCTTTGAATTCTGAGCGTTTGGATATGTTTTTCTCACTTGGATGATCTTCCAGATACAGCCTTCAAGAGAATACTTTTTAGAGGGTTTCAAGCCAATAATTCAAATGAAATCTTTACAAAATTGCTAATTCACCACTGGCTTGAAACTAGAATGGCTTTTACATCAAACCAACCATTTCAACATAACTGAGCCGGGGCTGAGCATCCTGTAACTGTCCTTCAGTCTCCCAATTGACTGCACACTGCAGTCTCTGTGAGCTTATCTTTCTGTATCTATTTTCTATGGTTCTGTATCTTTTTTTCCTCTTGCTTTGAGTGAAGGAGTTACTCCTTTTTATTTAGAAAACATGCATCTTCCTCAAGTTTTCATGTTGTGCTTCTTACTCTCTTTGCTAAACATACCAGCTACTGCTATCAGTACTAAATCTGAACTTCTTTGCCATTTGAGGACCCAGGGTGCCAGATATTATCTCAGGATGTTGTTACTCCTACTCTCAGTATTTTGGGCTAGAATGATTTCTGAGTAATTCTTTTTTTTAAAAAAAGGAGAGACATTTAAACCTTAGCCCTTTCTTCTTTATTCTTAGTAAATCCCGATTCTTTAAGTCTTGTTTTGCTCCTGGTGGGCTTCAGTGGGAGAAGACTCCTGTTGTAGAGTTCAGTGGGTTGCAAAGGGCTCTTGCTTAGGAAGCCATCAAGACCTCTCTAATCTTTATGTTCCAGTACTGATGTTAGAGTTATTAAAAAAAAGGCAGTAAACGAGGTTGTCATTAACAATACGCCTTTTCGAGGAGACTGTAGTGAGGTTTCTCTACGTCTAATTTTTCAATTAAACTTTAAAATAAAATAATCAAGGAGCATGTTCCTCTTGCAACTCTTTCTCACTATCCAAATTTTGAATGAGCTCAACTTCCATGTTTTTCTTTTTTTTATGATTTTATGCAGTAAGAGCCTTGCAACCATTTTTGGACCAGCTTTTTTTCAAGTGCTCAGCCACATTTAAGCTACATGAGGTTCATCAGGAGATATATAGTTTCAAAGAGAAAGTGAGCTTTGAAGCATTTCTTGTCTGTAGAGAGGTTTGTACGTATGAACGCCTTTTCTCCCAATATTCCCATATCTCGAGTAAAATATTACTTCAACTGACAAAACTTGTTTTGCCAACATCTCGAGACCATTAGACTTATAAAGATTCTTATTGCTAAAGATACATTTATACACTTAAAATTTGTTTCAGTTCTAGCAGTGCCCATAACAGGTGATAAGTATTTCCATTTTAAATGCAGACCTGAGGAGTTTCTAATCATCTGTTTCCAGGGGTCCACACCTGATGCTTGTTTTAAATGTCTTGCTGTCCACTGAGGAAAATATCTGTTGGAGAACCATGCAAGCTCTAAGGGTACCTGTGTTCCCTCCATCTGTAGTAGATAAGAAGTGTATCTTGCATATCTTACTCCCTGGTTAAATGGCAAAGTACAACACCTCCAGTTTGAACATTACTGCTGTAGGGATTGCCCCTAAAAGCATTTCTGAGACACTAAACCTTCAAGTACTCTCAGCTGAATGAGTATTTTCTGTGTGCCTTGATAAAATCAGCCTCACTTCCTGATGGAACTCTGTCACAACAGAAATGGTGTTGCTCTGCAGATGTTAAAAGCACAGCTTTGCTTCCCACACACAAACCTGGTGTTGTTCCACCAGCCTGTCTAGTGCATTTAGGGGAGCCTACAACATCAACAAAAAATGTTGCGCCACTTTTTGCTTGCAAATAGAAATGTACTTGCTTTGATTTCCCTCTGCAAATGCTTTGTTCTGTATTTCAGCACATTTTAAGCTTTCTATTCTGTGTTAGCATTTAAAATTTTCAGACTGGAGTAGAGGCATTACAGAGCAGGGCCAGAATTAATTTTGTGCTAGAAGAGCAGTTCTAAATAGAAATAGTGCTGATGCACTTTCCCTTTTCACCTTGCACGGGGAGATTATACATGCATCACCTTGGGTTTAATGTAGGCTGTGCAAATATCCCTCTTGCAACAACTTCAGGCTATGTATTTTAATACTACAAATATGCAGTTGTTACGAGCATGCTTTTACTGACGTGAACGGCTTTGATCAAATGTTCACTAGATACTGTGACTGAGCAGCACAGGAACACACAAGGCATTAGCTGATATTGCTAGTGAAAAACAAAACCAAACAAACCCAACATTATGTAGCACAATCTCCTCTGGAGACAGCATTCCTATTAAGAGTATGGTTATTAAGTTCAAAAAGCCCAAATACATATACTTCTTTTTAAAGTTTAATCTCATCCTTGAGAACCCTATATGAAGCCACTAGCACTAAGAAGAAATCTACTGTCAAGAAATTGCAGTAAGGGACTAAATTGAAAGCAGAATGGGAGAGTCTTTTTGCTCCACTGTGCCAATTATGTTGCCACTTTTGTTTCTGCACTGCAAGACTGATAGGGATCTACAAATGCTTAGATCCCAAGGGATTTGAGCACGTCTGGTGAAAATTGGAAATCAATAGGAGTCTATAATCGCAAGCAAACTGCATCATTTTCATGGGGGTGAATGATGGCAGCTATCCAGAAATGCCATGGACGTGGGTCCATCAAGTGTATTTGTTGGAGCCTTCTGCTCAACATGAGAAGTACAAGGTCCTGGTTTCTTGGCAAATTAAGCATATGACTTGCCTCTCAATTAGCAAGGGAAGAGGAAAGTGTTCACTGACCTTTTTATTCAGATGAATATTTTGTAGCTAAAGAGGAGGATTCATTTTCTGGATGTGAATTTTAAATGTATTGGCAGTCCTGCTGAGGAGGCAAATGTTTAGCTTTCAGTCCTGTCAGTAGACGGCAAATTCATCTCAGGTCTGGCTTGAAGTAAGTTTCATCTCCAAAGCTGGGAGGTAATTTAGTTTCCAGGGTTATCCTGTCCTGGCTTTTGCTTAAGCAGAGGCTACCAATTCAATGTGACAATGAGAATTGCTATCCACTAGGGGCCAAACTATGCCCACCAAAGGCTTAATTTCCTTTCTAAAGCACCTTTCTTCCCCAGCAGTTGAAATTGCATACTTTCTTTTGTCTTGGTTTTTTTTTTGAGCCCACTCCTTGATGTATTCAATTCCAGACTGTCCTTGAGCTCTCCAAGCCTCAGCCTGAATCCACAAGATACAGTTCACTTGTTCTAGAGAAATGTGCAGCAATTATGAATATTATGACTGTATTTGTCTATAGGGCAGGCAGGCAAGATATAAAAGTCAGTCTATTGATGACAAACGTAAAAGATATGTCAGTTTTCAGAGATGGGGGAAATTATGTCTATTGAAGGCTCAAATCCAATTTTTTCTATGTGTGTAATAGCTGAAATGATCCTGCTCTCTGTGTTGAGGAAGGGATTGCGAAAGAGCTCCACAGGAGATGGCTCAGTAAAGGTCTGATTCAAAGCTCAGTGAAATCACTGGACAGTCCTTCCAGCCAGACCTGCTCCCGGACCACGTGCCCCTTGTACATCTCTCTGCCTCCTCCCGTGTTCGAGAAAACTGACAAATGGAGGAGAGCACTACTGAGACACACCAAAGCACACACCTGTTTAAATGTTGATGTTCTTTGTGGTCTTTGGCAAGCAAAAGCTAATGCAGTAGAATGTTAATGGGAATTTAGCATAAGCAGCATCGTATGTGTCTCCACAGGCTCCAAACCCAAGAATTCCAAGGTTGTTCTTGAGCTTTTCTTTCTCCCACAAGGTACTAACAAATGAGCTATTGGATTAGTTACAGCTTTCATTAAAATGTAATTAAAAGATGTCATACTTTTATAGTCGGACTCAGCTGTAGCCAAACATATGGGCAGAGTAAACTATTTCACAGAACTGAAAGATTTTGTGGTTCCTGCTGAGAAAATGATAGCTTTGCAGATTCTCATTTAATTATTTTAAAATTAATAATACCAATTGTTTAAGTACCCCTCCTAACAGAGTAGCTTTTAATATTCCTGGCTGAAACACTCAGTGGTGAAGGTGATTACTCTGCTGTGGATATGGAGAGCAGCTCGGGGTGCTCAGTCCTGCTCGGTGCTTACAAAAGACATCTTGCCACTTTGTGCACATGCATGAAACATTGCAGGTACCCAAGAGAAGGGACCTGAACCCCTGCCACCCCTGTCTGGAGAGGACATCCTGGCTGCCAGGTCTGACATACTTACTGTATTCTTCACTGCTGGAACTGTGCCATTGGCAAATTACTCTGAGATGGGAACAGGCTGGCATGCTGCGTATTTAGGTCACATCCCTAGAATGGGAAGTATGTCTGTGGCTTTACAACAGTAATTCGAAGTTAGTTGCACAAAGTCAAGCAGCTGAAAGGGGAGGGACATCTCTGCTAATAGCCTGGTCCCCTTGCAGTCAGGGCGCAGGAGCTGCAGTTCAAGTCTTTGCTCAAGAGCAGGGATCCCAGCAGGCCCCCCCGTGTCACAAAAGGCTGTAGCTTTATACAGTTTTCTATGGTGGCTCTCTGCTTTGACCATGGAGGCATAAGCACCAGTGCCTAGGTGTGAGGAGGGTGTTTCTGTGTGGGCCAGCCTTGCTCTGGGCTCCTGCTGGCTCCTGCTGGCTGCAGCTCTCTGTGGCTTCGTGGTCCAGCCCTGCCCCAGAGCTGACACGCAGGGAGCCCTGGAGGCAGGGAGCCCTGGAGGCAGGCAGCAGCTCCGTGACCGCTTGGAGGGCAGTAGCAGGCCCTGAACAGTGGGATCCACGCAGGTGTAATAAGAAGGGGATAAGCACTGCTGCCTATCCAGCCCACTCCCCTCCACAGAGCTGGCTGTAGACATAAACAAGTGGTGGAAAATTGTTAGGGGAAACCAATAGTCTGCAAGCCACAGGCCTCAGAGGTGGTGAGACATTGGCCTCCTCTGCCTGGACAGCTGGAGATAGGGAGCCAGGCTGCCACTGTCCCGGACAGGGCTGAGGAGAGGGTGGTGCTGGCAGTGGGCAGGTGCCACAGCTGCTCCATCTTGCAGGGACACTCAGTGTGACCCCCCACAGCACCCCTGCTCTGCCCTCTCCAATCCATTGCCCTGAGCGCCAGCCAGGGAGGGACACCTGGAAGGGACATCTTCGGGATGCAGGCTTTGTTCACTTCATTTTTCAGAAGAGAATAGTATTTCAGGTCCTCTGAAGAAGTTATCTATATGCAATGTTCTCTGTACCCCACTCTGGGAGACAGCTAGGGCACTTTGAATTATAAATGCAGAGAGAGTTCATTCTCTGAAAGTAATCGGGGGGGATGCTCATTTATTCTAAAATCTTCACAAATTTTAACATGGATTCAAAAATTTAATTTAAATATGCATTACTTATTGTTATACACTTGCTTGTAAAACTTGTTCAGAAATGAGAAATCACATTCTGTACCCATTGCAGGAGGAAAAAAACATAATAAACAACCTTACCGCAATCTATTTGCATGGATTACCTGAACATTTATAAGTAACTAATCTGTTCAGGGGAACCAGCATCAGCCCACATACATGAAAAATGCAGAAGTTGCAAAATACAATTTGAGAAAGAATTAATGAGTCTCCAGTAGCATCACGTATTGCTAGTCCCAGGAAAAAAAGACTTTGTCACTTTGTGTGTAATGTTGGGATATTCAGAGTACTTGCTTAGTGCGGACACTGCAGTTGATATGTGAGCAGCTCAACAAGCTCTACTCTTATTGGTGTTAATATTAATTAATTATCACTAATATCTGGGCCACAAAGCAATGACAACAAGGTGGAGAGGTGTCTCAGTGCCAGCAGCTCCTGCACACCTGCATGTGCCCACAGCAGTCCTGAGCATCAGGTCCTCGGCTCAGCCAGAAGTGAGCAGCCAGGCACTCCCAACCTGCACTCAGCTGGATCATGTAAGAGTGAGACTGTCACCCCTGGGGGCCAAGATAAAGGTTTCAGTGGGAGAGTAAGATCAGTAGCATTGGCAGGATTTGAAATAGTGAAAGAAAGAAGTACATTTCTGCACTCTTGTGACTGGTACAAGGAAAATGTTTCCATTTCACAAAAGCTATTTTCCTGGAGGAAGCTATCAAAGTATGACTTTAAACAAACGATCTCATTCAAAGGACTGTAATTCTATTTCATCATGTGTGTAGCTTCCAAAAGGCCTGAATGTTAGCCTGAGCCCTCCAAATGCTGTGAATCAGGGTAGGATGGCATGCAAAACGGGCTTAAAATATGCAGAAGTTAGAAACTAAGCAGGTTATGGTAAAGTCAGTTTTATTTGGGGTACAAATTCCAAATAAATTATACAGTGTGGGACTGACTGCTCAGATATCATGGACATCTGTCTGGAGATTATTCCCTAACAAAAGCGTCTTAGAAATCATTCATATAGTTTGTATTCATGTCAGGTTTTGGTCACAGACAAATTCACACATTCAGCAATGTAGTTAATCTCCTAGATACCCACCACAGAAGAATAGGGATTAATACATTTATCTTGTAAAACAATGCAGTCCTCCTCTGAATTACAACCAGAAATTAGACTGTAGTTATCAAATATGCTCAGTGAGGTTATGACTCAAATCACCACATTGTTAAAATTCCCATCTCTTATCGCTTCCCGTTTTGAGGGCTGAAGACATTGGAGTGTCAGCTGCCAACTAGGTTTGCTGAAGTCAGGGAAGTGCCTTCTCCAGCAGAGAATTTCTGCATGAGGGCTTTGCTTTGCAAATGTTATTCACAAGTCCAGAAGAGGTATCGGGAGATGCCCCTGGACTCGGTGATCCATAAAACCTTTATGAAAGTCAATGAGTGCTCCGTCAGGGATTGAAGCCATCATTTACATGGCATGCCAGCGGTGATAAATCCATCCCACAGATGTGTGGAGGACTAGTGGGTGTCATGCTGTCTGCCTGCTGAAGTCTCTGTTAAGCTCAAAAAAACTTATACTAATCTCAACCTAAAAAAAAAACCAAACAAACCACCAAACAAATAAAACCAATCCAAAATAGAAATCAAAAAGCCACTGCTATCTGTTAGGGAAGAAAATTTCCTAGCCTGTAGTGTTGGAGAGGTGAGAGAGGAAGGACTCCTTCATTTCCTATTCCTCCTGAATGTATCTGGTACATATATTTATAGGTTAATGGCACCTTTGAGGGAATACAACTCTTGCAGTGATTAACAGAATTTTTATTTTCTACAAGCCGTGTTACAAAATCCACATAGTTCTTGCCTCCTAAATGATAATTAATCTGCTGGTGTGCATTGTCCATCTCAAGATTTCCACAGTGCAACACTGGCGTTTCTCATTAAAATGAATTGTTCCGGCACTTTGTTATTGTTTAGACTGTGAAAACCACTGGCGGGTCTTTTTCCCCACTCTGTATGTTTTGTAAGTGCTAAACGCAGGAGGAATTTAGCACATTCTTTAAAGGACTGCACATTAATAATACATTCTCGACCACAAAAAGAAAGTCAAACTGCTAAATGGTAGTTGTTTAAGTCAACAGCATACAGGAAAAGGCACTCTCCCTTTAATCTTTGCTACAAAGGGATGCCCTTGTAGTCGAGACAGTATCATCTAGAAGTCGACCGATTCTTGCTTGATGCGTTGCTCCTGTGCCATTTAACATTGCTTTAGGGGGTTGTTTCAACAGCATTGTAGATGACAAGGCTCGGATTACTGAAACTTTTCGATTTCATCTTTGTTTTTGAAAAGGCTGCCTGCTGTATGAGAGCACTTGTAAGGCCTTTTTATGCATCTCAGTCTCTTGCCATAGGTAATTATTTATTAATGTAAACCCTGCAAGAAAGATTGACTGTGTTGAGAGCAAGGAAATAATAATCTAATAAAACTCTACCCTAATGCCCTTGTCTGATCCCCGTATGAGACTCAGTAGTTCTGTCTTTTTACCACATTGCATCAGCTAATTCCCAAATTCAAAAGCAGTTTTGTTCAGTAGTGCTAAGACAGTACCAAACAGTCCCACCACTGGGCTCCCGCTCCTGCCAGCTGATCAGTGTTGATAACGTTAGCGTGCTCGGCGTATAAGCCTGCGGCAATGCTGCAGTATTTACACAATACAGAGGATTAGGGTTTGTGGAGCCACTGGTGGTAGTCTGAAATCAGCTGTCACATGCTTAAAACGAACGGGGGAATACATGCTAGGGAAGTGGGTTTACTTTGGGATAAGGTTTTGTTTTCACTCCTAACCCCAACAGTGCCGTGCGCTCCTCTCACGAGTTGCTTTGACCTCAACACTTTCTGCTTTGTGCTCGGACAGGCACCTCTGCCTCTGCTGTGTGCTGGGGCTCCAGGCATGCATGTAAATGTTCCTTTCCAAATGGTTCTGAATATAGCTTCTTTGGGTCATTTTAGGGAGGGTTGCTCAGATCACGCAAAGCATCATCTTCAGAATTTTATTTTGTCTTTAAATGACTGGCAAGTCAGCTGTCCCTCAGTCACGTTGTATGGCAGGGGGACTGTATGGCTTCATCGGGTAAAGTTTCTCTTATGCAGAAAAACTTTGGGTTAGTAACAAAGGAAAACTTCATGATTTCCTTCTTAGGTTTTTGATTTATCTTTTATTTTTTCCCCCAATGGCAAAATGCCCAGTGCAAATCAAATCCTTCAATTCAGTTTCCAAAAAAGAAGAAACTATCCTGTATGCCTGAAATATTAATTAAAAAGAAGCAAAAGGAGAAAGATTTGGACAGATCCCAAACCAGCTACTCAAATATAAATGTCTGCAACTGTCATATGAACTTCTCAGTAAATGAGACTATAATCCTTCCTTCCTAATGTGGAAATACTACTTGATTAGCCCAATTAAGAGCGGATTTCTGACAGAATATTACTTTAGGGTGTAGTTTCCTAAAGGATGAAAAGATGCCAATTTAGAAACAACTGTATGTTACTCATGTTAATAAAAAATAGAAACAAGGAATGACATAGTAAATTAACCATTGGAATTACACATTGGCTTGAGTTTTCCTTCAAAGGAATATAAAAGATGTAGCGCTATTAGGCTAGTTTTACATGGAGTGAATTGGTAAATCAATATCCTCCATTAAACTTTTAATTTGCACAAGTAGAGCATGATCACTGATGTATTTTGGTTTGCCTGGTGATGCGTTGATTGGTTGGGTTGATTTTTACTGCTCCACTTTAAGAAACAGTTCACTTGAACAGAACCCCATATTTGACCCTGGTAGCCTCTGTTTTTTTGGTATTAATTTGGTTTGCTGTCATGTGTTCTGTTTGTTGACGGGAGTTGTTTTACGAGGGCTGTCTGTGTTTAGGTTTATGGCCACGCACCTGAGCGCCTCTGAGCTGCCCCCTTACGCAGGAACTGCATTCGGAAGCCTGAGACCCTCACTGCTCCGAGCTGCTGTGTTCTGGTTCATTTTAAACACTCTGCTGCCCCATTACCCGGTTAGCCCGAGGTCTCCTTGCAAGTACCCGTGAATCCTGCGTGCGGCACGGAGAAAACCCTTGGGGAAGCTGTGCCCCTTGAAATGCAGTGCACCCGCCCCGGGCAGCGCTGCGGGGCTGCGAGGGCTCCCTCGGAGGGGAGCAGGAGGGTGCGGCAGGAGCCCGGGAAGTGTCCCGGGAAGAGCCGTGGGGTGAGCGCCGTCGGGACTCACCCTGCTCTCCCCCCAGGCACGGCCAAGCTCCCCTCGGCATCTGCGACGTGGGGAGCCAATTTCAAAACCTTTATTGTTTTGTACGATATAGTGTAAATATTTAACAGGGTTGCTTAAAGTTCTTTGTGTTTGCTTAACTGAATCAAGGCAAGGAACATCAATTTTCTGGGAAGATTTCTGCTCTGCACGATCAACAGAATTTCATATTGAAAGATAGTTTATCCATGCAGTCACGCTTATTTTCCAGTTGCCCAAATTAAGACAATCTATAAAGAAATGTTCATTTATTAGCAACTGGTGTTTGACAGTTTATTTCATGTAAGCCTCCAGCTTTCCTTGGCAAGCTTATTTGCATAATGTGTTATTATGTCTAAATGGAAAACTAAATGCCTCCATGTGGTCTTTAAATGACAAGTGCTTGTCAGCTTCATGCAATATTCAGAAGTAATAGATCCAAATCACAACAGCACTCACTATGATGTACAAGGAGAAAAAGGAACAAAGCCCAAAAAACTTGTTGCGTATCCTTCCCTGACAAATTTACACTTTGGTACAGAATTGTCAATTAGAGTTTTCATTTGTTAAACAGTTGAGTTCAACTGTGAAGGCATTTACTGTAGCTTTATTCTGCACTGCTTTTGAGTAATTACAATTCACGCTGCCTTTTTTTTTTGTTCCCTGTATTTTTTTTCCCCCCCTTTCAAACAATGCAGCTCAGGGAATAAGCTTCAGAAAACCTTGGCAAGGTATACTCAAGAATTTCTGCCTTAATTACTTCTTAATTACTTCTGAAAACATGAATGCTCCCTGACAATGGTTACAATAGCTTTGGAAGATCTGTTATGAAATTCACATTTGAAATAGTCCTTGGGTCTTAAATATGTACAGTTATATATTAGTTATTTTTTAAAAACAGAAAAGTAGTGTGTTTGTTTGTGGTCCCAGGTTATGAGAGGCTTCAGGGATGAAAAGTCTCTGAGACAATGCTCATGTAAACATTGTCTTTATGCCTTTTCCTTGCATGTGTGCTGCTCTGTCCCTCACAGCCCCTCTAGCCTGACATCCAGACCAGAGACATCCAAGTGCCTTCCACTAAGGAAGCAAAAGTCTGAACTTTACTTTTACACCAGGACAGAGTGTGGTGTGCTGGCACAAGGAAGGGCTAGGGTTCAGTCAGAAAAAAAACTGCTAACAATTAATGCTACAACATGATATTGTCAAGGGCAGTTCTGACCTTTACCAGTGCCACATCTCCTTTTTGATAAATGCTATTATTTCCATCTCATGTTAAAGGTTAGAAAAAGTACACAGTATTTTACATATAAGATTAATTTTTGACTTTTAAAATAGATTGTTATCTTGTTTCCTTTTAGTTGAGCTGCATGGAGTGTTTTCAGTTGGATTTGACATTAGCAAGTCCTTTTTAAGTTGGCATTAACTGAATGAAATGGTTTGAAGCAGAAGTTTGGGAGTTTTTTACTCCTATACAACAAAAGTCCAGAAAGAAGATAGGGAGGAAACAGAAAACATTAGAAGGAATATGCTGTCTCTTGGATAAATCTGGTGCAGTCATAGAAAGAAAAAGGGCCAGATACTGCACACAATTTTACTACTAGTCTAAAATCCAGGAAAAATGTAGGAGTGTTGGACTGTTGAGTTTGTAGCTTCTAACTGTCCTTTCTGGTTGCTCAGTGTTGCAGGGCAAGGAGACAAGGAGATGTGGCTAAAAAGGACAGAAGGAAAAGAGAGGAGACGTAAGCTGACAGAAGGAACGTATGAGGGGCAGGAAAAGTAGCAAGGACTCATGTCACATCTCCTAGGCTGATCTTGGGGCCAGACCACTTTTAGGTACTGTCAGTCACCACCATCTGGTCATTTTAGCTCTTAGGAGCTGAACAATGAAGGCTCAAAGAAATGCCTGATGGTGAGTTTTTTAGGTTTTGGGAAGTGATGGAGATAGTAAGCAGGCAAGAAAAATAACACCAGTTCTTCTCATGTGCTATCCCTTCTAGCCACCACTAAGCACTGTGGCCAAACAAGTCATCATCAGCCACACACCATTAACATTTTAGCTGCTAAAAAGTTTTTTTGGGTTTTGTGCCTCTCCTCTTTGTACTTGCTATGTTACCCTTGTGCATTGCGTTCAATCAAAAGGGACCAAATTCTGGTTCCAGAAGCCAAGAGAGGTTGGAAGCACTCTGGGTTCATGTCTGACGTTGGATGCCTGGCAGTGGTGAGCTGCTAGGGGCTGGCAGACTCCTGAGTGAGCCCTCATTAGGGGAGCAGCAATAGGAGCTGCAGTTAATGAGGAGGTGAGAGCTCCTGGCTTGGCAGTGTGTCCGCTGTGAAAGAAGGCGGTGTGCTGGTAATTCCCTCTGGGAGGTCAGGGTCAGACATAAAGTCAGGGAACAGTTCCTCAGTGTTATTAAAAGATGTTTCAGTCCCAGGCTATGGCTTCCCTCAATGATTTCATCAGCAGCTCTGATTGATGCAATCGGTGTAATTAAAGCGGTTGTATCACTTGCCTGGTGTCAGTGGGACAGGAGGCGTTTCCAGCCCCGGTGACCTGCGCCTTGTGCTGCCTGTGGCTGTGTGAGCTGAGCCGGGAGCTTGGGCAGCTGCCGTGGCTCTCGCTGGCTTTCGGCGCGGAGCCAGTTACGCTGCGCTGTGCTCCGGTGACCCACCTTGACGAGGACGCGCTGCCACTTACTCCTCCTCAGGTTAAAACCTTCACTCTCGCAGGGAAGGGAAAGCACAAACCGTAGTTGCAAACAGCAGGGAGGTTAAGTTGGTTCTGACCTGTCCCCCACCTGGTCCTCTCATTAAGCCCTGGCCGCGCCTCCCCAGGACAGGCCCCCGAGCACATGGAAGGCTCCAGCCGGGGAGGGTGGGGTCCCCCTGTGGGCTGGACACAGTGGGGCTCCCCCGGCTGTGGCAGACCTGGGCTGCCCAAGGGTGTCCCACGTGCTGGGCAGGCAGAGCGGGCAGGAGATTGGCACTTTGACCAACGGGAACCATTAGGGGAATGCTCGGGTATTCCAAACAGCACATGCGTTCAAAGTTCAAAGACTTGCTCACAAATAAGTAAAAAATAGCCAAAAAGATATTAAAAATGAATAATTTCATTTGCTGCATGACCATGCAAATAACGCTATTTGCTGTAAAAATTAAAGGTGGGTTGCACAGACTTGACAGCAGGTGAGTTGCGTGCTCCGTCTCCAGTTGCTCTTTTAGATCTTTGGCTCAAAATGCTGTGCAGCATCATGCCTTCTGCATCTTATAGGCCAGGGGGGTACTTTCAGCAATTCTTTCAAAAAGTAACGTAAGAGTTGTCATCTCATCTCCGTGTGAATTATATTTGTAGGTGCATGAAAATAAGGATAAACTGCTACTTCAGTATGTACTTTTCCCTGCCAAAAGAACAGGTAAAATTATCTGAAGAAAATGGCAATCAGACTGGATCTCAGAGTAAAGTGTCCAACAGGGTGAACTTTTCAAAGTACCACCTCTGATTTTACAGCTATTAAAACCCAAGGGCATTTCTTTAAAAATCCTCACCTTTTCTATGGTACCCTTATTTGAGATTAATTATGTATGTAAAATTCTCAATGAAGAATGCAGCATTCAAGGAACTCATGTTGTGTTTCAGCAGTTAGTCCAGTGATATTAAAATGAAACAGGACCAACTTTGTAGGGGGCAATTATAACACATTACGGTGTGAATTGCACACTGTGATTAAACTCATAGGAGGTACTCAGCAGCAACATTTGCTTTGAAAGGGGCACTGATTACCATTTGTACTATGCATTTTGGTAATCAGAAATCATTATGGAAAATATTACATCAACTAAACAAATACCCCCATAGGCACATGAAATATACAGATTTTTTTTTTTTAAAGTAGCCTTATGCATGTAAATAAATACTTTTTTTCTGTGTGGGACTAACACTTGATCAGCACATCAAATCGGTATGCTGTCGGCCTACAGCAGGACCATGAGCCACAGAATGAATGGTTTAAAGTTAAAACACCTCCTGGGGTTGGGTTTGTCTTTGTGTCTTAACTTCAGGCTGGTTGCAGAGATGCTCTAAACCATCATTTACTCATGATTTATAAAAATAGCCGTGTGAAAGAATTAAACTAGCAAGAGGTGTTAACGTTTACTTTGGAAGTCCTGAGTTATTTCTATTAAATGGCTTTCCCTAGGATTTAAGATATGGGAGTCTTAAGGCTCTTACTACCTATAAAATACTAATGGGCCTGTGTTGCAAAGGTACTATATTTTCCTGGCATGTTTTGACACCTAATATTTTAAGGGATTTGAAGAGAGCTCTTGTCTAATGGCATTAACCAGTTTTATTAAGGCATTTTTGTCACTGACTTCTGAGGGTGCTTCCAACGTACTCATGCAGCGGCACAGTGGCTTTTGCACCACCCTGGGACCCTCCTGACCCAGGGCCACGTATTCCCGAGTGCAGAGGGTTTCACTGCACAGCAGCAGAGAGAGCTCAGGCTGACTACAGGTCTCACCTGTGATGACTCAAAGCAAAACTTTGTCACGAGCTAACAAACCAAGTAACTGCTCGCTCAGGGATTTCTTTCTTTCTTCTTGACTTTGATAGGCTGTAATATAGATAAAGTGTAATGCTAATCCTATAACATTTCTGGCAGTTGGGGACTGTGTGATTGGTTTAAAGATGTAAACTCATCTTCACTGTATCTTGATCATTTCCCTCCTTCTCATCCTGCCATACCATTTTGATTGCTTAACATAAGGTCTAATGTCAAGTAATAATAAAGCAATTACAAGAAATACAATTCATTCTAGAGTGCATTAAGCAAGAACTAAATTAAGGCACATAATTAACAACAACCAAAAAAAAAAAAAAGATACATTCAGAACAAAATGTTTTAACCCCTATATTTCTTCCAGCATTAACTACCTTGGCATTAACTCAAAACTGGTAGGGAAAAAATATAGATTATATGCACAGACGCAGTAGGGCTTTTACTGATTTATGAAGGGAGATTCACAGATCTGTCAGGCATGATCCTTTCTATATAGTAATAGACTCAGTTTAAACTGTCATGCTAATTTTTTTTTCCCTGTCCATCTGGTCCAATTATTAGAAAATTGTACTCAAGAAGGCTCCAATAACAAACATGAAACAGCTCAATATTTCAAGTTGCCAGTATTTTTCTCATATTTGTTCTTTTTAATTAGAGAGCATACCAAGTCCCAACCACAGGACCCAGGCATTTATTAAGTGATAGAGAAGCAGCACTATTTTATTGACTAATTCCCCAGGCTTTTATTATGTTTCCTAGCAAAATGTGATTTATAGGAAAGTTAATAAAGGTATCCTCACCTACTGCACCTGGAGACAGGACATCTACAAGGGGCAGACATTCAGACTAATAAGTGAAATCACAAATCTGGAAGCTGAAATTGGATTTTATTTTTGTGAGTGCAGCAAAGATCTGATGCAGGCTTGGGCATTAACATCTCCATTCTTAACTGGCTTTGCCTATATAATGAATGTAATAGTTTTTCTGGATTCTCAGAAACATTATGCTAACTAATTTAGTACATAATTTTTTTAGTTTTAACGCCAAAAAAATCATTAAAATTTTGTTTCCTCTATAACACTTTCCATTTATTTCCCACAAATGTCTGAGACCTATTTTTAGTGACATCATTACTGAATTGAAAGTAACTACTTGAAAAGTGCCTTGTTCTCAATTTCTTGTCACACTTTGACTGATTTTCTTTTCCCTTTTTATAGCATTTCCTTTATTGTTTGTGCATGAAGGGAGCATTGTGCCACGGGGGCATTCTGCAGGCTCCACTGATGCCTGAAGGGTGGCATCAGGACAGAGGCACACTGGGAAGCTTGGCCCCAGTACATACATCAGTTCCAAACCCAGCTATAAAAAAAAAATAGTACAAATTGAACAAAGGCTATTTAAAATAAATGCATTGATTCTGATTCTTAATAAGGTTAGGCATGCAATTGTGTGATGACTAATTTGTGTGCCTAATTACCATGATTGTATGTGCAAATCAAGTAATTATGGAAGTAAATAACCATAATCATTTATTTTCATGGGTAATTATTCAATTTTATGCACAATGGCAATAATTGGGTGTGCAAATTAAGCATGCAATTGTGCATGCATATTCAGCACACACTTGTGTGTCTGATCTTTTCATAAATCTCTTTTTTTTTCTGATGATTTTTCTCATTTCCTGTCCTTTACTCTGGTGCATCCTTATTGGGACACTCTTGCTCAAGGTAAGGATTTGAAAACTCTTCCATTCCAAGCCTTCCTGACTTTTTAGTGGTTAATAATTCTCCACTGCAAATGGACTGCTCTCCTGAAAGATGTCTTTTCAGTCTTGATCTTAGTGCAGGTGAGTTTTTTTCTAATTGGGCAGGGAATTTCTAAACAAGAGACTGAAAGATACATTCCATCATTTCTTAAAATTTCAGATACATAATTTTGTAACCCATTAAGGACATTTCACAGAAAAGGTGCTTTGCACACCTGTACGCACCTATACACAATTACCTTGGGGTTTTAGACATAATAGTGCCTTTGTCATGAAGAGGGACTTCCTGCTGCGCTGCATCGGAGGAGATGTCCCTAAGCTGCCATTAAAGGCAAGGAAAACACTGTACCTCTTTGCTTACCGCACAGGTCTGATTTACGAAAGCACTTTGGCACTGACCTAATTCAGTTCCCACTTAAGACACGAAGAAAGAAATCCCATTGACCTCAATACAAGCGAAGTTTATCACTGCTGAGCGCTTCTAAAAATGTCACCCCAATTTTCTGTCTTAAGACCTGAATTTGTAGCCGCATGGTTCTCTTTGAGCATAAATGCTCAAATTCTTCCAGCTCGGGAGCCCGGGCGGCCCTGCTGTCAGCAATGCGCTATTCCCCAGGCGCCCGGTCGCGTATTCCAGCGTCGCTCCAGGGCACGCCTGTCCCAGGCGGAGCTGCCGGGCTGTTCCCAAGTCACGCCTGTGGTCAGGGCGCAGCACACGCAGCCCAGCCGGAGCGGCTGTTCGGGTCCTGTCTGTACAGTGCCCCATGCCGAAGGGGCTGTCGTTTGTCGCTCTCTTTCCTCCCCAGCTCTTCCTGCAGCAGGGAGGCAGGGGAAGCACCCTGGCTTCAGTCTGCCTCGGGAGGAGTGGCTCGTTGCTCTGTTTAACCAAGGGATTTAATTTCCATTGTTTGTCTTTTGTGTCCCTTTCCATTCAGATACATTTCCCCAGCCTGACTGATGCTAATCTCATTGTCCAGGAATCAGGCAAGGGTAATTAGTCGCTGCAATAATGATCTATCTGTCACAAGATCATGGCCTTTCATCACACACCATCTCAGATGTTTTCTAAGGGCAAGAATTGCTGTTGAAAAGGAGCAGAGCTGCATCGCGATGTTCAGTGTCAGCTGCAGAGCTTTGCACGGTGCAAGGGAGCAAGTCCCAGCACCCAGACCGGAACATCCACCCAGCAAAGCCTTCCAGACCCAGACCCAGACCCACTTGTCATCGAACCAGAGAGAATTTCCTAGTGGTCAGAACCTGACCTTGGAGGGTGAGGTGACAACAAGAACAAACAAACCCCCCCCTCAACCTGTTTTGCTATTTCAGAGGAAAGGCTTTTTAATTTTCTTTTTAGCTATGAAGTTATTTTTCTCAGCATGGTATGGTTTCCTATGGTAAGAGGCTATAAAGGTCAAAACCAGAAGACAGCTTGTTTTTATTGAAACAAAATGTCTTGTTCATGTGCACAGCATTTCTCCCAGCTGTTTCATTTCATAGGGAGTTTTTAAATTTTAGGGTTTAAAGCACTCTGAGATGAAAAAATGAAAGACTTGGAAGCAGAGCTTTGTATAAAACAAAACTGTTTTGCTGAGTATTCTCCTGGCAACAGTGTCAGACCTTTGTCACAGCTGGGCTTCCCAGCTTGGGATAGAACCTGCTGCCTTGGGCAGAGGTGTCCCACACTGTGCTCCTGTCTCTGGGGCTGAACCATCTCAACCCTACGTGGTGTCACACTCTACCATGACGATTTTTCTAGGCAGCCATGAGTGCTTTCTGAGCTATTTTTCTCTGCAGAAGGGGTCCAGATGTTTTTTCATGTCTAGTCTTGAATTGCCAGACTAACCTGGCCGTCTACTTGATGAGCCCATCAGAAGGTTGCATGCTCAGTTCTGCATTTCACATAATTGAGAAGCAATGTAATCTATTCCTTAAAAAAATAAAGAACAAGAAACTTTCATTCCAGAAAAAGTTTAGTTACACCTTCAGGGAAGGGCTGTTATTTTAAAATTTTATGTATCCTACCCATAATACTACCACCTTTAAATATACATATACACACACAAAACCATTTTGAATTATAATGTCTAGGAGAAGATAGTTTTCAAAATATCCATAAACGAGGATAATTGAGCTGGGTTCCTACATGGTAGTATGGCCACTGAAGTCGAAGTGGAGAGATAAGTCACTAATTATAAACAATAAACACTGAATGTTGTCATTTTACAATTCTGCTGACTTCACAGGGCTGCAGCTGCCTTATGGAAAGTCTCACTAAATGTTTCTTTGTGTAAGAACAATTCTGCTTATATAGCCTATATTTTCCATATTTCCTTATCCTTATTCTGAGTTACTGGAAGCATTTGCATTAAAAAAGTATCTTTGTTTCTTAAGAGTTCATCTGCTTCCCTGCTTATCATGCACATGCCAAGAAAATGAACTAAGCAGCAACAAGAAACACCCGTTTCCCCAGGTCAGGAATCCTTCTGCCATAATGAACAGGAGTGACTTGGAGAAAACACCTGACCTGGTGCCCTGTCCCCCTGCTTTTTCAGACAGATTCAGTCAGAGATACTGCTCCAGCCTGACAGTGTGTGACCTCAGAGAACTTTGGAGAGTACAAGACAGACTGAAATTCCAAGGTATTTATTTGGAGTTAAAAATTTCCTCTGGCCATTCATAAAAATATTCCAGCTGACGAGGTATTGATGTCCAATAATGGCAGAATAAACTGTTGAACAAGAATCCTAGAAAGCCAGTTGGTGGTTTGGCAGTGTCTGAATAACAAAGAGCTCGAGGAGAATCTTCATCTGCAAAGGGGCTCAAAATAATGCAATTGCATTCGTTATTTCCCTGTTAAGGAACAAATGCCCACATAGAAGATGGTTTTGTGGTGAGCAGAAGGGTAACAGCAGGTGATTTCTCCTGGTGAGATTGGAACATTTTGCTTCTCCATAGCGTAACCAAGAGGAAACAAGTATTTGCTGGAGAATCAAGGATGTTGCCCCACATTTGGAAACGGAAACACAAAACAGAGCATTCACTAGGAGACACAACCAATGTTAATTTATTAAAAATGTTTTAAAATGCCTTTTTATGAGAGGCAGTTAAAACCACTGACAGTCATATGTCTTGAAAATTACTACTAATCAAATCATGGCCTTCTTTTTGACACTAAAATGCTTTGTCCCCTGCTGTTTGTCACGCTTATCTTGTTACTCTTGATTATACTTGTTTGAGGCTTATTCTTTACTTAAATAGAACAATTCTGTTGTCTCATGAGGGTGTTGCTTCTTTCTTATGACCACTTAATGCCATCCTGCAGTGCCAGATCATTCTTTCGTTTGTACGCTGCTCATCTTCGCTTATGTGGAACCGGAATTTGAATAATAAGTGATGACTTGGGCATCCTGTTCCATACCAGCCTTGTCCTGTCCTCCCAACAATGACCAGAGTGCTCATGAAGTGGAAGCAGGGTTTGGTTGGTAACAATGTCTTGGGCAGCAGAGAGGAGAGTGAGCACCGAGAGAACCCAGCTAAGCCCCGTTGTTACACGTCCCAACAGTGGGTTTCTACTCCGCGCGTGTTTGAAAAGGTCCCCTCTGCCAGCAGCTGATTGTGCTGCCGACTTCTTGTCTCATGTGAATGACCTCTCCATTTGCAGTGACTGTATTTCACATGAGTCTCTCCTGCTCTCTTGCACGTGCAGAATGACAGAGGGCTGTGAGGGGGGCTGCAGGTCACCGGGAGATGCCACAAAACTGCAGTGGGAACAAGCACAACAATATCCACAGTCTGAGCAAGGAGTTAACCTAGAAAACTGGAAACCCATGAACTTGTTATTTGCCCATGCTTACGATACAGTCTCTGAAACCATTTAAGACATGAAAGGTAAAGCTGTGGGAAAGAAAAGCTGTGATCTTTGGCTCTCCCCAGTAATCTTAATTTCAAGACAGTAGAATTAGCTTCCGTGTATATTCCTTATTTCACTTGTGTTGGGGAGAACTTTAAAAAGACAGAAATGAAAATTTTAAGTTACTTAATATTAGATATGAATTTGTAGCCACTGACATGGTGTCTGGTAATGCACATGAAGAAGCAAGGGAAAAAATAATCCCATGCTTCAGGCTGCACTTGCCCCTGAGTGCTGCCCACCAACAGTGCAGGAGAGGTCACAGCTGCACAGCCTCTGCCTCCTGCTTTGCCAGGCTCCTGTTTGTTTCCTCTGAGTGCCTTGGAGAGGATCCCGGCCTTTAGTATCAAAAGCTAGAGCAGCTTCCTCTCGTTCCTTATTACCTATAAAATAAATTCAGAGTGCTGCTTGCATAGTAGAATTGCCTTGGTAAGGCAGTGAGGAGACCCTCTGTGACCATTTGCTTGAGGGCAAGATTTGCCTCTGTATTTGTCTTGCTATCATTTAGCTATAAAACACAGGAAGTAATCTTTTCCTATGTCATAGGCATGATATAGGCAGCTCAATTAAAGTTTATGAAGCATGATCTGAGATCCTTGGAGTCAGAGCATTACAGATATGCAAAGCAAGACTTTAAGTTATTCATTACTGTTTATGATACTTCACATCTTATTTTTTTCAAGCAGAACAGTACCTTGATCAAGAAATAAGTCTGATTTCATGGGAAGGAATATAATTTGAGGTGTAGAGAAATGTAGTAATTATTAATTACATATTATAGCTTCCTTAGCACATAGTTTCATCCACATACATGGAATACACTACATGGTCTGGATGTAGGACTTTATGCTATGATTTCTCTGTTTCAAAATATATAATGTTCATGTATGCTGGTCTGTGGGAATATGCTTGAAAATATTTTGGGATGTAACACCTGATTTTTCTGTTGACAGTGATCTGCTTGTGGTCATATAAATACCTCCTAGCTTAGAGCTGACAATGAACACTGAGGATTTGTTTGCGAATGGTTTAGAAAAGAAGATTTGCTTTGCTTTGAGGGCAGGTGGGAAGACTCATTTTATTGGATTACAGAAAGTGAGAGCAGTAAATAAAACCTGATCCCCAATATTTAATATATGAATGCCATGAAAGAAGTAAAGATTAACTGTCATGTCAAGATGCAGTAACTGTAAGTCTGCAGGTTGGCTATTTAACTGATAGAATTAAAGGAGGAGCAAACACAACCCATCTGCCCACCCTTTGTTTTTCAGAAAACCCAGAAATGGAAGCTTTGAGTTTTGACAGGCAAGATGTTTTCTGATTATTTGCCAGCTCTTTCTCATCTCGCTAATTTGAGTGGTCCTGCCAAGTTACATGAAAACAGTACCTTTAAACTGTCTCAAGATACCCTGCTAGATCACTGTGACTCCATTATTTTAACAAAAGTATGTAATTTTGCATCATCAGAGCACTGTTCTTCTTTATTTATGCTCACCATTAAACCAGGAAATCCTTATCTAATGTATTTGGTTGCTTAGCACTCATTGCATCATTAGGAGGAGGTGAAGCATCTCCAGTCTAACTCTCATCCCCTAAATTGAATCTGAGTTTTCTGGTTCATATTTTGTACAGATTGCAATGCTAATGCTCTTTTTCTAACTTTGTTTGAGCCTCTATCACAGCCCTGAATCAGTTGTGGAGCCCCTGTTGCAATGAATAAGGTAAATTATGTACATGGACTAAAAATAGCAGGGTGATACACACTATGACCTGCCACAAATTCTTTCTGCATTTATATGAACCAAAATACGTTAGCAGTGAATAACATCTTGTTATGGAATTCTTAGAAGTGATATAAAACCAGTTTTGTTGGCACATCGCAGTAAGAACTGGGATCACGACAGCCTATTTGATGGAACAGCAGACGTGGTGGAAAAGTTCAGCATTCTGCCTCAGAACCTGCCGTTGTTTTCCTGAGATAACCTAACATCTGTGGCTTGTAAAAACCTCGACATTTCAGTCTGCCTTTGGCTTATATCAGTAAGTCCTGGTAATAAATGAATATTTGTTATTTTGCTTAAATATTGGGCACTTACAAAAAGCACAGACCCTGGTCATAATTACCTTTAACTACATTTTTCTGTCCTCTTTTCTTGGATATTGTGTCAACAGTCTCCATACAAAAGAACTGCTAAAGGCACTTTGGTTGTAGGCTCAGCACTGCCACTTCAGATTTCTGGCTTTTGAACTAAGATTTAACCACAAAGCCTCAGCTGAACTTTGTGGCTATGTACTTAAAAGATGATCTGGAACCTTTAAATCAGTTCAGCCCATGGGCCCAGAGGAGAGAAAAGTCAGCTCCAGAGTGCACACAGATGCACTGAAGTTTTTTCATCCACATGTGGGCAAACTTTTATGTTGAAGCTATATTAAATTGCTAAAGGCAAACAAAACTACTTTGCTAGGTAGTCTTAAAGTTTATTTTTACCTGATGATGACATTTGCATTGGGAGTGAAGTACAGCAGCAGAAAGCCCACAAGGGCAGCATCAATGGAACAGATATTGAAAAGAACAAAAAAACCCCTGTTTCTTTTTAAGTCCTCCATACTTGTAAATGTGAGACCTATTGCTGTGATAAATGAAAGGGTCATGAGCAAATGCACTAGAGGAGGATGAAATAGCTCAGCTGTATGAAATACAATACCGATTTTTCAAAGTTTGTTTAAAATGAGGGCAGCCTGTGCAGCCCAGTCTGGCTTTGCCAGGGTTTTCCACGGGGAAGGTGCACGTGGCTCTGCCCTGGGCAGCTCTGCAGGTCCTGCTCCCCGGCACGGTGTTTTCATAACCAGCAGTGTGTCACTGGCTGTATGTCTCAGCCTGCCCTTCCCTGGGGCCTGAAGCCCTGGCTGCCCCCCCTTCCCATCCCTCCCCACCCCATCCAGCTGCCGTGGAAGGTGGAGCAGGTTCTCTTTGCCTCTCTCAGGCCCAGATGGTGTTCACAGCCCAGGGTAAAACCCCGATGTGGATCCTGCTGTTCAGGGCTGTCCGGGGGCTGCGGGAGCCTGCGCTGCTCCACTGCACTCCGGGGGCAAATCTGCAGAGGGGGACAAGGAAAAAACTGGGAGCAGCAAGGGAGGATTAGCTGCACCTACAGGGCTGCTGCTGCCAAAGTATCTGAAAAGCTTATTTTAAAAACCAATTTGATTGCATGCAGGAGTAATTTCAGTGGTCTGCACTTCTTAGCTCTTATTTTGTGTATTGCAGTACGTGTCAGTGAGCAGAACTTAATAACACTTCACCCATATGAACCTTGGTGAAGGCACGCAGCTTCAGCAGAATAACAAAATTAATTCTCTGATGACTTCACAGTAGTTTTTGGGGATAATAGGCTGACCTTTTGCATTTATTTTGTACACAGAAAACACTACAAATTTATTCAACCAGGGTTCTGCAGATTAATGTTTTAAGTGTTATTGAAAACAACAAATTTTGTTATTTATAAAGATTTAAAATTCTACCTACTTAAACCTGTTAGTGCACATAATTTGAAACAGAAGTATTAAAATGTCATATAAGATTCAAATATTATAAGCTTCTAAAATGTACATGCTCTGAATAGCAACTCCAAATAATGTCAGTGAAGAATACAGGTGATGTAAACCTTTATTGGTTTCTATTCTGATGATAAATCATACACCAATCACTGTAAGTCTATTGCCTCATTTAAAAATCAGTAATGTAGCTGAAACATTCTCAGTTTTAGGTCATTCTTTTAATGAGAAATTTCACTAGTATATCACTACACAATGTCACAGTATTGTAATCAAAATAATGAAACACTAGATTATTTAGTAGCTAAATATAACAAACATTGTTCTATGTATATCAAAACTTCATTTCCACCAGTACTAGAGTAGAGCCTTGTCCTAAGAGCCAATATAGTTTCTAATTTGCACTATTAAAGAATTGTTACAGGTTGAGAGAGAAATTTGTACAGATGTGAGCTCCATCATTTGTTATAATCAACTGCTCATGCTCACCATTGTCTGCTCTGGGATGTTTTGGTCCTCAGAGAGGGAATTATGGCCAATGTTTGTACTATGATCTCAATTGCTTGAATTCTCTGGCCCACTCTTTCTGTTAGAAAAAGGTCCAAGTACACAAAAGGATAGTCTGTTTGTAACTCAGATGAGGAAAGTAGTTGGGAGGTTTGCTGACAGCAAATTTCATTTAACTAGTTTTACTATAAGCAACTTTCTGTACAGGTGCATTTTGCATTCAAATTGTTCTTTATCAAGATCTTTTCCTAATAATATGAAAACATGTTTATGAAGCCTGTAAGTGGTTTCTATAACAAGATTTTTAATGAGTTGGAATATTAAATTAAGTTTTGTAGAAGTGCTCGAGGTGTTGATATAACTAACATACACACCGTACATCATTAACTTGATCATAAAGAGAAATTTTAGCTTCTCTTCAAGCAGCAATATACTGCTCTGTAGTAGTAACTGTCAGCTACTTTGCACTGCAAATTGTGTTTTGTTGGCTGTTTAGCAGTATTACCTGTGGCTGTGATACCTGAGCCCTGCTGCTGGAGTCACCCAGCTGCTCATCCAGTCTCATTCCAGGATGGTTCCCAGGCCGGTTCCCAGGCCCAGTGCTCTTTGCTGCACGGCACAAACGAGGGCAGCCAGTGGCACCACAGCCGGGCCTGCTGAGCCCAGCTGAGATCAGCTCTCTGTCCACAGCTGTCTGTGGGAGCTTGGAGATTCATGTTCTCACTCCTTTGCTCGTAGCTGAGATCCCTTGAAAGTAAAACTGTGGAAATGACCCCACAAATTTGCTCTCTGAATGGCCAGGGCACAGCAGATAAGCATGTCTTAACTTTCATTTACGTTGCGTGTCAATCAAAAAGAGAGATGGGACTGCACAGCAAGCAGAGTTTTCCCAGGGCATTTTTGCATTCTGTAGTTAATACTGAAGTGTCTGACATTACATGTATAAGTTAGATTGCCCTTTCATTACCAACTACTGGTTTTATAGGAAACTCATACTCCTAACTTTTAAAAAGCAGTTTTTTCCCTGCTCAGGGGAAGCCTACCTCAGAGTTTTCCAGAACAACTAATATTCCTTGTGCGTTGCTGCTCTCTTTCCTCATGGCAAAAAAGCCATATGTTGCTGCATGGTGATCGCATGCCTGGTCATGTAACTAGGGCTTTGTGTGTGTCTTATCATATGACCAAATTGTCTTTCCCATAATGGGAAATATTTCTCTTTACCTGGTGGTTGAGGGTATGGGGTGTGCTCCACTGTTTGGATAGGAGGCCAACAGGAGACAAGGTGCAAAATAATCCTCATTGTACCTAACTTGGATGCCAGAAGTTGTCTAAAACAAATGATGTGAGTACCTTCCTTAGAGGTCTCCTAACTCATTTGTAAATCTATGGTCGCATTCTCTTTGTTGTCCACATTTTACTTCACTTCATATACTCTTCATTTGCCTTATCACATTTTGTTCTTCTGTCTGAGGTTTGTCATCTCTCAAAGTGGCAGGTCACTGAAAAATCTCGCAGTGAGTTGGAAGTATGACATATGTTTTGTCTTGATTTTGGCATGAAGAAGCTTGAGATGGAATGAGAAAAGCTTCGTTTCTCCGAAACCCTTTGCTGGGCCAGTCACAAGTGCTTACCCTGTCCCAACTCCTTAAGCTAACAAATGATGTTTAAGATATGTACCTCTGTCAAGTGCTAGGAGAACAGCAGCATTACAAATAAAAACAAAGCAGTGCAGTGATCTATTACGTAGATTTAGCACCTGGCATTAGCCGTAGTTTCTAACCCCAGGGAAGCAAGAAGCTGTTGGCTATGCAGGCTTGAAAGTGTGATACTACGTGTCAGTCACTCTGGCAAGATCGACATCCTCACCACAGAATACAGTATCTAGAAAGGATGTTTTGTGCCATAGGGATAGTAATGGTAATCTCACTCCAAATAAAAAAGAAAATAGAAGATTTTTTTTAATTGATAACATTTGGTTAAGGTATATGGTTATTGCCATTCACTCTTAATTAAAAGATATTAAATGCTGTCAGTGAATTGATAGTTCTGAGGAACACAGAGCTGCTGCTGAATATTCAGCAAGGTTAACTGCAGCTATTGAGGCACCTGCCATTGCAGCAAATGGGCTGCAACATCAGATTTTAATATATAGGGCCAATGCTCTCAAACTGTGGTGTAGCTCAGCTGTACTGCCTCCCTTCAGGAGATTGATGAGAATTCTGCTGTGCTTGCCACACTCCAGTGCAGAGCACTGGAGGGCATTCAGTATGTTGAGAAAGGTCAAAGGAAGACTACATCAGCTTCTGAACCTAAAAACTCTGAACTCTTTGCTACCTATTAGGATGAATGAACAAAAGCTGTGTTTTGATGTGTGACATCCCAAAGAATTGCTTGAGGCAGATGAGAAAGTTACTGCTACTTAAAGGAAGGAGCAGTTGTCTGCAAGCTCCATCTCTCAAAGCAAGCACTGCAGCACAGCTCCAGCAAGCAGTGTTTCAAACAAATCTATGTCCTCAGTGAACTGGCTGTAGGTTTGGTAATGCAATGCTCATCTCAACAGTCATTCAAATTTTGACATCCTTTAATTTAGTTAACAGGAAAATCCTCATGGTTTATTTTCAGGTATTATGGAAGCTGGAATAAACAATGTTCAAAGAAATATACCATGGCCTGGCATGTGCTACCAGTAAATCACAGCTTCTGCACTTTCCACGCTTGTAGCATGCACTTTCCAGCCTGTTGAGAGATATGAGAATCTCTCTTGGCAGAACATCGAAATAAACCTAAAATCAAGATGGCTCGGAATGCAAAACCTCAGGAGCAGCCCAGGAGGGAAGGCAGCGTGTCCCAGGCCTGAGCTGGGCCATGCAGCAGCTGCTGGGAGGTTCTCCTCTGTTTGGGGAAGATACTAATTAAGTAGCTTGTTTACTCCCAGCCAGGGTCCCTCTCTTGTCCTCAGAGCTGAGCTCACCACAGCTGGGCCCCCGGCTCGCCTGTGTTACCACTGGCCGGATGAGTCACTCCAGCTCTCCAGCCCTGGCTGGTTCTTTGCTGTGCCAAGGACTCTGGAAGGAAGCCCTCCTTGAGTGTGAGCCTGGACTGCACCCAGTACTGGCACTGCCGGTTCAGCTTCTGTCTCTATGCAAAGATGGGTAATATACACCCTTGACCTATGCTTATTTGTAAATATTTTAATTTTTTGCAGGTCACTAACTGCCCTGTTTGACTCTTAGAAAATATTTTTCTTGTATTTCTTCCTTACATAAAAAACGTATTCTAGACCCTGGTTTCTAATATCCTGGCTATTGTTATCAGCACTGATGGGTTTAAAAATATGTACTAAAAAAGCAAAATAATTTGTTTATCTATTTGCTATGGCCTCATCTGTGCACACTTATTCTAATAATTCAAATACAGTATTTATACAAGCTATTTTCTTATACCTATATCACAAAAAATGAAGGGTGCTTAGGGAAAAAGACCTGTGCTGGTGTGGGAGGAATGTGGTGCACAACAAGCAAGGGACTGACCCTCTTAATGTCATGCTGCTATTGATGATGTGCTTAAGTACTGCTTGTTTCTTTATAAGGATGTAGGCTGAGGCAAGGCAGCCAGACTGCCACAGAGTGTGACTCAGGGAGCAAGTATGTAACTAAAAGCTTGCTGCTATGGTCAGCATTGCACCCGCCAGGAATTTCTTCTGGCAGCTCCACCGCCTTGTGAAAGAAATATTGTGGAAAGTTTCTGTTCCTCAGCTTTTCATCTCATCGGATCAGAAATTCCATTGCATAAATGTAACAGTTTCACAGAAGTGCTTCTGTAGTCGCTTTTCTTTTTGGTCTTCAGGAATGCAGTTTTCTAGTTTTTGTTAAAATTTTAATCAAGGCTCAATTAACACAGTGTATAATGTTTTTCAGTTACAAATCATGTTAGAATTTCTCTTAGTTTAATTACATTTGCATTAGGTAAAAACCTGGACATAAGAGCAGCTCTCCTTGTCTCCAGACTACATTTACTCTAGTGACATTTAATAAAGGTCCTATATATCCAGAATTAAGAACAACATAAGTTCTGCAGCCAGATCTGTGCAGTCTGTGCTGCTTCGCTGGAACTTCTACATCACTTTCAGCTTAATTAAAATCTGCCTGCTTTTATTAATTGACAATTGCAAATGTAGAGACTAGACCAGAATGCAGTTATTTTCTGGCACTCTCCTCTCTCCTTTCTGCATGTTCTGCTGTCTACGTGGTTCATGCAGGTCATCCAAGGGAGCTTCTTGCATCACCATCACCTAAATTGTGCAGCTAATACAATATCAGATGTTTAATGCATGCAATACCCAGAGAAATGGAGAGTGGACACTCCAAAAAGGTTCCAGTAAGCTGGATTTATGGATCATTACAGCTGGAGAGACGGATGGTGTGAATTTAACCTTGAAATCTTGCCCTTAACAGAAACCATGTTCAAGTGGCGCATTTCTTTACAAAATCCAAAATAGACCAAGTTACGATGGCAAGTACAGAAGGAGAAGTACCCTTATCTGAAAATCAAATTTAATAGCTTGTCCTTCTTATCCTCTCTTCTCTGTGTGCAGCTGATGGGCTGTGGGTGGCTGATGAGTCCAGGCTGTAAGGCAGTGCCTTCCCTCAGACCCTGGGCTGCAGAGAGCCTCCAGCTGATGCCTGCCAGCCAGCTTTCTTTTCTTCCCTCTTCCCTCTCTTGTGGATTGCTCAGTGGGTCATTCAAAATCACATCTTCTCTCTTTGCCTCATGTGTTATGGACTCTTAGCTAATATAGGAGGCAATTTCAAAGTTTTTCTGGGTGATAAAGAGCCACTACTTTTTTGGAGATGCTTATTTTCCTTTGGTAGACCAGGCACTAAAATCCCCTGTACTTAATGAGACTACTTAAAAGTCACTGGCCATTGAGCAAAGATATACTTTATTGGTAAGACAATGTCCAAACCTGCACTGAATCCATAGGTGTGTCATATTTTATACAAACCTTTAATGGAGATTAATGCTTGTGCCTTATTATTGGCTCTTGATAGACACCATGCATGATAGATTGATTTTGGGATCATTTCAGGATGATAACAGATTTGAGGTGTTTGACTTCACATCCTACATTTTAGAGATACTCTGATAGTCTCTAAACCAGTTAAAAATCTTGATATTTGTGTTGCTAAGTTGATGTTTCAGATCAGTTTAGTAAGGCAGCTCACACAGCTCAGACAGCTTAATACATCAGACTGGCTGTACCTTCAGGAGTGAATTGATTTAAAAATTATCTTTCTGACCATGACCATTGGGATCATTATATTTTTCACTGAAAGCTGAGCATATAGAGTGTAAAATCACCACAAGGGAAGGAGCCTGTAGCCGATCAGAATCTTCTTGAATACATTGGCATTCTTGAATCTTTGGGAATTCAAAATACAATTTTTGTTAAGTACCATAAAATTTGCATTTTAATTTGTTTTTTGAAGGGAGCATTTTGTCGTTGCAGATTTGAAATTTAAAGGCAGTTACCTTAGGTAACTTAAATTTAAAAGGAAATTTAAAGGTCCAGTTACCAAAGAACTCCACTGTGTGTATTACAGTTTTGAAGGTACCATTGTGGTTACTGACAGTCTTGGACTCAACCCTAAATGTCTTTTTCTTCCTCAACTACTGCACTGCTGGTCTTGTGACTTGCAAAGAATCAGTTTGTCCAGGAATGAAAATATATAATAATAATAATATTATTCCTATACCTCTTACAGAGGACTTGTAAGACTTAATTTATACTGGTATAGCATTTGTGATCTTTGGATGAAAGGGGCTTATGTGTCAATAAAACTTCACATCTTGTTGCAGACCTCTCCAGAATAGTGCTCCAGTCAAGCCTGCTTTGCTTGCTTGTGTCCTTAAAGAGAAAAACAGAGCAAAACCAAATGAAAGTGAAGAAGTCAGGGGACTGTGAAAATTAAATCTGAGGCTTTTGTTGGCTTTGTCTTTGTGTTACTCTGAACCCGCACAATTAAAGCATTGTCCAGCTGAGTATGGTTTCAACGGGGCACGGCATAGGGTGTCACATCTAATTCCAAACTGACAGACTGAGGAAGCATGCTGCAAGTAAGAAGCAAGCTGAGGAGCAGACATACCTTGGCTACTATAACGACAGCCTTGTGATTTACTCTACGGTTTACAGGTAATAAAAATCTGTGGTGTCTGAATAAGAATATATTGTGTACTAAAATTTTTAATTTTCAACTGAGCATGTGTGACTGCTGTTTCCCTACCATTAAGAACATGCCTTTAGCACTGTTAGACAATTAAAATCCAGAGTTTTTAAGGTCTAGGTCTAGTAGTCCCTAAGATTAAAGTCTGGGATTATGTCATCAACATTTTGAATGCAACTACAAATGAAAACCAGTGCAGGACAATTTCTGCCTGAACTAAAATAGTAAGACAAAGCTGAAAAAAGGAATATAGAGATACATAGGCAGGGTCTCTCTACTGATTTTAGGACCATGTTTGTGCAGAGCCATATTTAGTTCAGCAATGTGGGCCTTTAATCGGAGCAAGCTGCATTGCCTCAGGTTGGGTTGGAGCCCTGAGATCTTTTGTGCCTCCAAATACCCGGTTCATCCTGACTAGCACTTGTATGTGTCAGTGGCCTTGATCCCTTCTCACTCATGTCAGTGAGTTCCTGTGCCCTGAGGCCAAGGCTTAACTCTGCCTGGCCTCCTGCAGAAAACAGGAGGGATATGACTACCCTGACTCAAATCCCCTGGAAAACCTGCACCAGGACTGCAGCAGTATTTTGATTACTTATCACAGGACGATGACATCTACTTTACATGCTCTGTGCCTACAGTGGCCGTATATTACCAATTTTACCCTTCTAAAATCATATTTTATATCTGCTAAATCACCACATTAGACAGCAAGCACAATATTGGACCGATAGCTGAAGTAAGAAATTAGTAAAGAAATATAGACATGTAAATTTGACATAAAGATGATTGCTATGGTCCAGGCCATGAGGAGTCAACATATCACTGGTCTACATCTCATGCTGCTGATGGTATTTGTTAAAAGTTGCTGCTGGGGGGGCAGTTGAGATGATAGCTGCTGTTTATTCTGAAAATGCAGATATCTTTGCTGGGTTCAGATATTGCAAAAGGTTAATGAGATATTATGTCACACATGGCCAGAAGTTCTCTGAAGTTTGCAAGCAGACGGTTAGTAATGTAGTGTGACAAGCTGCTCTTGTTCTCTGGCTACGTCAGCACTCCTAAAGGACAGTAGACTACACAGAAGATTACTCTTGAAATTATAAAGTAAATTAGTTTTGGGGATGGCAAACTGATTTAAAAAAAAAATAATATCCATTCTGGATACATAACGAATTTAAGAACAGAATTATTTCTGACTTCCATCTCTAATCTATTGCTCTTCTGCTCAGCACCCATTTTCAAATTTCTAGTGAGTTGATGTGCCTTTTAACACTTAGCATTTCTGTAACTGTTTATGCTACATACGCAAGAAAATTGTATCTGCTTTGTATGGTCAATAGAGCAAATTACAGTTTTTAAATGGAAAATTTCACTTAGTGTAGAGAGGAATATTTGCAACGTCCGAAACACTTCATTTTTTCTATTATTTCCAAATTAAAAAGACAGGAGTTAAGTTTGATCTCTTGCCCCTACTCCACCATAAGTGAGATTTTTGTTTGCTGTAACAGGTCAGCTCTAAATTACAGCTAACATACCATGAAATTCCTGTGGAGCATAAGGAATAGGAAAAAACCTGTAAAACAATAGTTCCCGGATTGCTTTCTGGTGCTTTTTTAGCCTTGTAGCCTAAGGCATGGCAGAAGTCACTGATTCTCCCGGTGATAGTGATGTCTCAGCTTCTGATCACTCCGGCACTGGTGTCTGGCACCTCGGCTCCACGCTCACCATGAACCACACCACGGCTGCAGGGCACCTCGCCAAAAACCTCCTCTGGAGCGGGCGAGTAAATTTACCAGTCCCAGCTTGAGCAAGGGCCTGGGAAAGGGGCTTTGGTATTTTCTCAGGGGTTGGTGTGAGGCGCTGGCTGCAATGCTGGGAGAGCGTTAGATGCAGAAAAGCTCAGCAGTGCTCACAGCGAGGTCCCAGCCTCAGGCAGGTCTGGAGGTGCGCGTTGGCTGCAGAGGTGGGAGAAGGGAGAACACTGCCGTCATCCCCAGTGTGGGCTGCTCTCTGCTTCAGTGCCCACAGAGGCACGGCCCTGGGTCTGCTCTGGCTTCGTGGCTGGCAGGGGACGCCGGCAGCCTGGTTCAGGAGTTTGGGTGTTTTGAGAGGCAGTGCTACAGAAAGCTTTTTATGTGCAGCTATTTGGGCAGATTGTCTTCAAATGGTCTCACAAGGTATTTGTAGCTTTTACTTAAATTCTCTAAGCATTGCCAGCTGCATTGACTGTTTGTATTCAGTGACTGAAAAGACTGTAATAGCAACTGAACACCATAATTGGTCCTTGCAACCTGGATTTTTTTTTCTGCTATTAGCAAAACGACTATTCACGTCTACCTTTTAGCATGCAAGCAACTTCTACTTTTTGTGGCTTTTTTTTTTCTAAAATGCAAACCCACATCCCAGTTATAAGCTATTATTAAAGAACTTTGTTGTATAGCTATTTGCCTCCTATGTACACACATTGAATCTCCCAGTACTGCACACTACAGAAATCACAGGTCTGTGAAATTGATATGCTAAAAAGTATTTCAGCTGAGTAGATCTGGAAGAATAATTTTATCTGTAATATTTAACACAGAAAGATGCTTAAGTGATCCCAGTTAAATTCGCTGATAGACAAACGGACCAGTGGGAAAAGTAAGTACAGTAATGCAATTAAAAACCACAATGTCACAATGCATCCCCTTAGCTACATTTTCCTGTGGGTGTTTACGACACTCAGATCCTGAAGTGAGGAGTGTGTGAGGACAGCACAAAAGGATAAGTGAGAGTGGAGAAGACACTATGATGTGGAATAATTTTGAGTGTAGGAGCTGTGTGAAGGTGGGTGGCACCACTACAGGTTCCCACAGTCAGGAGTAGAAGATGACTAACTAGAATGTTGCTTTCATGATTCTCGTGGGTAAGAGAGAAAGTGGCCACTCAGGCAAGCAAGCATGTGTTTTATCTGCTGATTTCTGAATTCCTTAATTCAAAAGAGACTGTGTCTCTCTGGGATGCTTTAACCTCCATTGTCTTGCCCTCCAAATAATTCTGGCTTGCCCTTGGCTTTGGGTCAGCTGCAGTTCACTCACAGTCCAACACCTTGTGTAGTGCCCCAGCACTCAACCTCTTCAAATGAAGCTATAGATCCATTGCTCAAGGAAATGCTTCAACAGCAGTCATCTTAAAGGCCATGACGTTTCAGTGTGGCAAAACAAACAAACTGTCTTTTCATTGTTTCCTTTCTAAGCGATACAGAGGCTATTTAATTTGCTTAGTTGTCAGATCTATGCTCCTACATCTCTCCCATGTAAAGCTTTTGACCAGAAAGTGCTCCATGGATTGTGCTAGTTGGAAACCAGTTCCATCCTGCAAAAATAGTCCAGATTCCAAAAAGCACTGGAAAAATATAGTGCAAAGTTGTAATTTTCTGTCTTGCTTTTAAGAAAAAATGGTATTACTCCATGGGAATATCATTCACAGAAATACTTCCAACAAGCTCCATTCCATGGACTTTCTTACTAACATTTTTAGAAATGAAGAAGTTATTTTTAAGTCAGCAACTGCCTGCTCAGTGACGAAAGAGTATGTGTCACCAATACCTTTTATTAATAAAAATAGAGTAATAACATATATTAATAACTTTGTGAAGATGATAAGGATTTTAAATAATACTTATTCATTCTTGTTAGAGAAGAAGGCATTGATCACCTCTATAGTTAACAATGGTGCAGTTATTTCTCTCTTTAGGGACACCCTATACTCTCCCAAGGAAATACTGCTTTCAGTTTTAGGAATGGTTTATTGCTTTCAAAGTTTTCAGATCTTTTAAGAGATTTCATTTTCAAAGATTCTCACTCTGGAGGAATGCCCCTTTGAGGATTTCCTCACAGAAAGAGGTGTCTGCTTTGAAGATTTTCATTTCTTAAAAAACAGTCACATTTCTGGGGTGTCCTCTTTGAAGACATTTTTCTGTATCACTTAAAAGGTTTCCATTTTAAATATCTTTTGCCACCATGGACAGCATCCACTTGAAAATATTTTTCCTCTATGATATTATTTTTGATAATTTATACAGTCTTGTAGGAGTCCATAAAACAATCCATATCGAAAAAGCCTAGGAAATTTATGCTTTTCCTACATAAGGTGCAAAAGCATTTGGAAGAACTTCTGTAGGGTAGGATGTTATGAGAGCACAGTTTTGGAAAAATTGTACAAAAATAATTCCATTTTCTAACATCAAAGAGTAAAGTGGAAAGGTGAGCTCATCTGTCACTTATATGGCCTTTTAAAAATTACTGTGAGACACTTTTAACTCCTTTTAAATTATTTGAGTTCAGAGTTCAAGTTCTGGTATTCCTGAAATCAGTAGCAAAAGTCCCATTTCAGCCCAGCTGTGCAAAGAACATTCTTTGAAATTGCTATGAGTTTTCTTTGTTTGAGAATGTATTGCTTTAATTTACTACTATGTTATTGGGGATTTGGAATCTTTTCCTTGTTGGTGTTGAGGGTTTTTTTAAAAAAATGTGTTTTCCATTACTTTTTTGGTCACCATTTTAGTAACCATTATCATGTCTGTAAAACTAGGCAACCCCAGAGCTTGTAGAAGCCTGGGCCCACTGTGTATGTTAAAGTCTTCTGTCTGATGTTGGTCTGTGAGTTAAGATAGAGGGCGAGTCAAAACACACTGTGACACACGCTTAAGTTTGCATCTAAGCCTACTTTGGGGATATTTACTCAGGCTGTGGCTGGAACCTCTGGCCTGTGCTTGCTCCTGTTGGGAGGGCATAGAGCAGGAAAGGCTCTTGGACTACAAATGAGCAGCTGGAGGTAGGAGGGCTGGGGTCTTGGGGGCTCTCCTCTGACAAAAATGACCATGAGTCTGTCACGATAGCTTCAGTGCAAATCAAACCAGATGAGTTTAGATAACCTGCAGCAGTTTTGGGATCTACTTGATTTTGCACTGGAAAAGAAGAAAAGCCCCCCCCAGCAAAGCAGCCATATCGGATGAGGAGTTAATGTTTGCCACCTCTCATACCCCAGTCAACATATACTTGTTGGGACAGACAAGGCACCAATGTGCACAGAGCAACAGATTGACAGGGACTAAATGGCATTCTGGACTGGACTAATTGCTTCAGCTCAGTTCCATTAACCATACCCTTATATGTGTATCATTAGCCAAAATTTAGGCAGCTACATTTCAGCTCAAAAATAAAAATCATCTTGAAGTCCCTAAATTGATTCCTTGTCTGATCCACAAATGGAGAGCCTTTGTTACCTGCAATACTGATTGGCAAAATCTATTGTAGTAATGAAAGGCTCTCTAAGAATTAAAGCCAGTCTTTTTTTGATTGTGGGTCTTTCATGTAAACAACACATAAAAGTAAGCATTAAATACTGACTTTAAAAGTACTGTGCTTAGAGATTTTTTTCATGGATTTTGTGACTGCCAGGTAGGTGGAACAGCTCTGTAAAGATCTAGGCTGTTAAAAGCACCATCATTAAGGGAGCAGTTCTCATCAGAACTGGCCAGCCATACTGCTGTCAGGAGAAAACTAGGTTCTCACTGCCCATTGATTAAATTATTTTACTAATGTACTTGGGGAGCAATCATAGCTTTGGTGTTGGAATATTTCACCTGTCTTGTAGAGAGCCAGGTCAGCACTTAGACACCCTTGTGACAACAGAAAGATCTTTGCATTTTTTTAGATGAAGAAGCAGAGAACTTCTGCCCTTTTTTTACAACATCAACAGACACCTTTGTATTCAGAAAGAAAAAAAAGGGGGTGAAAAAAAAGGGGAAAAAAAAAAGAGAAGAAGATTCATTTAACTTCCTTTCCCTGACAGAAAACAGCTACAGCCATGGCTGTTCATGACCCACAACATGATCTTTACTCCACCACCACTCAGCTCAGATAAAAACCAAGAAAGCTCTACGGAATGAAAGATGTTTGCAGTCACCACTGGCATATAATGTTTGTAATAGAAAGTAAAACTGATCTCCAGTCCTGAAGAAAGTAAATGTACATGTTTTTAATCACAGTGATAGAAAAAGGTGAATTTGCTGTGGAAAATAAATTTCCAGGTGGATACAGAACAAGCAAGAGAGGGAAAGCGGGCAGACAGATAATAATCTAGTTGTCAAGAACAGACCTGTGGGCTCATACGAATGTTCAGTGAAGTACAGGATGAGCTATGTCACATGTTTCAGTGTTTGAAATGGTAGAGAGCAAGTAGCACTCCCAGCCTGTCCAAGATAAGCTGTCTTTCTAGCAAGGATGCTAGAAATAAAATGCTGGGGAGCAGCCTGTGGGATTCAGACCAACAAGACAAGTTCTGACCTGAACTTGAAAAGGAGACATTTATTTAGGGCACTTTGCTTGTAAGAGCTACACAATAGCTTCAAAACTTAGTTTAAGAAAACAAAGTAAATCAACATAGACTGCTGGGAAGAAATGTTGATTAAGGACATTGTTTACAGGAGCACAAAAAGATGAATAGCTACTAATAAATGTAGGGACTTTGCTCAAAGGCATCTGGGGAATTTATGAAGATGATAAGGACTGGCTTAAGATAGAATAATGTAGTTTAATATAACGAAGACTGGTAAACCAAATGATCAGCCTTTCCCATAATATCCTGAGGATCTGTTGTTCTAAGCAACACCACTTAATGACACTATCGTTAACAAAAGGGGAAACTAAAGAGACGGGGCCATTTCGTTTGGAGATAAGAACAATTGAAGTCTTGTTACTGTGTAAGTGCATCTAATAGCAAAAAGCATTACATACTTTGAAGGAGTCACTAAGTTTGAGTTTTAGCATAGTCTGATTGAAATAACATGATATCATTTCAATTGAAATTCTTTGCCCAAAGCTCTTGAGAGAGCCTGAGACAGTATTAGCAGGTAGATTCTTTAATATATTAATAAATTGTTAATTATTAGTTATTAATACTAGATTAAGAAAAGATATTAAACGAAGGACAAGAAAAATGGTCTATTTTTTTTACAGTAAAGGGAGGTCATTGGTAGTGTACCACAGGGACCTGTGTTGTTCAGCATATTCTTAAATGATCTGGAAAAAACAGTGATTATCGAGGTGACCAAGTTTGCTGATGATGCTGAATTATTCATGGTAATAAAAACAAAAGCTGACTGTGAAGAATTGTGGAAAGCTCTCATGATACTGTGTGACTGAATGATAAAATGGCAAGTTAAATTCTGTGCTGAAAAATGGAAGTAATATGCCAGAGAGAAAATAAGCCAAAATACACATGCAAAATCCTAGAATCTAAATGAATGGCTTTCACACAGCAAAGAGTGCTTGAGTTGTGGGGGGTTCTGTGAAAACACCAGCTCATAGCTTAGTAGCATTCAAACATGCAAATGAGATTGGTATTATCAGAAAAGAAAAATAATAGGAAAACAGAAAGCATTTATTATGCACCTATATAAAGCCATTGGATGTGTAAACTTGAATAATGAGGACCATTATGGTCTTCTAGAAAATTATTTGCAAAGGTGTAGAAAAAAGCAAAACAAATTACTGAAAACAGGGAATGACTTCTAAGAGAGGAAACATTAAATATACTAGAGCTCTTGAAGCAAAGCTGAGGACAATGTGGTGGAGGTATATGCACTCAAAAACAGCGTGTGTAGGTACACAGGAAAAATTATGCATCTACTTTTTCAAAAAAAAAGACCTAGTGGACATTGAAGGAAATTATCAGGCAGTGGGCTCGACACAAACAAAAGAAATTATTTTTCACACAGTGATTTCCTAAATTGCAAGACTTGTTCTCCTAGAATGCTGTGGATGCCAAAAAGTGCTCAGGCAAATTCTTGGACAAGCTGTTCTCTGAAACTGTGGATGCTTTTTTTCCCCCAGCAACTCCAGAGACTCAATCTGGGACAGCAGAAAATATCTTTGTGTGCCTTCTAATTCCTACAATCTTTCACTAAGCAAACATCATTAACTACTCATACTGCTACTGAACTACACAGACAGTTATTTATTAGCTGTTCTCGAAATAAAAAGGGAACAACCAATCAAAGTCAAACATCTAAGTGTATCAATGATTAAAGATATTATTTTGGAAAACAAATATTGTTGCAGCAGTAAGATTACTATGCTTTTAAAAGTATGGAACTTTTGAACAGCCAATAGTAATATCTACACTTAAATTTTGGTTGGAATAAAATGGATAGAGGATATAAGCCCTTAGGTTTTGTAATGTAAGAATTGAATGTGGAGGGCTTTGCTTAAGGTGTTTCACTTAATGGTTGTTTCTTACTGGACATTTCAGCTGCCTTTTGAAACATCTGATGCAGGACTTTGGCAAAAAGTTGGCAGGTCGAAGGACAAGGGGGTGTTTTTTGGCAACAATCTTTTTTCTGACCTTCTAAAACATGAGAAAGACAAAGCGAAGACACACTCGAGCAACAGAGAAAACAGATGACCAAGTCATTATTGATGCTATCATAGTGTTCCAAATATGGCAGACATTTCACAAGGCATCCAAGAGCGTACTGAAAATTATCTAATAGGATAAAAAGACAAAGCTACATGAAGAGGAAAGTGGAATACCACACTGCACGGACAACTGAGCAAGAGGGTGCCATGGCATTTTATTAGAAATACACTGAATGTTGGTATCATCTTTTCACCCTTCTAAAATTAAATGTTCTGGGTAAAGTCCTGATTGATTAATTACCACTTTTATTGATAGTTTGTGGGGTGCCAGACTTTTGCTTTATAAAGTCACATCCATTATTTTAACCAGATTTGCAAACTCAGTTCCAGTGTCTTTTCTGCTATAAATACTCAACAGATGCTCCTCGGTCTCACTTGTATGGAAGAGCATCTAACTCAGAGGATAAACTGAATAGGTATTAGCTCACTTAATTAAATAGGTTCTGGTAGGTGTCATGAAAGAAGGAAAAAACAGGAATATTACAGAAGAGAAAACAGGTGTGAAGATGGCATTCCTATAAAGGCAAAAGAGGTAACCAAGTCAGGCAGTGAGACAGAGCAATCAAATTAAAAGACATCTTTTCTACTAATTGGTAAGAAATAGAAGATTAGTACTTCTATCTATACAAAACAGGTAAGATGTATTTAGATTTATAAGGGGGAAAAAAGACTAAAAAATCCCCAATACAATGTGGCAACAAACAGGATTGCAGGCAATGAAAATTGAGAGAAACCAACTATAAATCCAACCTTCAATGGTGCAAAGCATACTAAGCATGCCATAATCCACAGGAATTATATATATATATGGAGTAAATATGTAAAAATGCCCTGGATTTTACTAAGCATGCCATAATCTACAAGTATTATATATATATGGAGTAAATATAAAAAAATGCACTGGATTTATGGAGATTGTTATATGCAGTTCTAAATCTCTGATGTCTTTGGTGTTACTTTCAATCATAGTACCTTAACACATGTAATCAGTAAAGAATGCTACAAGAACAGACTTATTAAAAAACCCCAAACCACAACATAGTAATTTGGAAAACAAAAAACTAAAAAAGAGCATTTGGCATGATGAACTTTATACACAATCTAAGCAAATAAAATATTTAAGAGGGATTTTATAAGAAAGGGAATAAGTAATTCAGTCCAGTGGTCAGCAATGAGTGCCAAGGACAATTTCTGAAAGAGAAAGTAATTGCAGATATCCAAGTGATAATGGCATTTAAGAAAAGCATTATCAGTAAACTGCTGCAGAGAATCGGAGTGGCTTTTCCAGAACAAAACAACAAAAAGTTGCAGTAGAATGAGATTAGAGTGAGATTTTTACACACTCCTAATTGTTAAGTCAGTTAATGAGCTATTTGTGAGGTAAGTTTAAAGGAGAGGGATAGAGGGGTATTAAAGCATACAGAAAATTTTCTGATTATGGAGATATGCATAGTTTTTTGGTTCCCAAATTCTTTATCAGGCTTTATCGCAATAGTTTTGGTGACAGACTCCAAGGAATTCACATTAACCTGAAAAAATTAAAGCTGATCAAGTAATAGGCTACCTTCTCTAAACACAGTTTTGGAAACAGTATTGCCAGATCAAAATATAGAAATCACATAAGACGTTTTGAGTATTTTTTAATATTCTTCTGGGTTTGGGATCTTATAGGAACATTTGGATCACATTTTCAAATTTTCTTTCATAGATATAAAATCTTTGAATGCAATTCAGAATTTCCTCATGCAAGCTGTGTCTTCTAGAAAATCTGTATCAAACATTATGAGATTTGTGATGAAATATTGATATCTGGCAAAAAATAATGAGGAGAAAATGTGTATTTCTTAACGGCCACCTACAGCAAGTAGTTTGTACTCTGGCATGGTAGTTTACAGAGAACCATGGAGACACTGATTTCTGTGAGGAAACAACCCAACTCACTGCTATAGCTCATTTGTTCGTTCATCTTTATTATTTTTAAATAGTGCTAGTCATCAGTTATATAGTGAACAGGTTGTTTCCTTATAAGTGACTGCGTAGCCGAGGGCACCGAGCCATGGGGACAGGGCTCCCTGTCGGGGCTGCACCTCCGGCGGGGGCGGGGGCCGCAGGGGTGCCCGGGCCCCTCCGAACATTTTCCCTGAGAAGGGACGGGCTCCCGGCGCTGGGAAGCGCTGGCACCGAGCGCAGGAACTCTCTCCCTTCAACAAGTGGGTCCTGGGCGGGGCGGCAGGGAACGCCGAGGGGCTGAGGAGCCCCCGCTGCCGGCCTGCCCCCGCGGCCTCGGCGCTGTCGTGCGTCCGCCCCCGGCACTCCCGAAACCGCTGAGGCTGGAAGAGCAGGCGGAGCAGGATCAGCGGGACCGGGACCCGGGACGCGTGCAGGAAAGCCACTGCCCCTCCCAGCTCCCGCCTCCCGCCCCAGGTGGGGCAGGCTCGCGCCGCCTCAGGAGCCGGCTCGGGCCGGGCAGCTGAGGGCAAAAGCTTCACCGGCGCGCATGGCGCATGCGCACGCGGCCGGCGCGTGCGCGGTAGCGGCGGGGGACGCGGAGCGGAGCCCGGCACTCGGCAACGCTCGGCGGTTTCCGTGCAGGCCAGGCCGCCATTTTCTCTCATCCTCCCGGTGCGCGGCTCCCGTCCCGCTGCCCGCGCTCTGTCCTGCTCGGCGATGGACGGGTGAGTGGGCACCGGGGCGCTGGGAGCGAAGCTACCGCCGCGCTTGTACTGCCGGTCGGTGGTGGGACTTGTCCCGGTGCCGGGGGCTCGCCGGCTGTCGGCGGGCGTCTCCGAGGGTGTGGGGAGCGGCGGGAAGCGCGCAGCGGGACAGCTGAAGCTTGAGGCCGCCTACTAGCTGGGAGCGGGGCAGGAGGGGGGTCATCCTCTCCATAACGCGGGCCCCTCTGTAGGGTCTCCGTTCGAATCGCTGAGGGCTTTGGGCCGCCCTCTACTTAAGTGTAGTGCCCGAGACGCGGCGTCTCGATGTAAAGAAGCAGCGCGATGTGCCCTTATCCGTGCCCAGCAGAGCCTCTCACTCCCTCCTTCTCCCACGCCTTTGGCGTCTCTCCCCCCGGCCGTGGGGTGAGGAGGGGCGCGCTGCAGGGCTCGGGTTTGTTTTGGAGCTGGCTGGAGGGGAGGAGCGATGCCAGCAGGAGCCAGATGCCGAGGTCTTTTGTTTTCAGAAACTGCCTAATAAGCCTTTCGGCTTCCCCCCCTCCCCAGGTAGAAAGATGCCTTTGTATATGCAGTGGACTGGCTGTAAAAACCAAAGAAGGGAATGTTGGAAGGAGTCGGCCATATGGGACAGTGAGGGCTGGGATGGGCAGGCACTACACGCCAGGCCTGCTTTTTGTTGGACCTAGAAAATGGGGCTGCTGGCTGTAGCCTTTGTCAATGTAAATACAACAGCTTCCAGATTCCCTATTAGGTTGTTTATTCTACTTCAAACAGAGAAGCCTTCTCTTTGGTATGGTTGAAGCATATAACCTTTCAACTGTGAGACTTCTAAAGGCTTTTTATGGTTCCTATTATAATGTTAGGAGTTACAAATCCTGTCTGAGAACTCTTGTCACTAATGAGTACTACACTGTGGAATGCTCTCACTTTTTTTTTTTTTGTGGACTGAGGTTTCTTTTGGGATTGTGGTATACCCATGAGCGATGATGTCACAACTCTAAGAAAAAGACGGTCTTGACATACCTGTTGCAGAGTTCTGTATAGGTGCACTGCGTTAAATTCCATATAGGTGTAGTTGCTAATGTGTTCTTTTATTTTCTTTCAAACTAATTTAAAAAAAAGTTTTCATTGCTTTCTGCTGTAGGAAGAGTAGGGCAGGCTGTGTTGCTGAACTAGTGGTCTAGTTAACAGAGGTGTGTGAGAAAAGTTCTGTACTTACCTTCAAATTTCTCTGTTTCCACCCCATAATCTCATGTAGTCCAGAAACCCGAATTTCCTAAATAAATTTCCTGACACTGCTACATTGGAGTGACTTTTACTTGAAACTTTGTTTTCTTTTGGAAGAGGCTATAACCTGGGGGAGCTAAGTGGGTTTTGTATGTTTCTTTTGTTTTTCCCCTCAGTCCTGCGTGTTCTTTGAACATAGTTGTTGCTTATTTGTTTCCTCATTATTTTCTCATTGCAATATATTGAAAAGTTGGGTTTATGAGGATAAATTGTTTAACTTGTGTTCTTGGTTTTTTTTCTTCTTTTACAGCATTGTCACTGATGTTGCAGTTGGTGTGAAGGTAGGACGAACACTTAACAAATAAGGGGGCAAACTGCTGATACAAAATGAAGTACTTACAGCATCAGTAATTGCAAGTTGAAAGATTTTAACTAGTCATTGTGAGCTGATATCTAGTCAGCCATATATGCTTTATTAAATAATAATCCCTAGAGGTAAATTGGAGACTATAAACAAAAGACTTTTCTAGGCACTGAACTGTAAACAGTGGTTCTGGATTAATGTAGTGGTGTCAACTTCTTATTTTAAAGCTTGATTTCACATTTCTTCAAAAGAACACTCTCATTGTTGCATGGGGACTGTAAAAGTCATGCTTTCTTCTGTCCCTACCCATCCTTTTTTTGAAACAGTTCCTGATGAAGTTTAAAAAGAAGTGATTGTCTGTAATAGGACACAAAAATATGGGAGATAGAATTCATGTAGACACAGAAGTGGGTGTTTGCTTTGCTTTCCTTTCTATTTCTCAAGTTCAGTTATGAATGTATCATACTTTTTATAACAAGGAAAGGGCTTTAAAGTAGTTGTTAATATGCTATTTATTTTGCTCTTTTATTCAGATCTGTCACAGGAATTGCAGCAGTACTTCATAGTAGCAGACTTGGTACTGATGATAATGCAAAGATATATGGGACAAGGGAACTTTAATGAATGCATGTGAGCAATCCTATTTCAGTGGTAGAAGCAGAAGTTTTCTAGTTGAGTTTCCATACAGTTAAGTTTTTCACATTTGTTCAGGGACTTTGTAGCTTTTGCTTCATACCTGCCTTTTCAGCTGAAGCTGATCTATGTTAACTGCTTGCTATGTCCAGCTTTGTCGAGTAAGGCTCCGTTAGTCAGATTCAGTATTTATCCTGCTGGATTTGGACTAGTTCTTATGTAATACAGCCAGCCTGTAGGTACAGCAGCTGTTTTGTTAGAGATACCTGTATAATGTTTCTGGGCAAGTTTACTCCTAGGAAGAGCAATAAGAAGTCAGTTACATAGGTTCTGCTCCCATCTGGCTCTGTATGTTCATGCAGTATTAGAGACAAGCTTAAAATCATTCTCTGAATCACGAGTAAAGTGTAGTTATTAAAATATTTCTGTGGGAGTTAATCACAATAGAAATGTGAACTGGCATGATTGTTTCTCTCTTGCCTGAGAGATCAAAGTGTTAACTCATTAAAACTTAGCAGTGTATTTAGTAGTTTGGAGGAATGCCTAAGGAAGTTCAAAGTCTTTCAGAAGTAAACTGCTCCAGGTGAACAGCTTTAGGGGGGGAAAAAAAAAATTGTAAATTGCCCTTAGTCATGTCTAGTGAAGAAGCAGTTTCAGGTAGACTGTATTACTTGAATCTTAAATTCTGACACTCTCACTTCAGGAGAAGTAAATGGATTCAATATTCCTTTCAGTCTTTACTAAGAGCAACTTCAGTCTACGAGAATTTGCGTGTTATGAAATATGTCATAAGTGAGTAGTGCAGTTTTGGAACCAAACTTTAGGATACCAGCTAGACAATGAAGGACTTCAGATGACATAACTGCTTTTTTTCTGTTTTTTGTAGAAGTTATATTATGAGTATAAGAAGGATGCAAGACAGGTGTATTGGAGGCAGTGATCAAAATAAATACAAGGAAAGTCTCAGAAGTGGCAAAAAGTTGTGCTTTTTGCCTTGTAAAAATGGACTTGCGCTCTGGTTTTTAAAAGAAAACAATCTGTACATGGAAGTAGTGTGAATAAATAAGGATTATGATTTCCTGAAGAAAGCTGTTAAATATGGGAGGATTGAACTGGTTTGTATTCTGGAGCTTCTGTAATTATCTCAAGATACTAGTAAGAATGGAAAATGGGATTTCTCTCTTAATTGATGTGTACAGTGTGGGTAGCAGTGTAATGCCAGCTTCACTCATATTTTGTGGAGGGACATGTGAAACGTTTGTCTTTATATGCTTTGATAACTATTCACTGCTCTTGATGGACTGATGTTTCAAAGTTGAGGAATGCTTTACCTGTAAGTGTATACAAGCAACTGGGATCATTCATCTGGCCTTCTATTGGCTCTTGCCTTTTTTTGGGGGTGCTATGGGAATGGGTAGGGAGTAAGTTTTGAATCCAAGGAGTTGCATCAGCAGTTTTATTGCTCTTCCAACACTGCTTTGATTGTGACTGGATAGTCATTGGATGTGGGCAGGGATTTACTAGTGTGAAATCGTTATCCAGAATTTTTTTTTTACACGATGCTTTCTTGAGATTTTTCACCTACAGTATATATGCTGATCAACTGCAAAGCATGTTTGTGATATATTCAATTATACTTGGAGAAATGGATTGTGACATAAGACTCTTCTCTTTGGAAAATTTCCTTTATTTTATCATCATCAGTCATGTCAATACAAATTTGAAAGTTATATTAACTGTTGTCTGGCTGTTTTTTTCTCTTAAACAGAAAAGTGAATATGTTAGTTAGATTTTTAAACCCATTCATAAAAGAGTGACAAGTGAACTGCTGTAGTCTGGGTATTGTCTTTAAATTAAAGGAGGGCTTTTCAGCTTTGGGCACTGCATGTGGTCAAGACAAGTATAAAGTAAAAGCAATGCTTGCTTATAGTGTTTTATTAACAGTTTCGTAATCTGAGTTACCTGCAGATGAGGGATAAATTTGAAACTGTTGCCATTTATTTGTACTATACAATTGATTTAAACATTTTTGTTCATCTGATGTTCAGTCTTCATTTTATTTACGTGTTAGTCACCAGAAATTAACACCAGAAACTGATACAAAACATAAAATGGAGGTGGAAAAAGTGACAAATACAATTTGAAAACTTAATTTACATGGAGTAAATGTAGGGATTTGTGCAACTCAAAATATGCACTGGGGACATGCTTCCTAGCTAAAATCTGTCAGAGGAGCAATGTGCTTTAATTTCTGAAAACATTAGAACATGTCCCAACCCAGCCATCTTGTACATACAAAGTAACTCATACTTGATTTGGTCTGTAATGCCTTGTTTTGCTTACCTAGAATTCATGGAGGCAGGGAAATGTCACTGCACCCAGTTCACCCCTTACATTACAATTTACAAAATAATGCAAAAAGAATGAGCTTTAGCTCTGTGTTTGATTTTATTTTGTGAACTTGCATAGTATATAAGTAGTTTGTGTAAAGTATACTTAAATAGAAGAGAGTTAAGGATTCCAGTAATGATAGTATTTACGTAGTTAATCAATTTGTAAAAAAAATTTCAGTTCCTTGAAGGAATTCTATACATTTTATAGATTTTTTTCATGCATAGGTTTAAAAATTATCATTTTATATAAAATGTTTGCTTTTTTTGTTTTGAAAAGGTACATCATAGTTACTCTGTTCTTATTACATGAGGTCCTTAGTTTCTCTCTGGCTATATAGATTGGAACATCAGCATCTAATAACTGTACTTTGAATTGCTCTCTTGTGTTCTCTTTACAGTTAAAATGCTTTAATATTGATAACTGATTTGGCACTTGGTGTGATAGAATCTTTTTCAACTGTTGAATATATGAAGTATATAATGTATCTTTTCTCTGGAGTAATTAAAAGAATCCTTGGAGGAGTATAAAACATTTTGTAAGGAATGTATGTCTCACAGGTATAGGGAATAACTTAGGTGAACTTCAGGTGCATATTGAGGATGATCTCTTCTACTGTATTTCAGTGGGTGCCAGTTCAGTCTAAAGGATGATCCTTCTCTGGGATGGCATGGCTAGCTGTGCAGTAAAGGTGGCCTGAATGGTTGAGTCACTCATTCTGTGTATGTGTGTTGCATGTTTCAGAATGGCTGAGGTGTATTTCTACCTCATAGGAGAAAAGAACCAGTCATTTCTTCATGGATGCGTTATTTGGTACACAGCATTTGGGAATTTTTGACCTTGTTGACAGTGTTTTGGACACTGGCCAAAAACTGAGCTTCAGCTGCCAAGTGTGGACAGCCCCAATTATAGCTAGGAGGGAAAACGCATTTCTCTAAACATAGTTTTGTAATGTTTAAAGATTTGGGGATGGCCTACTTCCCCCCAAAGGCAGGGCTTCAGCCTTTGCAGTGCACTTAAAAAAAGAGGAAATTGTTGGTGTATATTTAGTTGGTTACGTTTGGGATGGGTAGAAGATGCTAAGAAATACTGTCCTAGTACTTTCTAAGTTTTCCAAGCAGTAAAGTATCACAAAGTCCCCCTTTTTCCTGGTTGCTGAAACTTAACATGGAGGAATACAGGGGAAGGACAATAGCTAAAAATGGATGGAGATAGGAATTGAAGAAGAAAGGGGAGAGAGCACAAAGCAGCTTCAAGTACTCTTGAAGCATTGTCCACTTTGGTTTTTTAACTCAGGTTCTGAGGGGTAGTCTTCTCTTACAAAATTGCAGAACTCTGAACCTTTTGTACTGCTAATAACTGAGAATTTCTTCATGGTGGAAACAAGTGCTGTGGGTGTGCTGTGACTTTTTATTTCAACTGTACACTCTATAATGAAAATCATATTGTAAAGTCAGATTCTAGAAAGTTGTCAGAAGATAAGTTTTCCCAGTTCTAAAATTTAGTCTAAACTTATTTCAGAAGCCTGTTCCTTTCAGGTTTTTTTGCTCTGATTTTTTTTTGCCTTCACTGTTGTAATTTTGGCTACTTAAAAGGAAGGGAGTGGTAGGATAAAAAATTGATTTATTCATACAGACAAATGCCATGTAAAGGTCTGTTTTACTCTGTGTTTAAAATATTAGAATTATAGTTTTGAGCTAACCTTGCATGTCTAATGTAATTACTAGTAGATTGCTAGTAGATTAGACAAAGAGGTAATGATATGAGAAAAATGAGTGTACTGGAAGTGTTTTAATTTTGTGTTAGCTATGATAATGTTTTTAACAACTTTTGTACTCAATAATACTTGCTTGTGATAGCAGCAGTAGACAGCAAAAAAATATATAGAACATTATAGCAGTGAAGTAAGACTGAAATCTGACCATGTGCAGAAGTTTAGAACTGGCATCTGGATTTGTCTTTTGTGCAGTGGTATGAGGAACATGTCCTTGGTGACAAAAAATAACTTCTTACAATGAAAGATATCTGATAACAGTAACTTCTGTAAATTGACTCTTTGAAATGGCTTTCGTATTTATTCTCAGAACAGCTAACTCCAGTTCTTTTTTTCTTTGTACCTTTGGGGCTTTTTGTAATGCTCATTCTGCCACTGTAATATATATGAAAAAGTAGGGAAAGCTGAAAATGCAAAGAAAGGAAGCATACTGAAAATTAGTTTGTGCTCTGTAGTAAGTATGCATCAATGTAAGGATGGTTTAGTATACCTATTTGATATCTGTCACTAATCAGAAATAACCTATTTTTCATTTGCTCACAGAGCACTTAGATTTGCATCTTAATTGAGAGGTTGTACAAAGACAAATTTGATCACCTGCACCATCTCTGTAAATATGCACTAATACCAGCATGAAAATACCTTTTCCATTTCCTAGAGCTTTGGGCCTTATTGTCACAAGCAAATCAAGATGCATTCCATTTTTTTCTGTCACTGTAATACTTGTGCAGCAGATGTTTAGGTAGCCAATTCACAAACCTCTCTTGGGAACTTAACCAGCATGGAACTTGAAAGCTATGCTGACACAACACTGAGCTACATCTTTTTACTCAAACTTGTACCAAAGCATGTGGTCACATAAGTGCTTGTAGCATTATAGAATTGGGAAGGACAGAATAGGAGCAAGTAGCTGGGGTCAGGGAAGAAGGTAGGGTTCTTGCTTTTGGTGGTAGTTGATTCAAAAGAGGTTGTGGTTTCACAAGCTGTTAATGGGACCTGTGATACTGGATTTAGGGGGTTTGGGTATTTTTTTATAGCTGCAAGTATTTGTAGCTGTGCTTTACTTTTCATAAAATCAGTTCTTCTATGAACATGTAATGAGTATTGAGTTATAGTCAAAATAGCATTACGGCTTCTAATTTGTTAGTGAAAAATAGGAGATAATTGAATAGAAAATACGGTCCATGTGGATTGCATTTTGAGGTGTAGAAACTGCTACTGAAGGGCCAAATCTGTTCATCTAGGTGCTGTGATTGTCTATCTGGAAGGCAAAGAAGACATCCAGGTTCTAGCTCTAGTGAGTTGTTGTTGCCTATTCTAATTTACTACAAGTGATGTACAGCTGTTTGAGAGTAGCACTTCCTTTCCTGGTAAAAGTGGAATCGAAAGTCTGAAATGCTGAAATAAATTATCTTGTTAGTGTACTTCTCTTGCATGTTTGAAGCATTGACTTGTATTAAAGGAGATTCTTGCCTGCAGTCTTTCATTACAATTAGAAGTTTGAAAGTTTCCAAATGAGGCTATGTGACATGGTGTATATTGAGATTTGATTCTTTGCTCTTCTGCTTTTTGGTTTAATAGTCCAACTTGATCTTCTGGTGCTTTGAGAAATTTGTCTGTTTTCAACATTGTGTTTTGAGAACCTGAAGATTTTTCAGGGAAATTGAATCTTGTCTCCTGTCAATCTTAGACTTTTCAAATTCCTTTGATTGTTCTCTCTCAATTCCTGCAAACTTTGTGTGTTTTTATTAATGTTTTAGTCATTTTCTCCTAGATCCTTTCTCACTGAAAAATTGAGAATGTTAAAATGGCAAAGCTAGTTGTTAGACTATACAAACAATATATGCTTGGCTGAGGAGAATATGAAAAAGAATTGAAGAAGTAGGGTAAAAAAGAAAATAGAGTATGAAAAGGTGGTCATATTGTATACAGGTGATACTGAAAGAAATGCAAGTGATGTTATAAGTGAATTATTAAGCACCCATTGAGTTCATGGCCTTATTTGATAAGATTTCATGCTAATACAGTGAAATAGTGGAATCTTTTAAAAAATCAAGCAGGTGTACTCCTTGCATGTAAGGTTCTGGTACAAGCTTATAATTTAAACTGTATGCTTTATAAAATACTTATAAACCTTCATGGAGTTTCTTTTGGATTGTATATATGGACTTGTCTTGTCTATTCCTGAATGGGTCTTCTGTGATCCTGTACATATGAGAGGTGTAACAGATTCATTAGCGTAGTTTGGATTATGTGTTTTGACAGTGGTGCATGTAATCAGAGCATAAAGCAGATGAAGTGTTTTTTCTTCATGAAAGATTATGTGAGGGTATATTTATGCAGTATTTCATATAAAAATGTATCATGTTAAAAATGAAGCATCTTTTGAATTCTGATCCATCACATGTAAACTGAATAAAGTTTATAAATGCTGTGTTTGGGGGTTTAAAGTGTGTTGTTCTGTTGTTTCAAACATCCAGTCCCCAAAGTTAATTCAGAGATTGAAGCAGTGTGTTTACAAGTGTGTGTCTGTTAGAGAGGAATGTTTAATGTCTGGGTTGAAACTGTCATGTGCTTATTCCTCTCCCATGCCATCAGGTTTCTGGCTCTTTCTTTTAAATTGTTCCCCGATGTTGTTAGAAATGGAGTGTTTTACAATGCTGTTGGATTTCCTTAAATCATGAGATCTGTCTCCTGGCTTGTCATTCCCCATGGGAAATTCATGCCTGTAGGTTGAGAATGACTGTGGTAAATGTGCAGTGCAGCTAAAGTTCTCTTATTTTTCTTTCATTTGGGAGGAAGAGGGAGAGAGGGAACTGGGGAGGGCAGAAGCATCCTGGGTTTGAGAGAGGTTTGTAGTATAAGCAAATTCAAATACCACAAATGAGAGGATTTATCAGAAAATGTATTTTTCAATATCCTTGAGTGTCTTCTGTGTATTTTCTAGTGGGAATTTAAGAAATTATTTTAGGTGATACTGTTAACTTTTTAACAAAGTGCAGTTGTGTCACTTGTTTACTGTTTCTAGTAGTTTTGTAATGCTTCTACACATGCTTCCAATAAGCTCTCTGTAATACACTGTTACGTTAGGTTTAGCCATAACTTCTGATCAGAGTCCCATAGCCCTGGATTGTTGGGAAAAAAGCTGTTGTGTCTCTCTAAAGAGTTGTCAAAAAGTATTTTGATGCATAAAAGTCTAAATCACTTTGGTAACTCTCAAGCCAAAGTTGTTACTCTCTGGTTGTACCTTGGATGTAATAAAACCTGAGGAGTGTGTGAAATATTTAAAGCCCTATATGGAATGTGAGAAAAATAGTTTGCAAAGACTTCTAAATAGTATATTTTTGATTAGCCTGGAAGGATAGTATGACTGTAATGACTTGCTGAAATTGCATAGCTGCATATTATAACCTGTGAGAGCATAAAGCTTTATAGTAGTCTATTATTGGGAGAAAAAATATGAAATTCTGCTATGTAAATTCAGCTTGTGTAGTGAGGGATTTTGAGTTAGCTGTGACTTAAAGCAAGGACCTAGGACATTAATTTGCTGAGCTAGGGGCTTCTTTTTATTTGTATAATTGATTTTGTAAATTGTAGAAGTGACAGTATATAAAATAACTATCCACTTAGGGAATTTAGCTAAAATATCAAAGTGGTATCTTTAATTTACAGTATATAAAATAATTTCTGTATATATAATTTTGACTTTTTTTTCTTAAATATATATTAAAAGTCTGAATTGGTATATTTTTTATCTTTTTTGAAAGTGGTCCTTCATGTCAGTTTTAAATAAATCCATTGATTGAAGCCATACATTAAACATGTTTTCACACCATGTAAGGAAATGCTCTCATGGGGGCACGGGGGTGATAACATGGGCTTCGGTGAAAGGACAGTATTGACTCTGTGACAAATTCAAGGTTCACTCACTGCAAGACTTCGTTTGGCAATTCCTGTGTTTATTTTGTGTACTAGTAGTTTGGCAGATGCTGGTTTCATAAAGAAATGGTCTCGATATCTCTGATCTGAGTAGCTAGTTGTTAGCTTTTATGGAAGATTAATGTAGATTAATCTTCTTGACATTGGTAGGAATAGAAATATGGCATTGAAAACTTGTGCTGTTGAGGACTAGATGTGAGAAGATGACCTATTAATAGTATAATAGCAGTTTGTACTTCTTAATTTGTCCTTTATAATCTCCTTGCCTTGTGCTAAAATGGATATTCAGTTAGTCTCTACCATGTTGCTATTACGGTAACTTTCCTTTGCAGTTTATAGTGAAATAAAATCATTGTGGTGGTTTTCTTATTTGTTTGCTATTTGAACTCAGATGTTTTTGACATCTCTGTATTTGTGATCTTCAATATTGTTATACAATCTCAAACTTCCTTTGAGTCTGTAAAACACAGCGATTTGCACAGATGGGCAAAAGACTTAAGTGAACATTGCTCTTGGATTTTCCATTCTTGTGTCTGATTCTCTATGCTCTTCAAAGATCTGAGTTTGGTTTCCTTAGCTCTGAAATACTCAGTACAATTACCTAATTTAGTTTAAAGCTTTGTTTTGTATGGTTCAATGAGGAGAACTACTGTGCTTGAGAATAAAACTAATTAAATATTCGAGATGCTTGAAAAATTGGTTATAATTCTGAAATTCATGTCTGATATAGCAGAGTGATGAAAAGCTTTGCTCTTGTAGCAAGATGTCAGTCCTTTTTTGGCTTAGCACCCTCTAAAAGAAGATACACATAAAACCAAAGCCAAGCACCCCAAACCACCAATTGAATAAAGTCTTATCTCTGCTGAATAAATGTAAGTAACATAAGTATTTATGTCTATGCAATTCCAGACGTGCTTGTGTCACGTAGTAGTGCCAGTCTAAGAGCACACATTGCCTTGCTTGAGCTGCTTATTTTAAATTGCTTTACTAGACAACCAGCATCTTCAGATAACCCTTTTGAAATAAATCACAATAACCAGGCAGTTACAGCTTTTGATTTTGTAATTTAACCACTGTGTGTCCAAGTACATCATGTCTTTTGGTGCATAGCTGGTTTTCAAGTTACATACTGAACTGAAGTACAGAAGGGTCTAGGCTGCTTTAGAACCAGTTAGACAAATAACCATGTATATCTGATAAGATCATAACTCACACAGTAAGAGAGATCTTTGCCTTTGACTAAAAGCTTGGGAAATATGCATGGGAGCAAGTTAGTAGAGGTTTGCTATACATTTGTGATTTCATGGAGGTTTTGGAAGAACATTCCACATACGAACCTGTACATCCGTGAATCAGACTTTTGAACACTAATGTATGCCAGTAAGACCAGTGTAGAATTTGTTACAGGCCAGTGTAAGAAACTTAGGTATCATTGTTCTTCTGAAGCAAAACTGTTAAAACTCTCAAGTGCAGTGACAAAATCTTGTCATTGACTGTGAAGGTACTAATGAAATGTAAAATGATACATTTCAAAATGAAGCGAGAACTGTTCATGAAACACAAATACTCTAACTGAATATCCACTCTGTTGAGTAATTTGTGCTCCTTTTGGATTTTTCTGCAGTGGATTAAGAAATTTTTGAAAGCCTGATTTACTAGGAACCAGAAGTTTATCTAATCACTCTAGCATTCTTTTATTCAACAGTTGCTGTTCCAAGTAACTTTCTGAAGCTAAGGGCAACTCAAATTTGAGATTTCAGAATTTTAAAGTGCCTGTAGATTCTAGGAAGAGCATTCATTTGGTACTGGGGTTGCTTCAGCTGTTTATGTAGTAACTGCTGTACCATTGCAAATTTATGGGTGTCATATTAAGGCAAAAAAAAATGCTGCTGAATTGTCTTAATCAGCCTGACTACAAAGACATTCAGTCTCTGCTGCTGCTTCTGCCTATTCAGTTGAGCTGTCGAGGCTGCAGACAGGGTCTCCCAAGCAAGGCCAGGTGGATAGCTGCAAGCAGAAAAAACTGCACTTATCATTGAGTAACCTAATGCTGCTGGTAGGCTTGAACTTTGCGGTATGCTACCCTTGTCAATATTATGTTAGAAAAAACAGAACATTAAAGAGAAGGAATGTTTATGCTTCAACTTATGCCGAATATCTGTGTATTATATTTATAGTAGAAAGCAATGTAGTTTGCATAATGGAGAGTTTCTGTAACTTCTGTATCTTGTTTCTCAGTTTTATCTAGCTAAATTTTTTCTTAGTTATATCTGATTAGAAATGCATCCTTATATTGAAAAGGACAAGACGTGGTCCTTCTCATGGTCCTACCTGATCTTGGTATTAGGCATGATGCAAGTTTGAGGGAACTCTGTTGCTGATTTGATAGGTACAGCTTTGTGGCTTGCTGTGCACCCTTGAGAGCTTTGAGCATTCAGTAAACTGCATAAAGTTTCTTCAGAGCCGATGTTGAAAACCAAGTAAACTTTAATGGCTCTATGTGCGTATACACATCTATAAACTTTAACATACTATTCTGTGTGTGGACACAGATATAGTGCATTATGATAAAAAGGTAAAGATTTGATTTTTATATTTCTTGCAACTGTGCTGTCTAGAAAGATAATATCAGGTTAATTTATTATGCAGTATTGAGGTGCCCTGTAACACATATTCATATTCTGTTCTTGGTTCTGTTGTTGTGTCCACAACAGAATTAAACCCATTTATTTTTATAAGGATGGATAGTAACTGTTTTCTTTCCTCATTTCCATTTTAGCAGTGACCTCGATTAGTCTAAAGGGTGCTGCAGAAATGCTTTTGAAGTGGGAAAGAACCTGTAAGACAGATAATATTCAAAGAATGTTTTAAAAATTTTGTTTATTTAAAGATCACATGAATATTTTGTAGACTTCTTGAGAAATGAAGTCTTGAGGGGTGAAGGGAATTGGGGCATAAAAGACAGAAAATAAAGGTGTGAAAAGAAGTGTAAATCTCTTCAGCTGCGTCAAATGCCCATCTTACAAATAATTTGCGGAAAGGATTATCTTGTATGTTTTCAATATAAACCTTCCTCTAATTTTTGCAGCCCACTTTTAAGTCATTAATTAATTGGTATTTGTAATGTGTTAAGAATTACGATGAAGATGTCATTCCCTGCCCTAAACTGTGTTTTGCAGAACAAGTGGATGTCCCCAAAATGAAAACTGATAATTTCTGTGAAGACTAAGCTTTTTTTTTTTTTTAAATAGGGGTGTTAAAATTGAGCTAAACTCCATATTTCTATTTGCATAGATTTCCCTTGTAGTTTCAGCTAGATATAATAATTTAATATATGTGCATTAAAATATTAAAACTGTAAGTTAATTTAAATGTTTTTGAAATAGACTAAATATATTTAATTACATTTTCATTTGAAAAGCTGGACAAAATTATTGTTCAGCAGTTCTCATTGTGTCCAGAGATGGCTTCATTTCAGTGGTGGGTTAAACAACTGTGCTTAAGCTGCTCTCATTTCAGATTGCCATGTAAATAAACCGCTTTAATTAGATTTCAAGTTGTTGCACTTATCTGAAAAAAGGAAGTATCATCTTTAAAAATCACAAAATAGAGGAAAAAATCTCTTACTGTCTCTTTCTTTTTAGAGAGGATCTGACGAACTTCTTTCAGGCAGTGTACTCAATAGCCCGAACTCTAACATGAGCAGCATGGTAGTTACTGGTAAGTGATGCCCTTTCAAAGGAGAAATCTATAATTTATACTTGGACTCATTTCCTGTTTACAAGGGGAGAACACTGAAACAAGAATCCGTTGTGCTATAGAGGGATAAACGGTTGGCATGTATTAGAATGTAGTGACCTTGTATATACTCACAAACCTTGGGTATCTGAGAAGAATAATCCCATAAAACAATAGGCTGCTTTCAGATGTCTGCACACTAAATTGTTGGTGGGTGATGGGATGAAAAATTACAGTTATCTTGTACAGCTGCCTTTAAAGTAAGGAATCTCAACTGCCAAGCAAAGGTAAACATCTTAACTCCTGTGTGACATCGACTTTTTCACACATAGACATCTGCAAGTCTGAGCATTACAGGGAAGAACACTGCCGGTTTGATAATACAGTATGGATTCAGGAAGACAGAGTTTAGCTGTGTTTTGGTTGACTGCTAAAGCAGGAAGCTTCACTTTGCTCCTTCAGTTTGAGATTGCAGCGGTGGAATCTCAGAATATCAGTGCAAAGTGAGTGTGGTTGTTCCTTAACCAAATTTCTGGTGATGCTAGGTAGGAAGGTTTTTCATTAATTGGCACATCCTAAAATGCCTTCCATTGCAGTTGATGCTTCTGTATGTTGAATGTGCATTGACCTCCCTTGGAAGCCTTTCAGAGGTCTTGCTTTTTCTCTTTTTTCTTTTTTTTTTTTCTACCATACCATTTATTTTTTTGTGGGATTTTTTCTCCTATTTTTTATTTTCCCTTAGAGATGTGGAGGAATTGGTTCATGGCATCAGAGGGTTACTGGGCTTTCCAGTCAGTTGCCTGGTTCACTGTTTTACTGTGCCTGATTTTCTGTATTTATGGGCTGAGCAGTATAATCACTGATATTAGTAGCAGACTCTTTCCATTTAATTTATTAGTATGACATTGGGATTCAGGGTGCAAGTTCATGTTACATTTAGGATGCTGTGGTAACAGCTGTTGTCAGACTGAGTAGCTCTGTGCTTTCTCATTGTACATCTTTAACACAAGCAGAAAAAAAACCCCAAATTTACATTTCTGCTACATTCTCTTCTGTTCGAGTGCTCATACACTTGAAGAATAAGCTAATGCAGCATTAAATTATTCTAACAACAAAAAAGTTTTCCGCTGGAGCAACTTACTGATCGGTGATTGCACAGTTGCTGGACACAGTGCAGTGTTGAGTGGAGGAGTGTGGCAGCAGGAGAGAACCACTTCCATTGGCAGTTCTGTAACCAAAGGTGAAGAGGTGGTGATACTTTGGAACAGATCTGAAATGCAGTGTAGTGCAGTCAGCCGTTTTGGAACCCCAGAACATTTGTCTGTCTTCCCCATTTTTCTTACTTCCTGATGGTTCTGAAAAAGGTCCCTCTTGTTTTTATTTTCTTGATGTCATCTTCAGTCCTGGATATTAATCAGTGTTTAATCAGTTTGCTTTACTTAAATGAGAAACTAGTATGAAAAGGAGTTCAAGTTGTGTGTGTGAGGGTTTGGATGTGGGCAGTGGACATTACAACATGACAAAGTCCTAAATGTTACCAAATTTTCCATATATTTTTAGAGATACTTTTAGTTCCGGAAAACTAAATGCAAGTTAATTTATCAAAAGAAAAAAGAGGTAAAGTAAAAAAAAAAATGGAAGTAAGAATTATAATTTTGAGTTTTCAGAATTAAAAATACCATAACTTGTCTAAGCAGCCTTTACATAGAAATTCTTTTCTCTCAGAAAAGTTCTTAAAATCCCATTAGGTTGATTTGGGAGTTTGATGTATTTAACAAACAGATATTGCTCCCCATCTTGTTTTTATTTCCACCCTCATCAAGCTGATTTAGGGTTTGGGTTTTATTCTTGGGAGTTTGTTGTGTGGGGGAGGTTCTTTGGTGTGGGTGAGGGGGGTTTTTGTTTTTGTTTTGGAATCCAGAACCATAAATGACTACTGAAGAAACAATCTCATTAGCAGCAGTGGTCGGAGTAGTGGTCTGGTTCCTGTCTTATCAGTCATCTATTATAAAAAATTTCGCATAAATTGTGTAATGTGTAAAGAAGGTTGGTGGAAGAATAATCCCAAACAAACAACCGGCAATCTGAATGCAGTTCTTTAATTCAAGTCATTCTCTATAGAAGTCAGTGGAAAGGGGACTAGTTTGTTTGGGGAGGGTTGTTTGTTTGTTTGTTTTTCATTTAAACAGTTTCTTGGTATTTATTCAAATTTCACTTCTGCCTGCCTTTTATAAGTAGCATAAAACCCCCTGTAGAGTAGGATAAATCCATAGCAGTGTTACTTCTGAATATATCCTCCCATAGCTGTCTTGTTTACTGTGGACCACGAAGTACTTTTCCCAGACTTGCACAGTTTACAAGTTCAGATTGTAAACTCAGAAGTAATTACATCAGAAATGGAAACTAGTGTGTTAATTTTTCTTTAACCGTCTCCTGAAGCCAAGTGGGTTCAAGTCTTCATAACAATTTAAAACTTCATGAATATTTTTTTTTCTGTAGTCAATGCATAGTAGTGATGAATCTTTCCCAGATTTTCTAGCACTTAAGAGAATCTGTGATCATTTATTAAGTCATTTGTAAATGAGACATGTAGAAGTTGGCCTATGTAAAACTAATACTTGTTCTTGCCCTTTCATTCTTAGAGTTGGGAAGTGTCATGATTTTATGAGACTTGGCCACTGTTTTCTGGAGTATATAGAAACCTATTCTAGTTTTGACCTTGATATTTCCAATATCTGATCCCGTGATATTTTTCTAAGTAGATAGCTAGGTGAACAGAAGAAAGATAGTTTGCCTTTGTAATCCTCTGAGCCTTTATTGGTGAAAGTGTACACAATCAAAAAATCAGTTGTCAATAGCAGTGCCTTCGCAGGCCTAAACTTAGAGCAAAACCTTGTCAATCACAGCCTCATTTCTTTGCTATAGAAATATTAACCTAAGTTGAATTGCCTAAGTTGTCAAAAAAACTTTCCTTTTCATGGAAGGGGGTGTTTGGTAAAACTGAGGGCTGTGTCATTATGGGTGAGACTGAAGATGAGTTTTTAAAAGATGAACATCCTACCCTTGTATCATGGTAACAGTTCCATTAGTAGGGGTTTTTTTGTATTGATCTGCCATTCAGTGAGAATACTGTAGTACTTTAATGCTTTTATGAATACTCTTGCTCTAATTTTCTCTCACTGAAAGGCATGAAAGAGGTATGGTTTCTCTGCCCTATGGGAGTCTTACAGATGAATCCTTTCATATTTTGTTGTGAAAGAAGCTTGTGAATTGGTGGACAAATGTTTGATTTGATTTCTTACTGATAATTTGAACCACTGGTAATTCTATAAATAATACGAAATTAAGGAAAAGGCTGGCATGCTGAACATGGCTCAAAATACAAGGCCTGATCCTTGGGCATTTTCTAAACAGTTTTATCATGAGTATCCATCTTCCAGACTGTGTAGGTGAGAGGAAATGGACAGTGTGTTACATTAACATTGGCTACAAGTGAAGTTACTGTCTTAGATACTTTCTTCTTCTTTTGTAAAACAGCTTTCTTAACAGAAAGTTAGACTTGGATGAGGATGACTTTTACCACTTAATCGTGAACCCTTGTATCCTCTGTTTTGGACAAATTTGATTACTGTCATTGTTGAGGAATTTCAATTCAGTTAAGCAGTTATGTTTAAATATACAAGATGCATTTTTTTCCCTGAACTAGTTCGGACAATATGGCAGAACATCATTCTGTAAATATTGAGGGAAGGATTCCATCCACTAGATTAGAATTTGTAGCAAGAGAGGACAACTTGTAAAGTACAAGGTCAGCAAATACCTAAGCTTTCTAAGCTTGTCTAAGAAGTTCTTTTTTATTGTTTCATGTATAAGTTTCTGACTTTAACACCAGCTGACATCAATGTGTTAAAGTTGTATTGTCAGAGCCACAGGCCTTTTACAACTGCTTGAACTACTACTAGTGTTTTCCTTTAACTTCTCTGAAAATATTGTCAAAGTCTGATCTTATTTTCTACCATAAGCTTGCTTGATTCTGATTACTTTGGAGAGCATAATGTTCTCATAAAGATCTGTGAGTTAATTTTTTTCATGTTGGTGCACAATGACTAGAAAGGCTGTTTAGGGAAACTAAAATATAATTTGGTAACAGGATTTTGAGAAACCAGAGCTGAAACCAGGTTCCTTAAAAAATATTTTTGACTCTGGATGTTTTTGAAGACATTAGTAATGCACATTGTAAATGATTGTACATAAATAATTTTTTTTTACCGTTCAGTGCTCTATGTTCAGTAAATACATAACTGCATCTTATTCTGCAGCTTTTAAATGCAAGAAAAAAGTCCCTTCTCTTTAAAAACTAGAAAAAGTGTTTCCTCTGTAATTGGGTTACTTTCATGCTGATCATCTTGTGAGGCTTTTGCAGTTCAGATGGAGGACCACTTAATGGAAGTTGTTGGAACAGTTACCCAAATGGAGATGCTCGTGCCATGAACTGTATTGCAGAAATCCGCAAAAAAAAATGGTAACATTTTTAAGAGGTGAAGATAAAAAGTGAAATATGTTGATGAAAGTTTTATGAAAATCGGCTTGTCAAAGACAAGAGATTGAAGTTAAACAGCAGGTTTTCTTGTAACAGCTGTCATAAATTTCATTGTTCACATTTGTGTATTTAAGGTAGATCAGGAGAAACGTTCCTAAATCATTTTGCAACTGAACTCACCAAACTGGTGGGGCTTTGAATGATACTGTTAATGTTGATCTTGTTTTTACCTAATTGACAGGGAATGTTAGCAGTGACTTTGGTAGGTAATTCATTGTATTAATAGAATACTTAGCACTGAGGCATACAAGCTAATAATATTTCAAGTGCTGTGTTTAACTTGGGAAATAAACATAGATGTGCCATAGATGTGCCATTTTTTGATAGCACATTAAGTAAAATTGGTTATTAGTTAAAATTAATGATGCCTAAACATAGGTAATTTACTTCTGAAGTTTGCAAATTGATTACAATTAATAATAATTGGAAAGATTTTAAGAAGTGCAGTACATGTGATTAGAAAGTATAATAATTTAGTAATACAGTATACTTTACGTATTTCTACAGATATGCAGATTAAGAAACATACAAAAATAAACTCATGATGGGAGAAACAAAATGTGGCTATTATCATTCATTTAGGTGATTTCTGCCTCTATCACTATGCCATGGTAATTAATTGTTGTTCCACTTCAGTTGGATTTCACTCTAGCTGTGGTATTTTCACATATTTTTAAGGATTAAATTGAAGTGCCTTAGTTTTAGACGTGCAACATTGAACAACCACTATAAATGTGTTATCATAGTTGCTTAGAAAACTCAGTTCTCAGTGGATTTTGTAACAGAGGTGCAGCCTATATGCAGATGTGCCAATTAAAAGCTGTGTAGTTAATTTTTTTTGTTTCACCCTGTTTACTCATCTAATCTCTAATTCCTGTTAAGCAATAGTCTTTGTACTGTAAGATAGTTTTAATATTAATTGGTCGAGATTTTCATTTGCACATGGCCCATGTCTGTGGCAAACAACAAAAACCTCCTATCAATCAAGCATAATTAACACTGAACATATGACCTTTAATTTTAAGGTTAACAAATGTGGACTTCAGACAACTTCATATTCGTTGTGCTTTTATTTAGAGTGTAGTATCTCCTTTTTTTGTTCCTTCAGGCATTTTGAATTCCAGATTTTAAGTTGAACTTATGATGATTTATATACTAAAACAAAAGTCCTGCTTATTTTCTTTTGGGAACCTGTTGGCGCTTGTTGTGAAGTCACTGGATCAGACAACAGCTCTCTTCCTACAATCCATCAGTTACATCAGGGCTGGGTACATATAGGAAAACTTTCTTTAAGGAAAGAACCTTCCAGAAATGAAACCACAATGGTCTCTATTATGCCCTCCAAATTAGTGGTTGTCTGCAGTTTGTGTAGCTGGTCGGTTGAGGCAGATGATTGTGTTCAGTGGCCATTGAAACATTTGAATATTTCTGTCTGGTCATAATCCACAGCTGCAAACTAGGTATCTTCATAATTCCATTGCCTTTCCCTAGTCACTTATTTCCTGTCTGGATATGTGTCCTGTGTTCTGCTTGCTGATAACATTAAATTCCATATATTTAGCCAAGGTAAAAGAAGTACTTTCTACATAGCAACAGCAATCAATACTACTGCTAGTGAGTTTCTTGGCTTTAGTATGTACAAACTGAATGTTTGTTTTTTTTTTAGCTGGTTGTTGGTATGTACTGACAGTTGTGAAACAGAGATTGATTTCTGCAGAAAGGATGTTTACTTATAACTTACTTCACTACTGCAGATACGCAGGGATTTATAACCAGTGTCGTGATCATTTTTACTTTTTTTTCTCCTTCTTTTCAGGAACTAATGAGTGAAAGCAACTTTTTATTGTATCCAAAATTTTTGCCTATAGTGACATAGTTACACTTCTATATTAGGAGATAGTGTGCTTTTGAAAGAAGCTTATTGTACAGGAAAATTATGCATCTAAAATAAAGGTCTTGAAACTTCTAGGTCATATTTATGTATTTCTCAGAAAATAAAAAAAGAATTGTGCAGAGAAGAGCTCCTCTAGGATAACATTTTATTAAAATATTTTTTCAAAAATAGTTATCATCAGGAAGTAAGCTTTTTATTCTTTGCTACGAGTTATGCTGAACTTGAAGATCAGTTTTTCTGCAAAAACTACTTGTTTGCATTGAATATTTGTAGCTTGAATAGCTTGAATGATTGAATGACTTGGACTTAAAATATGTCTTCTGTATATTGCAGTTCATTTTGTTGCTTTTTTATATAGGTTCCTATTTCTGTGTTTAAAGAATAGGAGTTTCTAACTGAAAATGCCAGGGCCCAAGTTGCTCAGATTATGGCCATTTAAAGGCTTTGTCAACTTGTAAGCATTCAGTTTCAAAAAGTTGACTTATGCTTAACTTACGAATTGATGGAACTCTGTGTAACAGGGATGTGGCTTATGAATCAATTATATTTATACTATATCTAGTGTCCTGTTTAGATGGGAGAATAATGCTTTGAATAGCATTAGTAGAGATGAGATTTTGTTTAGAAATAGATGCCTGATGTCATATGGAAAGTCAATTTTCTGTCTCTTTGGTTGAGAGCTGTAGAGGATGTAGATCAGTGCTATGGTTGTTAGAGAACATGGGGGTTTTTGGAAGTCTGAATTGAATATAACCATTCCTGTGTTCAGTGGAACTTGGCAGTGCAGGGTTAGTGGTTGGACTTGATCTTAAAGGTCTTCGCCAACCTAAATATTTCTATTATTCAGGGCTAGGTTTCTGATTTTTTTTTTTTTGGGGGGGGGGGTTTAACTATATATTTGAGGCTATAACTTGATTTGTAAATAAACTAATACTAGCACTGTGTTTTAGTCATGTTCACAGTGTTTTTTAAAACTTCTTTCTCCCAATATAAATATTGTAGCATGCTATTTTCAGTGTATATTTGTATTTGTTAAAGCATTAGCAGCAAGACGTTTGAATTGCATCAGGATTATCAAGTCCAGTGGAAGCCAAACTACCTCTTGAAATAGCTACTTGCCAATAAGCCTCCAGTTTAACAGCAGTTTCTCAGCATTAGTTGTTAGTCAGATTATTAGGTTTCCTCCTCCAACATCCCTTGATCCCCCCCACAGTTTTCAGCTACTTTTTTTTAATTGCGGCATAGGGAAGGGTCTTTAAGGTTGCTGCTGCCTAGACATAGACTCCATTTCTACCAAAGACCATGCTATTCCTCTAGTGCCTTGTCCCCTTGACTTACCTTTTAACCTTTATGGACACTGGTTATGCTAATAAAATTTGTTAGAGAATGAAATCGTTGTTTTAACAGTGGTGAAATTCCCCTTTCAGTGGCTCTGAACAAGTTGTGTTCCCATGTTGTAAATATGGTTTTCTATTCCCAAGTGCAATTTAATGATGCGGCTTCAGCTGAGAAGTACCGTTTATAATGACAAATAAGAGACTACAGTTAAAGAGAGAGGTTTCATATAGTGCCAGAAAAATCTCAATAACTCTTCTAAAAGCTAAATTTAATTTGTTTCACAAATGTCTTGAAAAGTTCACTTGTGTATGTGCATGCATATTTAGTATATGATACACACTTCATTACTGCCATTACTGAAACAGTAAATTAGTGCTAGCCTATAATCAAAAGTAGAAAAAGTACATGTTCTCTTTGCTTTCAACAGCTGATGTGTTGATTTGTTCCATTTTCCAAAATCCAGTGTTAAATGTTTCGGCATAAATTTTACTTTAAGAAGGTGGGCTTCATTTTTTTGTGAATGCTACCAGTTCAGCTTTCATTGTACAAGAGATGCTTCTGCCAATAAGTAATAAACAGCTTTTGTCAGGGTTACTTGCCCTACTGCTAAAAACTTTTTTTAGGCAATTACATAGCATTGAGAATGCTTGTTGCTGGTACCCCCATCCTGTCCCTCCCACTCCCCATTTTTCTAATTGCCTTACATTCTTTTGTGCCTAATTCTGTATTTTTAAAAATACATTATGTTAATGTATTAATCTACTTTTTCACATAAACATTTTTGCACAGGCTCTTATCTACATAGCTTTTTTTAAAGTAAGTAAAAATGTTTAAAGAATAGTTTAGTAGATGTTTAAGACAGTTCAAAAAATAAAATTGTGTGAGAGGCTTGTATACATTAGTTAAGTTAAAGCTGTTAATTGCTCTTTAGGAAAAGATATAGATACATTTAGTACAACAAAATATTTCTTGTGTGCTTGTTCTTTAAACCCACTGAAGCAAAACTTGAAAGACTGTGTAAAATGCCAATATTAGGTTGCAATGCTAATAGATGCAAAATCAATTTATTTTGGTAATACAGTAATTATTAAATTATTGTGTTAAATAATCATTAAAGGAACATTTCTTTTAATATATATATATGTCAGTGATTATATACTGGCCAGTGATACTTTTACTAGAAATGCTGGGATTACCTTAAGGCTAATTCAAATAAGAGCTTTAGTTTAAAAATAAATAAATTCTTGGACTTTATGCTGTGGAAAAGTTAATATGTCAAAACTGTGTGTTGAAAACCACACAAAAGACAAAACAGCTCTGTCAGTACTGATCTGAGCATTGATGGTGTGTATTTTTCTGGTGATGTAATAAACTACAGGTTTTAAAATCAATTTCAGAAAATCCTTTCGTTTAAAAACTTTTTTCACTTTCTCATTTCTCATTGCTAACGTTTCGTATTTAATTTTTGAAACTTGTGATGAATGGAAATTATTCAGAAAGCTGAAGCATGAAAGGCATTGCACATGTAGTTTCAGTATCACCATAATTCTTTTATCCTTTGCAAGTGTGTTTTTAATGTCTTGTTTGTAATGCGTTGTCCAACCTATCACACTTCACCTTGTTTTCTTCTGTTTGTTTGTTTGGGATTTTTTTTTGTTTGGTTTTTTGGTTGTTCTGGTTGTTTGGGGGGGGTTATTTGTGGTTTTTTTTGTTTTGTTTGTTTGTTCTGTTTGGGGTTTTTTTATTTGGTTTGGATTTTTAAAAAAGTCGGACTAAGTTAGCTGTTAATGGTCCACCTTTCATGAAACTAACATTTGTCTCTGCAGAATTTGTTCTGAACCCTTGAATTTTATTTAAACCAAATGAAGAGATGGCTTACTTAAATTTAATGTTTATAATTAAAAGCATTTTTTAATAAAGCACTAATAATATCAGTAAACTTTTCAAATAGGGTCTGAATATGTCTTTCAGCCAATGGTAATGACAACAAGAAATTCAAAGGTGATGATAAAATGGATGGGGCTCCTTCCCGTGTTCTTCATATCAGGAAATTGCCTGGGGAAGTGACAGAAACAGAAGTTATTGCTTTAGGTTTACCTTTTGGTAAAGTAACCAACATCCTCATGCTGAAAGGGAAAAACCAGGTAATTTGCTGCTTTCCATTTTTTAATATGCTTACTGTCTGATTTCAAAATATATTGTTAAAATGCTATTGAAATAAGTCATAAAGGAGTAAGTATTAAAGAAAAAAAGAGCTTTTTTTCCTTTATTTTTTAAAATGAATTTACACCATCATTTAGTAAATTTTGGGGGGAAGCAGAGTGATTGGCAGCTACATAAAGCAAAAAGTGAACTGTAAGAGAAATATTTATTCCTGGGTCTTCACATATGAATTTTTGGGGATGAATAAAGTTGGTATGTGTAGAATGACATTTTTTGAAGACTGATATCCGTTGAAATGTGTTACCAAACCCTTCGGGTTATGTGCTACTACTATGAAGACTATCTCCTTTGTAAACACTGAAAATTAACTGTTTTAATTACAGGCGTTTTTGGAACTTGCTACAGAAGAAGCATCTATCACTATGGTAAATTACTACTCTGCTGTGACACCTCATCTTCGTAACCAACCTATTTATATCCAGTATTCCAATCATAAAGAACTGAAGACTGATAACACACTTAACCAGGTATATTTAAGGTTAAGTAGCATTACAAATGCAGACAGTAGAAGATGAGGCATGGCATGTGTTCTTGGCTCATGTGCCATATGTTTAAATCATTCGGTTTTGTCCCCATTCTAACACTACTGTAGTCTTACCTTTGATCATTCCATTTTGTGACACTGAAAGGGATTTGCTTTCTGCATGATCTTTCCATTACGATAAATTTTCTTAATGTTTCCTTAATGTAAAAAGGAAAAGATTCTGAAGTGTGTTTTTAATAGTTATTTAAAAGTTTTAAATAACTTTAAATTTAAAATTGTTGTCTTAGTTTACAGACTGTAGGATGATAAAATTAACTTTCTTGTTTAACACCTGAGATTCCAATGCCAATTTGAATTTCCCTAGTGGTAATGGCTAATGCGAATGCCTACATTCAGTGCTTTGAATGATGGCTCCAGTAGCACTGGTAACCTCAGCTAATGTGATCTGCTTTTCCTGGTGAATGATACCATAATGATCACTCTAGAGACAAATGTACTTAATAACAAAAAACCGTTTTACTCTTGCCTCTATAGGACCTATTTCCCAATAAATACAATACAAATGTCTGTTCTCAGTAGAACAGAAGAATTAGCAAAAGTAACGTGGTGACCAATTCATACAAACTATAGAGAGATAAAAGAGACTCAACTTACCACGAGTTTGATCGTTATTTTAAGGTTAATTTTTAATGTTTATGATGATACAAAAGCCAGCATAAGTGCCAAGTTAGTTTCTATTAATGGTGCCCTCTCTTAGGACATGTAAATAGTAAAGTTTCAGCTGTTGCCTTTGAAAGCAATTTCATGGTAATCTGTTAAAGACATTTTGGTTCAGATCAAGTATAGTGTTGATTTTCCTCTTGGTCTTTCTCCTTCCTTAGAATCTTTTGATTATATTTTTTTTTTAATTGAGATTCCCCACCTTCCCAAATGTCAGTTACAAAGAAAACTAAATACTCTACTTTTTCAAAAGTAAAGGAAAGTAGGGGATGAATTCTGTCATCACTTACAGTGGATGGACATACTCCCTTAAGAAGCGTTGTCTTATGTTGTCCTCTGGTTTCTCTGCTGATACTGATTTTCTGTTTCACATGTTTATCTTTTCAACCCATAGGATGTGCTGAATTTTCAGCAGCTTTTATGCCACTATGCATATTAATACCCAATCTTAACATATACTCCAAGTCTTTAGGTACCTAAGTTTCATTTCGAACTAAATAATAGAAATAGATACTTGGCAATAAGTATTCTGTGACTATCTCATGAGGCATTCTATAAAACATAACATGCTTGGACATTCTTTTTTCTGTAAGAAAAATAAAGGTAATGCAGGTATTGCTTGTAGTCTGACGTTTTTTCAGGTACTCAAAACTTAACTTGTAGTCTGGTTTGAAAACTTTCCCATCAACCCAAATTCATTTTGAAATTGTCTTTTTCTGGATATTCAAGCAGGAAAATGTGAAGAAGTCAGAATTTAGTATGGGTTACTGGAAAGATACGATACAAAAAATGGAGAAAGGTGCAAGTATCTTAGTTATAAAGAAGATGGGAAAAAAGTATTTAACCAAGGGGTACTTTAAACAGCCAGGCCTTGGCTGGAAGAGTTTCATTAAGCTGTGCTATTCTGAACTGCTCAATAATAGTAGATTCAGAGATTATTTTTAATTATATGCTCTGAATGAGCTGGTTCTGAATAAACAGATTGAAAAGGGACCATTTTTAAGTTTTCATTTCAGTTTTATAATTCTATGAAAATCCTTCTCCTGCGAGACCTCAAAACATTGAGAGGAGCATTTAAACTCAGATATAAAACAAATACCTCTTACTTTGTTTAGTGCATTATCAAGACTCAGGAGAATTGAGAATAGAATGACCTCTAACTGTAGTTCTTTTTAATTATTAGCCTGTCATAAATGCATGGGTTTAGTCCTTCTGCAGAGACATTGCAACATTTAGAAATAAATGTACTTCGAGTGGTGTATCTGATCTTTTAAAATTAATTTCAATTTTGCAAGAATAAGAAAAAAGCATTACATGCTACTTAAAGGTCTTCAAATTGGCTACTTTTGAAGTGCTTCTTATGGTGCTGGATGTTATTTTGAACTAGTTTGACAAAACACTCACTCATAAGAATTTTATTATTTACCATCGTTAAGTCCTGTATTCCTTCATGTATTGACATTAATTTCAGTGGAATAAAATCTGATGTATAAGCATAAATAGATAGTGCTAAGAAGTGTCATATGTTAAAATTGTCTTCACAAGTCTTAGTTTGTTGGGTTATACAGTCTAAACTTTTCCAGTCTCTTTAAGGACTGACTTTTAATTGGTATGTACTTCTGTGCTTATAGAAAGAGTAGGAAGTAATCATGCAACTCAGCCAAATATGTGGCCAGCTTGAAAGTTGTGTGTTTTGTGCATTAGGGAAAAGAAGTGTAATCAAAAGATGTTTTAGCAGAGTTACAGTAATTAATGTTAAATGTAGAGGTAAATTTTGTTTTCCCAACTGGTCTTCACCAGGTCTTTTTTTTTTTCCCCACTTTTCTTATTCATTGATTCGTTTCAGTATGAGGAGTATCATGTAAGTTGTGAGACACGAAATCGTGTAGTAGCTCTAATACCTTTAAAATATACAGTATGCATTAATATGGTGGTTATTATTTTTACCTGGCATGCTCACTTGTCTCTCTTTGTTTTGTTTTGTTTTGCTTCATAAGGCTACTGTAATGAAAGTATTAAATGGAACCCTTTTCTTCTGCACTTTTTCTTTCTCAGAAAAAGACATCTAATCTTTCTGATACTGTCAGTTTTGGCAGTGGAAGTAGTTACATAGATGTGTGTTCTTGTGGTATCATCATGTGGTTACCTTTGAATTTCTAAAATTCTGCTTGTGTTTAAAAACAAAAAAATCCCCATATATGGAGAGGATTTTTTTTTTCTTTTTACAAAAGAGGGTGGATAACAGACACCAGTTTGTTTACCTCTCTAGATACTGTTTTCTGACGTTTGTTAGTCTTGTGTATTATTTCATCCTGTTAAAACTGAAAAGTTTGGAAATGTTAGTTTAGCTTTTTCCCTTCCTATCAGAGCTTTCTACAATTAAAATGGCAGTGAAATGTTAACTGTGATACAGTCTTTTGAAAAATAAGATAAATATTTCTGGTTTCTGTAGGGCTGGGGTTTTTTGTTGGTTGGTTTGTGGGTTTGTTTAGTTTTATTTCCTATTAAGGAAAGAGTCTTGAAACCTACAAAATCCTCTCTGTCTTTATCCTTACTAGTAGAACAGTAAGCTACTAGAATGATTGATATTGGTGCCGTTTGAAGCCCCTCCTTTCTGTGACATAAGGATTAATTGATGTTTTCATTTTTGTTGTCTCTTCTCACGGGGTCAGACTGCATTGCACTTAACGTTGTGTTATGTCTGTAGCTCTGAGTTTTAAATAATTGGACTATTTTATGTTTCTGGAGTTAACTGTTTTAATATTGCTAATCAATTTCTAGCTATGATCCTGAAATATTAAGACAATCTCTCTTCTGTCTTTTTTTTATTTTTTAAGCGGGCCCAAGCTGTTCTTCAGGCAGTGACGGCTGTGCAGGCAACAAACGCTCCCATTAGTGGGACCACTGTTAGTGAGAGTGCAGTGACTCCAGCTCAGAGTCCAGTACTTAGAATAATTATTGACAACATGTATTATCCAGTAACCCTGGATGTTCTTCATCAGGTAAGTCAGATTTCATTTTGACTTGAGCTATGATTGGAAGAAATGGATGTGTAAAACTGTACAATTTTTTGACAGATATTCTCTAAATTTGGTGCTGTGTTGAAGATAATCACGTTCACAAAGAATAACCAGTTTCAAGCTTTACTGCAGTTTGGTGATCCAGTAAATGCACAGCAAGCAAAACAAGTAAGTAAAATTCTCTTTTAAGGCTAGATATCTTCCTGTACTCTCAACATTTGTCAGACTTCTAACAGAGTACTGCCATAACAATGTGTCATAGTCCTTCACCACTTGTGTGAATTTTTTGAGATCAAAAAAATATGTAGAAGTTACTATATAATGTTGTTATATTGTGGGAAATCAGTGGTTAAAGATAGCATGTTTATGGATACCGTGTCTAAACTATTTTAGACATTTGTATGAACAAATGTTACAACAAGACTGCACAGAGATGAATTAATGCGGTAGTGATGCAATATTAATGCAAGACTGCAATAGTAAAAATGTTGACCAGAAGTAAGAATGTAGGATGTAATGGTGATGCCTACTTAATGCACTGTAAGCAGTAAATTTAGCAAGCCTTTTGGATTGTTGTTGGCAGGTGCTTTTAAACATCAAAACAAAGATGTGATTTGTGGATTAGTGACAGATTGTGAAAGTAGTTATAGTATCCTAAAAAAATAATCTAAACTTCATTATAACCGTAAATGCCCAGAAGAGAGAGTGCATTTTACTCATGTGACCAGACTGTGAAGAAGCTTTGCAGCAGTGGTGGGTGAGCAGGATCCTGCTTTTGTTTTATAGAAAACTCTTCTATCCTGGGTAGGAGATGCAAGAACAGGTAACTGGTTTTATTCATTATAGCAGGAGAGAGCCTATGGAAAAACTACAGCAAAGATCAACAGCATGTCACCTAGACCTGATAGTTTGAATTAATTGCATGGGATATGTTCACATTTGTGGCAATAGGAAAGTTGAACCAAAGGGGAAGGTGAGATTTTTACTATTATTATAATTTTCAAGAGATAAAGGGAATTAATTTGTATTTTCAAATCTTGACATGAAGTCTGGGTTTGAGGAAGGCTGATTAAAATTGATATGCTGGTTAGGTGTTGCTTGGCAGCATAGAAAGTGCTCATTGCATGTAGATGACAGAATAGCTGAGAACTTCACAAAAGTGAAATGCTCACACCTCAGGCTAAGTTGGCAATTAATATCTCTTAGTAGAGGAAGGACAAAAATGGGTTTCATTTTCTATTGTAAAGAATGAGGACTATATTGAAATAAAAACTTCATTAAGTGGTGGAGGATGGACATTTTTGTCCTTATCACCAAATAAAATACTTGTAATTGAGTAAAAAACTGTGACATGATCAAGACTGGGAATCACAAAAAATGAGATATATTTTCAAAAAGCAGAGTATAAGTCTGGAAATACTTGTAGATCTGGAGCGCAGTTTAAGTTAGGAATGTCCTTTCCAGAGTTGATATAATATCAAATATTAGAATCCGCCTCAGAGAAGAGAGAGATGCAAATGTATCACTGTACTACATAAGAATTTGTATGGATGGGATACACCTTTCAAGTTTTTGGTAAGTTTAAAATAGGAGTCTAGAAACTAGATCTTAACCTACAAGTGCTTCAAAAATCGATTGTAGACATTGAGATTCATATTTGAAATCTTTAATAAATGGTTGGATGCTAAATGTTTTGGTTACAGTCTTGACTCATGTTTGGAAGCTATTTTTCAGTAGTAGATGTTACTGCTGCTTTTAAAGTGCGTTTTTGACGCAAAATATGATACCAAGTGATTAATCTTTTTACTTTATTTTTTGAGTCATATGTATTATCAGAAAATTTAGTGGAAAGATGACATTTCTGAAGTGGACTGTAGTGATGTGAAAATTATCAGTGTAATTCTAGGAATATATTTTAAAGATGTGACAAATAACAAAAGCATGAGGTATGTAAAAGTATGAAAGGAACCTAAGAATTTCTTGCTGTTATTGACTTCTGACAAACTGAAACTAGCTCAAGGGATACTGTATTGGTCTTAAAAAGAAAGCATGTATTTGTTTCTCCAGTTCTGCATATTTTGATTAGGGTACCTGTTCACTAGTAGTAGCTTATGTGTGAATGACTAAACTTCATTGAATAAGTGACTCCTGTATGTACAGTCATTGTCATATTGATCTCGGGGCCTTAGTGACAAATGGTCTTAGTTTTATAGTTACATGTTTTAACCAATCTATGCATAAATAGATAAAATGTTAAGAGTAATACCAACTGCAGTTATTGAAGGATGCTAAATTTGAAGGAAGGTTTGATTTCCCCACTACCGTCACAAACTAAATAGAGTAAAATACAGTTCCTATGGTTGAGCCACTGTGATAAAAACATGCAGTGTCACCAGAACAAAAATACCTGAAGGAAAGAAGCAGTCAGATGATAGGAAAAAAACCCCTTCAGTTTAAATACATCTGGAAATACAGTAGAAGCAAGATGACGTGGTGGCTACAATGAAGTTGCAAGGAGTTCAAGATCAAACGCAGGGTAAAAGAGTAAAGAAGTTTTCAATTTGTTTTCCATCCATGTTGAGTATAGAAGATAATGGGGAAATTTAATTTTCCGGTGGCCCTCTTCACAGGAAATCAGAATGTGGCCTTAATAGAAATTGAAGACTTACTAAGGAAGTTAAAGAGCAATTTGAAAAACTCAAGTGATGTAAGTACTAAGGAGAGATGCTATGCATTTGAAGGTTCCGAAAAAATAGTGACACTGACAAGAATGTACAATATGAAGCCTCTAGCCCTGTGGGATGTCTTTTGCTATTTGAAGGAGCAACTAGTGAAAAATCACATTCCTGCTCCACTTGCTTTGTAAGAAACTCATTTCCTGCAAAAGTAGATAGAGGCTACACCAATACATGTTTCGTCACCACCCTCAGGATGGATCATTATAGGTTTCTCATACGGGCAAGTAAGGTTGGTTGCAGACTGCCAGCTTCAGGTTCTGTATAATGCAGCAGTCTTAGCCAAGGGTGGAGAAAGTAACTGGGAATGTGCAGGAGGAGAGCACATTGAACTACTGTGCTTTGCCTAATGAAGAAGGCTTTGTCTGGAGATGTCTGTATGCATCTGGAGATGTTCTAAGCATTGAAAATAGCTCAGTTCCATTGTAAATGATGAGTACTCTCAACATAAGCAGCAGACTTATATATTTGAACACCAGTAGTTTGGTGTATCATGGAGAGATTAGAGTGTCAGTTTTTCTGTCTGAAAAGCTGGCTAATTCAGAGTGTAGCCTTTGTGCAAATGTACAACAAGTATTCTGGCCAAATAATGGATATTAACAGTTATTAATAACTCATCTATAGACAGCTGAGTCTCATGCACAGTGCATATCAGTCATCCTGACCCAACATGGATTGAAAATACCGTTATAGTCAGCCAATTGTTCCGTGCTTGGCCCACAGGTGATTCAGAGATTCCAGTGAGGTTTGACTCGACATTCAAGATGTCACCTTTCCAGTGGTTTTGACCCACAACTTCAGGGTAGCTCTGCACTGGTAGCAGTCTGCAAAAGATCTTTGCTAGTCTGCATTGCCTTAAAATCTATAATAGGAACTTCAGGTAGTCATTCCAGAATGGAAGGAAAGGACATCTCCAGATAAGATACTTAGCTTCAGGGCTGTTATCCACTACTGTTGTTTTAGGTGTTTTGTACATTTGTAATTCTAAAGAGCACAGTTTGTGCTCAGAAATGATGAGTAGTGTTCAGGTAGACAGAAGAGTGGTGGACTGCATTGTATCAGAAAGCCCAGGAAGTGCAGCAACAGGTCTTTTGGTCAAGGAACTGCACATAAAAATATGTTAATTTTTGAGAACACAATGTGTTCACATACACTTTTTAGCCACAGAAACTTCTTGTATCCAAGATGCTTACCTCAAAAGAAACTAATTTCATTCAGATGCATATCTGTAGGATGCACTTGGGACACATCTATCCCAAGAGGTATTTACCATATGACCTTTATTTACCTTGAGGTACTTACTTGAGCTGGAGTATGTTTTCTAAGTATTGCTTCCTTTGTTTTGGGGAGGTTTTTTTACACCTTAAGCTCTTACACTCTTCTAAAGATCTTGTTTTTTGTTTTTTGGGTTTGCTGGCACAGGCAAGATAAAGAATGGTGCTCACATTTGTAGAAGGGTCCCATGATAGTTGATCTTGGTTTGGCCCATGTGGTGTGGTATGTGTCACATGTGAATGTGCGTATAAATACTCGAAATAGAAATTTCTTAGCAGTAGCTAGAGTTCTTTGAGATGACGTTTGTATGTATATTCACTAGCAGTATGGCTGGTCTTCTCAGTATTTTCAGGATATCTGAGAGGAACAGAGTTTGAGGATTTGTAGCACATTCTTTTAGTGCTAAATAAGAAGGAGCTCAGGAGACATATTCACTGTTACGACATTGCATGTGAAAAATTAATTTTGAAAAAAATGCTAGTTGGTGAAAATCTTTCTTGCGTTAGAGGTGTGTGATGCTGCTGGTAGAGGTGGGTGGGGGTGGTTTTTTTTGGTTTTGGTACTGAAAGCCTTTCCTAGAGTGTGACTACTGTTCTCGTTAAGAGTGCATGTCCTTCCTTTTCGGTTCAGGGTGTTCTTTCAGATTATCTGTGTCCCAACTACAAGGGATTTCCCTTGTGCAGTACCTTTTATATGTACTTTTGGTCACTTTGAATTTGTCAGAAAGAGGAGTTTTTGCTGTTTCAGTAAAGTTTTAGTTACTTATATAGCTCCCTTTAAACACTGACTGCTCTGGAAACTACAACACAGATATGTCTTGGTTTGCTACTTTTTAAGTCTAAAGTATTTTCATCAACTTAACAGCCTTGTGCCTGCCACAAGTTAGTATGTCTGCAGACTCCACACAGAGGTGTAGTGTGAATCTTGATGGGTCCTGTGATTTGGATGAAGCTAAGGAATACAGCCTTTCCCTCTCATTTGTACCTGTTTTCTTCATTATGTGACTGGACATTCCCTTGATGGGCAGTGACATTGTATTTGACAATCAGTAAGGTCTGGCTGTATAAATTGGACCTTCCTCTAATCCACATCTTAGTGGATTTTAGAAGGTAAGAAGTCTTCTAAAAGTGATGGCTGTTTCTCAGCATATACTTTTTTAGGTGTAAGTGTTCAAATGATAGTCTTTCCCCCAATACCAATGTTAGGAGTCTTGGATTCTGCTTTGTCACTGTGTATAAAAAGAGGTAGCAAATTCCGTGTGCTGTAATGGCGCTGTCCACCACTCCCCAACAATACAGAATTAATCCTCAGCTTGTGTTTTATGAATAAGGACAGTAGATTTTGCTTGACTAATATTGTATTTTTTAAGCTGAGTTTCAAGCATAGGAGTTTCTCTTAAATTGCTAAATATTTGTTGATACAGTGTCTAGGTGTTCCAATTTCTATACTTTTTTTGTTCTACCTGATTTCATTGTCCCATAACTTGAAAGTTCTAATTACGTTGATTTACATATTCTTTTACATTGACTGCTAATGGTGATAATTATTTTAAGTGATATCATGAGCCCTGGAGATGTCAGCTGTGATAATACATTTTGTAGGCACAGCCTTCCTGGCCCAGGCTTAGCAGAAGGGTGTCTGCAAGATGTTCAGTTTCCAGATGCATCACTGTATGAAAATAGCTATGTTGCTTCCATAGCCAGCAGGCACACAAGGTTTGTGCAGTGCTTAGCTCAGAATAGTAAGTCCTGCCAGAACTTAAATGTGTTGGAGAGTACATTGCAGGTGTAACCCAGCTAACTGTTCAAGAGCTAGCTCAGATCCAGAAGTGGTACATTTCAGAGCAACATTAATCAAGAGAAATAAAAGATCTGATTTTTGTAGTTGAAAATATGGATTATTTGGGTTTTTTAGCATGTATATATATTAAGATAGTTTTATATTTAGCATGACTTGATTGAATGCTAGTTTTTAAGATGAGCAGTATCTTCACTTCCTAGCATTTCTTAAGAATTAAACTGACTCTGTTACCAAAGTCTTCAAATTTTAAATCTCTCATATTTAACTGTTAGTGCTTCAAATGAAAGGAAGATATGCCCAAAATGTAAATGTAATCAAATCCAGGTATATCAATTTGACTGGTAGATAATGAAGATGGAGAAAACATATATATGTGTTGACCTTTTTAGAGAGTGTTTTCATAGAGTTCAAAGTGGTGTCATGTTAATAGGCATTCTTTCTGAAGTACCAATTAATTGTGAAAATGGGATTTAAAAAAAAAAGACTTAACATCAGGTTAGTAGTTAAAGTTGCTTTTTTTAAAGTTTTGGCACTAATTACCTTTAAGGGGAGAAGGAAAACATGCAGGAATAATGTATATATTATGCTTTAACAGATAGCTGTCTAACATGGTAGTTAAGTCCAGATTTTATTTTTTCCTCAGGTCAATTTTCCATGTAAAAGTACTTGTGACATTCCTGATTTTTTAATTATTTTCTTTCTTTGAGAAATCTATTTGGCATTATGTCTGAATTTAAGCTGTACTGTGAAATGCAGGTTAATTAGCTATATTCAACAGACAAAATTTCTGTCTGACAGTGTAAAAATCTCTTTTGCCACTTCGGTGCATAAACAGTTTCTAGGTAAAAGAAGTGAACGTGGACTTTCCTGGAATCATGTTGAGAGGTTAATGCATTTTAATCTTAATTGCTTTTAAGATAGACAGTAAGTTGGATAAATAGCTATACATTAACCTTGTTTAAAAAAAAAAAAAAAAAAAAGAAAAGACCTTGTGCAACCAGCCTGTATTGTGTGTCTTCAAAATAAATTGTTATCTCTTTTCCAGGCCTTAGATGGTCAAAATATTTATAATGCTTGCTGTACTCTACGAATTGATTTTTCCAAATTGGTGAATTTGAATGTCAAGTACAACAACGATAAAAGCAGGGACTACACTCGTCCTGACCTTCCATCTGGTGATGGACAGCCAACGCTGGACCCAGCTATTGCTGCAGCATTTGCAAAGGAGACCTCGCTTCTAGGTATGATGTTGACATTCTTCTTCTGGATTGCAAAACCACTTGATGAAAACATTTATTAATCCTTCTCACAACTAAAAATCTTAAATTGCAGTGGTGTCCAAAGGCCCATTCAGGGTTCAGTCTGTATTGTGATCTGAATTATAGTAACATAATTATTTTGTCTTTAGAAGTATTACAAGAAAGGAATGAAAACATGCGTGACAAAATGAGAAATGCATAAAGTATTAGAAAAAATCAAGTTAGTTCAACTTCTAGCCCCAAATCTGTCATTTCATCTTTCATATGTTCCTGTCTGTGACCACCTTGCCCACCATTCCACCAAACTTGTAAGAAACTTAATATGATTTGCATGATTTCTTCATGCTAATGTTTATTTGTAATACCAGATTATAAAAATAACATTTTCAAGGAGGAAAGGTTATGCTTTTTATTTAAAAAACCCGAACCCTGTAGTGCTAGTCTGTGGTTTCTGTGAATAAAAGAAAAGAAAATTACAGTTGCACTTCCAGTGCTATGGTATATGAGTTCTAATATCCTGTCAGCCTTTGAGTTCATCAGAAGTTGGTGAAATGCTCTGAGAAAGGTACAGATATATCTATCTTGTGACTATTATCAAAATAATCAGTGCATACTCCTACTCCTGTCAAATTGTTTTTCGGTGAGAACACCTTTCACTCTTTAAAATGTAATAGCACTCAGATATAGAATCATTACTTTTATAAAAGCTGATTTATTATGTTGTGATCATTGTTCTTCCCACTGAGTCTTTTACTTACTTCTTTCCTTTCATAATTTCCCATTTTTGTTCTGAAGAAAACATGAGAACAACATAGATTTCATGGGGTTTTTGTACTGGCTGGGCCAAATTGGAGTAAGTCTGAGTTAATGTAGGGAGTTAAGTAGGGAGTTAATGTAGGGAGTAAGTCTGAGTTAAGAGGGACCTCTGCTCTCTGTATGTTACAAAACATAGGAGGCACTTGGTGAATGATGTGAACCCAGGAGGAGGGAGAATACTGTAGTTAGGGCTACTGAATGTTGAGCTGTATTTGCCTCTTTTCTGAAATTAAGTTACTTGAAGGATACATATCATATCTAGTTATGAAGTACACACAAACCCAATTCCCCCAGATTCTGGAGAGCTTGGCTTTACATCTCCAATGTGACTTAAGAAATTATGGCTCACTTGAAACTACAGCAAAAGTTTTGGAAAGTAAAAAATACTGTAAGAATCTAAAAAAAACCCCTGTAGCCAAAGTTGATTTTCTTTTTTCTCTTTTAACTTCCCATAATTTAAAAATTGAAATCTCTCATTTTACGCTTCGATGGGGAGGGTGGTTTGTGCACAAGTTTGACACCACAGAGATGAGTGCTGTAGGAACACCCTCGAGGCAATTAGTAATTCTTTTGTCAGCCCATAATGACTAGAATGTAGACATGGGGCTACCGTACGGGTAGTAAGTAGACAAAAGCAAAGTAAAACTGCTTATTAATGAGACCCATAATATTAGGTGTTGTAAGGCAGGGATTCAGGAGAGGAGAGAGTAAAGATTCATGAGTTACAAAACAGTGCCAAATGCAGCACTACTTATGTAACTCTAATTCTCTGACATTTTCCTGAATCCTGAGAAGTTGCTTTCTAATCTCAGGCTTACTAACATATTTCTTTGTATATAATACTTACAGTATACATCAAATTAACAGATTGGTTTGTTATAGTGAAATGACACTCTGAGGCTGCTTGGATCATGGCATTACTCTGGATGTGTTTAATTTGGGTTCCTATATGTTCTACAGACTTCAGTGGACTTTATGTTCTAGTATTTTAGGCCTGAAAGTCACTTAGATACTTTTGTGATTTTTGTCTGCAAAACTACATAAGTTTTGTAACCTTTTGATTTTAATCATTCATTCTTTTGTGTATATTAAAGGTAATTTCTAAAAAAATTATGAAGATGACAGTCATAATAACTAATTAAATATTTTAATTCTTACTCCCTGGATGGACCTTCTTACATGCACTATTTTTCTTAGCAGCAGAAAAATTAAAGATACACAACACGAGTAACTTTCATTGCAGTTGTGAAACATTTTCAGAGCATCAGTGAAGTCAGTCATGTTTATTTTGATGAGCAGTGGAGATTACATATCATGTTGGCTTTATCTTCTGTAAAAGCATTAATTGTTTGGAAAGACACTTTAAGGGAGCTGGGTACATTTTCTAACTCTGCTCATGGCCAGTTGGGTCTATTGTTAACTCTTTATCATCTGTCAAATGGAAATGGTTAGTACAAGGATTTGTTGTTGTTCATTTTTTTCTAGTTGACTATTTTATTATTGTTTTGAGTTCTACAGCTGAAAAACTTTACAAAAAGATTCTGTCGTACTGTTGGTGCCTTAGTCATTAGGATAGTTGTCAAAATGGGAATGGTGCTTGCTTGAATATGGAAGAACAGGATTCTCATTCTTGACTGCCTACTGTGTAAAAGGCACAAAATACAAGTGATGCAAATAAGAGGGCAAAGGATAGAAAAGTATCAAAAACCAAAATGATTGCTCATACATACAATTTACAGCTGCACTTACTCAGATATTCAAAAGGAGAAGGATGGGAAGACTTAAAGGTTCAGAGTCATGGAGGTTGGCAAACTTATGGGTGAAGTATGGCAGAATGATAGCAGCAACCTTCCTCTTTTTGAGTTTCATGTGATGTTCTCCAGGTTCTTTTGCATGCTCAAAAAGAATACTATGAGATGAACCTGTGGCATTGTAAAAATTCTTGCAGTAGCTGTTCTCTTATATGTGTATAATGAGATTACCAACAGAAGATGTGGTAAGGACTCACTTTTGCCTTTTGCCTATGTTAGGCTTTTATGTGCTGCAGACTTGTACAAAACTTGGGTGCTTTTTGTTCTTGGCTCTTTAATAGTATACTGTAATTCATATGTCAGAAGTGAGATTTAGGTGAAACATAATTTTGTGAGTTGGGTTTTAGTGACAGCATGTGAGAGTTGTTAGTCTTGGTGTTTAAACCAGCATTAATCCTAAACCGTTGCATATCTCGATTTCCTTCTGGATGGAATTAACCCTGCTCTTCAGTACATGTAACTTTGTGATGTAGTGTAGTAACACTTGTAGCTTTGGAAGCTGTTGCACAGAGATGTTAAACTGCTCTCTCCCCCGAAGCTATAAGAAGCAGGGCAGTAACTAGTACAAGTACACAGTGTTTATTTGACATAGAGCCACAAAAAGCGTTCATAACAGGTTCATAAATCCAGTTCTTGGTCAGTTTTGGTTACCTCTGTTAAGATGACTACCAGTGCCTGTGGTTTTCACAGAAGTTCATAATATATTTTTAGTATAGCTTCAATTTGCCTACTGTGACAATGGCGTTGCTAATTTGCATTTCAGAAGTCACGCAAAAGGATAAGCTGAGGGAAAATAAATAATGTGACATGCTGTATTTTAACTTCATTGAGGAAAAGGCCTCAAAAAGCTAGGAAGAAGGTGTATAATACTTGTACGTTTTCATTAATATCCTGAAAAAACCCAAAAACTTGTTGTCTGTAGTTGTTGGAAGCTAAAATAAGGCTAGTGACAAAGATTTCTAATACTGGTTGATCATGTTGACAAAGTAGCTAACATTTCTAAATAGTTTCACATAAGTCCTAAACAGTATCTTATGTGGTAATTTAATCATAATAGAAGCTCTTCTTATTTTTATTTATTAAAAGTTTTTACTTGCTTAAATCAGAATGGGAAATCAGAATACAGTGGAGACTGCCAAGAATTCTGTTTGCTGTGGCTTTGTAATTTGTCTGACCTTTTCAGGAAATGAGATCTATGTGTGCTATGTAATCAGTTAAAAACATATCAATCAAATAGATGATCCTAGCCTGCATGCATCATCACTCATTCATCTACTACATCCTCACCTGTGGTAAAATAAGATTTCAGAAATCTTTGAGACTGAAAATTGGACTTTTTTCAATGAGTCTTATTATCTTTTGAAAGAAAGAGAAAATTACTAGTGGACAAAATGAGCTGGTTTCAAATGAATTATCAGAAGCAATTTTTTTTCCTTTTTCTTCTGTTTTTGTACCTCACATATGAAACAATAGATAAATTCTCCCTCCTCTGCCCCCCACAAAAAGTTACTGGAGATGTTACAGAAAAAAACTTTGGATAAAAAACAGCTGTATTATACTGAACCATAACAAACAAAATATTTTATATATGAACTACTTATAATTGCAAATACTGATATGAAAGAATATATTACTCTCAGTTTAAAGATTTGTTTAATACTACAGCTGGAAATACATTGTTTTGCTTAGGGCTCCCACAGCTTTATCCCTTGCTGTCGTTGCTGGCTTTCTTTGTTAGCACTTTCTGCTAATGCCCCTTTTTGAGATGGTTACTAATCAATTCGAAGGATAATAATTGAAAATATTTTAATAGGAATGATGTTGAATTAATCTATGTTTTTGACTTCTTCAGTGGGACCAAAGAGTGTCCTGGGGAGAGTCTGATGCTATGAAGAATTTTGCCTTTTAAAATACGAATTGTTCAGCTATGCTGTGCCCAGCTATAGAAAGAACCATAAAAACTTCATTAGTCTTCTTTTAGATTCCCTTACTCCTAAAAATGCTGGACTGGCTTAAAGCTTCTAAGGTTAGGAAGAGGTGTCTAGACATACTAGAAGACTTGACATGCTCTAGTAAGACCTAGTAAATTGGCATTTTCTGTAACTTAGGTGATCGCTGTGGGCCTAGTATAAAATAAGTTGTATTTCCTTCAGGTGGACATCTGTCATGCCTTACTGTCCTGGAAATGTATTTTGCTGCATCAGTGCTCTTTCACTGAACCCTGTGTAATGTGCAACCACATTGTTGGTCGAATGTGATAAAGCTGCTCCTATATAAACTGTGTAGAGTGCATATGTAGCACAAGAACCTTTCATGAACCCTGGGAGCAGCACACTCATCTGGTACCCCGGTGACTTGACCAGACAAAACCGACACGCCTCTACAGGGTCTGAGCTTCCTTGGAAGAAGAAAACATAAAAGCACAACTGAAGCCTTAGCTAAGAGTAACATGCTTCTTCAGAGAACTGAATTACAAAAGCCACAGAGCATGTTGAATCTTGAATTCAGAAGGTGGCTTCCCCACCTCGTATGCTAAGGCTGTGAGATATGTAAACCTTTTTGCATGGCCAACTCCACTGTTGTATATTTAGTCAGGTATCAAGTTGAAGTGAGGAATGTCTCTGAAATGGTAATTGAAAATAAGAATGTAGTGATGCAGAGAGCACAATTAGGGTTTATTCTCACTGATTTAGTCAACATTTACTTTAGACCATTTTGATAAACTAGACACTTTAAGTATTTTGGAGTGCAGTGGAAACAATTTGGTGCATAATAATGTTTATTTGAAATGATTTACACCTCATAACTTCGCAGTCTTGATCTGAAAAAAATTTCTATGTTTCTCTTACGTTAATTTAGCAACCCACTTCACAATCCTTTGGATGACTGTAATGGTGGGCTGGTCTGCTGTGTAGAGTGGTGTATGCAACACTTGTACTGATATAGGAACTTTTTTTTTAAACGACTTGTGTGTGTTTCGTAAAATATGCTTTATTTTAAAATTAGGGCTTCCTGTTGCAGCTGTTCCAGGAGCTCTGAGTCCTTTGGCTATTCCAAATGCTGCTGCTGCAGCTGCAGCTGCTGCTGCTGGCCGTGTGGGAATGCCTGGAGTTTCAGCTGGTGGCAATACAGTCCTCCTGGTTAGCAATTTAAATGAAGAGGTCAGTGAAACAATTTTACTTTTTCCCCCCCTCTTTAGTCATACATCATTTGTCAGTATTTTATAATTTCTTTTCATTTGGCTTCTTGCATTTAGATTTTAAGCTCAAAGTATTTTTGCTGGTTTTTTTTAATAATCCCCAAGTTTATTTTAAAACCATTATTGTTAAATACATTTGTTTTCCTAGGTAGCTAACAACTTAAAATATCCTTTGAAAGTCAGCTACCTACTTGTTATAAGAAAAAAATGGGTGACTACTGCATGTTTGACATTTGAATTGAAAGCTTTATTTTTACAAAATACCAACTATGCTTTCTTTTGTAATTATAATCATGTAAACCAGAATTTCTGTTTTGTTTCTGATTGTTTGCTGTTTCATTTCATGCTTGTATCTCACATTTTGGAGTCTTAATTTATGTGAACTACTCTAACACATTTTTCTTTGAAGGTTCTCCCAAAGATCTTGACGAGGCACTCTTCCAGTCTCTCTTAGTAATTTGTTTTCTTTGCAGTTACTCATTTGTCTTTAAAAAAAAAAAAAACAGTGGTGGCAAAAGCATTTTCACCTTAACTGTATCTTTCTTGCTAACTCTGAAGTCTAAAGGGATTAATTTAGTTTTGCATTTTTACTGTCCTTTACATTTATTTTGATGGCTGTGAAAGCTGGTATGAAATGTGGGAAGTTTGTATCAGTCTAGCTGTTCCATTTTTAACTGGCCTCTGTCACTGTAAATCATTAAGCTTTTTTTATCATCTGGTACTACTTTGTCATCCACAGTCTTGCATGTTAAAATGTTGTAGGTCAGAGTGCCATTTTGAAAGATTTTTTGCCTGCATTTCATAACCAGCCATGCTTATGCAGTTAAAGTTTAAATTTTAAAATTTCTATTGCATGCTTTTTTTTAATTTATTTTCATGTTGAGATGAAATGCTGTAGTTTACTCTTAATATGAATGTACTTTACCCATTTTTGTCTTGGGTGACTACATTTTACTCAGTTTTTCTTGTACAGTACATAAACCAACCATTTTCTGACCAAATTCCTGCATTTCCTATGTACTGACCTATATTTTATTTTTTTTTTGTTCCCCACTTCTTTATTTTTTTTTTCTTCTGCATTGCTGTATTCCCTCCCCCATTTCATCCTTTTCCCCTTGTGTTCAACTTCCCTTTCCTTGTCTTTACCCAAATTCCCACGCCCTTCCCTGTCTTACCCTTCTCCTCGTCTTTGTCTGCGTTCCCTGTCGTCATTCCCTATGTTCATGCTTCTGTGCTTGAACAAAATGTTCCTCGGACCAACTTGCCCCAATTAACCGCCTTGAAACCATGATCCATGACCACCTCACCATTCTGCGGGAACCACCCTTCGTTATGGATGATCTGTTCATCTCCGCTCTTCCTCGACTCTTCTCTCTTCTTGTCTTACGCTGCTTGCTCTTCTCTCCTTCTAAAGATGGTTACGCCCCAAAGTCTGTTTACCCTCTTCGGTATGTTATTGTTAGCACTATACTTTTATTATTGATTTGATTTTGTTTTTATGGCTTTTGTTTGGTTGGTTTCTTTGGTTTCACCTTGATTCTTATTTGTAGCTAGCACTTTGGCTTAAAGTTGAATAGTAAATCTTTTGCTATTTTTCTTTTGCTATTTAAAACTCTCCATAGACACAGATTTTCTTTTAATGCATGCTAATATATTTTGCATGGTCTTTAATTTTATATCATTCACATAGCTTTGAGGGTTTATCAGAAATTATTCTTTTCAAAATTCACTATTCAAAATCTTTATCTCCTTTATTCATTTGTGAGTGTGTTGAGTTTGAGTGAGTGATCTTGTTGCTGTCTGAATGTTCCATTGATATGTCAAAATACATTGCTTAGGTGACTGGCTTTAAAATGAACTTTTTCTTTTGGGTTACTTTTGACTTTGACAAGGTGTTTATGGTGATGTGCAGCGTGTGAAGATTTTATACAATAAGAAAGATAGTGCTCTTATACAGATGGCTGATGGAAACCAGTCACAGCTGGGTAAGATTAGTTTTCTGTTTATATTCCCATTAGTCTAAGCACTTGGAAATTAGGCTGTGTAAGATCAGGTGAACTGTGTTTATATTTGTCAGTTTGTCTCTTATCCTGATTACCCACCAGATCCAAAATCTTACTGCATACACTTGTGTTCCAGAAGGTCTGCACTATATCCTAAATGAATTCAACAGCTGAATCATATGTGATGGTCTTTAAATAAAATTAAATATTTACAAAGAGTCTGCAGACCTAGTTCTTGATTCTAGTCTTTTAGTACGTTGACCCTTGGATTTGCTTGGGTGTTTCTCTTATTTGCTTGTGTGATGTACCACAAGCTATTGAAAGGTAACACTCAATTGAGTAAACTTGTCTTTTTCAGCCATGAGCCATCTTAATGGACAAAAAATGTATGGAAAGATTATTCGGGTTACCCTTTCTAAACATCAGACAGTACAACTACCTCGAGAGGGACTTGATGACCAAGGGCTGACTAAAGATTTTGGTAATTCACCTTTGCATCGCTTCAAGAAACCTGGTTCAAAAAACTTTCAAAATATATTCCCTCCTTCAGCAACACTTCATCTGTCCAATATTCCGTAAGTGTTAACTGTCAGTAAGCCAGTAACATTTATGTGAGTCACAACACACTGAATTGACTAATGATTTCCTGCTTATTTTCTTTCTGTCTGTAGACCGTCAGTAGCAGAAGAGGATCTACGCACATTGTTTGCTAACACTGGAGGCACTGTGAAAGCATTTAAATTTTTTCAGTAAGTAGCTTTTCTGCACATAGCTCTAACAAAAGAGTTTTTGCAGAACGTCTTAAGGAAAAGTACATATCAGATAGCAAACATTAGGAGCAACCCCTGTAGTGTTCAAGTCCCTAATTCCATTATTTTGTTTCAGAAGAGATCACAAGATGGCACTTCTTCAGATGTCAACAGTAGAAGAAGCTATTCAGGCTTTGATTGATCTTCACAATTACAATCTGGGAGAAAGTCACCATCTGAGAGTTTCTTTCTCTAAGTCAACTATTTAAAAAGGCAGAATGAGAATGAAGGTGTATTGCATTGTTTGGTGTTGTCACCTAATGACTGTTCAGGAAAGTGGGGACCAGAGTTTGTCTTCTGTTTTTTTAATTTCTTTTCATGCTGTTATCATTCCTCAATTGTTTAAAAAAAAAAAAAAAGCAGTGATAGTAACTGCTTTTCAACTGTTCAACTGTTGTTTAGATAAACCATCATTTTGTTTAAAAGATTTCAAGTTAATACCACATTTTTTCAACTTAGTTGATGTACGTGCCTTAAAAAGGAAAATTAGTACTGCTGGAATTGCATAACTAGTAAAAAGCAAATTTGGTAGTCTGGGGCACATTGTTACATGGTAATTTAAATATGTTTAGGCAGGGGTGTGTAAAAAGGTTAAGTTTTTGTTTTCTCCTGCTTGATAGATTTCTTTATCTGCTGGCTTGTCACTTATTTTTCTTTTTAATTGGATAAGATGCATTACGCTGAAAGAGTAAAATGACATTATTTGATATTTGCTACTTTTTGCTTTGTGTACTTTTTTTAAAAAGGCCTTTTGTATTTCATTGTTCTGGTCTAGATTCAGTTATGAATGTAGGCATTAGTTAAAATTAACAAGGTACAGAATATTAATTTCTTAAAGGACAAAAAGTGACTTCTGTGACTTTGAGCCCTACGTGAAAAGCATTGTGGAATCTTAACCTTTTTGTACACACTCTTGTGGGATGTATCATATAAATGTCAGCACTAAGTAATGTCTTGTTTGTGGCTGAATATTTTTCGTAGATGTTTTTGAAGTTGACATGACTTACGTGCATTTCAATATATATTGCCATCTTTAGTTTGTAATTAAGATATGGAATATGGTTGTGGATTTCTGAGCATGTACAGACTGGTCAAGCTAGTTCAGGAAATGGTGCATGTATTTTTCAATGATGAAGAAAGTTTGCTGCAAATGCTTGCAGGAAATTTTGTGACAGTTTCCTAAAACTGACAACCAGGTGGGACCAAAGTTTATGTGCCTTTAGTCTTAATTTACCTTGCATTGTAATATTCAGTTTTAATAAATCTCTTCAAAATATTTTGTATTTAGAAATTGATCTGACTTTACTATAAACATGACTCAGAATCTGCAGACCCAGTTAATTTGAAAGCAGTTCTCTGACAGTCTGAACTGTTACCTTGATTCTGTTTAAATGACCAATACTTTTTGAAATTGATGTACTTAGTTTGAAGATTCATAGATTCTGTTATCTATGTAGAAAAAAATGGTCATGTATATTTTCTATTAGTTGAGTTTTTACATCTTTAGAATTGTAAAATTCAGTATAGTTTGAAAGTGGCACAATTAAAAATTAATTTTCTAACAAAGTTGGGAGGTTTGATGGTTGTTTAATTTCATTTTGTGTGTACTCTGCTTACCTCTGTAGCATGCTCAATAAACACTTCTGTAGCTCTGTATTCACCTTTTCTGTCTTTCTCTGCTGCTATCTCTCCTCTTCTTTGTTTTTCACTTCTACTGTGCTTCTAAATTCATGTTTATTCTCTGCCAGGGTGGGAAAAGCATAATATTCAAAACTACTATTTATGGCTTTTTACCATAAATCTGACACTGTGAAAAATACCAACTCTTTATGTTCAGATAGTGACCCCTTTGCAGGGATATATGCAAATTAAACATTTCCCACCCTGTTATAACTTACTGCTTTAAAGACATAACTTTTATTGTAGTTTGTTAGCTCTCTCTTTCTATCTTTTTAGTTTTTAAGCAGATTTATGCACTAATAGATCTCTCAGGTTTGCCATGCTCTCTTGCTGCAAGTTTCATCTTTCATTTTTTTTGTGTCTGCTAAAGATTTTCTACTAATCATACAGTATACTCATGGGTGAAAGTAACAAAGGATTTAACGTGAGATTAGTGGACCGTACGTGTTTGAGAACAGGATATTTCAGCTTTTCAGAGTTATGGGTTCAAATGAATATTAAACTGGCTTGGACACTTTCAGAGTGTTTCTTTATATTACTTTGAACTGATTGTTGTGGGGTTTTTTTCCCTTTGATTAGAAATGGGATTTCACACAGTCACCATTTAAGAGTAACTGTATGATGCTGGAGCATTCAGTAAAAGCTGTCAGTGTTCAACTCAGACCATTTTTCTGTCACCTCTCCAGTACCACCACTGTAGACACATTGATGTCGGAATACTTTGTGAACTGGTGTTTTTCTTTGGGTTGGCTTTCAAATCAGTAAATAGCTATCAGCTTTTTAAAGGTCGTGGTATAATCTGGGGCTTGCATTAGTCTTAATATGTTAAATCAAATGCATCAGATTCTTACCTGTTTTATCAGAATTAGACCCAATATATGACTTTCGTTATACTCCAGGTATTGCAGTGATCACCCAGTCTGAAATGCTGGTAGAACCCTGTTCATCCATACACTAAGCTTGTGAGGCAGCATCTTTTTACAACTCAAGCACCCAAAGATGTGACTATTTCCAATTGGTTTAAGCAGTAGTTAAGGATCTGACTGAGCTGATCTACCCTTTTCATCTGTACAATATGATGTCCCATTTTTTTTTTAAATAAAAGTGTGTCGTATTTCCTTTTGTGTATCAGAACGTGCTTGCGTGTTTCAGCTGGAAATGTGAATTGAAATTGGCCGTTTGGTGGGTTCAGCTTGTGCTGAACCACTTCCACTCTAAAATGTGTATCAGATAGCATACAGAGATTGCCATATGTGTAATTTTGAAATAACTGTCAACATCTGCACTGTTTGTGTACAAATACAGAGGTTTGTAAAGCTGTAACTTACATATTTCTTGCCAGGCTTATTTCCTTAAAAAGAAGTTTTTATACTTTTCTCATTTTGAAAATTTCTGTGGCAAAAATCTCAGAGTATATATATATTGGCTTTGACTTGTTATAAATTCAGCAGCTTTTATATGAGGTTATATAGTATCAGCCAAAATTAAAAGTAATGGTAGTCACAATTGTCATGAAAGCATTTTTTATTAATCTGCAGAAAAGGACTGTTCACTTATTGATACTTAGTCTTTAAAGTGGTATATCTTCAGAAAATACAGGCTTAGTAATATCCTAACTGCCAGAACTTTCAAAAACTTGTTTTTCATGAGATGATTCTGCATTTTGTATAGTAATTTGTATATTTTTGTTGTTATAAAATGTAAATAAGTTTCTGTATTTTTAGCTCTTCAGAATGTGAAAATGCAAAGCATCATTTTTATTAAAATTTTACTAAAAATAAGGTTTATGAATAACTTCTTACACTCCATGGAATGTGAGTTTTCAGATTGTTAGTAAAACTTTACCATAGGCATGGTGATTCTCCAAGCTCAATTTCAGATTTTTAAAATAATTCTGGTATTTTTACAGAAGGCAGTTTCTAATTTTTTTTTCTTTGTGAATTGATAAATTTTTCCCTGGTGGAGCAATAAAATTTATTAGAGGAGTCAAAAAATGATTCTTTGATCAGATAGTGTCCACTGACAAATACAGTATGTAAATGAAGGAAACCAAAACCTGATAGCATTCTGACTTGAAATTGTGGAAAAACCTCAAAGGTAAGTAAATGCATTTAGAAGTATTTCTGTGTATTGTGATTTAGCATGTTATGAAAGGCATCTTTACCCTGCAGGAGTAACAGCTCATACAACTATTGGTAGCTTGCCATTTTTAATGTTTTATATTAATACTCAGTTTTATAAGCCATCTTAAAAAAACCAGTTTCCATGAGTCCATTAAAAGTTTCCTTATGTTTTATAGCATGTTGCAGCATGACAGGATTAATCAGATCCTGCTTTCTGCTGGATTTAAGGCAATGATTTCAAACTAGTTTACTCCAGATAATTTTTCTAATTCTGTGCTTAGATAATATGTATTTCAGTTGAAACACTGGAAAAAAGAATTACGTTTTCTGTGCAAGCAGGCATATAAATCCAGTAGTCCATCTCAAGAAATGGTTTTTCCCAGTATTAAATGTGTTACAGTGAGCAGGGCTTCTCAAGAGGTTTGACTGTTAGGTAGGGATGAGGCTGAAGTCCCTGTTCTGTTCCAGACACTGAGACAACCTGAAGTTCAGAGTTCTGCTGAGGTGAACAAATTTTCTTTGAAATATTTTGGCAGGATGCCCCATGTCTCGTAGTCCTGGTGTGTGTAGAAAGGGCCATATATATATGGCAACATCTGCAATACTCCTTACCTTCCTGGTTTCTTGGGGAGCTGAGTGACTGCAGCCTGCTAGTGTGGTTCTCATCCACACAGAGCATGAGAAAGAAAGAAAGAAAGAGTGATTTTTCTGAAACTGTAGGATTTGGCATGCTATATTCCACTAAATGGACCTTGGTAAAGTTAGTCAGTAGGCTGCAGTAATCCTGGCTGTAGAGAGTGATAATCTGTTAAGAATAACTCTGTTAGTCCCTTGGCTTGCTAGAACCAGTGGTAAGGTTCCTGCCTTGCGGAGGAATTGTAGGCCGCAATAGTGAAGCTTTGGAGAATTCCTTTACCTTGTTTTTTCCTTTAATGTGAGAATTTATTTGGTATTACGGAATCATAGTATCTGGAGCTTGGAAATTCTCTCCAGAGCATGTGTTTGGTCTCTTCAAGATGGTTAACAAAATGACATTGGTGAGTTCCTGCTTCACCTTAAAAATAATTTTGCAGCTTGCTGTTACCTTTGTTGTTATTAATTTACTGAATTTTTCCTGATCAACAGACTAAATTTGGAAGAGGATTACATTGCTTTGTTTTTTCCCTTTCAAAGTTTACATCATCTAATGTTTAAAATCTATTCTTTCTTGATTGGTTCTGCATGCAAGCAGCAAAGGAAAAGCAAAGAACTTTTCTTCCTTGGGAAGATGGGAATTAAATGCAGATTGACTTAAATGTCTCAAAAAACTTAGCTCAAAATAGCACTCCTATTATTGAAGAGTTCTGCATGTTTTATGAGTTTTAGCCCAGTTTCATGAGGAAATGAGGCGTGTGTAATTGCACTGTCTCCACGTGAATGTGCTGTTCCCTACATTACCCGTCTCGTTCTTGTCACTCCTGTGCCCTTTGGTTGGTTTCCTGTCAGAGGGCATTAAGGTCCCCAGTAGGAAGGTATTACTGTCCCTGTCCTCATGATCAGTTGGCTTGCTAGGTCAAAGTCCTTACTTTCTATGGGCAAAGGAAAGAAAAGATCTGGTGCCTTGTCTTTTGCCAGGAATTCTCAGACAGGCATGGACATAGTTCTTTCCCTCTCTAACAGGCAGCAGCTTGCGAGGTAGCAAACGTGGCAGGGCCTGGGGATACTGGGTACAGGACACAAGAGGTGAAAGGGAAGGGTGTTTTGCAGTAGGAGCAGTGTGTTGGACAGAGGAGCATTGAGGGACTTCCCTAGCTTGCTTTCAGTTGTTTTCATGCATAAATAGACATGAAAAATTGTTGACGAGGTGAGACACTGACTGAATTACTTTGTAGGGGTATTTTACAAACAAGTCTGGACAAAATTAGTCCAGTTTGTGAGGTAAATATGATGTATTTACACTTCAGCTCAACAGGTACAGAGGTATCAGAGCTTAGCAATTGCATGCAGACTGCTGTGGAAGCTGGTTTTCCTAGGATAAGTACTTACCATCCCTGGAAGCCACCAAGACTGAAAGCCTGAAGCCTGTAGCCCTAGGATAGGCTACATGTCAGGGTAGTTTAGGATGATTGACACTGATGGCTTGCCAAAGAGCTAGATAAAGTGACCTGGTGGGATCCAGTAAGGGGTTTGTTAGAGGAGTTGTCAAGTGACACATGTTGGAACTGCTCTTTTTTGATGAAAAATATAAACCGTGAATTTTCTGACCATCTGTATTCCATGGAAGGGTATGCCAGTATCCTTTGGGCTAACCTTAGTTCCTTAATGCCCAGGGCTTACCTCTGACAGCGTCAACATCCTTTGAAGATTTCAGTTGTGCAGCCAGAATCATGCTGGACTAGTTTGTTATTTTCTGAAGCAAGAAAGGTTTCTTGGCAGCTGCATGTGACGAGCACCAGTGATTTGCTGCATGTGGTGGCACACCGGCCTTTCCACTTTGAAACACTGGCAGTCCTCAGCTAGCAAAGAGTCCTGGTGCTGTGTCAACAAAATACTCCTTTCAGCATGCTGTGCTTTGTTGTCTAAACTTTAACCTTCAGGTATCAACTTTTAGGTAATTTCAGTAAACTTTTTGTGAACAAGGGTTGTCTTTCAAGGTGGGGGGGGGCTTTTTCTTTTTTTCTCTCTCTTCAGAGAGTGAGAATTTCCTGTTGATTATAGAAGATAGACTAGAGGTAGCCATTTTCCAGTTCTTAACAAATTCTTGTAGACCTTAACAATTTTGATAGAAGTGTATCTAACTTGTTTAAACTCTGATGGCAGAAGTCACACAACCTTAGGCTGTATCACTGCTTTGTCATGCTTACTCCTAAACTTTAGGGGAAAAAAAGAAATTAACCTAAGTCTTTTGCTGCAATTTAAGTCCACTTTGCTTTTTAGAAAGTGGTTGTTGTCAAATTCCTCTTAGATGGAAGATGGAGCTAAACCTCATTGTCTTTCAAATGTAGTTACCTTAAAATACATGGTTAATAGTAGATGACCTTTTTCTATTGGTGGCTCTTCACTCAAAATAGTCCTTAAAAACAGAGGTGTTTGTGCTGCCGTGTCTCTGCCGCACAGAGATGTGTGTACTTTGAATAAATTGTTCCTTTATTTAGAGAACAGTAACACCAAACACTTCTGTATTGCTGTGGATGAACTCTGAATAGGTTTTTTCTTGCAGGTGGCATACCTTGTTTGAATACACGTGCAGCATGTTTTGGTCCACCAGGGGATGTGCTCTCAGTTGTGGCAATGGAAGAATTGCCACAGCCACACCCATTATCATTAGCAAGTCACTGGAGTTACTCAGTACAACTGAAGGTGCAAGTAGTCTTACTAACAGATGAATATTGGCATTTATTTGCAGTTTTCTAATGGATACCTGGAAACTGCTAAAACCGGTTCCCTTTTCAAAGCACACATGTTAAAGTATCAGAACTTCTTTCACAGCAATATAGACTGTTGGTATGTATAGGCTATGAGCTGTAAGCTTTACACAGGTCTGAATGGGTTGCTTTCATTTCTAATTCCAGCTTTTGCAAGTTTTTAGCTGGTTGAAAACTTGGGGTTTTGCTGATCTGAAATAATATGCCCTTTCATACATGTTCTTTTTCAGTCTACAGCAGCTTCCTCAGTTTCTAAACATGGGAGTTCTGTAAAACAGAGCTTTTTTTCAAGGTGACTTCAAACAACATATGTGACATGTTCCTACATAGATAAAGAAAGGTACAGAGATCCTTCCTATGTTGGGAGCAGTTATCCAACTGTCTTCTGGACTTAGAACTGCTTGGTAAGCTTCCAGACAGATTTACTGGGAAGTAAATATATTATGCTTGGTGTACCTGGACAGTATTATAAACCCTAAACTTTCCCCAGTGAGCCTTCGCACATGATGCAAAACCTGGCTATCTGCTGCTGCTGCTCGGTTCCTAGGAATTCAGGCCTTGCAGATTCAGTGGCTCATAGGACTCCAGCACTTCTGAGACCCTTCAGAAACCATAGCAAGTTGCATCCATGATTTCAGAACTTTTAGGGTACGTGCTGCAGAGTTAAATTAGGGCTACCTGCCCTTAAACCTCTTGCATTAAGATACTGAATAGCCCTTGAAAAATCTGGAAGCCTTCTAGTTGTTTTGAGACAGTTGCCTCATAAGAAATCATCGGATCTTGTAAGTTGTATTCATTTCAACTTCACTTAATATTTAGCAACTTGCTTGAATCTGAATAACCAACATCCTTGTTACACTCAGAGAGAAGCTCTTCAAATGCTTCACGGTTTTTGAAATATTTTCAGAACCTAATGTTATGGTCTGAATAAGGCAGTTGTAATTTTAAAAAAAAGTTATGCTTGTAGGTCCCCTACGCTGTTTTTTTTTTCGTGTGTCTGTCAGTAAATGTTACTTACATTTATGTTAGTTAATAATAGTGCAGAAGTTGTTGGGCTTGCAGGAGGATTACCGCTTGGAACAACAGGCATTAGTTTTGTGTGCTGGAGAACTCGAGTCCAGGCTTCTGGCATTTAGCAGGTGGTATCTAGGCAACTGCTGCTGAATGCCAGGATTCTCTCTTTTGCAGACGTCTGCCCTGCCAAAACCGTGTTCCTAGGGAGAAGAAAAAGTTCATCCAGATGTAGTGACTGAGTATGCAAAGAAAATGAAACTGAGGAAAAATGCTGTAAATACTGAATTGCTACACAAGAGCTTCAGCTCCCTGGAGATGAGACAAGGAGCTGAGGGCTTCCTCTCTGTGCATACCAGGTGAAAGGTGGCTCTGCAGGGCACGTGTCCCAGGGTTGTACACCCTCTGAGTCGGTTTCAGCCTATGGCCCTGCACTCCTTTTCATAATTCTTTTTTTTCCTTTTTCAATTCCAAAAATGAATTTGCAGGGTTTTAAGTTGCAATGTTTTAAGATTTTTTTCTAGATTTGTCAAGCAGCTCTATGGAGATGAGCTGTGTATCACTCTCAGGCCTGGTGTGATTCATTTAAAACTGGAAATGAACTCTGAGTTTAGCTGAAACTTCACAGACAGTTGAGTTTATTCTAGTCTTTTATGAATTAATAAATGTCAGAGCTCTGGTCTTTGGGCTTCCTTAATCTATAGTACAGAATCTCCTATTAAGTAAGTATATGTACATCGAGTTGCCTTTCTGTGTCACGTAACAGAATGCCTATTTGCCACCATTCTATTGTTCAGAGACATTAACAACTCCTTCCACTGATGAAGAGCTGATGTTTTAAACTGGTTGATTTATATGAGTTACTAGGTTTGTTACAGACTTCCTTATTCTTCCCCTGTGTTTGGCAATTTTAGAAGTGTCGACGTGTCAAAATATCTTACACTTATGTTAATGTTTAAGCGCCTTCTTTTGCAGTCATTTCAAGCAGTAAGGAAGATGGAACAGTTACAAGTTTCAAATATTTTGGATGTCAGCTTTGTTCCAAATTTGATTTTAAGATACTTAATGCTTATAAAATTGCAACTGGATTTTTAAAGTCTAACATGTAGCCTGATTCCTTGTACAAAATGCAATTAAAGATTTAGCTACAGCAGTAGTCACACAACTTTAAATATATTGGTGCTAATAAGGTAACCTATTTCTCTCTCCTATCCCTTTGTTAACATGGCTGTCAAGAACGGGAGATGTTCCAAATGCTCCTTCTGCACTGCAAGAAGTAGCCAGGAATCGTTCATGAGGTGCTTTCACTTTACAGTTGGGCTGTTCTTAAGGCTTGCTGCTATTCAAGGGATTAGTTCTGCTCCTGCCATTCTTGGTTGGCATCTTCTGCCAGCTCTGATGCCTGTGTTCTTGCCCTTCATCTGCATGATTCAACCTGCTAAACTGACAGCATCCCTACCAAAAAAATCAAGACTTCTCCCCTTTTTGGTACTAGTTTTTAGCCCTTTAGTGGACTGAACCTGATCACTATATGGTTAGAGAAATGCTGAAGTAGATGGAGCATACGCCTGGCAGGAGGGGGAGAAAAACACTGCCTGCTCCAGCAGAAGCCAAATATGAGCTAAATTGTAATGAAATCTCATATTTAAAACACTTTATGCTGATCTAGTTGTTCCAGCCCTAAATCCTGTCATGGATTTTAGATTTGGTGTAAGTACTGAGTAGCTCTAGCACTTAAGCTAATACACACTGCGATGTTTATTGACCTAAGTGCCCATATGAATCTCTTTAGTTTCTAGACATTAATAACTACTAAAATACTGTATATTACACAGAGTTGTAACGTACATTAACAAAATAAACATTACTTTACAACAGCATCTGACGAAGTGGTGTGCCACACACTGCCAAATTGGTGGATTACATCAGCTTCATGGGCTATGTGAAATGTTTTGCTTAAGTAACGTTATTTAAATTCTTAACATGTTTTTCCTTCAGTGAGGCAGGAAAAAGTATTTGTAATTATGACTTGATCTCTGGGATGCTGTTTATTTTGCATGGGCGTTGTTTGGGAGTTGTGCTTTTTCCCCCTACCTTTAGCCTATCATGCCACTTTTGTTATGTTTCTGTCACTGCTGCTCTAGGTCCAAGCAGAATTCTCCAGGCATGGCTCTTTTAAAGTTTCTGATTATTATCTTGGTGGGATTTTCCTGTTGTGTTTCCAGACGTGCTTTTTTGAAACAATGTGTTAGTTCCCTGTTAATCATGCTAATGGTGTTTGCTTGTACTTGATGGAGTTGGGCTGACATTTATAAGTTTCTTAAAACAAGGCTCTCTTTTACTTTGAAGTGTCAGACATGTTGTAAAGGCCGTAAGAATTCTCAAAGAAACACTTGTGATTTTTGCCCCATCACTGTAGTATAAGAGGAGAAAGGCAAAAAAAATGGTGCTTCATGAGCCAGGCTTTTACTGCTTTATGGTGACAGATAATGGTAATATTTACTACTTATGAGCCATGCACATAAATCTACATATTTATGTAGTAATGAATACAGTAAAATATTGTGGCATTTCTACTTAGAACATAATTGCCATGTATATTAACACAGATCTGGATGTCATAGAAAGTGAGCCAAAAATAAAGCTGTTTTACCAAATTGATTCAGTACAATGGGAATATTTTAAGAAGCTGTAATAAGGGAGGTTCTCAAGAAATAGACTAAAATATTTCTGTTTATAGGTAATGACAATGTAAAGGTGATAAGCAGTGTCATTCTTACAGCTGATTACATGCTGCAAAGGTAGCTGTAGACTAGTTCTTGTACTACATTTTTGAAGTGTATTAATAGATCTGTTCTTCAGAGTCAAAGCAGACTGAACATTGAATTAAAAAAAGAAAGTTCTGCCAGACTCAGCTTACTGTTTTCTGAAATTTTTCCCCCTTGCTTTAACATGTCACCTTTTCCGTTTTCCATCGGTCTCAGGCTAGATACAAACCCTAAATGAAATCAATGTTTTTTCTTTCCTCTAACACCTTCCTGTCATCATACCACCTGCCCCAAATCTGGAGCATTTACAGCGTTTACACTGTTTGCTTTTGCAAGCTCCTGCTCTGTTCTCCACCCAGCATTGCATCCCTGTACCGCACTCCCCTGATGCTGCTGCCTCCTTGTCCTCTGTGCACGTTCTTTCCCCCGTGAGTGATCCCCACGCTCTGCTTTGGGCTCCCTGTGCTTGTTGTTGAAGGTGAAATGGTGCTGTGGCAAACCTGGCACCCAAATGCTTTGTTGGCCCTCTGCAGGTGTGAGCACACTGGGAGCTCTTGGGTTTGAGAGGAGTTTCAGAAACTGCTTGTCTTCTCCAGCCAAAACCGACCTTCGGAGGACTTACTGGATCTAATCCCGAACACAAAGAGCGCTGCCTCGTGATGTCCCATCTTCATCTCTCACGTCCTGTTCATGGAGTACTGGCCCCAGGAGACCTCAGCTACAAGTGCGTCAGAAACTGTGCAGTGGGGAACTTGAGCAGGACATGTTGTCTGTTCGGAGCATCACAAGATTTAGAGCAAGAAGTGCAGGTAATGGTGACAGTCTTAATGCTGAAATGAGGGGTGGGACTGTTAGAGGATGTGTTTTTTATGGATGTATATACAGGTTGAAATCAGACTTTAAATCTTGCTGGATAAAGTTAAAATGGTGGTAGCAGCACTCTAAAACACACTCCAGAGCTTTCAATTTTATTGATGTGCTAAGCCAAATGAAGGGGTTTTTTTGAGGTTCTGACCCAGACCCTTCCCATCTGTCTGGGCCTGTTTCTCAGGCAAGATACCAATGGGATATGGCAGAATTGCTAGTTAGTTTGGGTTTTTTAGATCACAAAATCTACTGTTACACTAAAGGAAGGGCTAATACACTGAAGGAAGGGCCAGTAATGAGAAAGGGTGATTGCTAGTGTTGAGCAGGGAAGATGTACGTGCTGCTCTCAGGGTTTTCTTAAAACAGTTTCTTTCAGCATGTTCTCTAATGACCTTGAAGGTGAGGTTAATTTGATATTGATCAGATTAACAAATGTAAAATCTGGTAAATAAAAGCAATTAATTGAAAATAGTGATGAGGTTGAATAAAAGTAAGGGGAGCTTTAACGTTTGAAAGAACTGAAAGAACTTCAGGCTACAGAACTGCTGATGCTCCTGAAGTTATGCACGAACTTGTGACTCCTTGTTAGTTGCTAGAGAGAACTTTGAGTTGAGGGGCCTCTCGTGCTTCAGTATTTGACACTGTTCACACTGAAGTAACCACTGAAGCTTAGCAGAAAATAACTCTTGTCTCCCAGGATTTTTAGTTGGATTGCAAGCACCCAGACTTTCTTTACAGGCTTGTATTTAATTAGCCCTAACATGGCCTTGGAAAGCAGAGGAGATTTTGAGCTCACTGTGTCCATGTTATGTTAAAGTACTGTGATATTGTGTCATGTTTTAGGTTATTGAAAGAGGTGGAAGGGTGTTGGGATTTAACGGATCTGTTTCTGAGCCTTGGCTGCAGACTTGGGGGCCAGACACACGAGTATCCCTATGTTCAATATTGGTGTTAGTCCTTCTCTCTGACCTTTGCAGCAAATATCCTGCCTTCTTGCTGAAGGTCTGCAGTGTGAGCGCAGGATATGGGACACCTGCACATTCTCATTTCCTTGACTCATGCAAATCCTGGTTCATTCCTGACGAACCCATCTCTCCACGGATGCTGACAGGTCATGAGAGTAAACCTAGCAGCACACCCCATGTGCTCAGAATTCGCGCTCCTGTCCTCTTGCAAAGCAAACCCTGTAGTCTGTTGTTTAAAGCAGGTTGTGCTCTGGGAGGTGCTGGCGTTTATGGGAAGTTTCACAGTCCCAACAGGGGGATGCTCCAGTTTGCATTGTGCACTAGCATCTTGAGTGGAGGCTTTAGGCAGATGCTTTCTCCTGCTGCCGCTACTTGTTGTGTCTTTTACATGTAAATGACGAGACGTGAGAAAATCAGCAAGTGAACCCAGGCCCTCTGCTTTCATGCAGTGGGCAGAGAGGGAAAATGAAGTATTGTTAACTGCCTACCTCACTGTCTCCTTCAGTCCATTCTCATCCCATGAGTCCACTGAAAGGCCTTTCACATTTCTGTGCTAGAAATAACATTGGCAGGGGGAAAAAAACCCCACCACACTCCACTCCGTACATTGCAGCTGTATCATCCTTTCCCAGGTGCCTGTGTTGCTTTTAAGAAAAATGATAATAGAAACACTTGTGGGGAAGGACAGAGCACAAACAATTCCCACTCTTCCCTTTGAAGTGAGCAGTTTAAAAATGGGCTTATTTTGTTAGAATTCAGGGTAAATGCTTTTCAATAGATGAGATACTTTTGCTCAGTTCCAATGGACTCCACCAAATCAACCTCCCACTCAATTCAATTAATTCCCTCCCCCCTGTATGTGAGGAACAAGGTTTGGATATAAAAACACTAAATGTAAGATTAAAACGTCTGCAGAGGTGATCAGAAGGGAGTCTATTTTAATAAACCTCTCAGATTGCTGTGCATGAGATGTGGAAGTAGGAGGTTTAATCTCAGTGCAGTGCCTTTACAATTATAATCAGAATTGAGCAGAGTATTGGTCAATAGGAAATTTGCTCCTCAGGGTAGAGAGCGGACTGCAACAAGAATTAAGTCTCAGGATGTTAGTGAAGGAAACCATCTGAAAAGAATAATCAACTGCAGTGGTATGGATATCAGGTTCACAGAAAGAATTTTTCAAAATGAAACAAAAACCTAGAGCAAGAAACAGCAGAAAATTCCCAGAGACTTAGATGACCATTGTATGAGCAGGAAAGAAACACAGGACCCAATTGCATGTTGTTTTCCTTTGGTGAATTTTTTGCTTTAAGATATTTACAGTTGTTGTTAATGTAAAAGGAAGAAGTTATTCACTCTTTCCTTATGGCCAAGATTGGTTCCTATAAATCAGTGCAGGATGTATGAAAATTGTCATTACTTTTAGACAGGTCACAGGTTGGGAAACATCAGAGGTGGCAACTGAAACTAATTTTGCAGACCTTTTTCCTTCTTAATCTCCCAGGCTAAAAATTTGCTGAGTTTTAACTCTTTTGTCACATAATGCATGTCTAGTGTCTTTTAAATGAACAGTTGGGCTGCTGGGTGGGTACTGAGTTGTTTCATGGAAGCCAAGCTTAAGACCCATTATTATAAAAGTTTTGATAGCTTGTGCTTTTTTTCTGCTCACTTCTATTCTGTGCATTATTTGGGATAAGAGATTAAATGAGATTAGCATGAGTTCACAACTCCTACAATTGTGCTGTGTAATGAGAAACTGGTATGTTTTAAAACTCTTGGAAGACTGAGGTAAGGTATAACTAGATAAGGTGCTATAACTCCCTGCTCTACAGACATCACTGGTTCAAGACCCTCTTAATTCAAACTGAACTGCCATTTCTGAAGTCATCAGAGAGAACTGGAAAATTCAGCAGTGGAAGAGGAGTATTTGCAATTTTATATCTTTATTTAAATGTGTAAGATTAAAACAGAGGCCAAACATTAAGACAAGGAATAGAATCCCTATGTATTCTTAACTTTATAATGGAGTATATGCTCTGCAGGATCCTGCCTATCTTGTTGGAGCCCTTGAACATCCTGAATATCTGATGAAGGGTCTATGCATACAAGGTGTGAAGAAGAGGAAAATTGTGAGTGCCCACCTCTTTATTTGCAAGCTCCTGCTAAGATATGAATTCCATTTCTTGGTTTTTTTGCTACCTTCTCAGCAAGGTCTATACTCAAAGGCAAGATGTTGATGATACAGTTACAAGTTTTGAAAAAAGGCACTTGGGTTTATTTTTTGTTCTTGGGGTTCCTCAGGGTTCTGTTCTCAGCCCTGTGCTTTTCAACATCTTCAGAAATAGGTCATTTCTGGACACGGGCCTGGAAGGGACACTGAGCAGGTTCACAGGTGATGCAAAAGTGGGAGGAGCTGTTGACTTCCTTGAGGGCAGGGAGGCCCTGCAGAGAGACCTCGATAAATCAGAGAACTGAGCAATCACCAACCCTACAGATTCAACAAGGGAAAGTGTCTGATTCTGCACCTGGGATGGAGCAGCCCTGGATGTATGGACAGACTGGGGAATGAGATGCTGGAAAGCAGTGCCACGGAAAGGGACCTGGGAGGCTTGTTCAATGGCAAGTTGAACTCAGTCAGCAGTGTCCTGGCAGCCAGGAGGGCCAACCCTGTCCTGGGCTGCATCAGGCACAGCATTCCCAGCTGGACAAGGGAGGGGATTGTCCTGCTCTGCTCTGCGCTGGGGCAGCCTCACCTCGAGTGCCGGGGGCAGTTTTGATCACTGCACTATAAGAAAGATATTAAGCTGTTGGAGAGTGTCTAAAGATGGGGCACAAGGATGTTGAAGGGCCCGGAGGAGAAGCTGTATGAGGAGTGGCTGAGGTCACTTGTTCTGTTCAGCCTGGAGAAGAGGGGACTGAGGGTCACTGCAGTTCCCCGTGAGGGGAAGAGGAGGGGCAGGCACTGATCTCTTCTCTGTATTGTCCAGGGACAGGACCCAAGGGAATGGCCTGAAGTTGTCAGGGGAGGTTTAGGTTGGACATTAGAAACAGGTTCTTCACCCAGAGGGTGGTTGGGCACTGGAACAGGCTCCCCAGGGAAGCAGTCCCAGCACCACCCCTGACAGAGTTCAGGATGCATTTGGACAATGCTCTCGGGCACAGGGTGTGACTCTGGGGATTGTGCTGTGCAGGGCCAGGAGCTGGAGTCGATGATCCTGTGGATCCCTTCCAACTCAGCATATTCTGTGATTCATACTTAGGAAATGGTTTCAGCAAAAGTCACTTGACAAAAGAAAATTTTCTGGAATTACAGCACATGTTCGTGGAACTGTTTGCATTTCTGCAGGTTCTGACCATCTATAGTATTTAGCACTTCAAACTTTCCTGTCAATGTGCAAATATTAACAGGTGAGGATGCTTTTTATGCCAAGGCAATTTTCTGTGTGGGTAAGCTCTTGCCTTAATGCTTTTTTAAAGCTGAAGGATTTCTAGTATCAGTCACTAGTCACAATTGTTAGTGCTCCATGGTTTAAGTTGTGAAGTACAGGTGTCCATTTCTTATGCAGACCAAGTAGAATGTAGCGTGTGGAGTGGAGTCAGTGTTTCCTTCAGTCAAAGCTTAGTCACATGATATGATACTTGAAATTACCACTTCATTTAAAAAGTGAATCTTGTTTCTAAGAGCTGACAGATATGATGTCTTTTCAATATATTTGTCACTGCTTCTGAATAATGAAATTAGTCATTGGACACAAGAAAGCGGGATCAGGCTTCGTCTTTGAAAACTGTCTCTGCTGGAGAACAGTCTGGCAAGGCCAACAGCAGCCAGGTAACCCTGTCAGTCACACCACGTCAGGCTGGGATTGCCTAGGAAAATATGTCAGAAATACCAGCCTGGGGCACAGAAATCAGCAAAACTGGCACCAGTGAGGGGAAAAGTCATTGGAGGAAGGTTGTTTATTTTGTGGGAGTGTGAGGCAGGGTAAACAGGGTCAAATAATGGGAAGAGGTATGGTAAGGTATGCAAAACTCTCCATTTTACTGCGAGCTGTGGGAATCGCCTCCAAACGCAAGAGGCAGCAAAAAGCTTGTGAAGCTCAACGCAGTATGAATATTCTGGAGTGAAAGGAATTTAATTATTTGGGAGTTCACATGTAGGTGATACTAGTTCTGCTTTAAAATAGCACTGATGCTGTGGAAATGTTGAACAAGCTATTACGGAATTACCATATTATAGGCAAATATTAAAAAATTATTTCCAGTGCAAAGATATATATCTATATATAGATATATCTCAGGCAATAAATAAGCAGATGTCAGAAATGTAGCCTGTGCTCAGCATTGTTTGAGCTGCCTCTGCTTCCCCAGGACCTGAAGCTGCAGCAAGTGTCACGGTGCTTACCAGAGTCAGAGCACCAGCTGGAAATACCAGTGAGAGGCTGTGGAGTGTCAGAGGGGGAGAAGTGCCACAGGTCTCACCCATGTGTCCACCAGCACTAATCTACCCTCTTGGTAATGAAGGTTCCCTTCTTCTGACAAGAGAGCAGACCTGGGCAGTGCTCCTGAGAGGGAGGAAGGGCCTGAGCTATACTTTCAGTCATTCTGACTATCCCAAGTGGATTATTTGGATGATTGCAGGATCATTTGGTGGCTCTCTCTCATAACACATCTTTGAACCTAGCCTGCCTTAATCTAGTTCTGAATAGAAGTTAATTTAGAGCTATTCAGAAGCTAATTTAGAGAGGTTTGCTGAGCTCTCTTCAAAGAAGCAGTCTTTTAGGATTCCATTTCTAAATCGTGATTTTTCTTTTTACTGTGGTTTCCAGGCTCTGCATCAGGGAAAAATATCTTGGTTGCTACTGTAGAGCTTGAGATGGTGGTTAATGGTGGTTACTTTATCTTTTAAGCTGTGCTGAATTCTTCTTGAAACACTGATGGTACCTTTACACATCACAGGGTCAATCCACACATGGCACATCTGTGTGGCTCTTAGCCCTACTAGTATAGGCAGAGATACCAGCAGTGGCTTGCAGTGGACTCCTGGATTGCAGCAAACACCCAGTCTGCTCTATTTTCCCCCAGGAATCTCACAGTTGTCATTCTTGTTACACACATCCCACTAACTGTTTGTCATTTTGCCACCAAACAAGCTCCTGGGGCCCAGTGATGTTGCTCACATGAACCCTTGGCCACTTTCCACCCAGGCCTGCATCCTTCTGAAGAACACATGAGTTAGGAACAGCATGTCCTAGGAGGATAATAGGAGAGGGTTTACCTAGAGAGGTAATCAGGTACTGTTTAAAACCCCCCAGTATTTCCAATAACAAACCTAGGAGCAACTGGCACTGGGTTTTCAGGAACCTTTTCTATGCATTTTAATTACCAGCTGTCTGAAGACTTTGGAGGAACCTCGTTCTAAACTTCAAGCTCTTGTGTCTTGAGGCCATCAGATGCACCAGATGCTGAAGACGGCAGAGAACTCTTTTGAGGCCATGCAAGCAGCACGGAACGGGCACCTGGTCTGGATGTTGTCTGTCTGGCCTGTGATTTCTTTTGTGAGGGGTGGGCCTTTGGGCAAATTACTGTGTCTCTGGTGAGTTCAGAACAAGGACTATACTGCATGAATTGTGGGGCAGTGTAAAACAGAGATGAGTGTCCCCTGTGTTACTAACTAATTACAAAAGCACTTTTGGGGCATTGAGAGGACAACTGCTCTGGAGGATTAATGTATTTTCTTGGTGGTGCATCAGTGTTTTCTGACTGAAATGACTCTAAACCACTAATTCTATAATACAGGGTAAGAGCAGAAAGGATGCAGTGGTGAACCTGAAGGAGCCAAGCTTTAGGGCTTCCCCACTACAGTCTGAAGTGTGGCACCAAGACATCCAGGTGAGCACTCACCAGGCTGCTTCACTTGCAAGAGCAACTGTGCAACTTAGCCCAGGGCAACTCACTTGCTCAGAGCTCTTGTCCACTCCAAATGAATTGTATCCACCACCTGATCCCACCTGTGCCAATGTGGCATGACCTATTTACAGCATGGTTTGCACTGACCTCAAACTGACATATTTAAATTCATGTTTAGTATGAGGAAGAAGCAAGACCTTCATTGTTCACATGGCACACCTTTCTGTGCCCATGTAGCCCAGCCTAAAGTCTGACCCCAAACACCCGGTGAGAGCAGCAAAAGGGGGGCACTTGCAGTCTTGTCTTGGCTCTTGCAGGAGCGCAGGAGCGCGCAGGCCCCAGAGGGCACGGCAGTGCTCACAGATACATCAGCCTGGTGGCTCTCCAGTTTGGGCAGCACTGTGAAGGCTGTGGGCTCACACGACTCTGCTTGAGTTTGTGTAGGCTTGAACATGGACTTTCTGACTATAAAAGGAGTTTGGTTGCACTCGGTAGGAGAGCAGGTAGAAACACAGTATTAAGACCTCTTTAAAAACTGGTACGAACCTGTAGTGCAAGCAGGGCATATACATTGCTCTGGACTGGGAATTGCATTGGAAGGAAGAAAACTAGGTGGTTAATTCCCCATGAAATTTTAACTCCTTCCTCTCTTGCAGTAGCGTCCAGTGGTTATCGAATTCTATGTCTGGATCTGAATCTCACAGCATTTCACAGTGAGTGGTTCAGTTGTAAATATTGTACAGAACGTGAGGCTGAGGTTATCCTGATCGAATGCACCTGGGCATGCTTTCTTGCAGGAGTTCAGGATTTTCCTGGAGTGTCAGGTGGGAGTGTAAGTCTTGTTTTCAGAGAAAACTTTCGGAAAATTTGTGGTTGGTGGAAAAGTTAACTCGGGCTGAGATGTTTTCTTTTTCTGTTATTCCTTCCAGTCAGATAACTAAATTGATTAAAAAGCTGTTTTAAAAACACAGGATTACTCAGTCTTTTGTAGTTCCTTTTACAAGGAAAACGTGCTGAATAAAAAGGAGCCTAAGGTTTGCAGTAGAAAGATAGCCCTGTAATCTTTGTGTCTATGTGTGGGAAGTACTTGAAAATTGCCTCCTACGGACAGATTAGTGAATTGTTGGTAGAGGAAAGTTTCTTAAAAATTACGCTTTGCATAAACTTTAAACTGCAGAATACATCTACTTTCCTGTTATCTCCATTATTTAAGTACTATCTGAAACAAATGTCAGGATGACACCTCACAAATTGTTTGCTACTGATTCTCCTATTGCTTTACAGATGTTCCAAAAGTTTTCACACCAGCTTCTCAGAAAATATCTAAGGATGAAGGCAGGTTTCATTCTGTAGCCTCATTGTTTTGGCAGGTATGAAGAAAGTTGAGTGGGCTGATCACGTGCTTCCCATCTGTCAGCTCATCACTGTTAATAGGTGCTTGAAGGAAAATTGCAGTTATTTCACACAGCACTGGAAGCTGAAAGTTCATATGTCAAGAAAAGATGGACATGGAAATAACAGACTTTTTCATCTACGGAAGACATCCCTGTGCTGCCCTGTTGGGGGTAGTTGTCTTTTGTGCACGTGTGGTCTTGGCTTAATTTGGACTCGCTGATGCTCACTGCAAAGGACGGTGCACTCAGTCTGGGCCTGTCTTCCTTGGGACATTGAAGTGCAGAGCAGGATTTTTTCCAGTAGTCTTGAAGTCCCCCTAAAGGCTGACAGAGTACTACAGTGCACAGGTTTTCCTGATTTCCTGGAACTATAGCTCATTCCTGAGTGCCAGCTATTGACACCTCTCTCTCAGCCACTGAGTGTATTGCTGTTTCTCATCCACAGAGCTGTGCTGTGAGGTACAGCAGTTTCACAGGAACAGGTCCATATATCCACCATGGATAAAGGTTCCTCCAAATGCAGGTTGGACTCTACACCTTTAGTGATTCTTGTAATGACTAAACCATAAAATGTCCTTCTTTTCCTGGTCTGAAACTCATTCTAACAACCCATTCAAACTGCCCACATCAGTGGCTTGCTGGGCTGCAATACATCCCAGATGATAAATACAGAAAGCTGTGCTTAACCCGGATTAGAGGCATCCTGCAGTGCTGGAAACAGCTCAGTGCTTACAGGTTTTGGTACAGCAAGTTACAGCATGACAGTAGCATGACTGAGTTCTTTAAATGCCCAGTTTGCCATTTGTAGGGCACCACTCACATAAAACCTGTCTTGCTATTGATTGTTAACAGCAGCTAGGCCAGCTCTTCTCTGTAATTCATCTCCCCTAAATTTAGCTGCCTAAATATTAGACATCTCATCTGAACCAGGAATCTAGCCTAGTCTCAAAATTAGTCATCAGAGATAAGCAGCTCAACACTACCTGTGTCAAGAGAGGTTTCTGGCAGAGATAGGGGGTTAAGTAATCTCTGGAGGTAACTGTTTTTCTCCACTGTTACTGACTTAATTTAGTGACTTTTGACAGCAAGGCAAGGGAAGCTCTATTCTTTGCTCTGTTTTTGAAAAGTATCTTTTCAATTTCAGCTATCAATATCCTTCCTTTTAATTATGAAGAAATGTCTTTGTGTTTGAAGCACCAAACTGGATTTCCTGCCATTATTTTAAATTAATGCCTCTTATTTTCTAATTGTGTCTCCTGATTGAGAATTAGAACAACTTTCAAGGTTGAGTGAAAAAGGAATATTCTTTATTCTTTATTTAAACACATTTTTTCCAGTAATCAATAGCATAACTGGAACTCTGGGTTTCAATGTTTTCCCCTTAAAAACGTAGATCAGAGTATTGTGAGGCCATACATCTTCCCTGTCAAACATTTAATTTATTGTGCTCTTCATTTATAGCTTGAGACTGGAGAACTATTGGTTGACAAAAGAGGATGGATGACTCTTTTATTGAGTCCTTATACAGCTGGCAGAAGATAGCAAATGGAGGAAGGAGATGTGCAACACTCATTTCCAAACTTCTAATAAATTGTGGACGGATCACAAGGGATTTATGCTAACTTAAATAACTTTCCAAAGGATCAGGAGTTGACAATCATTTGTCTCATTCACTGTGGTTAAACTTGAGCTTCAGAAAGCAGGTTAAGAAGAAACTTTTATAGTGGTACACAACAGCTAATGTTGTGGATATAGACAAACAACAGGATCCATTTCTAACTCAGTTATGCATATTGGTTTATCCCTCTGAAGTTAAAGCAATATTAGCATTCGAACAGTGTTATTTAGTGTTATTTATCCCATTATACATCAGTGCTCCTTTTCAGGTTAGTATTTAATGGTAGTGGGAGAGTGATTTCAGTAGCTTTCTCCCCTGGGAGCTGTTTGAGTGTGTGCCCAGGGTGGTCCTGCTGTGGGCGTGCTTGGAACCCTGATGCTGCTGCTGCTGCTGCCTCAGAGGTTCTTGGTTACGAGGCACCGGGCATCCCTCAGCCTCCACTCCTGCAATTCTCTTCCTCTGATCATTTTGGTGTACATAAAAATCTTACCATGGTAGAAAAATACAGAATCTTATTGATTTGAACTAATAATTTCCTGGGTTTAATATTTTTCTGGGGTTTTGCAGTATCACGTTGTAGGTTTGGGGACCCTTGTGACTCTGCTCCTCTGCTTTTGCCTCACCATATCTGAACCCATCCTTCTCTGTATCTATAATGATGTTCCAGGTGAACTCTTCATTATTTCTTAACTATGATACTTTTTTTTTTGAGGGAAGTTCTGCTATAACATTTAAAATACATCTCTTTTTTTAATGATCTCTTGACTGTATATTATCAGTGGGTATGAACCATGCAATCTGAACTTCAATCTGCTTTGTTATCTCCTAGCAATAGAAGTCTTATATCCTCCCTCTCAATCACTACAGGGGAATGAATCCTATTTAGCCATAGCAATTAAAGAGATGATTGGTTTCAAGTTAGAAATCCTGATGGATGGGTTAGGATAAAGAGCTGCTTTCTACAATTCTCTAACATTCCCAAATTCCTTGTGTTTCAATTTTCTTCAATTAATCTTTAATTTAGGTATGTTGAAGCTAGTATTACAGTTTACACACACGTGTGTCCAGCTGGATACTGCTGGCAAAGAGGATTGCAGGAGCCATTGTGCCGATAGAAGTGTTTCTGCCAAACAGAGGTGAATGAGTGCATCCGATGATAATTCTCTTCAGAATTTCAGTGTATATGAAGCAGATGCAAGGAAAGTGTTATCTGAGTTTTTTAATATGAAGTGAAATTCCTGCTTACAACATCTTAATAATCAGAAGCAGGCTAAGACACATTTCTTTTATCTGCACAAAAATGAATGGCATTTTAATCAATAAACACAATAGTGCAGAGTAAGTGGTTGTAAGTATGTAGCTGCAAATGTCAAATACAGTAAGTATTTGAAATACATTGACAAAACTGGGATTAGTACATTTGTTTATTTTTTAATAAAATATACTTACATAGTTATCAACACTGACCATCAAATTAACATGCAGAATTAATAATATGTGATTGATTTTTTGAAATGAAGAATGCTTTTATATCACAACCTCATTATGATAGAATCAGACTGAGAAAATATTACAAAAAGGCTCATAAATGGGACAGCACAAATCAAAATAGTTAGCTTTACTCCTATTATATTCAGAAAGGTTTCCATGTAGAATAGGTGGAAGCAAGGAAAAAGAATGCATGGATGTGATATGATGTAACAGACCTCCTCTGGACTTGTCTTCTACCTGCACATCTGTCTACCTTGCATGGAAAGTACCGGGTCAGAGTTTGCTATTTAAAAGCTTTTAAATACCTTATTTAAAAAATATTATACACAAAAGGAGAAGGCTATGGCACTTTTAAGAATTAACACTTAAAAATATCTGGCCATATACACCCCTATGTGGACCAGTTTTGCCACCTTGTCTTGAGAAGCTATTTTACAGAAACTGTTTTCCAGCAGATTTCTGTCTTCCAAGCTTCATGAAACCTTGCTTATGAATACATTTGTGGAAACAAAGCTCCAGTCTATCATCCAGAGATAACCTTTCAGTCTGTGGAAATGCTCTCTGAAAATATTGTCACCCTTGTTCCCCAAAGTCAGAAAAACTTGCCCAGCTAGTCCGTTCTCCATCGTCTTCTCTACGGAGAGGGCCTGGCAGCGCAGGGCAGCCGCGCAGGGCAGCAGTACCGGGTCCCCGGGCCCCGTGTCACCAGCCCGTGCTCTGCTCCGGGGCGGCCCAGAGGCCTCTGTGGTGCCGCACGGCCCGGCTTGAGCAAGGCAGGGACTTGGACGGGGTATTCTTCACCAGACCCATTCGACCCACCCACAGGGCTGTCGGCAGCACTGATCACAGTGCTAATGAGCTTTCCTGGTAACTAATATGCTCCTACTAATTAGTCCTGTAGTTAAGAGGGACTCTAAAGCGGCAGGTTGGTCTGCGCTAACTCCTTCTGAGGACTAGATCTGCACACTCTAAATTCATTGATAGGCATCACTGCACTAACCATAGGTATCCTGGACCTACCAGCACATTCTGAAGCATGTACCAATCTGCATTTTATGAGACTGGGTGCATTCAACATCTTCACAAGGAAATTAAAAAAAAAAAGACAAAACAACACACCCCAGTTACTTCACACAAGCATGTTTGCACCTTTTCCCCCATTCTTTTTGAAGAACAGTGCTGAGATAAAAATATATGGTTGAGAGATCCATTAAAATTAAACTGCAATCATTGTAAACAACAGTAACATTTCCAGTATTTCTACTCTCCCTTTTCTGTACCTTTTATTTTCTCAATAAATAACAGACTTGTTCAATAAGTGAAATAGACTGTTTCAGTAGTTCACCATGGATTTTATTTTGGTTGCGCTTTTTATATCGTGCTACTTTAAAAAATCCATTTTGTCAGGCTGTTTTTCATTTAAGCTTATTGCAAATTATTTGTTTGTCCCAAGTACATCTTGCTTTTAGTGCAATAGATACCACTGAGTTCTTGATGGCATGGGGAGATAAAGCACAGGATGACTAGATACTCAACATTAGTTCCTGAAATTCCTGTTATATTCTTCCTCACCCAGCCTTCCTTTTAGCCAGGTTTACATGCATCCTCATATTTTGTTCCACAAGGTAAAGTATAAAAACACTTCCCCACTCTTAAACGTCCAAGATGCACACCAGGGAAAACACAGGAGGAGGTTTTGTTTAAAATAGCCTCAGCAGCATTGAGGCAACTGATGTTTTATTATGTTGCCTGGTGAACTCGTTATTTTTCAAACATACCCTAACTGCAGAAACATGCCTAAAAAATAAGTGTTCAGTGATTTACACAGACAAAACTTATAAAGTGTTCATTATCTTTTAGCAAAGTTTCATTGCTTGTCTTACATGTGAGCCAAAAAAACTACTTTTATGTTTCTACCTATCTAAATATTTCACCAGCTGGTGAAAAGCTGCTATACCCTTGCTGGTTTGATTTCCGATGTCCACTTGGCACATACAGCCAGAATTTTATGAAGTTCAAGAACTTACATGTTGCTTTGGTGTCACAGCCATTTCCCTGTGTCGGTGATAAAGCAAGTCTGTGTCCATACACCAGATATTGCACTCACCGTTTAAATTTTAGCACATCATTGTCTGGAGTCTCAAGCACTACAAACAAAATAACCTCCCTTTGAGGCATTTTATCACTGAGCCTTAATCACGCTAAACAATCTTTTCATTATTATACCTTTTCTATTATTAGTATCTTACTTTCCAACTAAATATCCACTGTATCTAAATATCTTTTTCAGTAGGTCAACACATTTGTCCCTCCCCAAGCAATATAAAACAGTTGGAAAATAATATTTTCTGAAGGTAAGAGGAATTCTGAAGTTTGCTACACAGGTTTTAAGCTTGACTTGTATTCAACAAATCTTTCAAATTTATTTAGAATATCTACTTTTTGTTTAAATGTTTTTTAAAAAGTGAGATGGGTTGTACTTTTCTTTCCATTGCTGTCTTTTTGGTGCGTCTTCACATAGGGATGTATTTGCCTTTTGGGAAGTTGACAGTGTAAGTGGCTGACAAACTAGCTAATAAATCTGAGGTTAATAGGGTTGTAGACAGCGAAGTACATAGGCGTAGGAAGGATCACCAGGCACAGAATGCTGCACATCTAGAAGCTGTCAATACAGAGTATGAAAAATGCAGAGGACAAAGCAAAAGTAGAAGTTCCAGCTCGTTTTTCTGCTTGCTGAAGCAATTCCTCACATCAGCATATCCTGGTCCTCTGGGGAAGGCATCTATTTAGGGTTTGATCTTGCTTCTACTCATGCCAGAAAAAAAGTCTCTTTTTTAACCCAAAGTAGACAGGATCAGTTCACTAATGACTGTCCTCCCAAAAAATAAATCCAGAAAAAATAAGAATGCTTCAGGTTATACCAATATGACATGTCTCTATAAGAAGTAGTACTCTCTACTTCTTGTGTAGAAATTAGTTTGAATTCATTTAGAGGTATTTAGAGATGGGTATTAGTGCTTTAAAGCTGATTATTCTGGTTCTGTTAATTAGTGGACCAAATGTTTGATACAGCTGCTGTGCACTCATGGTATTGAGGACAGTTTCCATCCGGGGGAAAAAAAAATTTTTTGAAGAAACTTTCTGTGCAGTAAATTAAATCCCTTGAAGTAGCTTGTGGCCAGAAATCTGAGTAAGTCAGCATGGGGCTCTTGAATTCAGCAGAGCTGTGCTGATGGCTGTCACCTGTGATTGTCATTGAATTATGCAATGGAATTCTCTTAATGCCTGAACACAAGTACAAAATAGGAAAGGGTGAAAAGATGTTACTACTCCACCAAAACTGCTGAAAGAAGTGACAATTGCTAAAGTGTTGCATCTTCAATATACTCTCCACTTGTCTGAAGCCACCATAAAAATAGCTGGCTGGAGACTCAAAGGTGTACACATCACAGGACTGCCAGGGAAACCCTCCCTGCTCTAGGCAGACTGCCAGCCTGCTCAGCTGGGTTCTTTGAAGGCATGATGCCCTGAAGGCTCCATTTTCCCCTCTTCTTCCCTGTGAGATGCCTCAGATGTTTTTTGATCATAGAAGGACCTTGCCAAGGGGTTATCGTTTCAAAGGGAGCCAGGGTGCCACACACCAGCTGGTCTGGAGTAGCCGCTGTTGCTGCGAGCTGCTGTGGGCTCCGTCCCACCTCAGGGCCTCCCACCTGTGGCAGCAGCTCCTGCGGGCGGCTGCTTGTAGCTGGGCAATGCTCCCACACGGCACGGAGAGGCAGGCAACTTACCGGAGGTTGCCCACAGGTAAGTCCAGGGAGAGCCCCGCTCTGTGTGGGGAGCTGCCTGGGAGCTGCCCGCCACGGCCGTGCCACCGCGCCGCACGCCCGCTGCGCCTTTGTGCTGCAGGGTTGAACTCTGGGGTGCCCTGAGTCGGGATTTTATTTTTTTAATGATTTTTCAAAAATACATATTAGCCACATAAGGCCACATGTTCTTATAGAAAAGTCTTGGTCCTTTGGAAGGGTGTTCTGCAGTGTCCTGTAAGCACGCGTAAGAAGGAGTGTGTGGTTAAGTGCCAGTTTGGGGGCACTGGGGGCTGACAGCAAATCTCGATTCATAATGTCACCTAAAACAACACCCTTACCCAAAATGGAAGTTCCCTGATGGACATTGTGTCATCTTCTAAGAGAGTTTTCCACTATAAATATACACTACTCAAAATGAAATAGAGCCAGGGTGTCAGAGTACTCCTTGGGAAGAACAGCTGACAAAGTGAGATTGCAGTGACAGAAATTACTGCACTTCTTTATTCCCTAAAACCTAAAATTCTGTGACAGGATTAAGATTTGCCCATGTCACTAATCTGATTCATACTGGCACCTGAGATTTCCTTTCTTATACCAGACTCTTCAGTCAGTCTTTGCATCACATAACCAGAAACAGTTGTGTCCATCCTGGTGAATTCAGAAGAGTCCATAGTCACACACACATGCACTGACACAGTGAGACCTGCACTTGATTTAGTAGGATATGGACATGAATACTGTGGCCTCATTTGTATTCTGTGGTGGTCTGTGGGTTTTTTTAACCTGAACTTTAAGTGTTTTGACTACGTAGATATTGGATATGCAAATAGTGCAACTTCTGATATTTTTCAATATTTCTATAAGAAATATATACTCCAAGGGGAAAGTACTGATTGCCAGGCCCTGGAGTGTTAAATAGCAGAGAGAAACTAGTATAGTTGTATTAAACCTTTAAATTGACAAAGACTTTTTATTTTTAGTATTATATTGAGATTTGAAAGATATTTTTCATTATTTCAAAATTTAACTCTCTTATTTCATATTCATCTTCTGCAATGAAGTTACGATTCTTGTGCGCATGACCTCAGAATCAGCTGCCAAAAAAATAAAGGTGATGCCACAGATTCAGTCCTGGACTTTAGTGCAGGATCAAGCAAAAGGAACAAAGGAAAAGGTAAGTGGCTTTCTGAAATAGAAGCATCTATTACAAAAATCTGCTAGTTTTTATCAGCTCTAGTTGAGCAGATAGTGCCTGTGTCAAAATCTTCACTTAACTAGAGTATATGTATTTAAGTTTTGTAATGATTTTGTGTTTCTGTGGCCTATCCAGTCTCCACTGAAATCAGCTGAAAGGTTCCTATTAAGTTGGACTGGACTTCAATTCTGGCTCCACTAAAAATCTTCTTGTTTGGAGATAATAAACTCAAAAGAGGATATTGAAAGTAGAAGAGTTTGATATATGATTCTCTTTCAAAGGAGACTGTGCTGGATTCTGTGCTTTTTGTGTTCTTTCAACCACGGTTAAATAGAAGGGGAGTGAATCTCTTCCTAGAGCACTTCGAGCCAGGTTTTAAATAATGGGATGTTTGAACACTGAGGCATCAGATTTCTTAGTTGCCCAAATATCTGAAAATCTGGCCTTCCTCAGAATTTCTTGCAGATATTTAGCACAAGTTTAACCGTTGTAGTTGCAAATGAAAAAGACATTCTACAATAAGATTTGGCTGGACTGAAAAAAAAGAAGAGGAATATAATTCTCTAATTTTCACGTTTACTTTCAGTCAGACATTATTAAATAAATTAGCTCTTTGCCTCTTACTCAGTCTTTGCTGTCTACATGCTGGACATGTAATTCTGGCAAGTTGCCTACTGTCTGCTCCCGTTGCCTATGGAGAAGTAGACAGCTCCAAGCAGGACAGGGGTTAAGTCTGGTACACTGAATTGTGTGCTTGGAGGTGTCATGGACTATGGCAGTAGTTTTAGAAACCATCTGAGACCAACTTATAAATGAGTAAAATCAGGTGAAATTAAAGTCAGGCAAACAAGAAATGCACTTGGAAGCTTTTCTCTGTGACCCACAGGAAAAGGTGTGCTAATAAGCACAACAATGGTTGTATTTTCACTGAACGTTGGTTTGATGCTTAAAGGGGAGATGGATAATTAAGACTTCATCTTCCAAAATATTAAATATTGATTTGGAGACATTTAGCAGCAGGCATAAAGCTCTTCTGAGAACTGGCTGTAACTGTCTAAAAGATTATAAAAGATTTTACTTCTCCATGTAGAATTTAGCATTTATTTTTTTATTTAAAATTTATGAAATGAGAACAAAATAAATCAGGAGATAAACTTCTAGCCCTCTGAGTGTGTTTCAGTTCTGCTTTATGTGGCCTTGCAGAGTCAAAATGGATATATGATTTTTTTTTTAAGGTTTGTATTGGCTTTTGGTTTATTGAAGTGTCAGGAGGTTTATAAGCTCTTCAACTCCAATTTTGATTGTTTTATCCAACTACTGTCACTTCTTATCAGTATTAAAAGCAGAAATCAAAAGCAGGGTACCCGTGGGAAGTGGCGTTTCCAATGTACACTGCTGCTCTTTTTTGTCACTGTTCTGAACTATGCACCTCTGCTCCTGACAGCAAACCCGCAATGAGATAAGGAGGTGAGTTTCATACTTCATTAATTCATTTGTGAATTAAACAAAGGTGGTTTTGACTGTATTTCTTTCCACCTGCCAAGTCCTTTCTTTATGACTTGTGAAAATTGCTGAAGCCCAGCACATCCCCTATCGCATAGGGCAGCTTTGCTCTAGGCAGCCCTTTTGTCTTGTCAGCCTTTTGCTAATTGTATGCTGGGAATCAAGACAATTTTTTTAAGCAGGTGGAAAAAGAGTATTCCAGCTTGGCTGTGGCTTGCAGATGTTTCTCCCCAAGAGAAAGTAACCCAGGCTTCTTAACTGGATTTGAAAGCGTAGCCCCAGGTGTGGTACTTGTTGGTCTGAGCAAAGGTAGCCAGATGTTCAGCTCCCTGCAAGCTGCTGGGCACGGGCCACCCACGGGACACTGCTGTGGTGCCAAGGATGCAGGTGTGAAGTGGTTTGAAATACGCTCTCTCTGCAGAGAGACAACACCTCACAGTAAAGGGGAAGGAAGAGTTAATTCTCACTAGGCAGTGCCTGGGGGGGGTATTATGAGGTGGGGTCTTTCCCTGTCACAGCTACAAAAATATCTTTGCTGAGTTAAATTGCAGTATTTTCAACTATATGTCATGGCTCTGTGGTCCAACCTGTGTAGTAATAGCCAGTCTTGGAAATCAAGGACTTTATTTATGGTAAAGCATTTGTGCAGTAACTTTTCTTTTTTCCCTTTTTTTTTGTTTTTAGATGTCTATGCTTTAGAAACTGACATGAATTTTTGCAGTCATTTTATTTGGGTTAACAAGTATATTGAATTTAAGAAATGACATTTTCTATGCTTTATTTGCCATAGTTTCAAGTTGATCAAATCTGTAGAAAAACGTTCTCCATTTTATGCAGACTCACTTTAAATAAGTGTAAGCAAAATACGTTCATTTTACCACTGGATCAATTTATTAGGTTTTAAAAGTGCATTTCCACTCTAGCATCGACAGCAGTAAAGGGAAAAAGGGAGGAGCAATGACAGAAAATCTATTTGACAGAATAAATAGTTTCTTTGCACGTATGTGGTGCAAAGGATGGGTGTGTGGGTTTGTATGGGTAATGGTGATGGCACTGATGAAGCAGGCATGTTTTAGCATTATAATGACAAATTGTAAAAGATGACATATGTTAAAAAAAAGATGATGGTTATTGGAGACTTGATTATTTCCTACCTTCACCAAATAGAAAATTGACTGAGACAATAGAATCCAGCAAGTTAGAGTCGAAATTGAAACACTAAGTCATGTCTGCATGGCAAGTAAAAAGTAATTAAAAAAAGAAGTCACCAGTTTTAGAGGAGGGAAAAGAGAGAGACAATACAATTAGAAGTCAATACTTAAATCTTACTTTAAATACTGCAATTGCAAAAGGCAGGTGTTTCATAAAAAAGATTTTGCAGTGGCATAAGCAGGGGGGAAAGACACTAGGGTGAGGCAGGCAAATCTGTACATTTGCGCATTTCTAAGTTAGCTTATATACAAGATATTTTTGTGTCCTTGGGGGTTTATTACATTCCTTACCTTTTTTGACCATTTCAGCTGGGCTGTAGACCCAGGAGGGACATATATTTTATGTTATTTTCATTTTGACATTTTTATGGTTAAATGTTGTGCAGACTTAAATTTTTTTGTGCTCAACTTTAGCCACTTGAATCCTGACGTCCTTTTATTTATCCTGTCATCTGTCATTGATGTAACTGACTTCTGTGACAGTGTTGACAGAATTTATCTGAGAGTTTGCTGGATGGCACATTTCACAGAATCAAATATAAATAAAAGGGTCCATCACCTGGGGGATATGGGACTGGAAGTCAATGGGTGTTGAAGGTGCTTAGTTTCACAAAGACCTGTTCAAGAACTCACACAATCCCATCTTACAGATTTATCTCTTTATATATGACCATGTTCCTATTCCCTTCAGATTGGGTAGCAAAATGTTGTTCTTTTTTTCTTCCCTAAGACCTGCCAGATAATCAAACATGTACCTGCATTTCTTTCTGACATTTCAGAAGTGCTAAATATTGTATTCTGGTGATAATGCTTTCTGAAGAAGGAAGGAGATGGCCCATTTAATAATGTATACTTCATTTACAGTTTGGAGTGTTAGCCAACTACTTGTGATGATACTTCTTCCAGTCATAATACTGATATATGCAGAGTTCTAACTACATTTTTAAATAGAAAAACAACTGAATGATACATTCAAAATAATTCATGGAGAGGAAATAGATGTATTTCAGCATGGGAGAATATTTATGCATTATTTAACAGCAATAATGTTTGAATTCATACATTATGCAAATGCCATTATAATCAGGAAAATGAAAGAACTTGGACTGCTGCAACATCTTTAAATCTACCATTAGGTACTTATTTGTGCATATCGTTTAATACTGCACAATGTTACAGTGTGTCACTTGAAGAGAGAAGTTATCAGAGACTAACAGGTTATAAAAAAGTAAAGCTGATGAATCCTGATTGCTACCTTGATGCTAATGTCTATAAATTTATCAGCAAACAAGAGTAAAGGCTTTAATGGTAATTTACATGAACTTCTCTTCTGGAGATGAGTTACAGTGGTTTTACACACAGTTCACATTTTGCATTGTGATCCTTATCCATCCCCACCCCCCATGGCAGACCGGCACACAGCGTGGGCTGACACTGCCAAATTGTATTTTCTAAATGAATCAGCAGCTATCTTCCAAAACTATCAAAACCAGCAAGCCTGACCATATAAAACCAAAGCTGCTTCTGTTTCCTCTTATCTTCAAGGCAAAACATTAAAAAAAAAAAAAAGAAAAAAAGAGAAAAGCCTGTGATTTAGAGAAGAGCATTAATAGACCTTTCCTCTTACTATTTAGTTCTGTTTATACCTCTGCTTAGCTGAATCCATAACCCCCCATACATATGTACCCGTGCACTTCATTGCAGTCTTTGTGCCACAATTCCAGGCAGTGTGAGCTGAGGGAATGGAAGCAGGGAGCCACTCCAGCCCGGGAGCAGCCCAGCCCAGTCCTCTTGGAAGGTGCTGCTCTCGCCGCCCGATGCTGGGGGTGCGAGGGGGGCTCAGGGCTGTGCCGAGGTGCCCGTGACAGAGCTGCCCCCGGGCTGTCTGGCCCTGCAGAGCAGCGGCTTGTCTGCCCCGCTGCTGGGTGTCTCCTGGTCTCACCCTGACACTCCTGCTTTTGTTTCCTTAGTCATTCTGTTCTCATCAATGGTTTATTTTCCTCCTTGTTTTAAATAGCTCCTCCATTTCTTTCTTTTGCTCCATTCAGCCAGGCTGTCCCAACCACATGGTCCTTACAGCCTGTCATCTTCAGTACTTCACAAGTTAATGAATTTCTCCTCCAAATGGTATGTGAAATATCTGTGGCATGTAGTATTCCCATGCTATGAAGCAGAAACACAGCTAGTCAGACCTCTGTCTTCAAAAGTGTCTGCTCTGTTATCTCCTATTTTGAGCCTAAGAAGCTGAGGGTTCAGCTGTGTTCAGGTCACTCTTTGGAGCAGTAATCTCATGTTAGACTTACAAGACTGTCCTCTTGCAGTCAAAGGGGTGCATAGTGCTGAAAAGAGAGCCAGACTTTCCCCTTGTAGTCGATCAGTGAACTAAATTTCTTCAGAATTACTCCTATTACAAAACTCCTCATTTGTAAAAACTAATATTTCTGTTAATCATTAAAATGAGAGCAAATAGAACTGAAGAAAAATTGTACTGACAGAGCAATCTATTTTCTTAACTCATTAAATAAAGCTGGCCCATCATTTGTCCAGGAGTTACTTACTGAAAGGGGCAGCAGAGGGAAATTTACATTCTGATTTCCATGTGTATTTGTTGTGTGGCAAGCAAAAAAGAATTTGCATGCAGATGCCATCAATCTGGCATGTCTCATAAACACTATATTCCCCTAATAGCTCAGGAATTCAGAACAGATCTTGCAACTGGGTGGCATTTGGGCACAGTTTGGGTACTCACCAATTTGAATCCAGTCCACAGCCTGGAATTTTCACTGTGATAGAGTCTTCCAGAAATGATTACTTTTTATGTCAGAGTGGATGCAATAGTGCTTGCTCCTCCATCATAAAGACTGCCAGGGCCTCTGCTATAAAATCTCTATTGCTAACAAGAAAACACAATTCAACCAATATATTGTGCTCCCGGCTAAGAACTGGCATGCAAGAATTCATCCTGAAAATTTTTATTTGCAGAGAATGATACTAATTTCTCAGAGTGCAAAATAATGCATGAACTTCCTTTTGTTGAATATTAACTACTTTTCTTTTTATGGCATTGTAGCAATCAGTTGTTGTAAAGCTGGTTGGGAAAAGAAAGGGACAGTAGGATGCAGCAGGCACCACGGGTGCAGGAACTTGTGCCCACGCCAGTGCCAAATGGAGATCACCAGCTGATGATGAGGAACAGACAGGGCTGTAGAAACTGGAGTCAATATGTCATGCAATGGTAAATCAATTAATGAGATATTAACTTTGGAGTGGTTATAGGAGTGTCTTTAACGCAGACCTCCCTGTTTTACATGGTTTTGACAGTGCCAGCCGAATGCTGGCTACGCAAAAATAAAGTGGAAGATGTTTATCACTGCAGTTATTTTATGACACTGTTGGACTGGTTGTTGTGTTGTTTGTGCCCTGGTGAACTGAAGTTTAAGTTCACCTCAGGTGGATTTCCCCGTCCACAGTGCCTGAACACAGTGCTAAAGCCCAGCCTTAGACAGGACAACGTGTTTGCATCCTTTCAGTGCTTCCTCCTGGCTGGTGGGCTCCTTTTGGTCAAGCAGATGGTACAGCATTTTGCAGAAGCTGTCCAGTGTGTCTGTGTTTTCTCTCTCATTACAGCTCCTGAGATGAAATCTCAGAAAGTGCCAAATGCAGCCTCTGTATGACTAGCAAGGATGCCATCTCCACCACAGAGGAGCGCGAGAGCAGCAGTGGAGGTGCTTGGAGACACCCAGAGAGCCAATGGTATGGTTAATTCTGAAGCTGTCATGCTGTAGAAATCATTTCTTCTGCCTAATGGTACCCTGTTGTTCTGGCAGCTTAGACAAACTCCAGCTGGAGGAAGCACCTTCCTGGCTAAGACAATGTAGGCACCTTCTGCAGAGTGACCAGAAAGTGACACCAGGGCTTTCATTTCTATACACTTAGAAGAAGGGCTTCTAAATGATGGCAATAAACTCAATCCAACCGAAAAAAAGACAAAGTAACTTCTTTGGGATTTCGTTTAATGGTTCAGTAGAATGACTGCATGTGGAAAAGAATCTCTGGGTTATCTCCTTTTCCCAGGTCTTCCTCTGTTGGAGTAGGATTATTGCGGTGATTGCTCCTAACAGTTTCTGATTGCACTGAGGACATGCTCCAAAATCCACTGAAGTCAACAGAAAAATTTCCTGAGAGTCCAAATTACAAATTTATGTGGTTTTCTCAATTCAAGATCATCCAGTGTCTGGCCCCAGTGTGCCAGAATAGGTCCAGAATACTTGTTTTTCGAAACAGAAAAATTAACTTCAACATGAAACTTGGCACTGACTTCAGAAGGATTATCCCAGTCATCTATGTTCTGGCAATCCTTGCTTACAGCAGTTTTAACATATGTTAAATTTTATGCTGATAGTTTGCATATCCTTATACTAAATAAATATGTACATTTATGTACACTGTGATGTAACAGTGATTTACATCTCATATGACCATCTGACATTGTTTCTCCTAGGAATGGCTGTATCTCCTCAGCATGATGAGGAAAATGCTATTGCAATCTAACAGAATATTTTAATTCCAGATAGTCAAAATGGTGTACCTTTAACATAAGGTTGTCTGCAGTTTGTGGCATGGCTCTCATAAGTTTGCTAATTCCTTTAGGTTTTAATTAGAAACACTTCAGCTACGTTTCCCTAAAACATGCAAATGCTGAGGCTCCCACAAACAGTATTATTGAGATGGTTTCTTAATTGATTTTTCTTTGGGAGCAATTTGGTTCTCTTCCATTTTATTGTGGCAAACACTGGCATTTGTCACTTCTTCCAGTAACTGATGCTTTCTACTCTAATAAATGCACATATTAGATGCTATTCTCTTTCTCTGCTTGATAGGTGTATAGTGTCAGGAAGAAGAAGGTCGCAATGATGTTAAATTTTCTGCTAAGCAAAGGATCAGAGTGTAAATGAAATCTTGAAAGCTGGGAAATGAGAATGTGCAAGTGTAAATAATGTATTAATTATTGACAGCTAAGGGACCGAAGAGTCCTGTTTAGTAATGACATCTTCATTGTCACACTGCCTGACACTGTCTCAGGTATTTTTTTTTTTTAATAACAGGTTTTTCCCCCCAAGATAGTAAGTATTTCAATTTACCAGTGTAAGTATTGATATTTTTCATTTTCTTTGGCTTTTCTTTTTCTTACTGCAGTCTAGGTGCTTGGTTCAGGAGGGGATGGGGGAGAAGCTAATCCTTGTATTATCACCAAGTGATATTATGGTACAAAATAGATTTTTTTTTTTAAATGTAATAAAAGAGCACCATACTGAGGTGCAAAAGGAGATTCCACTTCATTGGTTATTTATGGAAGTTTAGATATAGTTTAGGAAAAGACATATGACAGCTAAGGGCTCAGTTTTGCCAACAGGCCTTCCCAGCAATCACTAGTGCTTACTATATGCCAGAAGCAGAACTGATTTCACCATGCCTTTCCTGAGTGAAACACTAGATATGTTAAGGAAAGGTGTTTCTGAGGTAAAAGGCTCTTAATATTCTGTACTTTCCAAGCATTGCAGAAAGTCTAAGAGTAGTAGTGAATTCCTTATTATTTAAATTATTTTTACTACAAATTAATGCATAAAAAATTCCCATGATCCCAAAAAGGTCTTTGTATAATAGCTGTTTGCATAAGGCTGCTAGATGTAAATAGCTAGGAGCTTTCAAATACTGAGATTTAAAATGAAAAGGAAAAAAAACCCACCACAAGCCACCAAACAAAAATAACAACAACCTCCCCCCACCAAAATACCTCCCCCTGATCCTTGTTTGGCAAGTGACCTGTGAGCTTTTCTCCCCCGCAGCCCCCAGGCAAGGGGTTACATTTCCCTTCAGCATCCCCGTGCCACCTCCAGACCTCTGTTGGTCCCTGACCCCTGCTTTAATCCCCCGTTGGCTTTGCCCACATTTAAATGTTGTTCTTCTGCAGGCGGAACACGCGTCCCTGTGAGGGGGCTTGCACGGCTTGGGCAGGCTCTGAGGAAGCAGTGGCCTCGTGTTCCCTGGCTGGGATGCCCGCCTGCAAAGTCCCTGGAGGGCGGAAGGTGCTGCTGCGGGCTGGGAGTTACAGAAAAAGGAGAGGCAACTACTTCAGATGCTCTCCAGCCCCGTGGTAATTGTCTTTGCTCTGACGTTATTGAGGAGAGTTGGGTGGCAGCTTTCAATCAAATCCCCTTTCCCCTGAAAAATTCAGGTCCTGGTCTATGGAATTGCTTAGCAAATTTCTGTCTGCCCTAGTGAATTGATAGAGTTGGTAAATCCCGGTGTGTGAAGAACTGGAAAAAGTGAAAATATTTAATTTCACTGTTTTCAAAACACTGTTTCGATCAATTGTGTTGGAAAGATCTTTCATCTGAGAAAGTTTGATTTCTTTGATGAACAAATATTAATGTTTTTATATAAGTTAAAATTAATGAACCATTTCACCTGCAGTTAATTTCCCACTTTTCAGGTGAATCAAGCCTCACTGGCTTTGGCCACCGTGACCCATGGACTCCTGGAGCGGGAGGAGCCTGGGCCGTGCCAGGCGGGGTCGGTGTGTGCCCGGGAGCTGCCCGCTGCCCCTCTGCTGGTGCTCTGTGTGCTGTGCGCAGCAGGTCCGTGTTGCAGGGCAGTTCCCGACTGCACCACCCGCTTCCAAGGTGTGATTTTCAAGTGCTGGCATCAGGAGGGGAAAATGCGACTCGCTTTTCAAGTCCGTGGTTGTTTACAGAACATGTGTCTCAAACATTAAAAAATGCCATATGTGATGCCGAATATAGAGCCTTCTTCCTCTGCCCAAGAATAGAACTTTATCAAAATGAAATTTCCTGCTCATTTGAGCCTGTCTCCATAGCAACAGTACTGTACACCTGTGATGTACAGGCAGAAGCTGTTACAACCCCTGAACTAGGCAGAATGAGCCGTGCTCCATCCCCCCTGGAAGGCAGAAGCACATTTCTGATGTATCCATGGCACATATTTCTATATGCTACCTATGTGTGGTCTGTACATACAACCATTTTATTCAGAATTACCCTACTTACATTTGGTAAATAAATACAAATGTTCTACTTACATGAAGTTGTACACTTGCAAAAATTCAATCTATTCTTGTCCTGAGGGAAGACTTTCCAATGCAAACGTTACACAAAATAAAAGCTTGTGCTCACATTTCCTTCTGTAAGAACTTCCTAATTCAAAAAATTCATAAAATGCCTCATGCTTGCAAATCTGCCAACCTGTTAATAGTACATCATTAAAAGAAAAAAGTAACTGCATGCTGAATTATTTAAATATTATTTTAATAGTAAACTGGAAATAATTATGCACCTTTGGCTATCCAATATTGCAAATAGGCTATTGCTGTTCACTCCATAACTTTTAGTGAAATTGAACTCACCAATAAGAAACAAATGGTTGCATTCTAAAGCAACCTGATATTATTTCCCCAGGTCATTCATAAGGTAGATCATTACAGAGAAACGTTTTCTTATGCAAATAAAAAATAGCTTGCTAATGCAATGGAAATTATATTTTAAGCTTCCTACATTTATTAGCTTATTTAAGAAGAGGCAAACTTCAAAGAAGGATTTTACTTGAAATATATGCAGGGTAAAAATCTACATACTGGTGTTTATTGCTCTCAGGTATACTGTATCACGTATAGAAGATTGTCTGGTTCTGTCTTCCAACGTTTGCGAGTTCTTGTCTTTGCTTTTGGACCTGCCCTCTCTTCCCCTCTTAACTCAGCACTTCCCATTACTGAATGCAGGGCAAGCAAAAGGGGTGAAATGGAACATGCATCTTTGCAAAGTTCATTGCAGCAGGTTGCCTGAAATTTTAATACCACTCCTTGATACAGTGGGCTTGACTTCTTTTTTCCCCCGTTGTTATTGTAATCCTTATTTCTACGCTAGTGAAAATGTTGCTTCTGCTCTCAGAGCAAAATTTCTCATCCTTGTTCAGCAAATGGGTGGACAATGTTGTTTTATTTTTGCAGGGGATGGAGAAGCCAGGGCCTGGGGACTGCTCCTCGTGCAGGCTGCAGCCAGCACAGTGCTTTGGAACAGCTGGCAACTGGATGAACAGGGAAGGGAACTGACCTTTTACCCACACCTTAAGGACAAGAGGCAACTATCCCCAATTTTTTTTTGTATTTGTAACACCTATTTACTTTATTTTCTCTTTCTGAACTGCGGTTGTTTTCAGATTTTCTACTAGGAAATATCTGTTTTATATAAGCTGCTAATACTCTGCTTTAGGCAGAACACGGTGCTTGGAGCTTATGTGGGCTGATTTCAGGGAATCTAGCAGCATTATTGATTTTCATTGGGCTTATTAGGATCAGTGTAACATGCACTTTTGCTATACTAGATTGTATTTGGCTTTCATCATGAAATCTCATTACACTAAAAAGAAATGGAAACAAGTTATGCGAGTAAAAGATTTTGCAGGGTACTTTAATGAAATTACTCTGTATCTGCAAAAACACACTTTGTATGTAGGTCATTCAAACCCTGAATGCTGCTGGTCAGACTGTTCTCATTTGCTTTTGAAAATTAAGAATAAATTCTCCAGTCTTAGCAGAATTGTTTCAGATTTATTCTAATGTAACTGAAGTTATAGCTTGGTCCTTGAAGTAGCTGTGCTGTCTGAATTCTGATGCTGAATCAGTGATTTACTGGGAAGAGAAGTTGCGGTTATGTGTCTGCTTGCAGCTGGGATGGATGATATTACAACATTATAAAGGTGTGAAATCCACGTGGCTGTGGGCACACACCTAAACCCCCAGCCAGGATGAGGAATGAGCAATAAGTTTGTTTTCACTCTTTTTGCTCTGGTGGGACATCATCTCATTGTGATTGGCCTGTTGACATCGGTGGAGGAAGCATGAGCTGGCGGCACAGCAGGTTTTCTCAGCGCAGCATCAAAGGCATAAAATCCTTCCTTCTGAAGCTCGGAGGAGCTCTGGTTACCTCCTCAGCCTCCCTCTTCCAGGACCAATTCACTACTGAAGCTCATATGTCCAAACCCAGACTTTTCATCAGTATTCCTGTAGCTGCAGACAGTGCTGTGACTTTCTCATATTCTGCTGGCAGGGAAAAGGTAAAGTTGTTTGTGTGATTCCTATCCTGTGAGTGCCTGGACTCTTTGGGAGTGCAAAACTCCTCTGCTGTGGGTGTGCTGATGCCACTCAGGGCTGTGCAGGCTGAGGATGGCAGCAATGCCCTCTTGCCCACTGTGGGGTGGCAGAAAACCTGGGCCATGTCTCTGTGGGGCCAGACCTCCTCTTGTGGCTCGTCAACGTGCAGCGTTGAGGAAGGTGGGGGTGGTTTGTTTTAGTTTTTTGTTGTCTCATTTTTTTAACACTTGAAATTGGCAGTAAGGAAAACAATACTCCAAGATCTATATTAACTCTGTAAGAATGGATCAAGACTTTTGAGCTGTCAGGGAAAAATATCCTCCTTTGTCATGTTTTGATGGTGCCTCTTAAAATAGCATGTTTCCTAATGGTCGGGATGCTTTTATTTTCATAGATGTTCTACATTTGGAGCAAGCAACATTCTTTTGAGAAAGAGAAAATGAATTTTGAAGAACTCTGAGAAGTGGCTCTCATGCTTCTTTTCCTAGTACACCAGTGTATTTCAGATCATAAAGAATGAGCTATGTAAGGTACCAAAATTAGCAGAAAGCAACAACCTACAGAATAGATGCTAAAAAGAACAAATTCAAGACACAAAGCTGTAACTGCAAAGTTACTTGGGGAGTACAAATTTTTCCTTATTGACTCTGTGATTTAATAACATTACATAGCCAGCTCTCAGCCAGTCTTGAGTCATTCCCTGTTGATCCAATGGCACTGTACTCTTCTGCTTGGAATTGCTTACAGTTTTGGTGAGGGTTTATGGAGAAATTTTGGTATGGGCTAATCATGTCCTAGAAATGAAGGCTTTTTTTCCAAAATTTTTCAAACTCAGCAGGAAAATCCTAAAGGGGAAGTTCTCCTGAATGTACATGTGACAGTATTATTTATTTGTGAAAAGGAGTCTCAAACTGCTGAACACACAGCTTTATGGAAAAGAGCTCTCCCGTGTCACTGACAATTAGTGTATTTTTCACTAGCAAAATGGTGCTTTCTGCTAATGCTACAGTATAGTAATCAAAAGCACCTAATCCAGCTGATTAAAAATTCCCTGTTGGGCTTTGCTGACCAAATGAATACAATTAGTAGGACATTTTAAGTAGGGAATTTCCTGCAAATACTGATATTCACAGACTTTAAATTAAAATTATGAGAACTACACATCAAATGAAGAGATACCTTGTTTCTTGGTGCATATCACTGAGACCCACAGTTGATGTGTGGCAGGAGAGATTTTATTCTTTAAGTGCAGGTAAGCTTTTCACTCAGCCTCAGCTTTAGAATCAAATTAATTGTGTGATGAAAGCATTTCTTTTTGACGTCCTCCCGAAGAAACCTAGCAAAAAATAAGTCCCTTAAGTAAGTTATCTCATGTAGGCAATGGTAACAGGTGCTATGGGTTGTTGTTGAGATGTTGTTTGTTTAATATTAATCTAAAATAATTTAAATGGCATCTTAATAGCCTTATTTTATGTCTCTTATTTTGATTTTAAAAATCAGCACATTCCCCTTAGTGCAGTTAATAGGGTCAGTCTGTGAGCCTGTGCTGGTTACCATGCCTTCAGTCATGTGGAATCCAAACAGCCATTATAATTTGTTTCTAAACAGATCAAGAGCTATTTACCATCTCAATGTTTTGTGCACAGCTGGGTGTCTGGCAAACATCCAATATCCATTAACATTTAAAAATTAGTCCCATAATGCATCTTTTCCATGGCTTGAGGAGTATACACACTGACACATGTTGGGAACCAATTATATTTGCACCACCATTAGTCTGGCTGCATTCAACTTCCCAGTAAATGAGGGCTAATTTAGTTTCCAGAATGGTGTATCTTAAATTCATGCAATGACCTTAGCAAAAGCAGAGTATCTGAAGATTTAAAGAGGAAGGAAATGTTCAGAAAGAATAATGCTTCTTTTTTTTCTGCCTAAACCGTAAGAGTAGATTATTATATGACTGTTTCCAGTATCCATGCCTGGCCTCAAAACCAGATTTCTTTAATTCAGTACTGCTACAATTCATGAGCAGAATTTGGTTGGGAAGAAATCACACTAATATGGTAAACTAGCACACCCTCCTTGCTCCGATCAAACCTGCTAATGGACCTTTTTATAATAGCAATTTAGACCTGCCTGTAGCAGGTCTAACTCTTCAGGTTCCCTACAGATTTTAAGTGTTCTATTTTCCTACCAGCAGGAAAATAAGAAATACAGGTTTCACAGTAAGTGTTGTCTACATTGCTTGTGAAATATATTCTAACAATGCCATGGAACTGAAATGGCCCTCACAATTGGCAGTTTGGTATAGAATTTTAATGAAAACAGGGAAACAAAAAAGTATTTTGAGAAGTATATTCGCCAAACCTCTGCTGCCATGAAAAATTCTTTAAATAATATCAGAGGTGAAATGGGATGCCTGGCTTGGTGGATGAGTGTGTAACACCCTTCCTTGCAGTGTGCCAGCACAGCTCCCAGTAGTCAGGTTCTAGACTGATTGGCTTCTGCTGCTGCAACACACTGCACAAGGCTTATCTCAGCTCACTTAGTCCATGGCATGCTGCTTAATAAAGCTAAATTGCTCCTACATACACAACACTATTCAGCAGCCTTTTAGAATTCAGAGATGGTTTAAAAATAGGATTTTTCCTTAACATTCTTCTGAACCAGCTAGAAACTCAGGAAGGCAGGAATTTTGTAAATGGGCACACAGCAGTACAGTGGAGTGAGCCTCCAGGTGAGGAGCCTGCTTCCTCCCACAGCTGTGAACATCTGCAGTAGCTCTGTCCCCTTGGCATGGTTGTTTGAATGGAGTTAGCTGTAGGATTCTGTCTGGAGTGAGGCTGCAGGTTTAGAAGCAGCTCTCTGAAAGCTAAATGTATAGAAATAGCTATTTATGTATGTTTAAAATGCAGTATTTAATATAATAAACTTGTTTTTCTGTTACATTCATATAGTTCAGAGTTAGCCTTTGTCAAGTACTTCTTTATTGTATCAGCACGTTTTTCCTTTTACTTTTTGTGCAAGAAAGCATCTTTCAGTGAAATGGCCTATTCTTGAAGCTGCCCTTTTGAAAAAGTTCACTGTACAGTCAGTATTTACAGATGCTGTTTATACTGTCTTTCTCTCAAAAGACATCACTTTTTATTTTGTTGCTTTCAGTGAAACCCATGCTTGTAGTCCCTAACAATAATACATTTTCATGCATCATTGGCAATACAAGGCTTCATTTAGACTATTGATTTACATTCTTGTTGTATTAGGACTTGTTAGTGTTTCATACCTTCTTATTGTTTGGTGATTGACCTTTGCAGATTTACAGTACATAAGCAATTAGCCAGTAATAGGTTAAATTAATAGAGAAGATTCCTATCAAAGTTGGGGGACTCACAAATCTATCATGTTGTGCTACTGTCCATTTCTTTATTTATATTCCCCACAGCTGTGGTTATAAGTGAAGTCCACGTGCAGTAAATCCTGCTGGAGACTCTTGAGTTACATACGGGAAGAAGGTACGCGGCGTGTGTTGTACGATTTGCTGGGTAAGTGGGTAGGGATGGGAACTGGCAGAAAGGTTGAAATGTTTTCTTTTTCCATCCTGACAGTCTCTTTTGTTTTTCAGCTGTGGATTTAACAAAACAAAACTAGAGCTAATTTTAATTTTTAATTAAAGTCAATAGCTTATGTTCATTCTGATGTATTCGGTACAAAGAAGAATAAAAGAAAATACAGAGAGAAACTTGAAAGAGAAATGCATTTCTTCAGCTTAATTATTTAGTTTCCAACTAAGAAACAGCTCTGCAGACGTCGATTATCCTTCAGGGATATCTTAGAAGAAGTGAGCAATTAGCTTGATTTTCTGTTGAATATGTAGCTTGTGACTCAGTATGTGATCTATTAAAAAGATGATCATTCCTTTTAAACTGTGTCCTGATATACACAGAGCCTGTTGCTGAAGATAAAAGTCAGTGGAGTAATCCAGTCCATCACCATGTGAAACACAGCTTTTCTGTCTTGCTACACAACAGCCAGTGGTGATTTTAGGTCTTCTAAGGACTGTAATAGTAAGAGAAGGGTGTAAGGGGAGAGTGATGCTCTACTGTTAAAAGGTAACCTGGGGTACTGCTTAACACTCCTCACGGCTTTAAGCATGCTTTCCCTTAGAAGCAGAGTCTAAAAGGGGGGCAGAAAAAGTCTTCTTGCATCAGTTTTTGTAGGAAAGCAGCGGCTGTTCTGCCCCCAGCAGCCTGGGGTCAGGTACGAGGCTGTGAATGGAGATCAGCAGCTCGGGAAATTCAGGCAACGCAGCGTGGGAGGGGCTGTGCAGAGGGGCAGCAGAGGGGCTGGCTCACCCAGCTGCCAGCCAGCCTTCCCTGGGAGCTCCGGCCCTCGCAGCATCAGTGCTGGGTCACCACGCAGGCACAGCACCACAGTCCAGGTACTGACTGCACCAGGCACACGTAACAAGCAAACGTAACTGGAAAGGAGATTTGAAAGAGCTGTCTGATAAGCACATTTTCTAAATACCCTAAGTGGTGCAAACTTGTGCCTGAGTTCATGGACACTGCTGCCACTGCCCTGCTTCCAGATTGCTGCTGCTGGATTGAAAATGTCCAGGCTGCAGAGCTGGGGGTTGTATGTCTGGTGGCACTTCTGTTGCACAGCTGGCTGGAACATATAAATTTACAAAATGCCCAAATTTCACACAGGAAAAGCAGAATGCACATTTTTGCAGTTCATGTGTTAGGGGTTTTTTGGTTGTGTTTTTTTTTATTGGTTGATTTTGTTTCTGTGTGTCTTTAATTGCTATTATGACATTCAAATTCTACTACAGGGAGGTACTGGAGTCTCAGCTTAAAAATGAACTTTAAGTCCCTTGCATGAGGATGAAGTTTGCAAATGTACTGCCAGATTTCCTGCACACCTCAGTCCCACTTGGAGCACCTCTGCTGTCACACTGAGCTCCTCCAAAGGCACACTGAGCCAATGCTCAGCCCTTGATGGGCCTAAATTGGTCGGCACCTGTATTTCTGACATTGAGGCTTCCACGGTATCTGAAATCTTGCTTCTGGTCATGTTTAAAAGTGCCACTGTCCTGTCAGGACTGAGCAACGTGGTGCCTAACTTGTACCTTCATCTACAACAGGAACCCAATGCTTTAATGTTCCATGACAGCAAATCTGGGTCTCATCCTTTCAAGGCCAGACTGCTCTCAATCCTTTCTGCACCTTCCCAACATACTAATGGAAGGGAGGAGCAAATCTTAACTGTGCTTTCTTCCCCAGAATTGCGGCAGGATGTTGAATAATCCCCCTTTCGCCTTTTTGCAGCTAATTTCAAGGCCATATAAAAGAGAGCCCTGGTCACTGGTGTGACTGTCACTGGCATGGGGACGGGTGGTCTCCCAGTGGCACGACCCCTGCCCTGGCGTGGGTTGCTCCAGCCCACACGTGGTGCACAGCAGCTTGGCCTCCTGTGCCCCTGGTCCCACTGAGCACCCTTCTTTAACTCCCTGTGCCCCTCCACTCCAACCTGATATGGACTGTCCAGCCTAGGGAGCATGGGATCCAGCTATTTGTCAAACTGGACGCAGGTCTTTTTTCATGGATTTCAGTTAAAGTTACAGCTCATCTATGTAAGAGTAAATATAAGAAATACTTGTCCCCCTCATCTTACATTTATTTGCACTAATTATGCATCATGAGATCTACTGGTGCAAAATAGCCTGTCCTGCTCAAAGATAAATATGTAACAGAGGATAATCAAGGTGACACCTACTCACTGCTTACACGTAGCCCAGCAAAAACATCCTGTGTGACTTCCAGGGCTAGCTGCAGTCCAGAAGCAAATTAGGTATTTTCTTGTGGCCAGAAGCCCAGACTAATAAACTCTGCAGACCTAACTTTTCATACAGATGGGTTGTGGCTTCCTGCACTGTGTTTCCTATTTGTATTGAAAATTACACTGGATCTGGCATCACTGGATCTCTGCCAAGGCTAATCGGCCTATCCAGCCACACGCTGACTCCTGAAGAGCTCCTTAAATCCTTCTTGCATTGCTGTTCCCAGTGCTGAGGAGCAGCCCAACCAACCCAGGATCCCAAGCTTTTCTTATTTATAGTTTTATTTGCATTTGTATTTATTTTATTATTTTAGCATCCCCGTGGCTCTGCTGCTTCAGGAAGGTGCTGTGCTCCATGTACACAGTGAATGTGGATGGCCATGCCATGGGTTAAATCAGCAGAGACTGAGGGAAAGGTTGTGTACTGCCCAGAAACTCCCATCCAGCCATCCTGGCAGTGCACAAAGCTGGAGGTATTACCCACACCATTGCTTCCCTGAGGGGCGTGTTGGTGTTGCTGGTGTTGGGAACACAAGGCATCTATCAGGCAGTGTCTTACCAGAGAACGTGTTCCCTGGATAGGGCGTGGTGAGGAGTCAGGGAAGAGCACGAGTGCCAGGCTCCAGCTCTGTGCTGGCTGCTCTGGGAGAGGCTGTCGAGGGTGGGGCTTCAAGCAAAGTTTGTTAGAGAAGCCCTCCCATTGAGCCACACGGTGCAAAAAGGACCCCCTGGCTTTCTAACCTTCTCAGAGAGGAGTGCTGGATCCCCAGGCTTTGCTAACAGTTTTATGCTAAGGAATTATAGAGGTATGATTGAATGTTTGTACAACTTTGTCCCACAGGATTAAGGGCAGCAAACCAGATATATTTATATAAAAATGAATGATTTATTATGATAAATGGTAGACAAAAGATCTTAATCAGAATTATTTACTACACAGTACAGAGGCTAAAACTACTAGTATGGTATAGTATAGTATACAGTCAAGGCAGGGGTGCTGGGCTTCACTGTAGGTTTGCAGGACTAAGTGCATTGCTTCTGCTACTCTTGCTTTTATATCTTAAACAAGGAACTAAATTAGTATGTAAGCCAGTGCTCTGTGTTTATGCTGAAGTGTTACAGTGGAAATGTTCTGACCCAGAGAAGTTAAAGTATTCATTTTTCTTGAATGCTTTTGTAGAGAAATAAAACTGTAGCTTATTCCTTATTGTATGTCTGAAAGGCTGTACAAGAGAGTTAAAATTGAAGGGCAGGAAGAATTTAAAGGAATAGGACCTCTGCCTGTTCAGAATGATTCCAGCTTAAAGATAGGACACTGCTGCGTTTTCACTTTAAGCATCACTTCATTGGTTTTTCTGACATTTTGTAGTAGTAGAGTGAAAAAAACACCCAGAGGTCTTTTCAATCCATTTAAAAATATCTTCCTGGTGTTTTACCAGAGTGCTGAAAGACATTTCATGGAAATATGTGTATGAGCAAACACATATATAAATATCAATCTTTATTAGTGACAAAATGGGGAAAACAATATGGCAAACACATCCATTGCAAATGGTACAAATCCAGTAAGGAGTGTGAGTACCAGGAAGCTGCTTTTGTGGTGAATGAAAGTTCACTCAACCTAAGGTTGCCTCCAAATACAGAACTAAGTCCAGAGTTATGATTTAACACTGCGTGGACAAGTCATAGTTCTCCTTAAGGAGGCTCAGCTCTGAAGACAAGGAGGAAAAGAAAACAGCATGATAAGGTGTGCAGTGCAGTAGTTGGATCAAGCTGAGGCACTGTGGCCTTCAGGAGTAGCCTTTAGAAGAGACCTGTGTGCAGGCTGGCATATGCAAATTGTCTTCTGGATAGAGTTGCCTCTAAACTGTTCAGTTTTCTTCAAAAGAGGACAGACAGAAAAACTGGTTAGTGAGTCCTGGGGATTTTTTGTGTTTTACTTCACAGCCTGGTAGGACATGGAAGGTGTTTTACCCAGAAGACAGGTTTTCATGCCAAAAAATTTATCATGAAACTTTGGGAGCCATCTTCAGTGCTACTCAGTGGCTTTAGGAGGTTTGGAGGCTCTGAGTTTGGGAGTGAAATACCTACAGGAGGAGTCAGAGGACAGCTACACAGGTGTGATCCTGCTAAGTCCAGAGCAGGTGGGAGATCACTGCAATATTGGAAGCAAAAATATCCTCTCTGGGTGCTTTCCAGCTCTTACCAAGAATTTGCAGAGAATATCTTTAGATGTAATAGAAGCCTGTAATCATTGTGGAAATCCAAATTTTAATGATGCTGATCATTCATTTCTTTTTCTGATGGAGCTTAAGGCACCACATTATCCTTGATTTCGTATTGATTGGATTTCAGGAATAAACTTCATTGTGAAAACAGGATAAATTTAGTTTATAAACAAGAGCATTTGGTATAGAGACCTCTAATCCAGCCAAGACAGTGCAACCCTTTCCTAGGTTAACTGCGCTTCAGACCAGTTACAAATCAGTAAAAGTTTGGAAGATAAGTGTCCTGTCCTGTTCACTTTATTTTGTAGATGAAAGAATCTTCCTTAAAGGTTTGAATTTGGCACTCACTTTTTTACTTGCCGTGTACTTCTACGGCTAAGTCCTGTCTCTTGGCCTTCCTTTTATAGTTCAGCATCCAAAAGGCTACAAACTGGCCAATGCAGAGTACCCATTAATAACACTTGGGAAATCAAAAAAAGTGATCATATTTCAGATTAGCAAAATCACAGGGTTTGGTTGGTTTTTTTTTGTCATCTACTAGGAAAGTAGTTTTTAGTAATAAAATTAGTGTTATGCTTGTTCAGTGTGCCTGTGATATTGTGTAAGGAAATTTGGGATTGGTCAAACTGCGTGCAGCCACGCAGAGAACACATCACAGGCAGATTGCTGGGCACTGTAATATTTGCAGTTCAGAGTAAGAAATACTGAGCAAGACCTCACCGACTGTCTGTGGCAAAATGAATCAAGTCAGCTCTGCCAGAAGGCTCTTGAGCTTCTACCAGGACTGGCCATTACATCTGCTGTCTCTTACTGATGTTAATAGATTGCAAGGTTGCACCAGGATTTTTTGCCTCTCCATGCACTAAGTACTTTAAACATATCACAGAAATATTTCTCAAAGCACTGACAGAGTCATTCATTTTTTTTTCTTTCATTCACCAACTAAATATAATATTATCCACTGGATAAAAATGACTGACATTTCTCAAGTTGCCACCAGCAAAATCTTGAATCCCCAAATACCTTAACATAATTAAGTTATCCTCATACAATTTCTTCAGAGATCATAGCGGTACTATTACTGAGTTTCCCAAGGAAACCCAATCTATATACTCATGCTACAGATGTGTTAACTCACATATTTTCCTCTTTTTGGACTTTTCAACTATACTAACCAATTTCAAATAAGTCTGACATTATAAATACCTCAAAGATAGCAAATTACCACAAGATCTGTGGCAATCTTTCATGTCATCATTCAGGGACAGTGGGTTTTACAGTCCCCCTGCAGCATCAGAGCATGTGGAAGGGGAAGGGGCTGTGGAGCTGCTCCAGCTCAGGGACAGGCTCTGGCTGGAGCATGGGAGGTGCCAGCAGTGCCACAGACCCCTAGAATAAGATGTGAACTCAAAGCACAGCTCCTGCCACTCCTGGAAGGGTCTGGATACATGAGCAGGCCCCAGCAAGGATCCAGGCAGTTCTTCTGCAATGCCTTCTCAGGTGGTTCATGATGTCTTTGTAAAGGCACACGGTACTGAAGTCATACACACAGTACTTCAATAGTGTTTTCAAATTCTTTTGGAAAGAGAGAATGCATTATAATAATGTAATCAACTGGAAACAGCTAGAAAGTACAGCTGGTTCAGATTAGGCCTTTTATAAGCTCCAAGTTTTACCAGTAGTTCATTATTTAGTTTGTTTGTTTAAATAGATGCAGTAATGCCATGCCCCCAATGCATGTAGTTAAGCAAGAACACAGCTCTGTTAGGGCTTATTTATTATTGAGAAATAGCCAGATTGGCCCTTAAAACTTTTGTCAAACAGAACTGTTGTGACCCCAGCTATACTTGTGTGTGTCTGCCTTGCCTAGATGAGGCAAACTCTTCTTGCATATGAAATTATGTTATACATATATGAAGAAGTGTTTGCATGTAAAGCAAGTGCAGATGCATTCTACTATAAATACCAAACAACATAATAAAAAAAGTTTTTGCCAAGTAAAAACCCCCAAGAAACTCTCTTTTTAAAAAGAATCTTACAGCCTGTATCTTCTTTGATAGAACACCTGGGATAGAGATGCCTTAGCTCCCATTGTGATCCCCAGCCCGGATACATAAGACTGTGGATGGGAGGGATGGCTCTGCCCCCTCACATGCTTCATGTTGCTCCTGCCTCTTTGCTTTTTCAGAAGCACATCTTCCCTGTGTAGGTAGGGCCAATGTGCCATCTGTTGTGGGGATCAGCATCCCCAGGCCAGAGCCCTGCAATTCTCCCAGACAATGCAGGAAATGTATGACTGGAATGTAGCGGCTTGCATTTGCATTTCACACATTTAGCTTTGCTTCACACATTCCCCTCTCTCAGACATGATAAAGGGAGGGAACACTCTATTTCTTGTCAGCATGGATGGATGGCACCCCTAGAAGAGAATGCATTTGAAGCAATATGTTCTGCATCACTGACGTAAGCCAAGATGCTGTTAAGGCCGGGCTGGTTTGTTTTCCTATTCAGTGCTAGTGAGAGGGGCACTCGGGGACTTGGTGTCCTTGAATTTAAAGAAGATTGAAATGTTGCATTGTTCAGAATGAAGGGGAAGAGGATGGGAGCAGAATGATGCTGCAGCAGACAGTAAACTCTTGATTGCAAGAGCTGAATAGGCTTGGCCTACATTTTGAATCTCGTCATGGTCTCTGTATTTTTCCCATTTGTACTGCTTGACTCTGCAGTCAGTTGCAGGTTTACTCCTGTATTTTCTCACACATTTTTCTTCAGGTCTGCAATGCTGACTGGGCATCTTGGCAGAAGAGCAGTCCGTGCCCAAGCATTTATGAATGAGGGATGCCAGGGTAGCAACGTAAACAAGATATTTTCTCCCTGCCTATGTTTAGTCCTTTTAAGATTGAAAGTTGTCCTCATGAAATTCACTTAGTAATCTCCAAACCTTCATTTCATACCGTGTGGCAGGGTTGTAATGGTCACTGTGCAAAAATGTTTCTGAATTTCTAAAAGGAAAATTTTATCTGTAGCAAGCCCTGTCCTCTCCCTTGCCCTACACACCAAGCTACTCCATCACTCCCTGTTCATTTCCCATTCCACCTGGGGAAGGCATCAATGTAGTGAATGCTAACTACTGAACTCATTTGCAACTTGCCAGAGCCACTTCTATTATTGTTTGTTTTCTGCTTACCTTGAAATAGCTAACAAATGGGGAGTGAATGAGGGGGACAACACTTGCAGAGAAAAGCCGTAGTAGTTCCCAGTGTAATTCCTTTAAATATCCAGATTTTTTTTCAAATCTGTCAGGGGAGACCAAGACACATGTAAAATTGTAGTTAAAACTAAGATGGGAAAAGAAAAATAATGGTGTTTTATATGTAACTGACATTTGACAGGAATAATCAATTCTGATTCTATGCAGATCTAAGTTCCTTGCTGGAGCTGAAGGAAAGAAATGGAGACAAATTCAATGCAATGCATTTGTAATAGAGAAAATAACTTTTTTGATATATTCCCAGGGCTTGTTAAATGTTTTTCTCTTACAAAAATTTCTCTAGAACTTCAAATTATACCTGGATTTACTGATGCTTTGAGGGACTTTTGAACCTTGTTTCCTGTCTCCATTGAATGGATGATTAGAACAGTAGCAAACAATTGTGACTTACTCATCCTTTCACCCTCTATATACAAATCAAAACATTTTTTGTCTATTTATTCAATACTTTACAGTTGATCCCCAAGGTATCTGGTAGATACATCCTTGAGTCTGATCATCCTTTAGAATGACATCTTAAAAATATGTAAAATATGTTACTGTCTGATGCATACAAATGCATAGAACAGAGTATAAAGAATGATGTCTCCACTCTTTGAAAACAACAACTTTTGTCAAACTATCTTTAAATTTCAATCAACAAGTTTTGTAAGATGGGTTTGCAGCTAAACTTCCATCAGTAATTCCTACAAATATTTCCCTGGTAATCACTGCCCTAATCACCCTTGTCATTTATTCATGTTATATGCAGGATTCTGGAAAAAATTAAAAGTAACTCAGTATAGAAACTACTACATCAACTGCTCCCTGATTTTAATTTCATAAGTCATTCAGGGACTGAAGGCACTGCAGTATTTGCATTTGGCAAAGCTGGAGAAATGTCAAGATGTGATTATATCCCTGTTAGTGTGTTACAGAAACGAGCGGCTCCAGGCGATGGGCGGGTGGGATTTGGTCCATGGATCAGATCTCCAGCCGTGCTTACAGCCTGGACATATCTTGCTTATGGCTGTTTGGAGAGATGTTCAGGTCTGCATCAAACTGTCTGACCACTGAAACATGGGCTGAAACATGGCCCTGTGCATGAGTACCACCTTCTTCCCTGTAACATGCCCACACAACCTGAGACATAGAGACCTGTGGGATGTTTCCTCTGATGTCATCTGTAGCTTTGCCCAGGGCAGCGAGGGCTTGGGAAAGGTAGTATGAGATCCGGGTAGTGCAAGTCGGTCTCTCGCTAATCGAACAACCATAGGCACAAAGAAGAGTTGATGGGTTGTACTGGAAGGAGTGGGACTGCCGCTCTTGGGACTAATCCTGGACAAAACATCCAAATGTGGGAAAAGGAGTGTAGGTGGCTGTCCTGAGGAGAGGTCAAGCGAGGTGGCACCAGTGTGTGGCACTGTGAGAGTGACCACCGCCCCAGCTTGGGGCATTAGTCCCAAGGCACAGATTGCTCCGTTGCACTTCTTGGTGCTCTGGATTATGTGTGCCCTGCCAGCTCCTGGAGCTGCAGTGTGTAATATCCTGCATGGCTTTATATCTGGTGGTGATCCCCAGAGCAGAGAGCATGTATGAGCTGTGCAGTGCTCAGGGACCAGCAGCAGAGCAGGCCGGGGCTAGGGACAGATAGGGTTGAAGCCCTACTTCATGGGCAATGCTAGAAATACCAGACCTATAGCTTAAGATCAGGCCTTGTCCCCAAGAGATGGGAGCTCTCCCTCCTCCCATTGCTCTGCAAGGCAGATGTCCAGAGGCCTCAGCTTTTTTCACTCTATGTGTTCATTTCTACTTTTTAATAACTCAATTCTCACTCAACTGTGAAATAATTTAGGGAAAACTGCATTAGCAAGCAGACTTGCTAAGTTCATAATTAAGGTATTTTCAAATATTATGGATGGAAATTTACTTACCGTGCTGTCTGTGGAAACAGTGCAGAAGGCAGCAGGTTGTCTTGTGGCATATTTATGAAATACTTGCAGGCATTGGCTGAGGACGTGGACAAATCCATGGCAGTGGAGCAGTGAGGCTGTTGGTATTGCTGTAGTGGTGGCTGGAGCTGATGTCACTCACACAGTGCCAGCCCCCTGAACTGATGGGGATTATTAAACATTTCCCCTTAATTGCGTCCAAGGGTGTCTTTTTAAGAGGAAACCAGTGGCAGGTGTGTTAGAATGTCCCTCAGCGTCAATACCAAATGTCCTCCTGTTCCTCTGCAGCCCAAACCTTGGGGCAGCTCAATTTCTCTATTCCCTCTGTTACGAAAACTGAGAGTGGGGCTGGTCAGGACATGGGCAAGGAAAAAGTTTGGGCAAGAAAAAAGGTGTTTTGGTGAAACTAAATTGCTTACAGAAATGGCAGGCTTTTGACACATTTATTTTGGATAAAGCCATGAAAAATCTAACTTAATGTTTGGGATAATTTTGTTTCAGAAAAGGGAATTAAAATTTCACTTCTGCATGCTTATTTAAAAATGACTTATCAATTCAGTATTGACTACTATCATCTTAGGCATGGGAAATAATTTAAACATTCATGAAGAAATTTTTTTTAAAAATCAGAACAAACACAAACTTCTATCAGTAGACATGTCCTGCAATTCTGTATGGGACAGGCCCGCAGTGTGACAGGGTGGTTGAGCTGAGATTGACCCAAACAGGGCGCAGGTGTTTGAAATCACGGGAGGGAAAAGACAAGGCAGAGCAGCAATCCTGGTTCTGTGGTGGGGGGAAAGGTGAAGCTTCTCCTACAGCTGCAGGCTGTTTGGGAGAGGCTGAAGAGTCATGGCACCGTAACTGGATGTGTGTGTGCACGTGGTCCATGGATACCTGGGCAGGGAAACCTCGCTAAAGAGGGCTGATGGCAGCAGAGGGAGATGGGCCCCCCTCACATTCCTGCTGCATCAGTCTATGGGTGCAGAGTGGGGAGGGCATTTGGGAGGTGTGTTTTAGGTGTATTTTTAAGATGTCAGTGGGGAAAATTTTGCATCCTTCTTTCAAATGAGGCTATGCTGAGGCTAGCAGGGTTAGCCTTAATCACAAAAGGCATCCACACTGGAAATGAAGATGTTCATGACCTGTCACTGAGATGTGAGGTCAGGATGTGAACTTAGGAATGGAGATGATGTGCTAAATGACTACAGGTGCTTGTCTGGTTGTCTCTGTCAGGCTGGCTTGTGGGAGAGCAAGAGTTAACAGCTAACATTGTTTTATGGCCAGTACATGTGGTAAATAAGATTACCTATAATGAGATTAGCCTTGGACAGACTAAACCATTGATGAGTTCATCTTGGTCTGAGGCAATCCTGAAGCAATTGTAGCACCAGAGAGGATCTAAGTGGGCTGCTCTGTCCCTGCATGGCAGGGCAGTGCCGGGAGGCCGTGGCTTCTGCTTGGTTGGAAAGGCAGCTGCTGCAGGTAATGGGTGCCTGTGAGTAATGCACCTCGCTGGAGGAATGTCATGCAAATGGACACCGTGAGCTTCAAAGGATCATCTCTGGTGAAAACTGAGTGTAGTTGCAGCTGGAAATACTTGTGAGGTGCCACGTGTCGTGCCCAGCAATGGGAGGTTTGTCACCAGCTGCTCCCAGTGCTGGGCAGTGGGGCACTCGGGTGGACAGAGGTGGGAGCTTTGGGATTTTCCTGGGAGCAGCAGGGGATGGGGCAGGAAGTGTGGAGCCCCTCCTGTGACCCAAGGGGGTCAGGCACTGACCAGCACACTTGGATGGTGGGCAGCTGCTGTGGCCTGCAGCCCCCCAAAGGGATATTGGCTGGAGGCACAGAAATTGATGTTATCGGGGGCAGGGACAGGAATTAATGCAGCCTTAAATAAACGTAGCTGGAACGAGACACCTGGCAGCATGTGTTTGTGCTGTCCTTGAACAAACAGACTTTTGTCTGGGATGGATTAAATTAGTTATGAGTCTAAGTAAAAATGCAGAGGCACAAAAAAAGAACAACCTGGTAGCAGAGCAAAGTCATTGGCTTCAGAGGAATAGTCCTGCATTTCCACATCATTTTCTCAGTGTGTTGCATACAGCTTCTCTAGAGGGGCCTTGCATGGAAGACGGCACCAAAAGGCATAAACCCAAACAGGAGATTCAGGAGAGCAGGCCCAAACCTCCACAGGGCACACGTGGGGTGTTCCCACTGGAGGCACAGTACCACTGGGGAGAGCTGGATAAGAGCAGGACACGCACTGTGCAGACCTGGTGTCAGATAGGCTTGTCTTTGCGTATGTAACCTAAGTCACTGATTCTGACACCCATACACTTCAACCATCCATTAGATCTCTGCCGTCTTATGGTGGTGTAAATTAAATTAAAATCTGTCCATGTAGCGCTGTTGCAATGCAGAACTGAGCTGGTGGTGGTTTTGTGCCAGCTCAATGTTATCCATCCAGTCTGTCCCACTGAAAATAGCCCAAATGTCTCCCTTGGTCCAAAGTCTCTCCTACAGTAGTACACAAGACAGTGGCAAATGGCAAATGATCATCATTTTAGCAAATATAATTTACATTCCTGCCATTTGGACCCTTTATTTCCTTGGCCAAATCTCACTGTCATTCATTAATTTTAGATATTCAAAATCTAAATAAATTGGCTAATTTTTTTTCCAATCAAATATTGGTTATTTTTTTCAGTAGTTAGTCTTTTTAACACATTTAAATTATCTTTTACAAAAGAAAACATGACCTAGAAGTCTTTGAAGCTAACCTACTCTTTTCTTTTCCTGTTGCTTTTCACTGAACAGCAGTCTGTAGTGCCAGACTAAAATTATGCTGCTTAAATTTGATAAAGTACTGCATCAACAACAAAAAAGGAAAATATGACAGAAAAATGAACAGAAAGCAAAAAACCCCCATAGTATGCCAGGAAGGCTTTCTTTTCCATCTCACATTATGCAGTGTGCAAAAGTATGCAATTTGAAAAACTGACTCAGAGCAAACTGCTAGCGAGAGAGCAGGCGTGGAGGCAGATACAAAACTGCTCACAGACCCACATTAAGTGAGCTTCTTGCCAGCCCTCCCCCCCGGCATATCAGAGATTTAAGCAAGCTGTGTCCTCCAGGGCTGGCGAGGTCTGGCTGGAGTCAGCGCTCAGCCCCAGGATCGCCCGGGGCACAGGGCCCCCCTCAGCCGTACCCACCCCCGGCCCAGGGCCGGGTGGGCATGGTTTGCTTTGAAGGGTGCCAGAAATAGAGATGAACTAGATAGAACAGTTCAGCATATTAAATTGCCTCAGTGCAAACTGAGAGTGAGCATATGAAGAGGGAGATTGGTATTTGCTGTATTTCTCTTTCTCAGAAATACTATTAGTGATCTCCCACTTCAACACTTCACTTGTTGGTTAGTCCCCATTCTCCAAATGCCACTATGTCACAGAGGGAACATCAGCCCAGAAATAATTAGTATGGCAATTTGGCACTCACTTTTCAAATTACATCTAGCAGTTGCATGCAAAATTGTCTGTAGAAATCATCTGTCTCTTACCAAGAGTTAGGTTAATAATGGAGCTTGTTTTGCTACCGCCACTATTATGTTGCAGTCTGTGGTTAAGAATTGTTTTCCCCTCTTGCTGACGGAAACATCTTCCAGCAACAGTAAGAGAGATGAAGCCTTTTCTGCTACAATCTGCTTTGTTGAAATGAGGAGTCCTGACCTAATGTCTCCTCAAAATATGCGTTTGCTGATAGTGACCCTCTGGGGAGACCCACCCAAATGTTGGATTTCATACATATGACTACTGCATTTCATACACAGCTGACTACTGCAGCTCTTCCTCTTATCACTAATTAACTATTGGTGCAGAGACAACAGTAAGACCTCCCACTTCTTATGTGATTACTGAGCCTAAGCTGGGCTATGATGCTTCCTGGTACCCCCAGTGGAGGAGTGGTATCAGGAGAGACTAAAAGACAACACTCCCCACCCCAAGAGGAATCAGCTCTTTGTTGCAGAGAAATAACATTACCCTCAACTTGAATGTGACTCACCTCCATTCTTTAATGGATGTTTTCAGGACACTTATGAGAGAAATGCAGAGTATATTTTCTTTCTGCCAAAACCCCCCACCTTTAACCTGATCAACAAAAGGGAGTTTTGCCCCAGCAGGTACAGTCCCCTGAAAATGTCCCAGTCCAGCATGTCAGCATCATCCCAGCAGCAGTATTTTGCCCAGCCTTCAACCAGATTACTAAGTGACCTAGCAATCAGCCTTTCCCGTGACAGTAGGAGGTTCTGCAGCAGACCTTGCAGGTGGGATTTTAAGAGCAGGAATAATAGATAATGACAGGGCTATGTCAAAGGAAAATACAACATCCTTATAATATGGACATTACAGGATTTCTGAAGGTGCTTTCAAAATGGGTCCAAAGAATATATCCAGCAGTGCAGGGTCTCTGGAAAAAGAAAACAGGCAGCCAGTGTACTAGCAGGAGAACTGTAAACAACAAGAACGGGGTGGTTTGTGTGTGCATGTGTGTCCGTGTGCTCATGCCTCTTGGGCTTTGCACACCCCCAGGAACTTTTAGAGCACAGCAGGTACTTGCACATCAGCTGATTCTCTGCAGCTGGACACATGCACATCGCTTGTGAATGCCAGGCAGTGCAGGTTAGTTTGGGCATCTTTCCTTGACTTAGTCATAGACTTAGCTCATGACTATGCCCTGGGTGACACAGAAGATATGTGTTTTTGGACATGTGGAATAATGAAAAGCTTTAAATGCACACTGTGAATATGTCTTCACATGTCAGGTTCTTTGGCTGTGTGCTCTGTGGCTACTGCTTAGCTTTCATGTGTTGCTTTTTTCCTGTGGATTAAAAGCAATTGAGGCTGATGTCATGCCAGCTGTGTGGCCAAGGAGTGGGGTGGGGAGGGACAGAGGAAGGTGTGATTTTCATTGTCCATTTATCCCTTGGTGTTAGTGCTTGCTTGAACTGCAGTGCAATAAACCAAACACCTGATGCTTATGCATTAGGGCACCTGATGGTGTTTGTAATGGTACTAAGTTATGAGCACTCATGGATTAGGGGTTGTTCTAATTGTCATACCTTTCTTCTGGCAGCCTGTAAGTCCCATTGGATTAGTACCTCCTATAATGATTATGACCGTCAAATTAAGCCATCTGTAAACACTAAAACTTGCAAGCTCTTACCAAATTCACAGCACTCATGTCTGGGAAATAAGTTCTGCATCTTTTCAGCTGGCTGTCAGGAGAATTCTCAAATGGTTGGTGTGTGCCCTGGTCCCTCCCTCCGGGAGCATCCTCTCCCTGTGCTGTCCCAGCCGGTGTCTCCACGCGGCCGCTGCAGGGGAGGCAGCAGGCATGGGGCCCGTGTCCTGCCACACATGGCTGGTGTGTGCTCTGCCTGCAGGGCGTCAACAGGGTACCCTGAGCGGCAGTGCCTTATTCGTGGCGCTGAGTGAGTCACAAATGAGTTACAGCCCTCCCAGCAGCGAGGCAGCCCCCTTGCAACACGTGTATTTAACAACTCAAGTGCAAAGGAGGGACTTGGGCCGTAAGGCAGGCTGTATTCCACGACAGAAACCAAAGGCTGGGCTCAGTGGGTCCTGTTCATCCTTACTCCTTGCTGCAACCACGGAAGATGCTCCAGGGGCTGCTCAGAGCAGTGTCACCAAGCAAATCTCCCTGTAGCTGCCTGCAGCCCTGGGCTGTGTCCTCGGTGCACGGCAGCAGTGACCAAGCTCCCCTGCTAATCTCCAGTGCCTTCATCTAGACAAGGTCCCTGCCACTCAGCTTGGCCTGCTGGTAAGCACGATGTGTAACTAATTATGCAAACCAAAGGTACAGTGAATAATGCCTGCTGTGTCGCTCACACCATACCAGCAATGTTCAATGCCTCCAGGCTGATCTTCAGGCACGAGGACAGGCCAGGACAGAACTACTGAGGAGAGGAGGCAGAAAACCAACCTCATGGACTGGCTGTTGGAGTTTCCCAGTTTTCTGCCAGTTTTAAAGGCTCTGCTGACTGATGTTATGGGCTTCCCTGTGAGAAAGCTGGGTCAGAGAAATCTGGGATGTATCATAAGGACTTCAAGTGGTGAGACTTTTTCTTGCTGTTGTCACCACAGCGTGGCTGGGGAGCAGCTCCGTGGCTGCTGTGGGACGGGCTTGGGGGCTTGGCTTGAAAGAAGCAGAGCTCGGGCCAGTGGTGCTGGCTGCCGGCCGAGGTTAGCAGAACAGAGGGACTCATTGAGCTGTCTTGCCCTGAGACAGCTCAGGGCTTCGAAAATGCTTTAGGTGACCTTAATTTTGATTTGGGGTGTGCAGTAATGAGCAAGTGGTGTGATGAATGTGTAAAGCTGACAGAAGGCACTGGCGTCTGTAAAGAAATAGGATGTGCAAGGTCAGGAAAGGTGTGCAGGGTGAAGCAATGTTTCAGAGGCAGTGAGCATGCCAGGCTGACTCATGAGCTGAACTGTGCAATAATCACAGGTAATTATTGCACACCAGCCAGGAGAAGGATTTGCATACACACCACACTGGAACACAGGGCCCATTTGGGCTCTGGCACGCTCTGCTCACAGCTCGGAGCAGACAGGCAGAGAGATGAGGAGTCATTTCCAAACAGAGCCAATATTCTGTTTCCCCATCCAGCTTCCAGATGTGACATTGAGCCATGATGTGCAAGAGTGAGGAGACAGGGAGCTACTGTCTTCAGAGCAATGAAGGGCAGATGAATGCCTGTATTCACCCCCTCAAAACATGTCTGCACTACAGGAATGTGCTTCTGAATTTAGAGTGAGGAATTCACTTTTAAGCCAATACATTTTTCACTGAAATGAAAACAATGGAAAGCCTGAAAAATAATGAAGCCGTGTTGGACAGGACCTCTCAGACAATGCAGGCTGTAGCCTAACAGATAAGGGGCAAAGTAACACACCTGCCTGGCTCTCCTGTGGCAGAGAGATCCCAAGGGATTCCTGTCGTCCTGGTGGGCAGTTTTTGAGGCTCTGTCCTTGCAATAGGAAAATAACTGTATTACCTCCACTCTGGTGCAGTTAAGGCCCTTATGTGATTTGGGTTTAAAACACCTTCCTCTCCCTTGATCTTGCCCAGACGCACGGCTGAGTTGGTGCCGATGGCAGCGAAAGTGTGTGTTGGTGAGTAAAGACACAGCACAGATGAGTTATGTCCTAAAGTGGCTCTCTGAATGCAGGGAAAAACACAGATTTTCTGTGTGCCTGTGAATAGACTCCTTGAAAGTGGAGCAGATTTACAAGTCTTGTGGCTGAAGAGCAGGTAAATGATCTCATGGGGCTGCTGGAACCTCCTGCCTGCCATTCCTTGTACCCCATAGCACTGCTGCCAAAACCCAGCAGTTATGGATGGCTCTTGCTAGGGATCTTAGGGGTGCATCCATCAGTACCTCTAACAGCACTTCTCTCCCCAGCCAGGCTTTAAGATACGTCTGCTATAGACAAGTCTCTTTGGAGATAGTTTTGGAGATAACCAGCTTTTTATCAGTGTCTCACATGACACACTTAGAAACAGAAATGTAACTGTGAGCAATAATTAGCATCTGTCTAGACTTACATATGTGCAATATATAAAGCATATACATATATGTATACACTCACAATGTATTGCAGACAAGTACATATATGGCACTGTTTGTACACCTAAGATTTCTTGCAGCAAAATACCATTTCAGCTTAAATAATGTTAGGCTATAATGTAGATATTTCAAATCTAATTTTAGCTTTATCTGGCTAATTCAGCCACACTGGGGTAGCAGTACTACTTTCCCTTCTCTTCTTATGATGCTAATTTTATTCTGGTACCCAGAGTTTCTCTGCAATAGCTCTGCCTTCTGTTCCATTTGTAACAATGACCATTGGAAAGCTGGAATATGCTGTGATTGATATCACAGCACCCGAGTGTGTGCTGCTATTCAAGTGGGACAAAAGGAATGCTACGTAGTCACAGGTACTGTGGGGTGATGACCAGTGCTAAATGCTTGACCTCAAATCCGCATTATGGGTAACTGGGATGAATCCTGGCATTCAAGAAAAACAAACCTCTCTCCCTCCAAGTCCCGTGGCTGGGTGGCGGGTTTGCTGCCATGCCCAGGGGTTATCGTGAGGGGCAGCTGTGGGCTGCACTGGGACCTGGCATCTGGGCAGCCGTGTGACACCAGAAGTGAAGCGTCAGCAGTGGCACAAGCATTTGGGTTGCAGTGCACCACTGTGGCTGGAAGCACCAAATCTTGGACAACATCTCTTTTTTCCAGGTGTGATGTCTGCGGAGCATGAACAGCCCTCAGGCACTCACTCGGGCGTTGGCTCAGGAGTTCCCACTGCAAGTAGGGGTGAAATTACCCCCAATTTAGCACAGACACGGCTCTCTGCTCAAGTGCAAACCAACCTCAGAACAGGCCTCGGGAGAGAGGGAAGCAAGTTTTTAATCCTTACTTTACAGCCTGTGCAGGGCGGTGAGCAGGGGACAGGGACTCGCAGTCCTGTCGTTCTCAGCAGTGGCTGAGGAGGCTGAGCTGCAGCTCTGGAGCCCGCTGCCATTTCCTTGGCTACGGAGGGCTTGGCCAGAGGGGCAGGGGCCCAGGTGTTCACTTCACATATAGGGAAAGGAAGGACAGGCTCCTGCTTGGTTTGAAACAGTTTTTTAAAACACATTTTTCCTCATGGATGGATAAGAGGAGTCTCAATGAGTTGTAGTGAAGGGTCCCCCCCTAGATCACTCCATCTTACTTGTTGAATGTATAAATGATCCAATTGCCATTTTTAATGCAGGCTAAGTTCTAGTAAAGGATAGAAAAATTTGGGGAAAAAAGAAAGAAATGCATATTAATTATTAACCTCTTTGTGTGGGAAAAAGTGTTGGATGCAAGGTTTTTGATGCCACAAGCGCTCTCTGTTAACCATTACATGATAAGGTGTTCTGGTTAAACTTACACCAGATGACAAGTTGCCCAAAGCCCAAACGATTCAAAACGAAACTTCACCATAACATTTAGCAGTCTGAAATCCTAGCCTACAGCATCACAGGATGTTACAGTAAAATTAACTTAGTCCTGTGTTACTACTAGATAGCTCGGAGGATGCTTTCCATACATGAAGAGAAACAAAGGCGGGAGGAGAATATGGCACCGGCACTATCTGCAATGCGCACAGAGCCTCTGTGCTTAGGCTTTTGTGTCCAGGGTAGATCTTTCACCTTGCCAGCTACATAACTTTCTCCTTCTGGGTCTTTGGGCATTTCTTAGACAATGAATTGCCTAGGAGGAAGCACTTAAAATTTAATTCAGGTAGGGAAGGCAGAGCACATGAATGATACAGACTCTACTAGCCCTTGTAGACGATATGATTTATACATTCACTCAAACAGCAATGAATGAACAATATTATAGCAGGCAATATGCTATTGTGCTGTTACTTCTATGCCTTGTCTTTTTAATGAAGGGGTTTATACCTTCAAAGTTAATTAACTCATTTCTCAAAATCATTTACACATCTGCTCTGTTCCCAGTAAAACTTCAGTTTCATGTTCCTAACTTCTGAGTTATATTTAAAAAACCAAACTAAACCAAAAATCCTCCCTTGTAGCAGACATGCTGCTTCATTTGTATTGGGTTCAGATGTGGAATTGCTAATAATGATAGATTTCATGGGCTGAAATTTGCCGTCATTTTGCATGGGTAGCTGCTGGAAGGACAGTCAGATAACTAACGGCCAAGAGCCTGTGTTGTCCTCAGGGTCACATTGCTGCTGCAAAGCAGGCCCAGTTTTGGGGTGTCTCTGGCAGGCCCTGGGGCACCGGGGCCCTTCTGTCACCGACAGACACCAAGGTGGAGCTTAGGGGGCCTCCAGTTCCTGGCTACACCTACCTGTCACCACAGCCCCCACGGCTACCTGGCACCAGCATATTATGAAGGGCATTTCCAGCTGGCTGTGGGGCCTGTTTTGGTTGCTGCTGGCCAAACCCTGGCTGCCAAGGGGAGCGCTGGGTGTTGTGGGGTCCCAGCCAAGCCCCACTTCGTCCCAGTCCTCCACAGAGCTGTGGAGTAAGCCTAAGGACAGTACTGGGAACGGCAGTGCTTGAGAAGAGCAATGCAGATGGGGCTGTCCCTGCCCCTGTTGTGCCACTCACAGGGAGCAATCCCTCTTCCTTCTCCTGATGGGCGGACATATTATTTTAATTAAACTATTATTTCAATCACCGCTACGGTGCGTGGGCATGGCTTAGGAAGCATTGAACCCAAGGTAAACAAGGAGTGTAGGACTCCATCTGCTTTTAACACCACAGTTCAGCAACGCAACTGTTTGGGCAGCACACATAGCTGAGTACTGTTAGTATTTACTGTAGAACACATCACGCCAAATTTAGCCTACAAGCTGATCACAGGTGCGAGGTTTCATTATTTTAAGTGATTTATTCTTTTCTGATGCAAAGAACGCCACTTCTCTGTACCAAATGCTGCTTGTGAAGTCTGCTTTTCCACTTAAGGGATGCTAAGCAGAAGCTAACCAATGAAATGAAGGTAAATTTAATTACAAAAAACATAATGTTCTTCAAAACCAACAGCTCACTCTCTCTCCAACAAGGAAAAATACAAATAGAAACCCTTTGGCAATGCTGAGGAAATATCTGGGGCTGAGGTGAAAGGGGCACAGCTTGACGAGTATGCTGAAAGCTGAATGTGGATTACCCGTGAGTGCAAAAATGAATAAATGTGTTTTATTCCATTATATTAATGAAATGGTTAATTCAGTTGCTATAGCAACAAGGAACAGCCATGCTAAAAAGCTAAAGGGCCATACATAATGCCAGATACAAGGTCTCTCTAATTCTAAAGCTGATTTTCTTAGCCACAATAGAAGTGATGTGTGTTTTCAATATCATCTTCAGCTTTTGCATCAAATCCTCACACTAATCCAATAAATAGGCTAGTAGCATAAAATAGCATATATGTTGGCACCTCATAAAACTTATGAAAGGGGTTTACCTATGCACAATTGCAAGAAAGGATCCAGGAGTGAAGTGTGGGACGCTTTAAAAAGACTACTCTGCGTGTGCTGGTGAACCAGCAAATGTGTTACAATGGGCAGTTCCTGCAGGCAGGAAGCAGGTGTCTGCAGGGGCAACCACTGCTGCACTAGCCCAGGCACCATCCTGACAGCTACTTCACCTTATGGAAAATAGACTTTATATTCTTTTCACCTGCGTTTCATGTGATATTGTTTAAAAATAAGAATTCCATAAGCTTTCAATAAGGAATCCTGCAGTGCTTGCTTTTGTTTAACATGAAAGTAATGAGCGAACAGAGTGACCCATGGTCTTGCCAACAGGCAGAGGACAGACGATAATTACTAAAGTCTGTGCAAAGCCAAGGAAAAAGGAGTGCCCACTCTGCCCTTCAGAGGAGCCTGGGGCAGCCCCCGCACAACCAGTGCTCCCTGGGAAAGGAGTTGCTGGGGAAGGTCGTGGTGCTGTCCAGCCCCAAAGCTTTCATCAGGCTGAAGCACTTCACCACAGTGCAGGACCACTTCCATTTCCTTTGGCTCCCTTCTGTTACAGTGAGAATTATCAAATGCCATGTCACTCACTTTGCCTGTAACAAATACAAGTCAATACAGCAAACCCACAGGAGAATTCGCTGGCTCCCCTCAGTGAACTCAGACTTGCAAAATTCAGCTTCGTACACCTGCACAAGCGATGTGGGTGATTTTTATCTGCGGGCCATCTCATTTACATGATAATGGGAGTTATGTTCCCGAGAAACATTATTTCTCAACAATTGAATATGAAGATTTCAGTGCTGAGACCTAAGCCTGCCTGCAATAGGCAAAACTAAAAGCTGTGACAATAACTAGTCTCTAGACTAAACAGGTGAGAATAAAGTCCTTTAGGATGATGATTAGCTCCGGTCAGTGGCATGTGACTCTAATCAGCAATTGCTAGTGTGAGTTGGCAGCTGCAGGCTTTGGTGCTGCTTGCCTCTCGCTGAAATGCAATACAAGAGAGCTCACCGCTGGAGGCAGAAACACTGAGGAGCAGCGTTCACTGTACCACAATGCTGAAGTAAAATGTTTGGTCTTGCAGCAAGGCAGATCAATAGTTGCCACTGTTTTAGTAAACTTGTATGAAAATAATTTATTAAAAGTCTCCTGAACCTTACACAGCACCTCAAAAGCCGATGAGAAACAGCTTGAAACGATTTACTGCCCTTACGGGTCCTGGTTGTCACATATGTGGAAAGGCCCGTGCACTGCAGACAGACGAGCTCTGTCTAACCTCCAGCTCCAGAAGGTGATGCTGTAGCATCCCTGCAGAGACAGCCCTGCCATGAGGTGCAAGGGCAGCTCCCTGCAGAGCACGAGGAAGCTCTCTGCACCTACTGCACTGCAGTGCTGGGCATATGCAGGAGGGTTGGTATTTCTACAGCACCACTAGAAACCCCAGTGAGTTCAGAGGTGTGTTAGCATTGGTCAAAGGACAGATAAACTGAAGGGCTACAGTGTTCAGCTGCTGAGCCACAGCAGAAAGGGCTTTCTTCTGTTCAGTGCTCCGTCCAAGCTCATTCACATACACTGCCCCAGCATCCAGGTAGGTGTATCACAGTAAAGCTTAATAACTTGCAGTTCTTTTACAGAAAAGGAACAATTGCATTTCCTTCTGGTAACTTTAGTGTGATTAAGCTAGAAAAGGGGAAAGTGCATGCGTGTGTTTACTAGTAAGATTTGGATTGTTCAGGGCTTTATTTGTGCAGAGGTAGTAGGTGTTCACTTGCCAAGTTGACCTCCAGCTTCACTGCTTGATAGCAGTGAGAAGCTCTGCTCCTACATCACAAAAATCATATTCATATGATATTCAGACCTCCAAGAAAGAAGGGGTGAAAGCAGGCATATTCAGACCTCCAAGAAAGAAGGGATGAAAGCAGGATGTCTACTCCGGGGCAAGGCCAGGGTGGACGTTTTCATGAGACCCAGCAGACTGACCCGAGGAAGAGTTATTAAAAATTGATCTCCTGGAGTAACAACTGGAAAGATTACAGTTTCTCAGAAGGAAAGGAAACGGCAACAGTAAAAAAACAAAGTGACCCAGATGGCCCATAAGCAGACTAATTATATGAAAGACCCAGAAGCAAATCTGAAGTTACCAATCCAGCTGCTGAGAGCATCTGCCAGGTTGCCAGATGTTGCCAATGAAAACGTATCTTCCACAGTTCATCAAAGAAGTGGAGCTGCCTGGTGAAGTGAAACCATTGCCAATAAAATAAATATTTTATCTAAAAAACATTTTCTACTAGGAAACGTTGAAAAATATAAAATTTTAACAACATGTCTGACCCCATGTTACAATAGATGAATAATGAAACATACATAGAGAATGTGTTGGCAAGATCTTATTGATAGGAAATATCTATGCCTAACATTTTATTTCTAAGGCTACAGTCTTGGATTGTGTTAAACAAAGTGGTTTTATGAGGCATGAGGTTGATGGCACTCAGCTGGGGTTTGGATAATTTGCCTTGAATCTAGCAATCGCTTTTGCCACCTTGAGATAAAAGGCTTAAAGACAACAAAGCTGGAGGAGCCAAAGGTGACAGTAGTAGGCACTGGCAGGCGGGGAGGCTGCAGAAATGACAGTGAGCCACTCTGCAGCTGCCAAGTCACCTCTCCCAGAGCTCTGTGTCCTCCAGGACACAACAAAGAGTGGCAGCAGTTCTAGGTGGGTAACTTACGTTTTGCTCCTGCCAAATTTTATGAACTGAGCAAATGGATGGCTGCTAAAAAGGCCTCCTCTAGCAATTGGTAAAGTATGTGAGCAAGGAGCAGTATATGGCTTCAACACTGGAGATACAGGCTGCACAACAGATTCATGCAAAAACTAGCTTTAATTCTGCTACAAGATTAAATTAATATTCCATTTTAAATCAGTAAATTAAGTATTTTAAAATTCCAGTGTAATTTTTCAAATGCGACTATTAATGTTGCCAATCCAGTGCCTTGGAAATATTGTATTAGTTCATCCTAGAGGCCAAAACCCAAACTGCCTGTATAGTCTGCTAGTGAGGCAAAACATCTCTTTTTTCCAATGAACACGTATGGGTGCATTGGGATTCACACCATCATATTTGGCAGCTTTTGCAAGTAATTCTTGGCCTGCAGAGCATCCACTAAACATGGGGAGCATTTTCTGTTCAGGAATATGATATGAATAAGAATGTGCTACTGGAGGATGAGCTATGGCACTTCTATCATAATTTTATTTGTCAAATATAGTTTACAGTATTTTATAATAATAATCAATAGCACAACATGTCTAAAAACTGCAAGGGCTAAGGTTGGAGAATGTCAACCATCATGTCTTTAATAATACATAATTCCTTAAATGTGCAACTAAATCACCGAAATATATGATCTTAATTTGGAACCTCTTACACTTTGAAAATTTGTATCTCTTTTTTAATAACTGGCTATGGAATTTGCAGACTACACCAGATTTTTCTAATGTTTTCTTGGCTCGTGAATGCACTAAATGGAATGGATTTCCCAAGATCAATGTGAAAAACATATAAACCCCAGGAATATGTCCTTTGTGGCTCTCTCCCATGCCTGTTTACACCTTGCCTTACCCTGATGACATTCCTGCAGGAAACCTAAATGTGGCTTTTTCTCCGAGTTCCTGCAACACACAGATTTATTGCCGACTGTCAGAGCCAGAAACAAATGCATTTGGGAATGCATTTCCTGAAACTGTTAAGGACTTGACAGAACAAGAGTAGGGGAGAGGGTGGGTGATAAGAAAGAAACCTCTATAACAACCCATTATTCCTCCTTTAGCAAATTATAGTCTTGATTTATAGATAATGCCTTTACCCCTCCAAAGATTACTTTACAGCCACTGTAGAATACTAGATGTCCTGTGACTAGTGAATATCCTTGGAAAAGTTCTAATTTTGCTGCTACATTTATGATGTACCTGTGCTCAGATATTTAAATTAGGTCTCTTGACGTTGTCCAGTATTTAAAAGAAGCCACACTACCAGATGTAATGCCTTTGGGATGGTAAGATAATCAGGTCTGGGGATGCAGGAACAGAAGACCTGGAGAGGCTGCCCAGCCAGTGACACAGCACCACTCCCCGCAGCACTCGTGGCAGGTAGCATGCAGAATAATTAGTACATGGTAACAGCCTGGGAGAAGACAGCTGCTTTTCCTTGCATCTGCTGTCTGAGAACAGAAAATGTTACTTTCAGGCGATCTGAGTTTGATGTCTTTTTCTGCCCCACTCAAGGGCACGCTGCTTGTGAGCGAGCTCCTCGGCAGAGGGACAAGCAGTACACACAGAGACTCTCCAGACTTTGTTACCAACATCCACAAAACAGCTTGTTCTTCCCATGAGTCCTCTGTAGCTCATGTAAGACAGGAAACTACTGGAAGACCAAAGATTTTAAAGAATTTGCAGGCAAATATTTTCTAAGCAGTGTGGCTATCTGTTTCTATTCCATCTGAGTCTGAAAAATCCACAATGATAAATAGGAAAATTAAAGTGTAAAGAGAAAGCCATTAGTGAAGACACTGGGCTTGAGCCTGCCAAGCAAGCCCAACGCACCAGCAAAAGTGTTGGTGAAGCAAGGACACGAAACAAAATGACACTTCAAACCGTTCAAATTTGCAAATTGTACACCTGTGTGTGGGGAAGGACGGCAAAAGGAAGGCAAGTCAAAGGCAGACAAAGAGGTGCCAGAGAGAGGCAAAGAGCATGCTACATTCTGCACTCTGGGCAATCAGTGGAATAATGGACACGTGAATTAACTCATTAATGGTTCCTGGAGTGAATCTTAGAGATCATGAAACACCAACCGACATGGCTCTACAAAAATATCTGTTTAGTAAATGAAAAAGAGAAATCACAAACAAACCCAAGTTGGTTCCAATATTTATTTATAATTTGGTGTACAATTCATAAATCAAGGAACAAAAGCCAGAGTATACTTTAAATCAAAGCTTTTGCTGCTCACAATGTACGAAATTGGTATAAGAAATTGAACTGATAGATCATTTATTATTGTTATGAAACTAAAGGCTTTATATTCTTAAGTGGAGTAAAGGAGACAGCAATATGTTCATATTAGAAAGTTCCTACTGTGAGTGAAAAATGGATTAAAATTGAGATATTGCTTAGCAAGACAGATGAATCTGTACTTATTTTTGGCTGTGAAACTACTACAACCATACATAACCAGTAAGTACGAAGAAGCAGCAGTGGGGGAAATCACCTTGCCAGTTTGCTCGGTGTGTCTGTGTTTGGCAAACACAGCCTGCGGGGTGTGTAGTCCATTTGCACGCAATCAGATCCCTGACCTGTAACGTGTACATTCTGGAACATTAATTGGCACAATTAAAAAGTTATTTAGAGGATGAGCTTGGAGCATAAAATGTTGTTGCTTCTCAGAACCCTGAAACATAACCTGGACTTCCTAATAAGCCATTTTAACTGTTTGCAGAGGGGTGTTTTAAGTGTTCACTGAGGGGGGGGAAGTAATGATCCAGTTACCCATGCAACACACAAATCTGAAGAGTCCAGCATGTGTCAGTGCAAAGCAAATTTATTCTATAAAGTGACTAGTGTGAAAAAGAATTAGAAAGGATTATAAAAATACACTACCATATGTTGTAGTAGTTGAAAGTGATTAATCCAGTTCTTAAATCCTATTTTAAACTCCCTTTCATTTCTGTCTATAGAAAAATAGAAGCCACATCACTTTGTTTGAATGCTATGTAGTTAATTACATCTTCTAAGAAACTCTTTTAAAACTAAATGCAATGTTTAATTACAAAATACCCTCCTTGAAAACAGTTAGCTTGTACATTGATTTCTAGTTCATTAAAAATGCTTTCTTAATTATATTTCCAGCCAGAAAATACACAGAGATTAAAGAGTCTATAGAGAAGTTTTGAAATCACAGCATGAATTGTATCAAGAAAGTTACACTTCAAATAGTGGACAACTGACAGCCACGACCATCTTTCCGTAATTTCAGAACTTAATTGTTGTAAAAATAGTAATTGGAAAGCAGTGTCCATTGTAACAGCTATCAATATTACATTTTTTAATACGAGTAGATTCTCAAGGCCTAATTAGAAAGCAAATCAATGGCATCAAACAAGTGTGAGGTTGCCACGAGCTGTCGGCCCGGGCCCCTCAGCACGCGGGGTTCACGGCTAAGGGCAGCCCGCGCCGCGGCTCGTAGGGGGTTGTCCTGGAAACCATGCGGATGCAGTCGATAACAGGGCACACGCTGAGACACAGGGTGCAGCCTGTACAGCTGTCAGTAACCGTGGGCAGGTGGGTTTCGGGATCAAACTGGATAGCCTGCGACCAGGAATAAACATTAGTGATGTCACTCACAGAAAAGGTCAGAACTGCTCCCGCTCTAGTGCCTGCACTCCCTGCAAAACAGCACTTGGAGACATCTTGGTGTGATTCTGCACTGCAGCTACAGCAACTGTTCCACTGGCAGGGAACAAAACAACCCCCTCTCCAGGAGATGTGGGCCAAATTACACCTCAGCAAAAGCTCACAGGTCACAAGGGCTGGTTATGAAAGGAGGAGTTTGGCCCATGATATTTAAACTCCCAGAGGGAATTTGTCCTTCATGTAAAGGAAGTATTTCGTAAGATACCAGGGTTATTTCATAAGTGCCAGGGTTGTTGGTTTAGAGGAGACACCAGATCACACCTGTACGGCCTCAGCACAATGCCCGTCACAATGGCCATCACTTTCAGCACAGCATAAACAATCTAATTTAATAAACAGTAGAGAAAAACACAGCACATTGTGCCTCGTGTGAGTGCTTTGCTTTGTAAATCTTTGAAAGGGATATAGGAGTTTGGGGCAGGCAGAGCTTGCTTTAGTTCTCATGTTTCATGCAGTGAATCCTCATTACCAATTAGGGTGATAAGTGTATTTGAATGTGAAATAACAATTGCAGTCTCAATGATATAAGTTCCTGGTATAATGAAAATGGCAAATAAAAGCAAAAACAAAAGCATCACACAACCGCAGAAGCTTCAATATCTAAGAAGCAAGACTAGAAAAAAAAAATAATTTAAAAGCGCTGAAAACACTGAATATCTATTTAAGAGTTTAGTAGGGAAAATCTAGGCCTGAAAGCTGAACTCTGGCTTCTCTGCAAACAAGCAGTGCCTTAGCCAATCTCCCTGACCGCTGTCGGCATCACGGGGAGGCAGGGAGGTGATGCGAGGTACCGGGTGCTGCTGCGGGTTGGCTCCGAAGGCAGATCTGCGACATTTGGGGTTTCTCTACTAGGAAGGTACAGAAGTTGCTGTAGCAACCAGCAAGGGCATGAAGTCTGTAGTAACTGCCCTGGATCTATGAGTTTTAGTTTATCTAGAGCACAAAGAGAGCTCTGGCTCGTGAGTATTTAAGGAGGACTTCTTTCTCTCTCCCTAACAACAATGCACATCTTGAAAGGGAGTTCAAAGAGGGAGAGGAAGTCAGGACTACAGTGCTGACTTTAAATTAAGGAAAGCTTTTCTGTTGGACTCATACAAGCTGACTGCTGTGTAGAGTGGCATGGAAATCTCTGAAACAAAGGGAGCATAAAACAGATGCTATTTTGAAGGGGGGGGGGTGCTGTTGATTTATTTGCAATTAAGAATTCCTTTGCAATTATTTTCAATTAATTTCTTTTCTTCTTAATTAAATAAGGAAAAAGTGTCTTTTTTTGTGCTTAGAAAACCTTCAGTGGCTTTAAACTTTGGTTCTTTTGGTGCTGATTTTTTTTCTAGTTACAGAAAATAAAGTTTTACTAAATCTAAACCAAATCCTTTGCTCTCCAAGGGTTATATGAAAAATATAATATTTCTGAGAAATCTGATGGAAGGGGAGAAGGTGAAGACTGCAATATCAAGAAGAAACCTAGACAGTTAAAAGGCTACTGTAGTAATCTATTTAGGTATAAATGCAGCATTAATTTTCTTGTATCAGTGGAAAAAACCTTTGCTCTGACATACTTGTTTTAATTGCAGGAGTTGATTTTAAATGGAAGACTTCTTTCTGTGACTGTATGTAGTTCAATTCATCAGCCCTATTATTGATTAGACTGAATTAAAGACAAACAAAACCTCATGGTGTCCATAGGAAACTTGGTGCTCAGTTAAATGTTTGTTTTTGACAAGCTATTCTCAGGCTAAGATGTATGGAAAAATTCATGTAGAAATTATTGCTTACTGCATATTGGATTCCATGAAAGTTATGCTAGACTGTATTTTGGTTTTCTAAAAGAACATGAGTCCTCCTGTCCTGCCTTTTTTTACTGCAGACCAGACCATCAGCTCCAGTGGACATGACACAGAATGGCACATAGACATGCTGATGCATTTCTTATAACTTGGTACCACACTGAGCATAAATCAGAGAAATACTTTGCTGCAAACAGGAGCCTCAGCTCAATATTGGGCCATTTTCTGGTCACAATGATTTCTGCAAACTTCAACTTGCTGCTCTAAACCCTGCCAGTTATCCTGGAAAAAGGATTTGAAACTCAATCAAGATCAAAACAAAACCCCACCTGCCTGAAACCTGAATTAGTTGAAATTTGGTTGCGCTGAGGGAACAAGGACTAAGTTTCTTAAAAAGCATTTAGCTATAAGACCAGCCCTTGTCTCCCCGTATCCCCTCGGTGGAAAGGATGTGTTCTTCCCTTTCTCCCTCATGTACTTGAAATCCATCAAGAACTACGCTTACTGCCATTCAGCTTGGGGCTCCTTCATTTCCTTCCTCTTACAAAGAACCCCATTTGCAGGCAGGGCCCTGTGACAGTGACATGCTCTGTGCAGCCCTGCAGGACCAGCCATGCTCTGGCACGGCTTGTGCACCAGAGCCTGGGAGCAGGATGGGCTTTGAATCCAACATTTTAGGCATCTGTTTTTACCACCTGCTCATTAACAGAAGGTGAATTCTTTCTTCCCAGCAGCAGAAAGATAACTCATCGTGCCTTTCTGCTAATTACAGCTGTGCTCTTACCTGGTAGCCAGAATCATTACAGGTCATGTAGCATTTGCCACAGTTGATACACATTTCCTCGTCAATCAGAGCCACAACTTGCTCTGTGTTGCACAGATCACCATATGTTCCAATATACTGCAGTGCTTTTCCAATTACATCCTAGGGGAAAAAAAAAAGTTACCGGCTCATTTGTAAGATACCTAAGCAGTCTCTATAGCTGCACAGGCGTGCTCCCCAGTACTTTAATATGCAAACTTCGGCCATGCATTTTGATGATGTTTTGGATTTTTCTTATAAATTTCCAAGAGGCTGACCTTCATTCCTCTTGTAAAATACAAAGAACCTTCTATACAGGCACATTTTGAATGTAGGCAGTACTAGAAGCATACATTGTGTACAAGCACGTTCTACACAGAGGTCACACATTTAGTACTTGATTTTGCATATGCTATTGTTTTGCCATTGTTGGGTGAAACTTCAAGGAACAAAATGAAATGCAAAATAGGAACGACATGCTACAATCAGATCATCTTTGGTCATTTCTCACTAGCACAGATTTAAGAACTCACAGTAAGAAAAGTAAGGGGCATGATCAAAAAAACAGTCAGAGAGAGAACAATAACAGCTCTTTTCTCTTTAGCAAGATGCACAAATGACACGATCACCAGTTTATTGCAAATACTGTACAGAAGTAAGCTCTGGGTCTAATCCTGCAAGATCTGTTAACTTCACAGGGAGGCATTTGTGGCATCAACCTTTCACATCAGTGCTGCAAAAGGTGTATGGCAGCACAGCACACGGCTGCATACCACAAGGGGAAGATATGCCCTCTAAAACAAGGTGTTGGGGACCCGCCTCATGCAAACCCAAACCACTTGCATTTTACATCAAGGGAAACTGCAGCATTCAGAGGCAGTTCAGCCTCACTCTGCCCATGGCAGAGATAGGAGAAGGCCCAGGTCCTTGGGCCTACAGCCATCCTGCAGTTAAATTAGTTTAACTTGTGGACAGCACAGATGGTGCAAATTACAGTATTTTAAAAGATTCACTTTCTGCACTTTATTGGTTGCCTGGATTTTTTGAGAGTTTACTAAGAACACTTCTACAACAGTCCCAGTGTCGCAAACCAAGTTCAATTTTATGTACAAGATTCTACAATGTCAAGATAAAGCAAATGAAAGTTATTTGATACAACAATACATTTTACTTTTGCTTTAAAAAGGATATATAGCTGTTGAGTAAGTAATAGAAAAATCTCTTTTCAGAAGACCAGAACTGGCTTCAAAGTCATTCTGTTGTAACAAATCAAGAAGTCGTTATGATACTGATTATGAAATTTGATCCAAGTCCATTTAAAAGTGCTCAAGATCAAGTCAAATAAGCTTCAAAGTGTTTATCTTTGGTCTTGCATTGCTAAGAAATATTATAATGACTTTTTTTGAATTCTGTTTCTCAGTATTTTTTTGAACAAGCAATACTAACCTTATTCTTAGTAGTCCAAAAATTATTCTGAAATTTTCAGCAACCATTTTAAGTGTGTAGTAGTATGCTGTATTTAACTTGTATAATTTATAATCTCATACAATGCTCTATATATTGTTTTCCACTCTCATTGCAGAAGAACTGGATTACAGCAATTTAAATTTTCATTGCAAATCTTATTTTGGGTAGCCTTACTTTGAAAAAAACTGAGCATCCCTAATTATTCCTATGCCACATCAGAGCAATGGCTTAACGTGGTTTTATCAATGCTAGCTCTAGAGGAAGGCTCTTCTACATGAATTAAATGCAAAAATAAGTCCAACCTCATCTTCCTAGTCTGCAAAGAACTTGCAAACCCAGCACCACTTTCTGAAAGAATGACGTCTACCTGGCCTTCAGCACCTATACAACAGTATCTATATGCAAAGAGAAAGTTTCTTTGTTCACTGGATGCAGTAGTAGGGTCTACGAAGTTGCTCCTAATGACTGTTGAGGTAGAAAATTCAACCAAATCCTATGCCCAGGAAGAAAGACTGGCAAATTGTACTGTTTTCTCGTTCCAAAAACACTCAAATGTTTTCTCTCTGCCAAACCCCTAAGTTGCTGCCATATGAACTACCTTGGTTGCATTCATTCAATGCTAAAAGCCTTCCAGTTCTCCTCAGCAACATGCAGAGAACATTAATGCTCTTTCAGCATAAAACAGCCATGGCACATTGCTAAAGGCAGCATGAGGAGTGTGGACAGATGACTGTGAGCAAGTTATCACAGCTTAATGAGTTAACACTCATCAGTAGAGCTGTGCCAGCTGATTCTGTGCATGCTCCAAATTCACTGCAAATTTGAAGTAAAATCTGTTTGCTTAAACTACTGTAAAAGGTCAATTAACTACTATGAAAGTGTTTCAGCTAATACTTTTTACTAGAACAAGACTTGAACACGGAGCCCTTTATTGGGACTCCACTGATGAGCTACAGTAACTAAATCAAATGTGATCTCCTAGTAACTGCTCACACCCCCATCTTTTCATTTCCAGCTCTTAATCAGAAACATTCATGGATTTACTGGATTTACAGCAGTTTTCAGGTGTCTGCAGTCTTCTGTGTCAGTTGAAACACTGTAGTGGTAGAATTCAGCTCCAGCTTGTTTCAGCTCTCTTGTAGGCTTGTCTGTTGACAAGCCTTGTCTTTTGAACCTGCTGCAGGTTTCAAAAAGCACGTGTCTTTGTGTGATCTACTGCCCCAGCAACACTAAGTGTCCCTAAGCTTGTGTGTATGCAGCCCCCAAACATTCCACGGTCACAAATGCACCTCACCTGCAAGTGATGAGCAGCATGCTCAAGAATGTAAAGAAATTAAGTAAAACCTGCACAACATACAATGAGGCAGCTTTCTGCTGCCTGTCCTTGTTGCAAAAATATCAACATGGGGAGATTCCTGATAATGAAGAGTCTAAAAACATATGTTTATAGCAAAGGTAATTTTCTCAGGGAAGTTCTGGATTCATACATTTGTATTCTTTAAATATTGTTTGGATGTTAAAAAAACCACAGAGTTCAAGCAGGTTGCAGAGATGGGCTACTTAAATAATCATAGAATGAAGGGCCTTGGTTGTGAGAGAAGACAAAAAGAACCTTACAAGATGTTTAGTCTAGGAAGATAAAGGCAGAGCAGGGATATCCTGTCTGTATATATATATATATACATCAGGGAGGAAAAAGAGCTATTTAAGTTAAATGACAATGTTGGTACAAGAATACTGATTATAAGCCAGATATGAATAAATTCAAAGCTGGAAATTAGAGAAGGCTTTTTAAATGGGAAAGGAGTGAGCTGGTTAATGGCCTTTCAGGGAAGCAGCAGGAGGAGAGAGGGGAGACAGTCCAAGGTTTAGAATAGCATTAGATAGCTCAGGAAATGGCTGCTTGGAACAACATGATCAAAATTGATTTTTCCAGCTACAAACTTACAAAAGAATAACAAAAACAATGCATAAGGCATGGTGATTTTTGAATTTGTAACCAAGTCTCACTTCTCACAGCTCAAAAAATCCACACTTTTGGGGACTTAGAATCCCAAATAGGGAGCATGATGGCACTTTAGAGGCCTGAAAGTGATTTCAGAAGACTGTGTCAATGATTTACTGCTCATTTACACTCACTGGTGTTGTGTCTTTTAATCACTTCTTTCTCTCAAGCAAAAACCATATCTTCATTCACTTGCAAAGTTTCAAGATATTATTGACTAAAAAAGCAACGGTACTTAAAAGATGTTCTGCAGGTGCACTCTTTTACAGCATCTCAGAGCTTCTTGTTTTCATCAAATCATAAATGCTTGGAACAAAATAAACAGTGCAGCAAGAAATAATCAGCTTTCACTGTTCAAAGCAGTTTCACTCCAAAAAGCAACTGTCTAAAATGGCACTATGGGATTCCACACTTGGTATATCTCAATGGCCTCCGGATCAAATTTGCACTGTTTACAGATTAATTTTATTTTTTTTGCCAACTGCCAAACCTGCAAATAGAAGCCAGGTTCTGAAAGTCAAGCTGTGTTCTTTCTGGCTTATGCATTACCAGCAGCAATTAAGAAAAAAAAAAAAAAAAGCTGGAAGTGAAATTTTGTCCTAAGCTGCACCTTTGTGACAGCAGGGATCTAGAGTGCTCTTTCTGATTACTGCTGTGCTGTCCTCTTCTTAACAAAACTGTACCAAAAAAACTGGGAAAGGAATGTAATCCTGCAACTGGAACTGTCAGGGAATTCAGTTGCTATGGAGAGAATCAGAGCAGAATCCATTAGTTTTATGTTACTAATGAATACAGAAGAAAGTTCGTTTTGTCACTAAGCTAAGCAGATGTGGGTTTGAGTACACACAAGGAGCAGATCTGTTTAGTAAGATATTATTTCTGCAATGCTATAATAGCTGCATTTTAATGTAAATGCATCCATAATTTTATGGTGATTAGCTTTTCATTAGTCATCATACCAGTAAACCTGTATTTGTAAATACAATTAACGGTTCAGCTCTGGCTCCCTGTAGACCTGCTGTGTCCATCTCCATGCAGACGCTTTCATAAAAGACCACACCGTGCTCCAGAGATGGTGAACATCACAGGCCTCTCAACAGGTCATTAGAAAGCCATACACAGTGGAGGTACTGCATCTCATACAGCAAGTTCAAAGGGAACACACATCAGGGAGGTACCTGCCTTCCACGCGATCTTTTTTGGTAATAAAGGTGAGGTACAGTCAGAGAGAGAGACATGAAAAGAAGAAATGTTAGAAATAAAATTATGGATTAAAGAATAAAAAGTCACCAGAATCTGAGGGTACATGACCAAGGTCAATTTACAGTAAAGTAGCTAACAAAAATACATAATCTCATTAAAGTAACTTTATTTAAAAGATTACAGATGCTTTGCCAATACTTAAAAAAGGCTACTAAAGGTACTCTGAGATTTAGGGACCTCTAAGCCTTGTTTTTGGTATAACAGTTGCAGTATTAGCTAAAATGGGACTTTTACAAAATAATTCAAATCATAGAATCATACAATATCCTGAGTTGGAAGGTACCCACATCATGGGCTCCAATTACTGGCAGTGCACAGGACAATCTAAAAAAAATCACACCGTATGCCTGCGAGTGTTGTCCAAACACTTAGATGAGCCTTTATGACATAATTTGATATGGTTTCTGTAATGGAAGTTATGCCTCATGTATCTCTCAGAATTCCGTATGAAGACTGTGAAGTAATAAACACGAAAAAACCCCTCAAAAATCAAAATCAAAAACCATGGTAATTTTTATGTTTGACAGGGCCTCTGACAGTGGCCTGTGACACAACAGATCTCTTAAGTTAAGTAGCCATGAAGTGGGAATTACAAGTTGGCTAAAAAGAGCAAAAAAATAAAGGGCTGGAATACAGAGATCTCTGTTCAGAAAAGGTAAACTATTAGCAGAGCAAAGTGTCTCTATTTTCTGGTTTAGATATGATGCTGTTTAATATGCTTGAGTGTGTTTCAGGAAAAGATGTGAACCAAAAGACTGTAGAGTTGATACACATTTTCATTTAAACTAAATTACAGAAAATCCAAGGAACTAAAGCTAGAGGAACAGGTACTATCACAGTGAAAAAACGGAGTGGAGAGGAGTGGCGGGGAGGGGAGGGGAGGGGAGGGGAGGGGAGGCGGTCACTATGGGCTACTGTGGGAGAGACTATTTCTGTGATTCATGTTGGAGTAAATACCTGGGAGAAGCAGCCTTAGAGTCCCATAAATTATGCAAGACACATGCATGGTTCCACGTGAAATAGGCCACAGCTCCACATTTATGATGGAGATGACAATATGGTCTTTTCCAGGCAGACAAGCACAAGGTAAACCTACTCATGTTGGACCACTCAGATACACGCCAGGGAGGATCCAAATGGTACAATGGCAAAATAGTTATGGCAAAGCAGTGCTGTCCCTAGTTCAATATTCCTCACCTCTAAAGAGGCTTTTACAGATTTAGCATAGCACTGGACTAAATGTGGCTCAACGCCTCCCAAAGTGCTGGCTTCCATCAGCAAAAAAAGACTTGCATATATGTATATGCAAAAGACCATGGAAACCTATCTGTACAAACAAGGAAATATTTCAAACACAGGGAATTTAAGCTTCAGGATCTCTGTGAATATTCTTCCAGCAGGCAGAACAGCATGTCATGGCCTAGCTAAGAGAGCTATGCCAGAATGTTTGAACTACCAAACAACCTCTACAGCAAGACTTGTGGAAGAAAAAAAGGAAGAAATAAAATAGGCAGATAAATGGTGACTGAATATTGTGGTATAGGCCCTGAAGGACAAAGAACTAAATTATTAGGAAAAAAACACAGGAATATTTAAGGAAAGAAATTAAAGTAATAAGGAGGTAACCTGAGGTAGGCAAATACATCTGTGGGAGCTGTACAAAACTGTAACTGAAAAGAAAAGATCCAGGGCACATAACCACATACAGCAGAGATTCTGATATTACAGACAAGTGAGAAAAGAATAAACAATTCTGCTGAATATCAAAGTATGCCGTTTCAATTAATATTGAAAAATAAAGAAAATAAAGAGAAAAGCCATGGGAAAAGAAATTAAAAATAAATTAGATTTTGAATAATCATGGAGGGGTTTTAAATTGATAAAAAAAAGTAAATTTGACAGCATGTGGAATTTATACACATGTTGGAATTTACGTATCACCAACCCAACAGCTGATTAGACAGATGAGGAGATTTTGGGAAGGCATCAGGAAATTGGTAGCCACCCTCCAAAAATACAACCAATGCAGGGGTCATAGTTCTTTCAAGGGCACCTATCTCTCCTTTAGGAAATGGAACGGGCTCTAAGGTACCCCCAGAGCCTTCTCTTCTCCAGGCTGAACAACCACAAGCCTCTCAGTCTGTCTACATAGGAGAGGTTCTCCAGGTGTTTGATCATCTTGGTGGCTCCCTGAAGGCTTCCTTTTCATGTCTGAGTTTGTCCAGGAGCTACTGTTCATCTCTGCAGGCCTCTGGACATTTTTCCTTGGCTCCCTCTTTGTTGGGATGCATCATTCCTGAGCTTGGAAGAGGTGATTCTTGAATATTACCAGCTTGCTTGGGCCTCTCTTCCCTCCAGGCCTTTATTTCGTGGCCCTCTACAAGCAGATCCCTGACAAGGCCACATTGTCACTCTGCTCTTTGACTGAAGTTGCTGGGTTTTTCCCCTTTTTAAAACACTTTATCCCAGAGGCACTGGGATTGCTGCTGAGGGTCTGTCTGGACGCTGGCTGCCGTTGGCTCTGTCAGACACTGGGGACCTGCCAGCAGCTTCTCACAGAAGCCACCCCTGTAGCCCCACCACCATCAAAACCTTGCCATGCAAATACAATACATCTCTCACTGCTGTTTTTGTCATCATGGTTAAAACATCCCCCCCTAAAGAGATTGTCAGACTGAAAGACTGTCACAAACCAGCTTTGGCAATGCCAACCTCCTTTCATTGCTTCAGTCTCATTCAGTTTCACACCAAAGGTGTGAAAGAGATGTGAACCTGACTTCTCTAGCTAAGCAGCTCCTCAGACACCACTCAAAGGTATTCAATATCTGTGTAAACAAAAGTTTGTGTTTGGGGGAATTAATTTCCCTCTTCCCTGCAGTAGGGCCTCCTTTCTTCTTTTTAATCTCCTACTACTTGGATCTTTTTTGCTTTTGTACTTGGGTTAGGCATGATAAATTATTGACCTCAACTCTTTTAATGTTTTTTTTCTAGTGTTCATGTCTGTTTTTTCCTTTTGCTAAACTTTTTCCTTCATTCAGTTTATTTGCTTTTGGATGGTATCAGTTTTTTGGTATTCTGCTGTTTTCAGAAGCAGCCATCTCATTGAAAATGCAGTTATTGGCTGTTGCTTCTTCTTTCTCTTTTTCCCTACATCAATATTCTCCCTGCAAAGAGAACAGAACCATGAAACCTCTGAGGTCAAGCAGGCTTTGAAAATGCTCATCATAGTGGGGAAAAAAGAGTAGATTGCTGTTCTTTGGAGCTTTTTGTATAAATATAGAAGGAAACCTCAGTGCAAGAGGAAGGGAGGGATTTTCAAAAGTGTGACATAAACCAAAATAAGCAGTTCAAAAACCTGAGAGAGGTCTACAAAAGTGGCAAACTAATTAAACAGGAAGATGATTCAAAGTTTCTCCTTGTCTGGTTTTGCCATTCTACCAGTTAGCTTGGAATACTGGATGTATTTGTGAACTGCAAAATTCTCTTGGGAATTATGTAGGGTTTTTGAGCCACTGCTTATGCTTGTATTTTATGTTTGGCCTTATTTTTTCAAGAATTCTTACAGGTCTGATCATGTAGATAGCTGATATTCTCCCATATATGAAGAAGACAGTCAACAAGATCAACAGATATAATTTTCATATTGCTTTATAGAACGGTCTACATGAGAATCCTGATTAAAAAAAAAATTGCCTACTTATTTTTCCTATTCAGACTTGAAGTTTAAGTAAGCTCTAAAGTGAACACCTAGAATAATTAGCTCATGCTGTTTCATCTTATTGATATTTATTGACTACCTAAGGGAAGGGAAAAGCTTGAATGTATGGATTATGCAGTAGCTAGGGGTCACAGGTTTTATTTTTACCTTGACATTTACTCATTGTAGACAGCGGATCAGCTACTTAGACAAACATTCTCTGCTTTAAAAGTTCAATCTCTAAACCTGTGACACAGCTTTTATATGTACTGAACACCAGCCCTTGCCACTGATCCTACACGAGGGGTGGAGGCATTTAGCACATTGCAAGTAACCAAAAGGTATCATGCAAAACAGCTCATTCTGTAGCATTCAAACTGAAAGAAACTGTGAACAGTTCTGCTTTGTTCTTCAAGGCATTACCCCTGCTTGTTCTGCAGCTACCGTTCCTTTGCCTGAATATCTTCCTTCTGAAAAATGACATTAGGGAAATACCTATAGATGCATATCACAAATCATTTCCCATCGATTTTGGTTAAAAGCTAGAAAGCCTGCATAAAGACTTGTCTTTGATGCCCTCTAACAAGCTTAAAAGCAGTAATAACCAACTCAAACTGCTAGAAATGACTGTTCATGTCAACTGCCGATCATTTCTTATGCATGTGTTTCTGTTACCTTGATTGCTGGAATGGGCTTCTTCGGAACAAAATGCTTTTTCTCGGGAAGCACAGCAGCCATGTTCTGCGCCCTCAGTTTAATCTTGTTCTCGGCTATTATCTTTTTGCGTTGCTCCAGGTAAGGCCCAAAACTGGGTAGTTTCTGAAACAAAAATCAGTAAATATGATTACGCTTAGTAAATAGGTGTAGTAAAAAGATGAGTCTGATCCCAAAGGCGAGACCTCAAGACCATGCTGACTGCAACTTGCTTCGTATTCAGGAAGTTGAAATTGAAATCAGCAAGACTGCACCAGAGTGAGAAGTGAATAAAAATCAAATATGAACATTGGGATCTGACTTGGAAATATATACTGAATATTAAAATATTAATATCTCACAGCAGTGAAATAGCTGAATTGCAGGTCAGCATCCAACAGTCTATTATTTCCCCATTGCATACCTGCTTGTATATAAAAATGTATCATGTTAAATAATTCAAATATGTAACTTTATTTTATACTATATGGAAAGGTATCATAAAATTATCAGTTCACTTAGAAAGATTCCACCAGTATTTAAGATTATTTGTATCAATATCTGAATATATAAATACATATTTTTAAAGCTTAGAAACATGTATTTTGCAATCTGATAACAGAAGGCTGTCTTGACCTGTCAAAGTAAGGCTAACAAACACCAAATGAACTGAAACACATTATAATCTCCTAATTTACCTCTATGTCCCAATTGCAATCTTTTCTGCAACATTTAGTCCTTGAACCCAATTAAGCAAACTCTAGAGGAAGATTTCACTGAATTGCAAAACTCATGTCTCACCCAAGAACGTGACAGAGTTGGTTCAGGTTTCCTGAAACACTCATCTTCCTGAAAGAAAAAGTCCCTTTGCTTACCTAGAAGAGATATGGACAATTGTAGTGTGCCACACTCACAGATTTAGGTGAGCGAAAAATTGCAGAAAAACGGATTTTTGCTTTATGCGAGAGACCATGCCCTTCCTCCCCTGAAACTAGTTCTTTATTCTGCAGAAGTATTTTATCCACCTAACTAAATCCTGTTCAGAAGCTACAGCAGTACTGCAGAAACCAGCAGGTAGTAACAGGGGATACATAGCCTGAGCAGCTGCTGGCATTAATTCACGCTAATAATACAACCTCAAAGAGCATATCGAACAAGATACAGTACTGCTGTGCTTATCAATTTTTTAAGAGGGAATTTCAATGTGAATTTTAAACCCCAAATTATTTAAAAATTTACAAATTATTATTTTTTAAAATGAAGTAAATCCAGAAGAGGCTACCCTGCTCTTCTGCTAATCCTTAGGAGAAAAATTCCTCAATGAGCTCTGTCACAATACCCAACCTTGGGACCTCAGGTTTCTTGCTATGACAAACCAAAGCTTTCTTGGCTGCTAGGTTTTTGGCACTCTGAGCATACAGCCAGAGAGTGAGGTCCTTGAAATGCTTCCCTGCTTCCAAGACTTGGTTTGTGGCCTGGACACATTTTTAACATCAAGTCAGCGCGATCCTCGCTGTCTCCAGAGCTCTCCAGAGGAGGTGCCCTCCCGCAGGCTGGCACTGAACCCTGCTCTGGGCCAAAGCCTCCGTCTGGGCATATGCAAGGCAAGACTCGGGGGCTGTTGCAGACCCCATCTGTCCCAAAGGTGGAGGTGCCCGAGTTTGCCCACCAGCAGAGGGCTCGTATTTTGGCTGTTCAACGGGAACTATGTTCCGTCGTGTCATGTTCAAGGACTTCCTCATAGACATCAAACTTCCCTTTCTGTGCAGTTGCTGTACATGACATGTTCTAGGAAGTCTTAAAGAGAGGCTTTGCAAATGCCAGCAAACACCACTAAGGTAGAGGTCTTTACACATTGAAGTCAAATAAGACAGCAAAAGCAGAATTATTTTAAACAGCAAAACGAGTAGAAGGAAGAATTTGTCTAATTCCAATCTAATCCATATGCTCTAAAGCACACACACATAAACTCAATTCTCTGTATGACTTTTAAAAAAACTAAAACTTTTAGTAGAAATCTAAAAAATACAAATTTTGATAAAAAGTGTTCTTGTATGTCTAGTAGGCTGAATCAATTAGAAATACATTTTTGGCTACAAGTAAGTAGTAGCTGTGTCATTGAGGAACTATTTCCTCTTCATAATTTATGTGCTGATGCCAACAACTTCGGCTTGGGAGGGCAGGAGACCTGATGACAATGCATTTTTGGATTCTTCCTGTCTGGCCAGGAATTGAATTGCTGACTTTGAGAATAGGTAGCAAAGCTAATTTTGCTGAGGTTTTAACTGAAGCAGTAGCAAGAGGAGGCAGTTGTTCATGGCTTGACTGATTGAAGATCATCTTTGGGAAGAATAGCCAAATCTTTGCAGAATAAATCCTTTTTGCTTTTCTGTTCTCTTACTATATGCCAAATCCCTTAATTTCTACAGACAAAAGCACTGACAATATTGAAATGAAATAGGTGATCTAAGGAAAAGTATGGAAAAAGAATTATTTTTTGTGTAGAGGTGAAAAGCAAATTACAAATGTTAATTAATTGTCATAGTTATGAGATGAAAGTATTTAGATTTTCAATTCTAACATAGCTGCTAGCTGGAATGTACAGCAGGCATTTTGAGAAGTGTGCAATGCCTTCATTTCCATAATTCCAATGTTTTTCAATGACATGCATGCAGTTAAATTAAACTATGTAATCCATATCTTTTAAAAATAAATTATGATTAATCTAGAAAACTATCATCCAACCTTCATATTTGCTGTGCACTGCTATTTTCCCATCAAGAACTTGGCTAAATGGAATTCAAAATAATTAAGGAAACACGTAGGTCTTGGTCCAGGTTTGGGCATATACACAATGAGCTTCCACTGACTTCACAGAAGGTGACTGTGTGCCCATACAAATGGCCTGGTTATTTTGTGTTTGGGGTCTAGTAGTTCACAAGCAGCCAAGCCAAATTTCATTAAACAACACTGAAAACCAGCAATCTTTTCTACAGCAATAAATAATACATGAAAATGTAGCCTCAGGAGCTTAGGAAGGACTTACTGATGGTTCCCCTTATGAGTAATGCACAGACATAGGGAATGCTGAGGAGACTGCTTATTGTTCGGAGCTGTGGTTTCAAACATTTTGCAGTCAAAGGCCATATGAAATGGCAAACAGTATTTTAATGAAGTGTGTTACTGGATATAGCAGAGTGGAAAAATGCTCAAGTAACTGTGGAAGAGACGGATATTTAAGAGATTTTAAAATTAAATCACCTCTAATCATTGTAGGGGATAGCTTCCTAAGCACATGGGGGATTTAACGACAAAATTCCCAATGAAATCACAAGCACAGGGCTTGGTGTGTTCAACTCTGTTTGCTTTTGAAATCTTTACAATTTTTTTAATTTCCAGATATTCCAGTGTCACTAAACTCTCCATACACTGATATCTGTCATATCAACATCTGCCTAGAAAAAAACAATTAATATGAATATGTGGGGCACAGCAAGGGCTTAGAAGATTGCAACAAGCAGAGTAATTAGATAATTCTTGTCTACTTATATATCTGTATCAGTGATGTCTATAGCTGCATTATTTGTATCCATCTGTCTCTCTATAGATGTAATTCAATGTGTTTCTACTGGAGGGATGACATCAAGAATGGAGCCAAAATAAATATATTAAGTGGAATTATTCCATTGTTTATAATTGCATTATCGCAAAACTGGAAGCCTGAAATATTTTGCTGGAATATTTTACAGAAAGAAAACAAAAATCCAAATCCTCCCCCCACCTCCACTTCCAAAAGCTGCCTTTTAACTGATGAACTGTATAAATCTTCAGCAACATTGTGATTTTTGTTTCAGTAGTTTCTCCAGAGATTCATCATTGATGAATCTGTTCTTACTAAAAAAGCTAAATCCTGCTCATTTAAAGATAACAGTATCTTCCACTAAAGCTGTCTCTATTCAGATATAAAAAAGCATTACCCTGCCAATAGAGAACTGACAACTTAATGAATCAACAATGAAACCTTAAGCCAGAGAGCTTTAAGGTGAGTAACTCTGTTTTGATTATAATTTATTCATGGATCAATCTAAAGGTAATTGAGCATATTATGAACTAAAAAAGGTGCTTGTTTCCTAATGGCTAAAGGTAGAGAGAACCCTCCACTTCAGATTGCTGCAATTTTTATGGGCACACCCGCAAGCAGCCTAACCAGTGAACAGGCCGGTGAACAGGGCAGTGCAATATGCATCAGATGACCCAGACTTTATTTCTAACTTGGAAAATCCATGCATGTCTCCAAGATGTAGTCATGGGTTGCTTACCTGGGTCTGCTACTAAGGGGCTGGATGCCATCTACTGTTAGAAGACACAGATTTCAGCTGGCACAGTGTATTGGGTTTGCATGGCAAGGTTTTGGACAAGAGGGGCTACAGGGGTGGCTTCTGGGAGAAGCTTCTCCTGTGTCTGACGGAGCCAAGGGCAGCTGGCTCCAAGCTGGAGCTGCCACTGGCCAGTGCTGAGCCCTCCAGCAAGGGTGGTAGTGCCTCCGGGATAACGTGAGTGCAACAGTAACAAGGGAACGCCACCGAAAATGAAGGGATGCTTCTGAATGGAAAAAGAGACCTTGCAAGGGATTGCAGAGGAGGCTGAGATACTGAACGCCTCCTCTGCAGTCTTCACTTCCTAATCCAGTCCTCAGGAGTCCCTGACCCAGGAAGCCAGGGAGAAGGTCTGGAGAAAGCAAGACTTCTCCTTGTTTAAGGAGAATTGGGTTAGAGACCATTTAGTCAAATTTGACATCCACAAGTCCATGGGGTCTGATGGGATGCACCTGTAAGTGTTGAGGAACTGGTGGAAATATATTGCTAAGTCACTCTCAATCATCTTTGAAAGGTCATGGCAGTCAGAAGAGGTGTCTGAGAACTGGGAGAACGCAAATGTCACATCAGTCTTCAAAAAGGGCAAGGACCACACAGGGAACATCCAGCTAGTCAGCCTCACCTCAAACCCTGGGAAGGTGATGGAATGGTTGATCCTGGAAGCCATCTCTGGGCACAGGAAAGGCAAAAACATCATCAGTAGTAGTCAGCATGGATTCAACAAAGGAAATTCATGATTAACTGATCTGATTGCCTTGGCCCACGAGCCTTTTATTATATTTTCTGTCCCCTATCCAATTGAGGAGGGGAGTGATAGAGCAGCTTTGGTGGGCACTTGACACCCAGCCAGGGCCAGGCCACCATGCACAGCTAAGTATCATCATAAACCAAAATAAACAACACTCTCCTACAGTACTCCAGTGGATCTGCTGTATGTTAAGGAAATGGCAGCAAAAAGAACACTGGAACATAGTAATTTTAATTAACAGAATTCCAGGGAGCAGTGGTCACAAGGTAAAGGAAGAACTTCACATAAATAGTTCTAGGGATCACTGGCCAATGAACATTTTGGGTAGCAGTATCATTTACTGATGAGGCAATGTATTTCAAAAATCCTGTTTCTCTCATGTGTGAAGAATTTCCCATATTAAATGTAGCCAGTTCCTTGTATACGTGAGTGTTGTCTCCAGTCCTAGGTATGAAGGTGTGTATGCATTCATTCTCTAAATACCTCTTTTGCACTTTCTGCATGTAAACAACTTTAAGTGACACAAAGTCCCTCATGAATCTAGAAATGAAACCAAAGCCAAATTGTCTTATTTCATGTACTTTATGTTTTTAAAGTGTGGACATCTCTGCTTGCACATAGCAAAAATAGATGAGAACAAGAATAAACATGGAAAAATGTCTGACAAATTGAACTGCTTAAAGAGAGTACAAATTGCGCTGCTGAAATATTCTCTAGTGGAGATGCACCAAACAAAGGTTCACATATCTAATACCTATGCAAATAGATGGATAATTGTCATACCAAAACTTTGCCACATAGTGGCAAGCACTAGTGTGTTCTAGAAATGAAACAAGAAGTGACTCCTCTCTATGGCTTGTTTTTCTGAATAGATCTTTCTCTGAAATTACTTAACCAACACCTTTCCCTCAGAGGACAGAATAAGGGAGGGAGAACAAAAATCTCTAAATGATTGGAAAGAAAAAGGTGGTCAACTACCTTGGCAGAATCACAGAGTGGCTGAGATTGGAACGGGTATCTTGAGACCATCCAGTTCAATCCCTTGCTCAGAAAGGGATCAGCTACAGTGAATTTCACCAGTTTGCCTATGGGAGACAGTGTTGGAAGCCTTGCTAAAGAAAACACCTACTGCACTCCTCTAATCTACCAAGCTGGTCATTTTTACCTCTGTACATCCATGCTGACTACTCCCTTCCTACGCAGAGCAGTTGATTTGTGGTTGGTTTAGCTACCCTCCCCAAATGCCACTTTCTTCTGTAAATGAGCAGAAAACCTGGCCTTTGTCCCTTTGCTGCCTTGGCAGGATTGCATCTGGGAAGGTTTCCCACTGGCTTCAGGGAACCGAGGAGACAAACAATAAGGCAGCTAAGAGCAAAACACCTCAGGAGGCTACAGAGCCAAGTGACTACCTGAGACACACTTAAAGGTGTGAAGATTGCAGACAAGACTGAATAGCTTTGAGGAGAGTAAAATAGGTGAAGTAGAATCTCTGAAAGTGGGAGCATGGCATAGAAAGGCAATCAGATAAGGGAAACATTAACATTTAAGTGAGGTAGACAGCTGCTCTGCTCAGGAGCTAAAAGAATTTAAATCAGGTTTGTATAGGTAATCTTATATGTCCTCAGTACAAAGGTCTTAGTAATGTTTAACCCTCATTTGTTCATGGAAAACTTCTATATGTGATGTATAAAGTTTTCCAGAGACAGAATAATCTTTTTTTTTTCTTTTCCCACTTGCTTCTGAACTCTTATTTATTCTTTCTAAAGTCTGATGTGCTCAAAATGGCTGCATATAATTGAATGCTTATTACATACTGCATGTACATGTAATACTTGCACATACATACTTTGCACTGTGCAACAATTTCCATGTAGTGGTCTGCCTCCAGCTTCTTCTTGCAACTTTACAACAACAACAACAACAACAACAACAGAAAGACTACTACAAGGTTTCCTGAAGTGGTATCTGCTTTCTTTCTTGTTCTCAGAGAATACAGTGAAACATGACTCCAACATTTCCAGAGAGAAAGAAAACACAAGGTCCCAGTAACAAAGAGCAGCACCAGTAACAACAACAAAATCTTGTCACAATGTTAAGGTAGCTCGTGTTCCTTCTGGGAAAATAGAAAAAACAAAACCAACCCAACAATAATGCCAACGGCTGAATTCTGTTCCTCTGAAGGTGGAAAATAACACAGATTTTCATATTCATAGATATATGGAGAGAATATTTTGCACAAGCTTTCCCCACGGGTAAACTACTTAACTAATTAAAACTATCTATGGCAATGGAGAAAGTGAAGCTGTAAATTTTTATTCTATTAGATATTCTTACTCTTTCAGGCATTCAAAACTCAATTCTCTTAAATAGCTGCTTTTCTCTGTGTCAGCTCCATACAGTGCATGGTAAGAGCCCATGGCACGAAGAAGCCATTCTGATGGCACGAGGATTCATGTCAACACCTCCAGCAGGGAATCCTGCAGGCCTCCTGCCCACAGCATGTGGGGAGATGTGTCATGGAGAGGACAGGATACTTCCTCTATCAGTTTCCACCTGACGGTGAGTTTCTTGGGCCAACCTCAGCTGTTGCAGCCCCTGGAGCTGCTATAGTTGCATTAGCAAGAAGCCACAAGGACTTTGTCCCTTGTGTTAAAGGGTTCACATGTTCTCATGGCTCTGTTTCTTAGAGCTGAGACATTTCTGGCATCACTGCCTTTAATGATGTGGGAATGCCATCAAAACAAGGGACAGAACACAACAATTATTCAGAAAAAAAATGAACTCTGCCTTTCAGTTATTTTCATTTTTTTTCTTGGAACTTTTGTTTGCTTTGTAAACAGCACTGTCTCAGTAATCTGCAATTACTGCACATACACTTGTTCTGTAACCTCTGCTGCCCACAGTGTGTGTGTATATACCATTGCATTTAGTTACTCAACTATTGTGCCTGCTCTTTAAACCATGATTATTTAAAGTGGGTGAGCTAACCCCAGCCCTTCAGTAATTCTGAATCTAAACAGAGCATTAATGTGTGTTCTACGAAAACAACACTGCAGTGACCTCACCATGAGATATATAGTACCATGCTTGAACGTGCAGATAAAAACATTATTTAAAATAACAATTATTGCTTCTTTCATAATGTTTCTAACACTGCCAAAATTTTCTCTTCTAGCTCCAAATCAGAAACAAATTATTCTTCATGTTCTAATTAAAATGTTTGGGTTTTAGCAGGTTATATACACACCAACTGAGGGGAAAGATTTTAGGATTATAGGCTTACTGTAGTGCAGCAAAAACTTACATTCTACAAATGTACTGAAGTCATGAAATATTCATCAATAAAACAAAAAAGAGTTAATATTTGAAGCAAGCTTAGACATTTACAATCAAAAGCCAGGATGACATAGATGATAAAGAAAATGTTACCTTCTGGGGTAAAGAAAAGAAGATACTGATACACATTACTGTGCTTCTTCATGAACATCTGGCAGTCTGTCACTTAATAGACAACAACATCTTCTCTAAACAGAAGAGACTTGAATTCATCAGGGATTCCTGTAGTACAGTATGTGCTTAACTTAAGTACCTGCTTTCTGTGATTTCCATAGATTACCATATTCATGACACTGTGGAGTGAAAGCATTCTTCTCACTCTCTAACCAGAACATGGAAAAGAAATTAAAACATTGGCAGGCACTTTGTCTCCAGTTTGTTGGACACGTGAGGAAAGGACTTTCCACCCATTTATGCAGATGAAATTCTGTCAGCTAAGCAGCAGCATAAAGAAGATGTCAGCAGAATGACTATTAACAAATATCTGTCAGGCAAGCAAATATAATGATATTCAAATGTGTTTAGGAAACAGGAGTCAGTATCAGTTGAGCCTTAGTGCTGGAAAAAAACTTTGTTCAAACAAGAATTTGTACTTTTACTGGCACATAAGTAAAAGCAGTCCAGTATTAACATTTTCATGTGTATCTATATAGCATTTGTACACACATCTATACATTCAGTTTATGCACTTATTAGATCAATGCTGTAACTTAGGTGATGACATGGAAAATGCCATTGCTAGATACTCTCTCCAAGCTGGCTGGTAACTGAGCTGTTGAGATCAATGCTAAAATCATCTGTTTCTCTGGATTTAGCCATTCTCTTCTGAGGGTACGTGTACTGAGGAGATTGACCCCAACAGTACCTAAGGACTGTCTGTTTTCTAGGCCCTTTCAAAGAAGTTTCAGAGATGCCAGCCAGACTATTAAAAGGGAAGAATGAATCTTTTCTTACAACCATGAGCAAGCACGGATATCCTTGCTGCTGTGGCTACATCAGTGGCTTCCAACTGACCTGTCAATCACAGATACTGCTGACTCAGCAAGGTGAGTATTGAGCTGAGTTTGCTAATTCCACTTGTGCTAAATGAGCTGGGTCAGGTACCAGGAGCAGCTCAGTCCTGTTTCTAGAACTGTGAGGCCCAAGGAAACCGCACTTAAACTGCCTACATGACCAACTTGAATCTGTTCAAGAGCTCCTTGAACAACTCAACATCACCATGCAGCCTGGGCACAAATTGCCCCCTATGGGCAGGACGTGAAAAGCATGATATCTACATCTGCCTTAGCTCTTCCACACCCCAGTCCAGCATGCCCCTGGTGGGAACACAGCTCTAGACACCCTGCAGTATTCATAGAAAGCCTACACATGCACCATGGCCATCCAGCACATACACAGTCCAATTAGCATTGCCCATCAAATTCATGCTCTCGGGGGAATGGGAAACTAAACAGAGAGGGCAACCAGGAACCTCCCCTTCCAGATCCTGGAAAAAATAGAGATTTTGAAAGCCACTCTCTGAAGCTTTGAGTACACTCAGTAAAATAACCACGACTTCCACTGTGTGCAAAGAAAGTGCATCTCCACCATTGCTGTACGTGTTTCAGCTGCAAATTTGCCTATCAAGTACTTTCTGCTAGCCATAAAACCTTACACAAGAGGTAAGAGCCTACATTTTTCCCACCTGCTGGAACCTTTGCAGATTTTTGTTTTCTTTTGATTTATGTTTACCCTGCCTTTTTGCTTTGATGTATCGTTTTTATTACCACCTGCCTATACTGTAAACAGCATACAATTTCAATATATCTAGAAATAATCTCCACTTTTCCCTGGTAGACTACACATTGCATAACTATACATATATTATTGCACTAATAGATTACTTAAATGCAAACCACTGCTAATAATTCCTATGTAAGCCTTCTTCCACTTCAGATTCATTGTAATCCATCTCTTATGGCAGATGAACTATAGCACTTCTCCTCCTCCTGCACAGACTACAATACTGTCCCTCATTCATCTCTCACACACGTAATCCTTCCATCTCTACTTCACACAATCCTAATTTAAATGTAAAGTATTCACTGCACACAAAAGAGCTCTAGTCAACTCTTGCAGTTATGACCAAGCAGCCTACCACTGCCTTTTAGTCTTCAAATTCAGTAATACAATGCTTTTCATCATCACCTCAATATCCAAGGCTCACTAAATTTCATGCTAAGAGTCATAATACAAATAGTTCTAGCATTAATAGCAAGTACTTCTACCCCTAGATAGTCAAAACTCCCACTTCAGTTGGTGAGAGGTAGGATGAGAAAATGCTGAATGCTCTCCTATGAAGAGTTTGGATATTCTGGTTTGATTAAGGCCTTTGAACAGTTTTGAAAGTGTGACAAAGCAACACATAACATATGACATTAAAATTAAAAAAAAGAATATAGAGAGATGGAAAAATTGGAATGGTGCACTAAAGGAAAGTGATAATGAATAATTTTTATAATTTCAAGCTATTAAAACTTTCAAACAGATCTGAAAAGAAGCAATTGCTAAACTCTTTAGAATTAATATATCCAATTTATGAATAAAATATCAATAATACATTACAAAAGATAGTCTCACTAAACAGATATAACTGCTTCTTATATCACCATAAAGTAGTGAGGAGATAGCAATATGTAGGTACTAAAGTAGTAGACACTATATAAAAACCTAATGTGTAAAACCAGAAGAGTCCTCATTAGAGTCCAAGTCCCCCCCAGTGCCTCTGTAGCATATTTATCTGTTTTTATAATAGCTAAAGTATTTAAAGTATCATTATATTCTGAATATGGCATTACAATGGTCATATATTCTAAAATGCTAATTTGATTAGATTTTCACTCAAGTCAATCAGAGGAAGAATTTTATTTTAAAAAATCTTACATGCATATCATTAGAAATACAGATCACAGGCATACATCACTGTACTTTTAAAAACTATCTTGTTTTAAATTACTGTAATAGCTTTAAAATGAGTTCTGATCATCTTGTTACTGCAAGACTTCACTGATTTGTATGCACAGTTAGGCTTGCAAGTATATGCATTCAGCTTGCCCTCTGCTATTAAATATAACCACAATCACATATTGCTTGAACAGGCCATCCACTTTTTCACTGCTTATGTGCTCCTTACAGATAAACACAGGAGATGCATAAACCTTTAGGTCTCACTTTGCACGGTGTACTCATTGTGGGCTATTCTGCAGGTCAAATGGACTGGCATGGCACAACAAACCATGTAATGGGTACCTGCAAAGAAACTCCTGTCCTGCTCCTACAGGGCTTTTCCACATGGCTCAACATGCGAGGAGTTACACTGGCTGAGGTTAAGCCTCCATGCAGCAACAGGGGCAATCAGGACCACGTCTCACTGGCTGACCACAACCAACCCACCCTTCCTGGACGTGCACACCTGGTTCCACCTGACTCCATCCCAGGAGTTACAGGTGTCCAATGAAAGGTAAAACACAACATACAGTGGACACATCTTTTACTTCCTTGAATAGACTGTCCTGTCTCCAGCTGTCCTGCACTCAGGTGCTTCCAGAGAACACAGCTCTTCACACATGAGTGAACGCACAAGCCCTACAGAGCTTCGCTACTCAAAAATCAATGATATTTAAAAATCTTATCCCCATTTAAATTGTAAAAACAAAATGATTTTTATTTCTTGACATAATTCAACTTGTTAAAATTATGGCCCATATTTATAGTGATTCAATCTACAGCTCAAAAAAATCATCTCTGGCCATTCGACCATCAAGATAGAAGGGAAAACAAAATTTTCTACTTAGTGTAGCTTCTCTACATTAATGCTGTCTACAGCAGCAGTGCTACTCTAAAGGTCACAGATGACATAATTTATATTATTATAGATAATCCATGTCATCTGTCTGCCTGACTTTTTTTCTCCATATTTTATAGAGGTGCTGTCGATGGATAAAGCTCCTCGGAAAGCTTCAGTCCGAGTGGCTTACAAAGGCAGGAGCAGTCACCACACAGGAGGGATTTGCTGCTTCTCCTCAGGAAGGCTGGGGCCATTTCCTGCCTCCAGAGAACGTGCGGTGAGTGGTCCTGCCCGAGCGCGAGTCTGCTCCCAAAAGCCAGTCCTTGTGTGTGCAGAGCACTCCGACAAGCTGTGGCACCGCAGCAGGGCAAACGGCTTCCTACCAGGCACGCGCCTGCAGCAGGGAGATGAGGCACGGCCGCCAAATACAGCTTAGCTACACGGACTCCACAGATGACTGTGGCACAAAGCCAGCTCACAGATGTGAGGTATTTAAGCAGCACTTGATGTTGCTGGAGATAGAGCAGGATTGTCCTCCCTCACCCCATGGCTGTCGGAAATTCTACGTGTGGAGCTGGGGCACGTGCTGACCAGGTAGGGAGGAGGAGAGGGGGCAAGGCTGTGATGGGAGCAGTAGAGCGATGAATGGTGGAGTTCTCCTGGGGAGCAGCTGCACCTCAAATCCACCACTCCCTCGTTGCCACCCCAGGCTGTTGCCTGCTCTGACAGTAACAGGACTGACACAGTGTCTCGTGCCCCTCAGCCACTCTTTCAGGCAATCTGCAGGCTTAGACAAATATTATTCTGAGCTTAGACCTCAGAAGTGTGAGTGTGCAGCTCACTCCAGCCTTTAATCCTTCTTCCAGATGGGTTATTTTCTTACAATCTCTTTTTTGAAGTAAAGTTCTCTGAAGTTCCTACACATAAATGTGTTTATGCAGGAATATGCAAGCTCATCATGGTGACATCGTTCAGTTACATTTGGCTGAGATGTAATTCTTAAAGATGAATGTAACTGCTCTCCATCCTTAACCTGGGAAACAGCACATGCAAAACTTAGTAATTACTGCTGAAAAAAATAATTCCAACTCAACTTTCTTGGCATTTTGAATTGGAAGGATTACTCTGTCACCTTCAACGCTGCCCAAAATGGAAACTTGCAAGTAGCATAAGGCTGGACGGGCATTTTCTGCAGAGAAACTGGTGGTGGCATAGCTGTTGCAGGGGTGTTGAGTTTAACAAGTCAGCTATGAGTTTATCAATGGTGTGTACTTCAGTCTGTGTTCTGTCTGCCCAAGCCCTGGTGGAAAAAGGGCCTCCTTATCCATAACTTTGCCATCTGTTCATTTGATGCAGACATTTGAGGTGAGACTAGAAAATACACTCACCCACTCCTGCTGGAGACAAATTACAGGGTCTCTTCCATATGGGTGGCTGGAAAGCAAATTCATGATTTATCATGAGGAAAAGATTTGATCTTGGCAGAGTCCTGGGTTTCTTGGTGGTTGTCAGCCTGCTGATCATAGTATTGCCCTCTGATTACTTCTTTCCCCAGTGCCAGCCGTAATACTTCCAGAGGTGGCACTGAAGTATACACGTGTCCTGACATCAGTATGGCACCAAGGTATTGTAAGGACTTTCTGCCAGAGCCATTTTTCCATTGGACAATGTCTTCCTCTTTGTTTTGTAAAAGAAAAGGGCAATTTCAGTTCTTTACTGTTTTGCCATTCAGTTTGCTGCAAGAAGATGGCAGTGGTAGCAGTGATGAGAAGTGGACTAGATTTTCATTCCCAGGTTATTTGTACGAATGAACAAGTCCAGGCTCCACTGTCTCCAAATGCAGTTTGGTAGTGGGACTTCCAGAGTGCCCCATCCTGACTGCAGCAGCTGCAGCAACTGTTCAGTTGTTCTGATTTTGTGTACAGCAGCCTGGATAAGAACTCTGGGGAGAACATCTCAATCTCTTCCAGCAATGTTCATCACTGCAGGTTGTGGTTACTGAAGGGGTGCGAGTTCTGGCTTTACAAAATGCTATAATAATTGGTCAGTTTGTACTCATGCAGTTTCCTGCCCTTGACTGATGTTTTCACGTGCACACATTACTGCAGTGTATCTCAGCAGGGCTGCTCCTACACTCTGCTGCTGATGTCCAAGCCTCCTTGGAGGAGCTGTGTGTGCCTCACACCCCCACCCTGCCTCGTGCAGTGTAATGGCCTCAGCATTTACTGCTGCAATGCTGCACCCTGGGATATCTTGCACAGCTCCTTTTTATATGAGAAGACTCCAGCAAATTACAGCAGTCGTATTCATAGCATGCTTTTGTTTAGTAATCACCTCAGGAGGCTGTACAGATCTGAAAAGCATGGAGAAGTATTGTGAGATGGTTTATGAATCCCACTAATCTTCAAACTGACATTTTCAGGTATGGGTCTATCCTGCATGGTTTTTACTTTTTAGGCGCTAGGTAATAGCCTTTAGGAGGTCAGCAATTATCCCAGTGCTCCAGGAGTCAAATGCAATTCCATCTCATTTTATTTTCAGAAATATTCATTGCCTTGGTCATTTCAAGCAGATAGATGAGAATGTAATCATGACCAGCTACAGCTTTTGCTGTTCTGTTTCTGTATCTATACAGCTATGGCAGTGATCCCAGCCAGCCCCATTAGTTCTTCTTACTGGTACTGTTGGCATTCTTCTACCACAGTTTTGATCTCAAACTGCATTTTCTTCCACTGGTATCCACACTAAGGGATGCTAAAATAATACTGAGGTAGTTACATCTGGAATTCTTTTATCTAATATATTTGCAAATATATTTATATTGCATCAGAAACTGAAAAGACTTTTTAAAGATGGAGAGTATATTACCACCTGCAGGTCTGCATAATGCCTTGTTAAATTGCTAAAAGACTATGCATATGTACAGCTTCCTACCTCCTCTACAGCTGGCCTGCTGCCCATCTGACTTGTGGCTCTGGAAAACCTCAGCAATGGACTTATGCTCTCCTTACTTTCACTTGCCTTAATGCTTTTACTCTGAGTGCTGAGGACATTCCATTAATCAAGTGCCCTCCCAGCTGCACCGCTGTGTTCATTTCCAGCTTTCCTTTGCCTAGAAGACATCCCAGACCTTTAAAACACCATATAAATACTTTGCTGCAGGGGGCCTTAGAGTTTACTACCTATTTCAGCCAAGTTTTCTGACTTTTTGTCTGTAACTTTTATGAATTGCTTGCCCCAGTTTCGTCACATGCTTCATTCATTCACTTGATTTAGTTAAAAGCAGAGTATTTGTGAGTTATCTATACTTCCTGGTGTTTTAATTTGTTCAGTTTTTCTTGGTAATTGACATTGTCCCCATGGTATTTTGATCATACTATCATGCTATATTATGCTGTACATTTTTGTCAGCGATTTTAGACTCCCAGAAAATGCCAACAAAGTCTCTGTTGTGTAGCATTTACTGATGTTTTAACTATCCAGCTGGCATTCAAACTCTTCTCTGCTTTAGTGCTGCTGCTCCTAGTTTAAAGTTCATGCTTCTGCAAACAGCACCAAAAGTTTATTTTTGCTCTTGTGTAGTGCATCGAAGACAGATATGTGTAAAGTTATATTTTCTGAGTCAGTTTGTTTTCCTGATGTGGTGAATTTTTCCTTTTTGCTACTGTAAGCAAGCTTTGGCAAAACAATCTTCTTGCCAATGCAAAAAATCCCATATGTGAGACAATTACCAGTCGATTTTTCTTCTCTGCTTTGTGCTAATGCATTTATGTTTGCACAAAATTTTTCCAAGTCTATGCAAACATTTTCTTTTCTGGGTTGTTAAGGGCTTGTTTCTGCTCTGCTGGTGGCCTCAGCTTGTGCCCACGAGCCCCGAGTTGCTGACACACTGCTGCAGGAGCTGGCCAGGGGCCTCTGCACTCGTGGTTTAGCTCAGACCAGAGCACACCTTTGACGTGAATGTCCTCACTGTCTCCACACACTGCACCTCGCTTCTCACGGCAGCGCAGAGAGCACAAACTGCATTTTATTTTGGGAGAAATGAAACCTGAGTGTGTGCTCCAGGGGTGCAGCTAAAATGAGCTCCAGCTGCTAATGGGCATTTAGCCCATGACACCAGACTAGAGCTAGAACACAGTAAGAAAACCTGGAATGCATACAGTGTGGACACCAGTCTGCAGCATCAACCATTTCATTCTGCAACCCTGTTCCCATTTGGCTTGTTTGTCTGCACTACTTGTTACTGTACACAGAGCCTCTGGGTGCTCTCACTTGAACCTCTGCAACTTTGTCCCACCCACAAACTGAATTCAGACTCTGGGTTGCAATGCACTCATAGGTTGGCTGTTTTATAACATTGGGAAAAACAGTGACTTATTTTTTCAGACCATCCATACTTGGATAACACATATATACTAGTCACACCGTACAAAAATATGCATATTAGTCACACATTGATATCATATTACATTATATTCTATGATATCTTAGATAAAAGATATTTCTGGAGATTTGCTAAAAATTCTCAGTGCTTTTCTTGATTTTGTAGTTTCAGGCTTTAGAGCTCCTTTTCTGAGTGCAATTTTCACTAACATCTACCAGAGCTCATTTCTATGTCCTTCTGTCCATCTTTCATGCCCATCTTTCACACACTGCCATTACTTGTTTTTATTCTTTCCTTCAGAGTCTTTTACAACATACTCTCTATATCCACATTAGTAAATCAGTGTCTGGGAATGTTCCTGGGCACAAGGATATTTTCATCTATCCTAACAAAGTCTTACAACATTTTTTGCCTGCTTTTGGCCTGTGCTGACTATCACTGTCCCAGGCAATTCCTGGAGAGTCTTTGGAAGTCGGCATGCTCCAGGAGCCATTCCCAGCAGGCAGCCTGCCTGCAGCCAACCTGCTTTGGAGACTAACAGCTTCTGATCATCGGCACAGCCTGCTTGGTGCCAGCTGGCCTGAGCACCTAGGAATATTCCTGGGTACATTTAATTTGAAAGTACAGACATTTCTCTCCTTTCTGAAGTTAGGTGCCTATAGGAATCTAATCACTTCTGATGTCAGTGCCCAGGCAGAATGAAGTAAAACAGTGTAACATCCAACTAGTTTCAACAAATGCTATTCTCTGTCATAAGGGACTTCCTGGAACTAGAGAGACAAAGCTTAATGCTAACCATAAATGTATGCCATAGCATGGAGTTATGTATCGCAGATATCACTGCATTTTTCAACATTTAAGAACACCTCTTTTCTCTTTTTTTTTTTTCAGAAATAGGAGAAGTACAGTTACAGCTTTAAAAAAAACAAAAAAATGAACAATGTTCCAGCATGAGACAAAGAATGAGCTGTATCTTCAACCTAGTCTTAAAGCAAGCTCCTACACCAGGAATAAATGGTTTCTCCATTCTCTGGCCACTTTACACCACACAGGGCTCCTTTCACACTCTTCAAAATGCTGTTGTAGTCTTAATTAGGAAGCAAAGTAATCTCAGGATGCTACAGAGTTTTCTTTTTGACACTTTACTGGTATCAGGAACATTGATATCAGCTTTACTGGCACAGACAGATCGTAAAATCATAACATTTTGATTTAATGCCCCTTTCTAAACAAAATAGCTTAAAAAAGTTGGTGTTGATGATTGCTTCCAGCTTATTTAATATATTTTGCTATCAATTGTTTATCTCCTAAGGAAACGTTGCTTTAAAGTCATTAAACATTTTACCAACAGAAATGAGTAGTTTTGAGGGAGCCACTACCTCCTTTTTGTAACAATGAAACTGATCTATGTCAAATACTTGGCAGGTCCCAATTACACTACTGGGACCATGGAGCACATCTAAAGATCAGCCCAGACATCTAGTTCTGGAGAAGAGAATGAGAAGTATCTTAAGAATTATAATGTGTTACATTTTTCTGAAAATAATACAAACTGAATATTCACAGAATCAGTCTCGGGAGCAGAACTGTGAACTAATTTTCATTTCTTTTCACTATTTAATTAGGTTCCTTGAGTCTGCTTCTCAGTGTCTCTGTTTCTGTGCCAGAAGACAAAAGAAACGAGATAAAATGGACACTTGTTTAACATTGTTGTCTTCCTTTGCAAAGCTTTTATGCCCCTTTCAACATTAAAATATCGCAGCAGTGTCTGTAACTCCACCTATCTTGCACGTCTCACCTGCTCTCTCATTCTTTCAGTATGGCACAGGCTGCTTGGTTTTGGTTAAGATTTTAGTAATTCCTTTCCTGTAAAAACAAAAGCAAGCAGCAACAGAGATACACTTCAGCACAGAGAAGGTAAAGCTGGAAAAGTGCCTTTTACTGTCAGGGTGAAAGGCAAAGGCCTTACCTGAGTCTGAGGTCCTGAGGGAGCTTGTTCCACGGTTGTGTACATGCCCCTAAGCCAACTCAGTCACCTTACACAGCAGTCTTATAAAAAGTGTGCTGCTGAAAATCCAGCAAGCACAAAGAGCGGATGGAGTCTTGAGTATAGCCTTCCCTGGCGTCTAAGCACGTAAGGTACAGAGGATCTTTGTCCTGCCGGTGCAGAGGGGAAGAGCCAAGCACTGTTTGCTATTCTGTGTCAGGATTGTCCATCGGGGGTGCTCATGCCACCAGTACTCCTCATAGCCAGCATGTGCAAGGGGCCAGGGAGGAAAAGACAGAAAAAATGGAGGCAACAAGGGAGATCAGTGCTTCACCTGAAATGGAAGATAGATCTTTCCTTCAGTGTGTGCTGAACCTCATGGCTGAACTGCTCTGTTGGAAAATGCTGGAAATCCAGCCTAGAAAAGGAGGGAGGATGGCCTGGTGTGCTCACAGCAACCTGAGGCCCTGAGCAGACATGCTGCAGCATTTTCCACAAGCTGAAGTTTTCCAGAAGATAATTACAACTGCTGCTACTACATACTTTTCATTCTTTTACTTCTTAGGAGAAGGTAAATCACAGTAATAATAAATCCTTCTATAGAAATGCAAAGCAGAACTAAGAATGAAATCGATGTAGCAATTTTAATTTACCACTTTCATTGTTGTTAATTTATACGCAAACACTGTGCCATACGTTTCCCCTGGAAAATAATCTAATTCCTTTCAAGCATCCCCCATGAAGACCAGATGCAGACACTTGGAGTTTCATGCTGTAATTTTTGTATGTCTTAAAAGATTTCCTATTTTTTTAAAGTTGGTGATAGGAATATACTCCTGTAGCAAGACAAAGGAAAGCAGGTTTCAACCTTCATTTGAAGTTCCTGAGTGCTGTGATAAGGGCTGAAGAATAGTTTAAGATATCATCAGCTGTAATAGATCACAATAAAATTTCCAGCTGCCTTTTAAAAAGTCTTACTGTTCTTATGCATATAAAGCCATCAGGGGTGCAAAAAGAAGTTGAACTCTTTGGCTGAGCTCACTTCGTAACTAGCATTTTGTTCCAGTGCAGATCACTAAGGTATACATTCTTCCAAAAATTCCTCAAGAACTTAAGCCCAGACAAACACCACAACATAAAATTTTCAGGGCTATGCTGCCTCTTTTACAGCACAGGCCACACGCAGTGGCCAGGACTGGGCCATGGGGGTTATCAGGCCTCACCTCGGCAGGGTTCGTGGTTCATGCAGGGCATCCCTCAGGCCTGGGCTCACTGGGCAAGATGGGCAGGGGGTGGCAGGCGGGACATGGAGGGCCAGGAAGAGCCACTTGGAGCCACTGCGGCAGAGAAAACCTGGAAATATTCTGAACGTCTTTGCAACTATTTGTTAGAGAGTGAGAGGCCATGGGAAAAGCGCAAAGGTCTTGTACTCCAGCTGATTTTGGCAGGGGGGGAAATCCCCACAAATTAGAATGAAAACTGTACCTTGCAGAAACTCCTGTCTGTCAGAATGTAGGTAAATATTGTACTCACCAGGCCAGCAGACTTTCCTACTGTCCTCCTTTGCCTTTGAGATGACTGTTTGGTAAATTATATAGAAAGCAGCACTACTGAGAACAATTGTGTTGTTTTGTCTGCCAGGTTTTCAGAGAAAGAGGACACATTTTGGAGTGTTACTGATTTCAGTTTACATAAAGCATCTGTAATTTGCTCACCACCATTATTGTACTATTACTTTCATTGTAATGCTACTTAATTACTTAACATTTCAATTTGTATGAACACACACTTTCACTTCTGATCTAGAAATATTTCCCTAAAATCAAATAAATTTTTTCAGAAGATAAACATCAGAACTGGATATTTTATCCAGTTTGTATGAGCTGTAAAAAGACTTCAGCAATATACTGAAATTATTTGTTTAAACAAATGTTTACAAGAACACTAAAATCGAATGTTACATTAAAATCAATCAGTATATTAAAATCAAAATTCTTAATTTTCTTAACTTCAAAAAAAGATCTATCCCTTCATGACTGTAAAAGCCAAGTAGAACCCAAATGCAATAAAACAATCCCAGCCTAAATTTTAATCCAGTTGTTCAATAACTTCTATTCCTTTGCAGTATTTTTACTTTATTATACTTTTATAATACCCTCAAATATATCTATAAAACTTTACAGCCCTTTTCCAAAAGCGTTTGGGGTGTGGCCTCAAAAGAAACACATTTATGAGCTGCAAGGCAGGAAGAAAATTAAAGTACCCTTATGGGACCAAGGCAGGGACACTATGGTTGTGAGCTCAGATTTTGATATATCTACCAGACTGCAATTGCTTTATAGAATTGTCTTGTGTTGGACTGATAACACTGTACAATCTTTCAATGTTTGAAACTGAAAGCAAGTTATGTTGTGACACAGTCACTTTCACAGCAGCAACTGAGCCTATCCTGGCTTATGGTCAGGGACTTCACTCCTTGTGCTGGAGAATCCTGAGGGCAGCTCAACCAGTCAGACACTATAAATTGAGACCTTTCTCTGTGGATGGGCTGGGGATGGTATTTGGAGAGTCAAGTTAGGTTCTTACAATAGACTGTGTTAAGATTTCATTTTGAAATAAATGGTCAATTTTATACTAACAATTATATTCCCAGTGTGTGCTGAATTATGAACTAATACTCACACAGTCAAAATAGTGGTCAAAAGCAGAGGCATCCCCTCCCAAATCGCCATTTAGGAACTGGGCAACTAAAGACACAGTCTGGATGGAGGGGAAATGTTTTTTTTAAATGGAGACAGAGAGGCAGACTTTAAAGCTTTTCAGACTGCACGTTTATCACTCAAATGTTGTTATAAATATCTTTGCAAACTATTCACACTATGCAGACAAAAATAACTCAGTGATAAAAAACGGAGAAATAAATTAAGTTCTATGGAAAAATGTAAATACCGTTTCTCCTCCATCTGCTTTATCCTGGTAATTAGTCCAAAATCCAGCAGCAGGCACAGGAGCCCACCCACAGACCAGGGACTGACGGCCAAAACCAAGCAATGACAAAATTGATAAGAAAATGGCTGCAGTCTATCAAACGAAAGATGATGACATTGTTGTGAAGAAAGAAAGGGGAATTCTGAAGTGTGAGGCTTTTATTAGCCTTGCTCTGTACCACCCAACACAGCTCCGAGAGGTCACGCTTCTTTGGCTGCTCCTTAGTAAATGGCAATTCTGAAAGGCACACTCGTGCCACAGTCACCAAAGGATTTCTTGGTGTTCCCATTTTAACTGGTAAGTTTAGAGGCGTCAGAGTACCATTTTTCCTAAAGTAAATGGTATGTGAGCTGTTTACAGCTTGTTGATACATTTTTAGTAAAAGAGAAAATATAGATATGGTTGTGCTTATAGAGCTTTGTGGGTTTACAATGAGTCTTCTGGTTTTCAATGTACAAATGGAAAATGATTAGCATCTAGGATATAATGCTCTATGCTGTAATGATGGGTAATATAAATAAATAAAATTATAGATTATAGGTTCTAGACTTCAACTACTTTAAAATCAACTTGTCTTGAAGGATCTAAAAAAATCCCCATATTTCAGTAATACTTTTCTGTATTTCTCATGAATCCAGACATAATGTATAAAACAAGGTATTTTATAGCTTTTATATAAATAAATCATCAACTTGGAAGAAATACAACATAGGAATAGAAAAAAATGTATTAATTATTCCAAGTAGTGAAACAGGAAAGACACAAAATGATTTATGAAAGAACAGATATATGATGTGATATATTCCAACCAATATATGGGTTATGCAGTGACTGACTTACACTGGATAGTTACAAGTGTGGAAATCAAAAACATAGCTAGGGCATAAAATATAAAAGGAGCTATTTCATTAAAACTTGTCTGCTGAGTTGAATGAAGGGCAAACAAGGTCCTACCTATGTGAGGATTAGACCCACCTTCTTAATAACAGCTAGGGTAGGTGTTCTTTAAACATCAGCCATCAGAGCACCCAAGTTCAATCAGCCTGAATGAGATCCCAAGAAATCAATACAATTCTTGCCAGGTCACTTCAAACTATTACAGAGCCCCAGTGTGGTGCAGCAGATTACAGGCTGGCTGTAATTTTTCCCTGGAACAACCCAAACACAGTTCCTGGTCCTTAATGAATTGTTCAGCATGAATAGGTCAGCACAGTGCAGAAATCTCTCTTCTCAACTTCTGCACATAGCAATGGTGTGCCAACAGCTCCGTTCGGGTACTGGGGACAGTTGCCCTGTGCCAACGTATGACTAATGGACAATGAAACAGGAAGACATTTTAAATCCACTTGTCCATAAAAACTCAGGAAGTACAGCTCTGACTGCTGAGACACTCATGTGATTGGATCAAAACCACACATGACTACAGAAAAACCTTCAAGGGCTTTTTATAGCAATAAAAATAAAATAAGTGGGTAAGGTCATAATCATGTTCCTCAAATCTGATCTTATTCTTTAAGCAAAAAGACATTTCAATTGCATACTATTAGATACTTATAGCTCCAGTGACTTAGAGTCACTTAAGTCACTATCTGAACACTTCATCAGGATCCAGTGGCTTCCATGGATCACATATGCACAGCTATAATGCTGGAAAGGGCCAGGGGCTAGTTTGTGCAGACAGGAAAAGTCTACAAGTACAGCACATAGTCCTGGCAACCCCAAATTTCTCCCAGCAGTACTTCCATTAGACTCCACGCATTCAAGTTTCAAAAGTCCTCCCTACCTTTAATCTCAGCAACCCTGCATGAAACCTCCATTATTTTTACAAAAACACTTTTCTTCCAATCAGAATGATTTTTCTTCTACTTTTCCTGAACAATTTTTCTCCCCACCAGTTCAACTCATCAATCTCGGTTGAGTTCTCACTCTACAGCAAAAAATTCCCCTTTCTCAACTGATTGCAAACTTCAAATATTTGTACATCACTGAGTTCGCCACCTCTTATGTTTACGTGCATCATTTGGTCAGGACACTTTAAGACTTCTAGCTTCTTTAGCCTCTCCCCATAAATAGCTCCTTCTAAATTTCTCATACATATATGCTTTTCTTTACACTTAGGGCTATTCTTACGGGCCAAATCTGTTCCTAAGAGAATTAACTTGTCATGCTTCCTCTCAAAACTAGCATAAGAATAAACGAATTCTTGGAAAACAGGCTGAAAATGAATTCTAAGTTTGCTGTCTTCGACCAATACCACAGACTTAGTTTTGCACTCGCCTTGCATGGACACTGTGGCCCACAGAGCACCTTGCTATCCAAATAAACAGCTTTCTTAGATGAGAAGCTTAAAGAGACAATGATTCTTTCAAAAGCTAAAAGTCCAAGTCTTTTCTTGCACATCAGAATGTGTCTGTGACTAATACCATAAACTAAGTGGCAACACATAAATAAAAGCCGGTTTTACTAATAATAGCTACCTGTAGATACAGAAGAGGCCATTCTGATTGCATAGATGTTTTTAAGCCATCTGGATGTCTGTAGGATACAGCCTGCAACTCCATAAGACTAAACCTCATGTAATATCAAGCCTTTTACCACTGCTTAATGAATTAAAGGCGGGTTAGAAGTACTTCTTAGAAATACACAATGTTGCTAATAAATGTCTTCTCTCACTGGGGGTAGATTCTAGAGGAAGAATTTCGTATCATCAGGTTCTCAGACTAGTAATTATAGCTTACATTTTGAAAGCCACAACCTTGCTTTCATGAATGCAATTTGCATCAAAATCTGCACTTACAAAATCAGCGAGAAGAGTTTTGCACACATAAATTAATTGCCAACGCATTTTCTAGTGCTTGAACTGTAGACAATTAGCTATCAATCATTACTGACCAGGGCTTTACTCACTGAGGACACAAAGAATAAGGCTCTGTAACTAATACCAATCCACAAATACTGCAGCATCCTAAACATCCCCAAACTGTCTTCACCTGACAAAATGCTCTTTGGCAGTAAAGGCTGGTACAGAACTGGAGGCTGGAGAAAGAGGGTGTAGAGGAAGAGAAAAAGAGAGGGAGACCAATTTGCTCTCAATGAATATGAAAAAGCTGATCTCTGCCATTGAGGAAAAATCTTGCACCAGCAAGTGCTGACTGATTGTGATGAGGAATGCTTTATCACCCAGATCCAGACACCCTTTCATGTGGTGATTATTATTCCTGTCATGACCCTCTGGTCATCAAGCCACAGTGTCTTTTGTCATGAAACAACTATCCAATAAGGAATAATCTAGGAATAAGCCTGTAGCATAATATCTTCTGCTTGCTTATACACACAGCAGGAGGAGGAAGATCTTCTTCCTGTGAGTTATTACCTGCTCTAATCCACTTCGGAAAATAGCAGTATTTCCTTAATTTTATGAAGCATGCAAACATATTTTTCACAAACTACAGCTACCTGAATAGCTCAGATCAGAGCTGGAAGCAAATCTTAAAGCTCTCTCAGTTAGTAACAAATAGTCCAGCATCACCATCAAATCCACGGCAGCACAGAAATTGTCAAATATTCACATTAAACTTGATAAGAACATGCAAAGACTGAATTGCATGCCAGCTTGCCTCTATGTTTAATTTGATATTGTCTTCTATAAGGCTGATGTCTGGCCTAATTCCTGATGCTGTTCTAGGAGCAACAGCTCTGACAAACAGAGGTAATACACGTACAAAGCCCCAACAAATACTGCATACCACCTAGAACATTAGGTCTGGTTTAATTCCTGTAGATAGAGACATTTTATATTAACATCACCATCGTCCATATTAATATTACCCAACTACAAAATGCTTCAGAAGTCATTTAACCTTCCACGTATTATTTCTTTGGCTTTTCCAATTCAATTCCTTGAGAAAGGGGCTACCCCTCTGCAATCAGTGTACACTGCACTGAAAGCATCAAGGGAACAAGGGCTGGATCCCAGAACCCTGCTCTGGGAGCAGACATGGGGAGCCATTTCTGGACACACAAGCCAGTTCTTTTTATGCCTTTTCTGTCCTTACTGCCTATGTAGATCACCCAACACAAGGGCTGTTTTGAATGGTTTTATCCAACTAGCAAGCTAACCCTGAGTAACAAATACAACAATACATATACAACTGTACAGAATAAAAAATTAATGGTGTTAGAGAAGGATGATGCACAGAGACATTATGTGTGACACTGGGGAGGAAGTGGGGGTAAGTGTGCATGGTTAATATGAAAAGATGTCAAAAAAAATGAAGCATAATAATAGTGCAATTTATCCTTGCTAAACGTACTGCACTGTGCTATAATTAAATATGAAAACCTAAATTTATCTCTATGTTCGGCTGTCATTAACTTAACAGGGAGTGCACATGTTCTAATCTAATGGCTGATTTTTTTCTCCATGTGCAGCATATTAAAATGTATATTAGCCTCAAGGTGCATAAACACAAAATAATAGACCAAAGGTTTTGGCCTGTGGAGAAAAAAATCCATGCTCAAAGGCCGTCAAGTAGCTGGTGATGCAGGGGAGACACTCACTTAGCCTCATTAAGCCGAAGCTCTCTTTTGCTTGTCTTTTGTTCTGCATGACAGCAGCCTCTTTGTTGTATAATAATTCATTCCAAGTTCGTTCCAAGCTACCGAAACTGGTGAACTGTGGCCATTTTAATGAGCAGTATTGGTGGTATGCATAATCTGGAAGCCACGTGGACCAGGCAATCACAGAGCACTGCAGCCAGCAAAATGAGATACTGTCGAAATCACAAATTTGTCAAGTTGTTTTTGGACAGGGTATTATAATAAGCACTAAAATATGCATCTTATTACTCTGCATCTGCCAGTCAAAGATCACTGTAATGAATGCATGCTGCAGGGTATGACCAGGCCGTTTCCCTAAGTAAAACAAACTGCAGAGTACAAAAAAAGAATTATGTATTTTTGGCACTGCCTGGATTTTTTTTTTTAATCCTTTTGCATCAGGAGTTGGATTTTCCTGGCTTGATGTCCACTGCCAGCAGTGACTGCACTAAAACTGCCACAGCCAAGGAGTTAAAGTGAATACATGGTTTCTTAATAGCCACATTTACTGGCTGTGCATCTGAAACTTTAAACTCCACGCTTGAAGCAAATTTAGCATACAGTACATATAAACCCCACAAAGATTAAACTACTTTAAATACACTTTAATAATCCTAGTTCTTTTGTTTTATACATTTCTACTGCTAATGGCTTCACTGTTAGGGAAGATACATTTTACGTAGCCTGCTCTCTCTGTGAGAAACAGCACTGTAGGTAATCACAACACAAACTTCCATAACAGAACAGTTAGAAAAAAACCATGGTGTCAAAGTGGTCCTTTTTCTTCTACAAATTGGTGAGACTCATAATTGAATTCAGCTTGAAAGGCTGGGAGGTTCACCAATGGCAAACATGACTTGTGCAGTGGGGTGCAGAGTCTGCTCTGCTGGCGCTCCCTAAAATGTGACTGGTGATGCCCCACAGAGAACCAGCAGAAGCAATGCCTTCCATCATCAGGTGAGGAGGTGAAAGACTAAGTGGGGAGCAGAAGGAAAGGACTTATTTCCTCACCTACCTGCAGATGATGGTGCAGACATATTTTGGCAGAGCCTTATTTTTGGGCAACACAGCAAGTATTTGCAGCAAGAGTCCCTGAGTGTGCTGATGCACAGTTCCCATAATATCCAAAACTAAGAGGTTTCTTGATCAATACTGGCTTACACTTAACAGGCTTTGTCTGGCTGGGAGCTGATATTAGGTGCAAGTCTCAGCTAATGGGAAAGAGGATCAAACAGCTCTATTGGATTTGCGTGGCCAGATTTTGGCAGAAGAGAGAGCTACGAGTGCTTCTGTGGGAAGCTGCCAGAAGGTTCCCCCACGTCTGACAAAGCCAATGCCAGCCGGCTCCAAGACGGACCCGCAGCTGGCCACGGCCAAGCCAATCAGGAAGGATAGTAATGCCTCTGTGATAACATATTTCAGAAGGAAAGAATGTTATGCACAGAGGTAACTGTGCTAAGAGAAGAGTCGAGTAAGAATATATGTGAGGAACAGCTCTGCAGACACCACGGTCAGTGGAGAAGGAGGGGGAGGAGGTGTTCCAGGAGCCAGAGCTGAGATTCCCCTGCAGCCCGTGGTGCAGCCTGTGGTAAGGCAGCTGTGCCCCTGGAGCCCACAGGGATCAACATGGGTGCTGAGATCTGCCTGCAGCCCGTGGAGATGACCCACACCGGAGCCGGTGGATGCCTGAGAGAGCGCTGTGAACCTGTGGGAAGCCCGCTCTGGAACAGGCTCCTGGCCTGCAGACCCGTGGAGAGAGGAGCCCATGCTGGAGCAGGTTTCCTGGTAGGATCTGTGGCCCTGTGGGAGACCCATCTTGGAGCAGCCTGTTCTTGAAGGACTGCACCCTATGGAACTGCTGTTCATGAAGAACTGTAGCTCATGGGGAGGACTCATGTTTGAGAAGTTTGTGGAGGACTGTCTTCCATGGGAAGGACTCATGCAGGGCACTGGAACAGGGGAAGGACTCCTCTCCCTGAGCAGCAGGAAAAACAGTGTGGGATGAACTGACCATAACTCCCATTTCCCATCTCCCTGCTCTGTTGGGGCAGGAGGTGGAGCCCGAAAAGGAGGAAGGGGTGGGTGAAAGGTGTTTTTAAGATTTGTTTTACTGCTCATTAGCCTGCCTTGATTCTGACTGGTAATAAATTCAGTTAATATCCCCAAACCAAGTCTATTTTGCCTGCCATGGTAGTGTTCTTGCATGGCTGTGAGTTAACATTTAATTATTTTATTTAATAGAAGAGTTATGTTTAATATTTTGTATGAAACCTGGTTGGTATAGCAATAGCTTTTTCTCTGCCATACAAAAGACTATTTAGATTTGACTGCAATACAGTTAGAACTTAGCAGGTTTATGCTGTTCAGAAGACTCAGCTTTTAGTATCCATAGATTCTTGAAGGAAATGAGTATTTTAGTCTTAATGGAAAGTCCATTCAAAGAAGAAAATCACAAGGTTGCTAAATTTAAGGTGATGAATTTTCATGGAAGTCATACCCTGTGTAGGTACAGCATCATTCTCTCTGCTCTGTCTGCTGAAGAAAGTCTATAAATATGTTTTTATCAGATACAGTTTTCACATTTTTAGTACAGCACAACCTTAACAGTTTAGAATTATCCACTATTAAAACAGTCTGGGGTTTTGCATACTTCTAGAATCAAGATGCTTAAATTTTTTTGTTTTGTTATTTTTAGTTTTTTATCATTTAGACATGATCAAGCCAATGTCACACTTTGCAAAACTTCTGGTGCTGAAAGCAAGGTATGAAACATCCACATATACTTCTCTCTTCCTGTAAACCCACACCTCCCAGCTGAACACATAGCCGCATTTTTGTTTAGCTACCTGGCGTGTGCAGCGGACACTGCACTAAGTATGATTTTTATAGGTGACATTAGATAGAAGTTTTTTCAGAGACACACTGTACCACTTCTGTGATCACCAGCTGACACCAGTGCATTTCGGGGACATAATCACTTCAGCTCTCTGGATTAAGATCAGTGAGCAACTAATAAAAGAGTTCTGCAACAAACAGGCAAGGTGAGACAGTGAGACACACAGGAGATCAAATTGCACCTCTGGGGAATGCTGCACCTTATTCAGATACCTAGTGAGAACAGAGTTCTCTTTATTGCTCCTGGTCATGTATCTTCCTGAGAAACTCGGGAACATTATTTTAAAACATAATTCTATTAATTTTGGATTGTAAGGAGACTAACTATGCCCTTCGTCTCTTTATGCAGTCACCCTAATAACTTTGGGTTGTAAGAGTGTGCACTACATCTTTACTGTCTACCTGACTGCATCATGCACTTGATCTCAGTCCTAAATTCATGCTGAGGTAAGTGTGCTTTTACAAAAGGTATTCCTTGAAGGAGTCAGTGAGAAGCAGTGTGGTGTCATCATTACCTTGCTATTCTCTCATCTCAGCATCAGGATTTGCACACTGACACTAAAGCAGAGACAAGCTGACAAGTTTTATTCCATGCATTCAATGCAAATGTGATTCAGAGTTGATATTAATGACAGTCATCTGTGTCTAGGTTTCAAGTGCCAGGTCCTTCCTCAGGAAAAAAAACCAAAACAAAATAAGTAACCCATCTGAAAAGTAATGAGGAAGAAAGCCCAGGACACTGGCTTTGGCCACCTGTGTGAGTCTGACACAGCATCTGTGCTAGGACTGTCTTTGGAGCTGTTATGGATACGGTTATAACCAAACGAAAACAATTAGTAAAATTGGTGGAACTATGGAAAACTGTATCATCCAGTGATTGGAATACTTGACTGAGGCATTTCTAAGTGGGAATCTCACTGCTATTACAGGCAGTGTAGTACTACAGGTCACGTCCTGTGGCAAGTATTGGCTCTAGCAGCAACTGCTGTGTTAGCAAAATGGAAAAAGCTACTGAAAAGACTATCAGAAAATAAATACCGCTGGCTCAAAGATGATAAATTTAGGGTTTACATACAAAAATAAATAGATTCTGCAACAGTGAAAAACATAAAAACAGCACTCAAGCTTCCAAAATATTTTCCAGTGCTATGATACTTCTGATATTTCAAGGGCTATAAATTATCAGAAGTATTAGTTTCATTAATGCAGAAGGATGAACAGATACTAATCAACATGATTCTCTTTTTCAGCCAAAGCATCTTATGTTTGCTATTTAACTGCTTGTTATATTACACTATTTAGCACAGTACTTTCAGTATTCTTGCTGTTTAGGAAGGAAATTATTGTGGTAAATGTAACAACTGACAGCGATAACTGTTCAGTTTGTCATTTATCTGGCAACTGCATGGCAAGACAGTTTCAGTTTGAGGTCAGGTGTACCATTGAGAAGAAGGTATTTGTCTTTTAGTTTACCCTGGTCATCAAATACTACAATATTTCATGACAAAATTCCACCATGTCACTCTCCTGTAGCAACACTCTGCACTCAGCATCTGCTTGACGCTGAAACCAGGAGAGAAGACTAATTATAAATTATATAAAAATTCAGACATTAACATTCAGTATTGCATTGTGAATCAGAATAGATACCATTATGAATATACTTAGCTGGAAACAGAACGGCTCCTAAATCTGTAATATATTTAAAACTGGTAGAGGCTCAGTGAATTTGTATACAATCAGAAAGCAAGTGGTTCTTGACACTGGTGAGAATAATTCTCCCTCAGTTCCTTATTACTAAAATGTCAAATGTCTGAACTTCCTATCCCTGTGATTCTATTCGAAAATAATAGTAATCTTGTAATGAAAAGGAGGATGATTCCAGTTTATTTTTAAATTTACTGCACCAAACCTACAACCTATATCAAAATTAGCATATTTGCTTTTGTTTTGAATGCAAATGTTCATCAGTATTTGCTGTTTAGCTTCTCATGGGGTCTTACTGAAGAAACTGCACGTAATCTCGGAGTATATACTGATACAAATTTGGGCAGCTCCTTTTATGTTTTTTAAAAACATAAGGCAAGATTTTAGCTATCACATTTTACTTCATATATAACATACACATTCCCACACGTTATTTTATTGACGAGATCATATCAATAGGTTATTTTCTCTGTTCCAAATAGAGAGTAAGGACATGCTTTTTAGTGAATTTATTTTAGAAAGAGAATCACAAGCATGTGTTATGACTTGCTGCCAAGCAAGCTAGATATTTGTTTGAATTGAGATGAAACTACAGTACTTAACTAAATTTACTAGGCACAAGTACATGAAATCCAATATTGATAATAATTTATGGAAGTAAGAATACTGATTCCTACAATACTGCAAACTTAGTTTATGATAACATAATTAGTTACACTAATAACACTGCTTAGGCACAGTCTTGCTAATTATGATATTATAAATATTAATGATATCAAGTCTTTGTATTTGATTGCCCCTAGTAGGATCATTTATCACGGTATTTCCATTTACCCATGTTACATTATTTTAATTCCTTTTCCCTTGAATGTTCATTCCTGGACAAACAGCCATCCTGAGTTTATGCCTAAAATGTATCAATAGGTTATTAATGATGCAGATTGCCTAACTTTATATGTTATTATTTAGTAGCAACGATACAATGATATAATTATTTGTAATACAATGCTAATACAAATGCACAATCAATTATATTCTGTATGTCTTTAAAATGTCTAACAGAGCCAGCCAGCCAAGATTACATAGGGCTTTGTTTTTATTCTTTTTCATGTGACCTGTTTCAAGTTAAGATTCCTTTGAATTATTGAGTGCTTCCTTAAAGCATATTTTCACGCAACCTTTTTAAAGTTAATTATTGATGTAGTGACAACCAAAAAAGACTAAGAATTACAATTTTTTTCCTCATTCAAAAGGACATGAGAAACATCTTTGACAACGGCTGTCTGTTTAGTAAAATACAAAGGTAGTACAAAGACAGAACACTGAATGCAGCTTTAAAAAAGAATTGCAACAAATCTGTAACATGAGTTGGAAATGCTGTGTAGGTTTCTACAGGTGTTAAAGGAAAGAAGTTTAGATATAACCCTTTGAGCCTGGTTTAACTGCTTAACATAAGTAGATGAAAATGAAACTGCTTATATCTGGGTTTATTTTTAAGCACTGTATTATCCAGAGCTTTAGGAATAGGATTGTCTTTCCTCCTTGAAGGTAATGTTATAATTTTCAGAGCTCCACAGAGAACAACAACAATATAGGAGTCTCTAATCTCCTGCTAAATCCAATTCCAGTCATCAGCAATGATAAGCAGAGATTTGGAGGTGTTTGACACTCCAAATCCTATGCTTGTGTAATTCTTTACTTTTTACAACATTTTCAACAGTTGTATATCAGATTTTTGGAAGGATAATCAATAGGCATGATGTATAACTGAAATCAGTCTTCAAAGTGATCCCCTCTAGTAACCAGAGACAAAAGCTTGGCCTCCCTGCTGCGCAGGTATTTTGCTTAGAGCAGGAGGCAGTGGGGCATCAGCAGGAAGCCCGTTACACCTCCCTGCTTCTCAGCATGGATCAGCAGGTGCCCTGGTGCAGGCGTGAGCGGTACCGGGCAGCTGCAACCCGCTGCAGCCGTCAAAAATCTCCAAAGCTCCTTTTATGGCAGGGAACTACCAGAGCAGAGAGGAAAGACAGTCCAGAGGTCAGGATTTCATGGTGACCATAGTCTACGTTCCTATTTCATCACAGACTTTCTAGGTTTAAATGATCTTGTAGAATTTATTAGATTGTTTTGTATTACAAATAATTTAATTTAATAATATTACAAACATTTAATTTAATAATATAATAAACAATATTATTTAATAATAAACAATTATTAAATTGTTTTCACTGATCCTCACCTGGAACTTCCCTGCCTTGCAGAGGGTCTGGGCATCAGCACACATGAAAGACCATGAGATGCTCAAGTACAGTGACTTAAGGACCACTCCTCATCTAGTGTCCCAACTAATAGCTGGATTGTGACTATCTCAGCTGGTCAGAGCCAATGTGAGAGGGTTTTGCATGTCTCCTGAATATTGCACCCTGGCTGGATCACCCAGGAACTTCTGGCACAATATTAGTATCAATCTGAAGTGAGTTGAGTTTCATTAAAACAAGCAGTTCTAGAACTTGTTCTAATTCACGTGTAATTTTACATCCTATACTTTTTAAAAAGACATGATGTTATGAACCACCTGAAGAGATCATATTTATAGTAAAAATATTAGCCCATATCAAGTAATTTCAAGCTTGTCTTCTTAAGCTGCCTGAATATTTGCTAATATTCAAAAGAAAAAAAGACTTGGTGACTAATTGTGACAGCTGCAGTGATTAATCAAGGTAAGTAGCAGAAACTGCATAAAATGAGTATGGAGTTACATTCAAAGCCAGGGCATAGCTTCATTATACAGGAATGGCAATAAAACAGCGTACCTTTCCCATCAGATCAGCAATTCTAGGTACTGGTTTTCCTTTCTGATGGCACATGGTTGCAGGACTCTGTCCATTCCAGTCTTCAAGTTCCTCAATGCTTTTCAGGTAAAGAAGAGCTCGCAGTCCAGTGCAGTAGTCATCAATCACAGTGAAATCTTGATTTTGGATCGCACTGCACACCTACAAAATGTGAGTCAGTTATCAGCACCATCCTGGCAGAGAAGCATATGGAATTAGCAAGCTCTTTGGACTTACTGATTATCATGTGACCCTTTCTGCAACTCCACTGGGAAAGAACTGCAAGAATTCAGGGTATTCTCATCTACTTAATCCGATGTCATGATACACCAGTGCAGTTCAGGAAAAGAAAGGCTCAATAACACCAGTTATTCCCAGATTTCCCAGGGGCAGCCCTTGGACCAGACCTGTTCAGAGACAAGCCCAGCCCCAGGTGTGCCTGCCGGGGCACTGATGCTGAGCACGCTGAGCACACTGGCAAACCAACCCCCACCTACGCTCAGACCTTTGCCTGCAGACACTCAGTGGTATCTCCCAGCCTGCTCTGTTCAGGAAGTGCAGACATAACCAGTTAGGTCCAATCAAGCAAACCACAGAACCACAGACTCGCTGAGACTGGAAGGCATCTCCTGAGATTTTGTTGTCCAACCTCCCAATTCAGAGAAGGATCAACCAGGCGAGGCTGCCCAAGACTTTATCGAGTCAGGATTTTAATATCTCTAAATACAGAGACTACACCTCTCTGGGGAGCCTGCTCCAGTGTTCAATCTCCCTTGCAGCTTTTTTCTTGTATTTAAATGAAATTTCCTGTGTTTCAGTTTGTGCCCGTTGCCTCTTGCTATTTCACTGGATACCCCCGAGATGGATCTGGATCCAGTGGAAGCGTCTCAGCAAACAGCACTCATTAAGCTGACCTGTTAGTGTGGGTGAGCATTGCCAGGCACAGAACGGAACAATCCCCTTCTGCCGCTCAGTGCTACTGGGAGGCCAGGCCACTTTATTTTAGATACTTTAGAAACATGGATAGCAATACAGCTTTATAAACATATAAAGTAGTGATCCCTGACCTGCAGAGCTTAACATGTAAACACAAAACTACAGACAGCAGAAAATAGTCTGACCATTGACATGGATTCTTCTGGGTCATTTTGTGGATATCAACTCAGGCTTAAACCCACAGAGATCCCCAACCAAACTGACAACTGAATAAAAAATCCCCGACTGTTCTCTGAATACCTTCTCATTAGCTAAACTCTAATCAGCCATCAGTGACGAGGTGCAGGGTTGATTGAGTACCATTAATTACCAGTCCGTGGAAATGCTCTGAAATTCCAGATGTGTCAGTGTTTTCAGCCTCTGATTCAGCTTTTATTGTAAAAGCTGAAAGGACTGCTCTTGATAATACCTTGACTCCATGCACATATAATGAACACAACAATGAAGTAGCCACCTACTTTAGAACTTGATTTGCTGCACATGCACAAACACATCCACACTTCTTGAGTGTGGAAATACACCTTAGATCATAATTGGCATCAACACTCAACAGATACAGGAAATATACAATTGTTTTTCACATTTCAGAAATGACAATACAACTTGCAGTCCTGAAGACAGGTACACATCACATTGGGAAATACCATACACTACAGCTGTACAAGAAAAAAATACGAACAAACTATAAAATAAGCACAGTGACATTTTCTACGCAGTACATTTACATTACAAAAAACCTGTTTCTCTGGAGAAACAGTGTGGGCATTAATTAGGTCTGTTACACCTTCCACAGTCTTCAGGACTTTTTTTTTTTTTTTGAGCAATTATAGAGAGCATCATAATAATTTCCCATACAGGTTATTTAATTGCAAAACTCCACTGATGATTATTTAAACCTTTCTGTTCATCAAGGAATTATGTATTTTTTTTTAATGCATGGGTAACACTTTTATTATCTACTCTTAAAAATACTAAAACTGTAAAAAAAATCTAGTTAAAAGTCATGTCATGTCACCTGAAACAAGTTCAGACACTTTTGTCAAAATCCTGAAATATTTTGACAGAATGTATACACATGAGATACACTGGAGGATACCTGTAATAACCTTATAAATAAAGAGGCTTTTACTGTTTTCCAGCTTGTAGTGCAGTGTTATGAACTGCAATAATATAAAAATCTGTGGAAGATAATAACACACTAAGAGCTAACTATTTGATCCCTGTGAGTCTATATGCAGTGCACTATTTGACTTCCCTGGAAAGTCATGTAGATTCCAGAACCGAAGGCAAAATGCAATTTTTAAGAAATACATAAATCTCTGCACTAAAGAAAAATGTTACTTGAAATGGAAAGGCTTAGAACAAACAAGTGGTCTCAAACAATCCTCCTCTTCTGTAGAAACTTTATGACTATGGTGCCCAACCATGTGGGTAATGAGCCAAAGACATGCCTTTCACTGATTTCACTGTGATAAATGCAAGTGCTTGTCTACTGGCCTTTCCTAGCACAAGAGAGATTCAAACATTAACACATACATAACCAACTGAAATAGTTTTGCCATGTTTTTGGCAAATTCCAAAATTCTGAGCCTCAAAATTTTTCATCTTGCACATATCAGATGGCAAGATTTGTATTTCAGGCTTACAGTGTCTTCCGTCAATCGGTGTAGAAGCCTTTGCTGCATTTTAAAAGGTGGTGAACAAAGTCAGAATAAAAGGTCACCATGACCCCTCAGCCATGACAATTTCTACACTACAGAGAGAGGTTTTTAGCATCATACCTGGCTGCCTCTGAATCACCAGTTTAAATGACACTGCGTCCTCTTTACAGCACAAGAGAAGTGGCAGGGCAATAGACCAGGTGAGACTCAAACTCACGCATCCGGAAAAATCACAGAAGAACTGAACAGACCCATCTCCACACCTCATTAATGCCCCCACTTTGCTCCTGCTGCTTGCACTGGGAACAGGCACCTCCCCTCCCTTGCAAAGCTCGATGCTGAGTCCAAGCCCCCTCTCTGCAGCACAGTGATGGCTGTATTTAAAATGGTTGCCACCACCTCTCTTTTAATGTCTTATTAAACCACCTGAACAGGAGATAAAGGTGAGAAGTGATGTGTAAGAGCTGCTGTCCGTGCCTTGCACACCGATGGAGCAGCAGCAGCAACTGCAGCCAGCCCTGCCCACTCAGCCCCTCTCCTCAGCATCAGGCTCGTACCAACCAAGCACAGCAAAATGTGCTTCCCTTTAGACTCTGAAGCAAAAACCCGAGCAGAACTGTAACTTCACGACTGAGAACACACACCTGTCGTGTTGTGCCAGAGCAGTGGTCTGTATCCCGTGGCCAACAGAAGCCACTTACGGACGAGTGTAAGAAACAGAGAGCGCCTGCATTGGTTGCTCGCGTGGTTTATCTGCCCAGGTTCTGGCAAGCAGCAGTGCTGGGACTTTGGACAGCAGAGATGGCACCTGTTTAATATCCCTTAATCCTAAATAATCCAAGTGGATCTGTTTAATGAGTAAATTAACATTCAGCTGTTCACTGACCCAGCCTTTCACCTGAAGCATTTAGGTAGAAGATATATTCCTTCTGTGGAAGATGAGAGACTTGCCCTGTGAGCATCCTGTAGGACACAGTGAAGTCCAGGCCACAATGAAGCTGTCAGCTGTACTGCTGACAAGTGCTGTCCTACTGTCTTGCTTGTGTTGGTCTCTAGCTTTGGACTAGAACTTGGACTAGAAGAGAAACGTGCTACACTTTCCCTGTTTAGAAAGGTAACTTGTATTGTTTATATTGCACTAATATGCACAGAGATAATTTTGCACAAGCTTGGTTTTACTGCATGGCCTGGCTCTGTCCCAGAAGTACAACTGCTACAATTTTATTTTTAACACTGGATCTCCTTCCTTTTCTCCCAGATCCAGACTCCAATGATTGCCCCTTATATCCCAAAAGAGACATGTAGGCCAACATGCTATATATGATCTATTATATCATGTTCTCAATATTCTGAAATCTAAAACTGCTCAGAATAAGTTGCAACTGTAAGTTACAATTCTAATCTATACAGACATGTCTGAGATACTAAAAGACACAATGCCTGCTTTGCTGCTGGTAAACACACACCAAATGATCTCATTGGGGATGGGGATGTGAAATGAATCACAGGTTAAGGCTCTGAGTAAAACCGTTCTGCAACATGCAATGATGGGAGAGGCATGCAAAGGTCCCTGCTGAGGTTTTTCATAAGAAATTACTTGTCTGCTCTATAACTAAATAAACATGAAAACTGAGTCTAAATTTGTCACGGGATCTAGAGACATTACAAGTATTACTTGAGGAACTGGAGTAAATTGTCAAGAGATCATTATTGTGTAATAAAATTCTTACAGGTTACATTATTGGTATTAATCATTCACAAGAATGTGAAACTTTGAATTCACATGTTTTGAAGAAAAAGTTCATTATTGGTGACAAGTACTATCACATCAGTCATAAAACATTGTAAATACCTTTGCTCTTAGCAGAACCATTACACAACAAAGAGATGTCAGTTTCTGAAGGGTTTACTGAAGCAAATCCCCTGCACTGTTTACTGAGAGCTCTGTCTGTGTAAGACCTCTCAGTTTTGCCCACAGTCTGTGTTCCTAGAAGCAATGGGAAAAATACCCAGACATTAAATTTTATTTCTCTTTCACTCTCTACAAAAATGGATGTGGTTCCTGTCCAAACTTTGTCATATCCTGAGAGACTGTGTGGAAGACCTGTGCCATCCATGCAGAACTCAGACAAAGTGCCTGCAGCATTTCCAGCCAGATCACCCAGTAATGCAATTCCAGTTCAGAGCTGTTCCCTGCATTTTCCCACTGGGAGATGTTGTAGAGGAGTAAATTTTTTCTGTAACACTGGAAGAGGAAACAATGAAGTCCTCTTCAGGCATTAGTCTGTCCACTCTCTCTTACCCCACAACCTTCAGCTTTTAAATGAACTCATTATCATATGGCAAAATCCCAGCTGGACAGGTGATGGTGAGGAAGATGCTGCCAAAAATGAACCTCAGTCCCCACCAGCATTCTTTGTATTCCACCAATAGCTGGGATTTCAGCAGAGGCCATGGAGCAGATGCAGATCTAGAACGTGCTTGTGTCAGTTTTTCCCCACACTACATGCACCTAACAAGTACTGTGTATAACCTCATATAGTGCTAGTTCACTGCAAAGCCTGGAGCAGGTCAGAGCATCTAGCCTGTTCAATAATGTGTGGTTTTGCAAGAAAAGTCTTGAGAATTCTTGGTAGGAGAAGATCTGTGTGAACAAAAATCCTGTAATGTCTGGCTACTGTTGTGATCCAATTTCAAACTGTTTCAAACATTCTTAGAACCCTTTCCAAATAAGGAATTAGTTCTGGGAGACAATAGCTTGGACAAAATTTTAATTTCTACACCCCTCTGAAATATATGTATCTCTCTTCAGAATATGGGTGTAAAATAATTGTCACTTTTATGAAAACAGAAGTAACAGTAAGGAGGCAGATGGGTGGCAGTGATACACGGTCTAGAAGTAAGAAGATTGATGGGTATATATTTGTATATACAAATGCAAATCACATAGCTTGACTGTTCTACCATATTAGTTTCCATTTGTTGTAGCTGTACAACATCAAAGCAGTGATGTCTCCGTATATTGCATTTAGTGGTAATGTAACGGACTACCAAAAAAAAAAAAATCAAAGTGAGAGTTTCTAAGTAGTTTCCTGGCAATTGAGACAGCAGGCTCTTTCATCTGTGCTGTAACTGTGGCAGTGCATTGATTTAAACTCCTTCTGAGATCTCAAATGCTTTTATATTCGGAGGTCTCACTGGCTGCTTTCTTTTTGCCTTTTCTCCCCTTCAAATGATAAAATTCTAGCATTTAGCAGAATGCCATCTTGCTTCCCCAGAAGATGGAGACTTATTTCAGCTTTGGTTCTAAACTGCATAGGATCTGTAAATAAAATAGCTCTCAAAATGCTATTTGATTAAGAAATTGGCCTTTGACTTCACAGTTTCTAATATTCTGACTATAGCATGGGTATAATAAACAACTATTATTCCTCTGAGATACCTGTGAGACGTTTTACAATGCATTAATAAGTGTGCTTTACCATTAATTTGGTTGACTCCATTTGAAATAATTTTACTGATATGCTCAAATGGTAAGCAAAAGATTTACTGTTTTTGTATTATATGTTCAATTTTAGCATTATTCATCTTTCTATAGGAGTTTTTTTTATATTAAAAATTCTTCCTGATAAGTATTGAAGACATAAATTCACCTTCCTGTTGAAGAAACATTTCTGAATGCCTGAGCTGTTATTTAATGTACAGTTGAAGCTACTGCTTTCTTGATTAGTGCCTATTGATTAAGATTCTTGTGAAAAAAGACTGAAGCTGTGAATGATGTAAGATGCTCCAGGAAGGATTCTATTTGTGCCCATCTGCATATCTGTATGAATCGCCAGCCTTAAGAAGATTAATTTTATTGTAGTGGGCAAGAGCATTATAATCATCTGGGTGAGGCATACACACAATTTAAAATTTATTCTTAAAAGCAACTAGCAAAAATTGACTTGACTAAAGGAAGATCTTTCTGGTCCATGAAATCTCTAAGATGCACACCTCTTGTCTGTGGAAATGAAAATGTATGATTTCTAGCCCCGGCACAGTAATTTAGATGTGCCCAGTTCCACAAAGTAAAAAGCAGTAGACACTGCATTGGCTGTCTGACACAGTGCTCACAAGAATGTGGTGAGAGCTGCAATGTGAGAGCATGCAGACAAATAACATCTCCTCTGAGAGGCGTTTCTGTACTTACAATTTCAGGGTACCAATATCTATGGAAAGACTGCCAGCATAACGATGGTTCCTCCTCCTCATGTCTCCTTGAACGCTGACTTACCACTACATTAAATGCGTAGCCTAAATTATCCTTTCTATCTAATTATTACTTCTGCTAGAGGGTTGTAGGATTAAGAACATTAGGGGAAGTGGCTTATCAGACAACGTGGTGCATTCTCTGGATAAAAAACCCCGAGACTCTTTGTTTTAAAGAACAAATTTGTGAGTAAGAAAAAGCTTCCAAAATATTGATATAGTACAGATGGAATGATTTGATTCATTCACATTAGCTGCTAAAATGACTCCAGAGATATAGGTTAGCAGATGGGATGTTACTTAACAAGTCTTCAGATACTGGATCAAGATGCAAAACTGAATTGGATGATAGCTGATAGCCTTTTTAAAACATTAGAATTGAACTAATATACATGAACTAATGAACTACTGTTTGTTCCAGTGTCTAGTACAGCTTTCAGAAAGCAGTTTGAAGGGCTCAGATATTACATCTATGAATTGTCTGAATTATGGGGAAAAAACCTCACCTAATCTTTTTTACTGAGTCCTAGACTCAAAGTCCTAATGAGTTGAGGGCTTACTAGTGACATTTTAAGGGGCAACACACAGAAGATTCAAAGATGCTTTAATAACTCCGGGGTCTGACAAGTAGGTAACCATTCACATAAGGTTTAAGAAACATAAATATATATATATATATACACAAAAGAGTGGATGGTCCTATGCCATATGGATGTCAGTAAGTCAGTGAAGTATTTCAGATATTTTGTTATACCTCAAGAAATTTCATCAGACAAGCTTGAGATAAGTTGTCATTCTAATTGAAAGTATAAGCTGTAATGTCATTAATGTCAGTAAATAATGGAGCTCAAAATAAAAGAAGGTCTCCAGCCCATGCGAGACAAGCTTGTGGGATAAGAACTTTATTTCCTGTAGCAGCTTGGATGCCCTCTACAACAGGACAACATAATGCTGGCATGGTGTTGAGCAGAGCTGAGCTGCCATTTAGGGAGCATTTAGGGAGCACTGAGGCAGGGACCACAGGTGCAGTGGCTGGGCAGCAAGAAGAGTCCCACAGCATGTGCTGAAGCACAGGAGCCTCCTGAGACAGGCTTATTGGGAGGCTTCCCCAGCACCAAGTTGATGGTTACTCTTCTTGGCACAGAGACCTCAAAGCACCTGATTTTGGGAGCTGCGAGACAGCTCTTGTTCATATATTGCACTCCAGCAACCCTGGGCAGTTGAGAGTGGCCAACAATGAAGGAGGAGAAGAAAGTTGAGAATCCATTAGCCACTTATCAGACGAGGGCACAGCAGGAGATAAGAGCACTATAAGGGATCCTTTAGGAATGTTATCCAATGCATTAATTCCTAGCCTACTCAAATCTGGTTTTCCTCCCCTTAAGTTCTCCACTGCCAATTAATGTATCTTTGATCTAAATAGCCAAACTGGGTGTTTGGGAGTGGGAAACTGGTACTTATCAAGGGACCCTGAATGATGCAATTTTGTATCCTGTGTCTTTGAGAGGGGAAATGCAGAATAAATCAAATATTTTCAGAAGGTTCCCTGAGGTAACTGTGGGCTTTTTCCCTGTCAACCACCCCTAGAGGAATGGTTATTTTTCCTTATCTCACTAGAGCATTCTGTCAGTTCTTGGAACTACAAAGTGGACCTTTATGCAGTAGGTGGGCACACACACACCGATAAAAGTGCTGATCGTGATCATCTTTCCTAAGAAAACAAACATGATTCCACATGCCTTGAGCATTGAGGAGTCTGGGAAACAGCTTCATAATCAGCCATGTATAGCAAATTGTATCATTGTACTGCAGATCTACAAAGTGAAACATAGCTTTGAAAGCTGATGAACTAACTCCCCTATGTAAACAGTCCAATCACACATAGAGGCTCTACAACTATCTTTAAAATATGCTGAATATAACTTCATATTTCATTTATTTACACCCAAAGGTCTCGCCTCTCTAAGTATTGCTGTGGAAAATGAAATCCTTCAGCTCTCCCAGTGGTTCTGCAGCTGCTGGTACAGCATCACCAGTTGTGTTACCTGGCCCACTTCCATGAGCCATATCCTCCAGGTCCAAAAAAATTCTAGAGTAGATACCAGTCAAGTCACTCATATCTGGTGGCTTGATAGTAAAAGTCACCAAGTAACACTACACAGAAGTTAGCAGTGTTTTTAAGATTATTTTTCTGAGAACTAACCAACAGGAACACTATCATCCCTGGAACTGAGTTGGTCTGTTATCCCATTTTTGGAAAGGTGTATTTGTCAGAAATGAGTGTGCTTCTAGGAAAGCACGCTTTTCTGAAAAATGTGTGGAAAAGAGTTTCAGAATTACCAATATGTGCTGTTTGAAAACATGGAATGCAATGACTCCATTTAACTTGAAAATGTCTGTTTTGCAATCCAAGTTAATTGGAATGAAAAGGTCAAAACTAAAATATGTTGCAAAAAGATTGAAACAGATTTGCTTCACCCAAATATTTTTTTCTTTAAATGTGTTAATTCCACACGTTTTCAGAATTTTGATTATCAGTCTAAACTGAAAAACTTTTCCATGCTTAAACTTCCCTGTGACAGAATAACTATGTCCTGATCCCTGGCAATAGTCAGGATCATTAATGCATGACAGATCCAGGGTGGACGTTCAGCGTTCACCTCAGGACCCTCTGAATCAGACACAGCAGGGACTTGAGCCCTGATCTATTTTGATTAAATGAAATTTGTCAATGAAAAACAGTTTCCTCAAAGAAATTCTCAACAAATTCTAATGAGAGCCATCTACTGAGGGATATCCTCCTGTGACCAGAATTTTGAAAGCTGCAGACCTCTCAGAATCAAACAGAAAAGCAATTTTTCCATTTTGGAACCTCAATTCAGTCCTGCAATGATTAACCCCTCATCCTTGTGAGTCTTTCCCTCTAGTACTCTCACATTTTATTTCAGCTAAAATTACTTTCATCTTTTATCAGCTTGCCTGTACGAATTTGTGCAGCAGCTGCTGTGTCCATTGAAGAGTGAGATTCATGCGAACAAAATAGTTCTGACCCTGCAAGTCCTTCGTGTCTGAGATAAAAACCCACTTCCACATTTCCTTAGGGATTGTTTTACCTATCTCTGTCCAAATAACAAATATCAGCAAGAAAAGCGGCAACATAACTCAGGATATTGAAGGAAGTTAAACCCTTTCTTAAATGCACTGCCAGCTTCTGAAACGCCAGCTTCAGAAAAATGCTTTCTCTGTTTCCTCTATTCTAATTGCATGGATAAAAGGACCCCTCATCATCCAGACCAAGCTGTGTCAGGGGGCTTGTGCTGTGGCGAGAAAAAATCTTATTGCTCCCTCCTTCCTGGGCAGAAAACTCACTTTTCTACCACTGGAAAAAAGTGACAGATCAGTGACCAAATTGCAGCTAGCTCAGCACCAAGCCCAAGCTGAGCTGCACAGCAGTGCACTCCTACGCCAGTGTGGGTTACAGGACCGTGCTTTCCCTGAGCACAGCCTCTTCCACTGCTTGCTTTCCCTTTCTTCGTTTCACTGCCAAGTACAGCCTTTGACTGAAAGATCAATGGAGCTGCTACAATACAAAAAGTAAAATTTCTTAAACGTGTATTTTCTTTGTGTGTCTGATAATGCTTCCAAGAAAAACTTCTCTGATGGCAGAGCTTTGCAATACAGAATGTTTTACATTTTCTCTTTTTGAAAAACAAGTCCCCTGCAGTTACAACACATACGACATAAAAAAACCCCAAAACCAACCCACAGGAATTTTCCTAAGTAATTACTGGAGATGGCAGAAAGGAAAAAAGAAACAGCATTTTTCACTGTGCTTATCTTTCCTCCTATTTATCTTCAATATCCAACAAGGAGCCAGGTACACTTCCAGATTCAATTTCCAGTCACCTCCACACGTACACAAGGGAACTCTGTCTACTCGTGTCTGAAAGAAACCTGAGCTGAGTAAAACAACTTGCCTACAATTTCATCAACAATTAACCGAGCCTCTTGTGAAGAGTCATCTCCATGTTGCATTTACTTTGTAAACTTTAAACAAAACTGACTCGACGACAATTCACACCACGTGCTTTATCTACACAGAGAACAGCTCTGTGTGTTCATGTAAGAGAGCAGCAGCACGACTTCACATCAGTAGTGTGAATCCACATTAAAAATAGGTACAGCAGTGCTGGGTTTTGGAAGGACAAGCAATATTGTGGCTCCTTGGGAGAGACAGAGAAAAACAAGTTGCCAAAGCAATTATTCGTCACATCGCCTCAATCCTCAAAGTGTCACCAGACTCGGGAAAGCAGGGCAGACACCCAGGCAGAGTGGGGAAGAGAAGCAGACCCAGTGTGTCCAGGCGAACAAACCCCCTGCAGAGGCTGGGAATGACTGGTATAGGACGGCATTTGAGCTGATGCTCAATAGAGACCTAATTGTTAGTAAACAATTATTACCATACAGTGATAGTTGAACCTACTTTGCATGAGAATTCATTACGAGAATGACAAATAGCAATTGTTGCAGAATGAGCTTTAATTCATTCTTACAAATTTATGAAATAACAATCCTATCTATGCAGACTTCACTTACTAGCTGGTGAAATGAGCAGAAATAAAGAAAACCTAATGGATAAATCCCCTAAGCAGCTCCAAATAAATGCAGAACTAATGCAAAACTGCACAAAATAAAAGACATTACTAGCACTGAGTTTAGTCTGTAACTTTACAATGTGTTGATTTGAATATTGCAACTTTTCATTAAAAGTGGCAATATAAGTAAGAATCAATAATGAAAACCTGTTTTAATTTGATGTTTTTTACAACTATAACAAAAAAACTTTATAAACTGTTTTTGTTTGACAAATTCTGATTTCCATTAAAAGAAATGCTCACAGAAAATTCTCACTATCAATTAGCAATTTCCTTCCTAATCGTCTGTAATGGAGCAAGTGTGGCAGTCCTCTAATTACTGGGTTTTTTTATTAGCAAAGACAGACAGTTGAGAACAGGTTGAGTTTCTGTAATTAGCACTGGGCTAGGAAAAACACAGAAAATAATGAAGTGTGTTCAGAAGTGAATGTTTGAGTATGTCTGTCCCAACTCTTTTCTCTCGTTCACATTCATTTTTCTTTGGATTTTATGTCGACATCTTCAAACAGCACTTTGTTCCCTCTTTTGTTTCTGCATGTACTGCAAATTTCACTCTGCAGAGAAGGGCCATGCCATTCAGTGCTGCATCCATTGAAGACTTTTTTCAGTGCGTGGCTCTGTGAGCAGTGGAGCTAATGATATCTGGCTTCCAGCAGCTCTGTGTCTCCTGGTTGGGTTCTCTGACGTCTAATAAGGTGTGACTGCCAATTAAAGCCTTTCCTGTGGCTGACACAGTCCTAACAGTGCTGTCCCATGTGGATTCTCAGAGGTCTAATAAAGGTGAGCTCATAGCGTGCTTGCACTTACAGTGAAGGAATGCAGCTAAGCTCTCTCCTCTGCCTTCTTTGTTTTCTCAAAATTTGTTAGAGCAAAACACATTCTATCTTCTGGCAAATTTCGGTGAAAATGGCCACAAAGCTCAAATGTGATGGAGGATACTCAAATGGACGTACAAACACCTATCAAGTTTCTTTGGGAATACAGTCTAAAAACTGCTATTTCTACAGGAGACTACACTTATCTCAATCAAAGGACTTAGATCTGAAAAGTGGTTTTGCCTTAAGTGACATTTTTTCCTCTTAAAAATCGTGGTACCATCCCTTGAATCTTGTCTCGTATCATTTTGGTAGCCTGACACTGCACCCAGCAACCTTTTCTTCACTCATCAGTTTTAATGGGGAGAGAAGAATTAGCTCCAGCATCTTAACCTCTCCGTGTCATGGACAGCTTTACACAGAAAGGTTTTGTTCTTCCACACCTCAAGCCACAGCCTGTGTCAGAAACTTCACAGTGTCCAGCTGGTGCCACAGTGTGCCAGTTCCTGGGCTTATCTGCACTTGGAGCACTCTCTGCCTGGCCAAGAGCAAAGCCTGCAGCCTCTGTTCCCCCCATGTGCTGGTGTTAGGACAGGCTGGGCGCAGAGGAAAGGAGGCTTTTTGGGAGTCCAGGCAGGAGCACAGCCTTGCTCTGCCACACTGATGGCACCCTGTGGCTGTTTAAAACTTGCAACAATCCATCCAACTTCATTGTCCTCATACCGAGCTGAGACGGGACACAAGCGAAGACTGAGTTCTTTCTTTGCGTTCAAAATCATGGGTATTCATTGCAAGGCAAAATAATTTTTTTCTCCAATTGTTATCAGTAGAAACTTAACCTGGAATTTTAAAGCACAAGGCCAGCTCCCTCACTGCCCTGCTCGGTACTCCCATGTTTTGAATCTCTTTTAGTTTTTCATTCTGCATACTATTAAATGGCACAAACAGTAATTCCAGAGGAGAATTTTTTGGCCTGATCTAGTCTTCACTTAACTAAGGTAGCAAAGTCTTCACTGACTTCAACAGACACTGACACAGGTTAAAAAGAATAGTAAAGTGCATGTAATAGTAAAGAACCAGCTCTCTATGTTGCACTTCTGTAGCCAAAAAATACAGGGTTTCACATTTGCACAAATACAATAACAATTCTTTCTCATAGATCAAGTCCCACTATTTTGTGATGGAAAAGCCTGTTTATTCACACACACAAAGGCCATCCTGCCTTTATAAAAATCTCTCAGCTAAATGCTCAAGAAAAAATAATAATCAAACTGTCCTGAATCCCTTAAGACTCTTCCTCCAAAGAGGTACCAACAAGAAAGCTCCTTGAAAATGTTAAAAATCCACACACAGGGTCTTAGAAAACCAACTATGCTCCACGTTGGAGGGAGGCAAAACTCATCACTATTGCTTTCCTATCATGTCACGTTCCAGGATGATTTTGTTCTTCCTCAGACCCCTGAGGACCCACACAGAACTGGTGTCAGGCAGGAGAGAAGGGCATGGAGCAGATCCAGCCTCGTGGCAGCTCTGCCTCTGAGAGGGGCTACAACCCCACCTTCTTCCCCTGCCTGAGAGCTCAGGAGGGTCACGGGGCAAGGCCCAGAGGCAGCAGGTGCACATGGGCTGAATTCAGCACGGTGAGGACAGCAGCACAGCACCAGTAGGAGCAGGGTAACTGAGAGATGATGGAAGGAAGTGGGTCTGAAACAGGGCTCGGGGCACAGCCACAGGCTGTCCCACTGGGAAGCAGCGTTCCATGGGCAAATTTTAAATTGTTGCTGGGTAAAAAGCCTTACAGACATCCATACCTGCAACAGGGGACATGTGTGACCTTCATACCTCATGAGAAAAGAAATTTATTTGAAAAGGAATCCATATTCTTTACATGAGAATGACCAATATTCCAGAATAACGAAAGTATTCCATACCAGAATATAATGCTAAAAGGCTCTAACATGAAACAAGTATACTTCAGAAAGTCCCCCTTTGTTCTACCTCTTTTTTTAGTTACATCTGCTAGAAATAATGACTACAGAATCTCTTTCAACAAAAGGTCATTTATGTCAATGGACAGAACAGAGGATCAGATCACCTGCTGTAATTGCAAATTAATGCTCTACTGCTAATGCATTAACTACACAATATTGATCTACAATTGAATCATACAGGCTACTGTGAAGTGATTTTTACTTTAATATTTTTACACTTTTATTGCTTTTTCCATAATGCATTTTCTCTTTCTGCTGGAATTTTCTATAATTGTTTCCCATTTTAATTTACTGCAGCATGACATTAAAAAATGCACATCTCTTTCAAAGCCGTGCAAAAATGTGACATAGTAAATCACATACATGATGCAAAAAAATCCAATATACATCTTATTTTGATAAATTTGGGCTTTAAAAAAAGCTTACTTAAATTAAAAATAAAATACTTCAGATACACTGGAAGCCTGTAGCAATGACCTGCACCACACAAAGATGCTGCTCGACATTTCTGGAGCTTTTAGTATGCAATAAGTGCAGGATTACCCTCCATAAATCAAATTGTTATTTTTTTTTTATTTTCATGCTTGTACTGCAAAGGGATTGGTGGATTCAGGTATGTTAAGAAAAGTATAGTGCTATGGAATCAGCTGAAGAATGATTGAAATGTTTTCAGCATCTTTAATGAGAAATGAAAAAGCAAGTGGAGTCTTTTTGCAAGTGTTTCTGAAGTCCATAAAGGGGAAGAATGCTCTGTTAAATTGTATAACATTTTAAGCCCAGCTACTGCTGACTACAATGATCCAGTTTGTTTTCCATACCCGCTGAAAACTTTTTGCAAGTAATGATACTAAGATGTTGCACTCCATCTTCTAAAGGAGGGGATAGAACATATATTGATTACTGAAACTCTCCCCACACCATTTCCTAATATACTGTCTAATATCACTTGAGGTGGTTATGGCATACAGCAAAATATGGCTTACCACCTGACTTCTGACTTGCGTTCCTGTGTATGATGATTTTGCAAATGGGAAATAAATCCCTGTGCTTTAAAAATAAAAGCAATTGGAAAAAATAATGGAGCACTGATTGTAGGTGAAATAGCTGCAGAGGAAAACCTGATCTTGCTTTTAATGGAAGAACATTTATTATTCATAAACCTTTCCTCTAACAGATAGGCCACATTGCAATTAGATCAACTCACACAAAGCCTTCTTATTATCCTAGGCCGTGAACGTCCCGCTCCCATGGCAGGACACAGGACTCTTGTTGGGACACAAGGAAGGGAAGCCCAGTGGCCAAGCGAGTGCTGCTGTCCCAGGCTCTCAAGCTGGGCCCCATGGATAGATCAACATACTGTGTGCTACTCTGTAGTAGGAGACCACGTTCAATGCTGGGCGATCTGGCAGTCCCTCCCCTGTTCAAACACTGCTGTGTAACAGGGTGCTGATAGCAGTGCCATTCCCCACTTGTGAGCCCCCGGCTCCTTTGGCAGAGCTGAGTCACTCCAGCACTGCCAAAATCCCGGGCTGCTTGCTTCCTGCCTCTGGATCAGTCATAAGGTGTCCTCGTGGGTTTGGAAACGTGAAGTCAGATCACAGAATGTGCAGTGCTGTGTCAGTCCCAGTGTCTATTCAGAACCACCTCCAACAGCGTCCACAGCAGATGCTTTAGAAAAGGCTATGGGACAGATATATAACTCCTCCAGTCCCAGCTTCTACCTACTTAACTCAGGGACTTGCTATGCAGTGAATCTCAAGTACTGAATCATTCAGTAAATCACTTCATTTGATGCTATCTGCAAATTCTGTACTTGCTCTGTATTTTTGTACTGAGAAAGCAGAAGTGAACTGTCAAAACTGTAAGCAACAGAGGTTGTGACTGTCAAAGGAACAACCTGGGCATTTGAAACCAAGGATATGTGAGAGAGATTGGGATTCAGGTAAATAAATATTAGCAGGATATCTGTATGACCTCATTTAGAAGGAAAACAATAGCAATGATTCTCATAAACCTAATTAAGTTCCAAAGACGACCTGCAGAGATGAAGCTGTCTTCTGTCCATCACAATGTATCTCATCTGAGAAGCAAATAAGTTTCAGTCTAGTCCCAGTAAGTGTATTTCATGACTTTCTACAGAGATACTCATTTCCTTCTCCCTTCCACCTGTCCTTCCCAACACGAGAGAAAGATTTATGGCCTGTGTTCACAATCTTGCATGAAGTTTACTAACGGCTTGTTTTAAAACAGATGCAATTGAATTAGTTCAGACCCTTACTTACACAGCCGCTTGAGAATCCATTTATCTGAGACTAGTTTAAATGACTTCCCTACTTTAGTGAAACAGAAATAAAACACTCAAACTGAGGATATTTTTGATCCAGAGGAGTTTAAAACCAGTTCCAGAGATGATTTAAGTTAAACTGGTGAAACCCAAGGACAAAATAAGAGTTTTTTCAGCATCTCTGGGAAAGATCTGTTGAAAAGAGAAATTGTTCTGTAATGGGCAGAAGATCTGTATAGATCCAAGTCACTTCTAGAAGCCAGTTTCAGAGAATTTGATTATTACTAAAAAGAAAACAATAATTAATGTTTTGTAAATCAAATATTCTTTCTCTTGAGCACTGACTGGGATGTCTGCATTAAATAGTATTTCAGAATACCCCATTACCATTGGGACAAACCAACAATAAAAGAAAGAAATAATAAAAAATAAACAGCCACNGATCCAAGTCACTTCTAGAAGCCAGTTTCAGAGAATTTGATTATTACTAAAAAGAAAACAATAATTAATGTTTTGTAAATCAAATATTCTTTCTCTTGAGCACTGACTGGGATGTCTGCATTAAATAGTATTTCAGAATACCCCATTACCATTGGGACAAACCAACAATAAAAGAAAGAAATAATAAAAAATAAACAGCCACATAGTCTATATAAAAGAAAAGTGCAAAAGTGACATTAAACCCCTCGATTTTCAGTCATCCAGAAACAGATACAGCAGACATAGAAGAGAAAGTCATTTCACTCAGTGTAGTTCAGATCTTGTAACACTGTTACAGAAAAAGCCATCGAAACTGCAGCTCTATTAGTAATAACAAGTGAAATGTATCCAGAGCACTAAAAACATTTCTTTGCCAATCTTAGGGGTTTTTTTGGTAGACAAATGTTGCCCTGTAATTAGCATCATTACTTAGTACTTAAATGGAAGAAGCTCTCAGACCATTGTGCAAGAAAGGTTGTTACGTCCACGGAAAAGAAGAGTTTGAAACACTTAAATAGAAACTAAAAAAGAAAAAAAAAAAGAAAAAGAAAGAGAAATGGTATTCATAAATCCAAAGAACATAGCAAGTCTATAAAAAAGCAGCAGCCTTCTACTTCAGCTCCCAGAGATGCTAACTTTGATGTGCATTACAAAAACCCAACCAAACCAAAACACTGAGGTGGCTTTTTTTTTCTTTTTTTTTCTTTTTTTTTTTTTTTGTGAAACATAGCAAACAAATGACTAATCTCAGCAGTCTATGTAGCTGTGTAAAAAGGATGGTCACACTGAATCTAATTTCAATGTCAAAGTGAATTGTGGGAATGAAACCACTCCAGTCATCCCATGGAGTGACACAAAGCCGATATTCACAGGATCCACAGCTGCTGTTGTCTATGGTGGGACTGACAGATAAAGGGGCTGAACATCTACCAGAATGTAACAATATACAATGGAACAATATAACATAAAGACCACCTGCTCCTCAGCCATTCTAACATATATGCTGCAATGGTGCCCTGACATGCCTCGCAGAGCAGGTAAGGGGCTGATTTCCAGCCAGTTTTCTGGGGCCTGTAGTGCCAGGCCACCAAGGCTTCCTTCCACGGCAGAGACTGACTAACCACCACCCCAGGGACTGACTGACCATGCCAGTGTGGCCAGCACCTCAAACAACCCACTGGCAATGCAATCAGCCTGCACTGCTGCATGCAGCCCGACACCTCACTCCAACGCAGGGCCAGCACCACAGGCAGGGGGTACAGCTCTACACCTCCTGTTTCAATCAACATGCTTAAGGGATACAGATGCCTGGAGCAAAGTAACAACAGTTACTTTAAACTGGATCCTTGTGAGATCAATGCAGTACTCTTTGAAAGCCCTCTCACCTTGAGAAGGCTCTTTGCAGAAAACAAAAACTGAGAATACAGGAAGAACAGATAGCTCAAGCTTAACTCTGTGTCAACATTGTTTGGATGAAAAAGGAGTGATGTTTAAATTTTAAATCCTGTAAGCCGGAGATAAAAAGTACTAACAAACTCGTGGTTAGCCTTTTTCCAGATTGGTATTGCAACACTCAAAATTTTCTTTTGGCAACTCCTCCCTCCTCCATGTGAAATGAATGTCTCTTAGCAAGAAGCACAAAGTTAAAAACGTGAAAATTCTTTTCAACAGCAGAAACCCCTCACAATCCAAATGTTTGAAAGGAAGATACATTATGATCTTAATTACAGTTATTTGAATGTTAACATTTTAAAGAAAGAAGAGGTACCTGTAAAACTGAAGCCCCACTGTGCAGAAACTGAAGCCCAGTCTCAGCAGAATCGATGCCTCCAGTTGCCAAGATGGGAAACCCTGGGAGAGCGCGGGCGATGGCAGACACTGCACGGAGGGCGATGGGCCTGATGGCATTTCCTGCAGAGAACCAGGACATTTTGTCAGCAGTGTCAGAACAGACCCCAATGAGACCTGGACATCCCTCATGCAACATCAGGAACTAACAATTAATTCAGAGGTGCAGAGGTCGTATTAATTTATAAACTGACACCAAGTGGGTTTCAAGTGGTATCAACACTCATACAGCAAATTATTACAGCTGGAATACAGAAAATGGCAGGAACATTGAGATAAACATTGCAAAGCTAACTTGAACATTTTAGTTGATGCTCAAAACAAAGACTAACAATGTCTAAGACACAAAGCAATACTTTACCATACAGTACACTGTAGACAAAGAGTGGAGAGACAAAGAGAGTAGAATCAGGTTGATTTATTGAACCTAAATGTTGTCCAAGTAAGAGTAAACATCTAATATATTTATGTTCAACTAGAAATTATTTTAAAGTGCACTTGACATTTCATATTTTATTTGTTTCCCCTCTGGATGTTTGTAGATTCAGATAATTCTTTAAGTTACTTGCCTTTAACAATTAACATGATAGTCAAAAGCTCAAAAGAATAAAGCATATTCATTTATGATAGTATTTCCAAGACTGAAGCTTGCATGTCAAATGGTACATAGAGGTCGAGTCAGACAACTCCCTGCTCTATTTAGAGGAATTATGATTAAAGTCTCAATACACTGTGTCTGCAATGCATTTGTTTTGACTACATTCTATTGGTGTTATGCAAGTATTAAAAATAAGCCTACAGATGCTGTTCATTAAATGATGGACAGCATAGATAGATGACACTTCCAGTTATTTTTTAGGATAGTTGGGATTTCTCTAGATAACTCCCACATTATTAAAATTTCTACTTAATTTAGAGAATCTTTAGGATAATTTGATGTCATCATCAGGCAACACTACAGTAGTGTAAGGGGTTTTTTTTTCTCCCTCAGTACTGTATGAGGTAACAGCAATTAAACTTTATGATGTCCACATGAAAGGGACAGCCTAACACAAGATGTACTATTGATGTGTTTTCATGAAAACTAGAGCCTGATTGATAAAAATGTGAAATCTCATCAAAACTGCCTTAAACAATCTAAGATTACAACAGAACAGATAACAGAAAGGAGCTGAAGTTTCCATAGGACACTAGTGACTATTTGCCATCATTTGAGCCACATCAGTTGTACTGTGTTTGAAAGGAAAAGAACAATTTTCTGAAAGAGGATGACTGGTAAGCATCCAAAGAGCAAACATGATGACATAATTAATGGTCCAGTCTTAGAGAAACGCTTGAGGAAAATAAAAAAGGAAACCATGCTGTTTGCTCTGACAGATTTATTTCTAAAGCCTTTTGGAAGGCATACAGGCCAAAACACACACTACACAGACAAAACCACTGAAAGTGACCTCATCATAAAACAGTAGTTCATTAAATTCTTCAAATATTCAGTTTTTGAAATTGAGGCTAGAAGTAAGCATAAGACTTGATATACTGCTTTCAGGCACTGACACAGCTCCAGAATCTCACTGTGATGAGGTAGTTATTTTTTAGAGAGGTGAAAGAATACAGACACTGGTAACTCTGAAATCATGTGGGTAGAGGGAAATTTCTTCCTAATCTGCATGAGTTAAAACTGACATCTGCCTTGGGGCATGAAGGTTTATATGCTTTTAACCCCAATGTAACTCCTACAGTTTGCATTCAATGAGTTTTCAAGCCTTATAGACCCTTGACCTTGATGATCTTTTGTAGCAAAGAGTTCCACAAGAAAATATTTCCAGAATATAATTGTTCCTTTTTTCAGTCTGATTAAATTAGCCACCTTTGCACTTAAATGACTGTCTCTGTACAGTGGTCAGTACACAAAGAGGACCAAATGACAGTTTATTTTCAGCACAATAGGTAACAAGAAAGGCCTTCATTCAAGAAATCAACCATATGATTTGATAAAGTCTAGCAGAGATGGCAATGAGACTTAGAATTTATTATAAAACATAGGTACTTTTTAGTACTAGCTGAATTTGATATTCATAAAATGAGTTATTACATTTGGTGATTAGTAAATTAGTGATAAATTGGTATGATTGCTAAAGTATTCCATTCATTTATAATTCACCCAAATGAATTTAAAAACATTTCAGAAGTGCTTCTGATGAGAGTAAATAAATGGATGTAATGACAATCAGAGGGTTCACTAAGGTCTCACCATTCATCCCAGAATGTTTTTTTATTAGTCTATGTCATATGGATCAGGTACAATATAAGGTGCAGCTGTTCTCCCATACATTTTTTGATCAACAATTCAGAAACTTCCCCTCTGTAACAAAAGCTGCTGATCTGCAACACAGATTTGCTTGTGCCTAATGAAATGGTGAAACAACCTTCCAGATTAAAGCAAAAAAAAAAAAGGAAAAAGAATGCAAACAATAGTAATGCCAAACTATTAAAAAAGAAGGCAAATTAAAAAAAAAACAACAAGCAAATGAACACTCAATTTGACCTACAGACTCTATTTCCTTGCATTTTCATATGAGTACCATAGGAAGGTAATAAATTCCATTATAGCCATTTGTGGAGAAAGAGTTTTTAAAAGGATGAAATAAAGGAGATTTAATGCCAAATTTTAAAAGAGCCATAAGTAGTAGCGGGAATTTGCAGGATGTTGTCTGATAAATCCAATGGTATTTAAGAAGCTGAGGTTCAAATCCAGCACGCCTTTGAAAGACAGCTCACACACTAAAAGATAAGCATCTACCACACACTTTGACACGTTGGGACCTGTAATTCCACTAGTTAAGCACCCGTAACTGAGGAAACTGCTGGTATGGTACTCTCTTGATAGAAGCGTTACAGCTGCTACCAGATGCTACATGTGGCTATCATTTACCTTGCTGTAAAATCATGAGATTTAATAAACAAAGTCCATTTATTGAGACCTCAGGCAGTGGAGTGAAATATAAAAATGAAGACAGAAAAATAAGTCATGGAGATGACATGCTACTCTATGTTCAAAATTACTCTTTCAATCCTCATTGATTATGGAACAAATATTTGCTATTATAGAAATATACAAACAATGGAATAATTATATGATATGAAAGTCCCTGACCTTTTTCTTGCCTTAAAACAAAGAGCTTTGGCTTTCTTTGCTTTTTTAATAAAAATTTAGGCCTTTCAGACTATCAGTCAAGAAAATCCAATAGGCGAAACACAACATGAAGGCGAAGCAGAACATACATCAATCAAATGTCTCTCCCTGATCAGCACAGGTAGGCAGAGCTGCTCTTGTCCACTGAGGATAGCAGACTGATGGCAAATTGATGAAAGATATTATACCCACTTATTTGTTTGTTTATTTTTCCTTAGGAAGTAAAAAACCCTTTACCAGTGCTGGAAGACACGTTTTATTATGATTTCATAAGTACTTGGAGTCCCCAGAGGACTTAATCCTGTCAAACACCAAAAATGTTCACTAGACTGAGGCTTGAGAGCCAAACTTAATGCCTTCTTCAAGAAGCCTGGTGTTAAGTTTCAAGCAACCCAGCAGCTCTGGGAGTTCCTAGCAGAAACAATTCAGATCTTCTGATCCCAGTGACCCACCAACGGGAGCAAAATAATCTCAGAAGTGTTGAATACAGGGCTACATTCTCACTTGCAATATATTGGACCAACCTATAGTTTAAAGTTTTCAACACGTACGGGCAGCAGCTCTGCTGGGGCGATCAAGTAAAGATGATCCAGGTCCATTGGAAAACAGCCAAGAGAACTGAAGTGAATCAATCCAGACTGATACTACTGACCCTGAATCTTGAAACAGTCTAAATGGTCTTTATTAAACTCTCTATCAACAAAAGAAACATATTTTAAAGGCAAGCAAAGTCTCATACCTTTGGATAGTAGATCAACTAAACCCAAATTTTCGTATCTATGGTTACTAGGTGGAATAAAAATGAATTTGGGCCATAATTCTCCTTACTCTGTGCATTTAAAATTATTTTTAAATTTGCATTATATTATATTACACTGCAGTTCTTCTTTACAAATTTAATATGAGATTTAAACCACTGAGCCTAAATATTACAAAGAAAAAACAGCTGATACATTATTTTTGATTAGTAAATCACTGCTAAAGTGTGTGCTGCTAAAAATATGTAACTCTCCCAAATCTAAGCAATATCCCCTTTTATCCCTCCGGAGATACCTTCTTGGAAGAAAACTGACATGGTTATCTCCCTGACAGTTAAAATTAATAAAGCTAATGACAAAAGAAGCCAATGACAGCAACTAACAAACTTTAGTGAAAAGCATTATATTAGGAACATCGTCTGAGAAAGTTCAAGCCCTGTAGAGGATAAATCCAATGCTTTGCAAAGTAAGTAGGTAAGAAAGTTTGGGGGTTAGGAAAAAAACCCCAAAAAACTTAATTCTTTGTTAGGATATTTTCTGCATAAAATATATGCTGCCTAATACTGGTGATCAAAGTACTTTATATAATTTGCATTTGCAAATAGTCCAGGGAAACCTGCAGGTTATACACAAACCATTTGCATCACATTTCTTCTGACTGCAATTATTCCACACGTTTTTTCTTTCTCCCACCTGTAGGTGGCCACCATAAGCTACACTTATCAAATAACTCATTAGCAGGGTTTTCAATACTGTCATATCCAGATAATTAGCAATTTATTTAAATAACCAATTTCTGTGGAAATAATTGCCATGGAATGCCCTGAACCTACTTTTTATAAACTATAATAAAAGTGTTAAGATAATCCCTGACATTTGCAAATGCCATTAGTTCACCTTTCCTTTTGATAGTGCTATGGCATTATGTTTAAACAATTACCCGATAACGCGGCAGTTTAATGAAACAGTGTAGCAGACACATCCTTCAAAATGACCAGGGAATGCATTTATATGCAGAAGAAAACCCAATGAACAGACGTGTTTAGAGAGAAAGACTATCCACAGTTGTTATGAGGTCTGCAAATGGGACACACGATATCTAGTGAACTAAAAAATACAGGAAGTTCCCAGAAAACGAGCAGGATGGACCTTGCCACAGCTTAAACGGTGCACAGCCCAACACCTCTCAAGATCCAGAGATGACTCTTCTTACTGCTCCCTATCTATTTCCCTGCCTGATCAGTCCTTCAGTCCGTTACTACGCATTGATAGCCATTTGCCAAAATCACTAACAATAATGTACTATTTACTCAAGTTCTGGCTATTTCCAACCAAAATGTTTAGTTATTCATCTACTAAATGCAGAATTCAAGAGGGAATAGTCCTTTAATGGAATGTCTCTACATCAGTTAGTCTACGTCTTCAAACCAAAGGCTACCTAATGTTTCAATTGATACAAAAATTGTAAAGGGTGATGCCTTCAATGGCAAAGGTTCTGCTGGCTACAGAGAAGTCAGGACTTTGTCACAAGACTTTAGAATAAAGTTAACAATTCTGCAGATTTGAAACAATTTCTAACTCTGCTATAGCAGGCTCTTGAAACCATATCAACTGACTGCATTTTTGTTAGCATATCATGACTCTCTTTATAAACTGAGTGTGTCAATAGTTTTTCTGATAACTATTGACACCTTCCTTTTAATTTCAAAGCTTACTTCAGATGTGATTCTGTTTCTGATATGTATGGAATTGAATCCTACCTCTGACTGAAAAAAAGAGGCAATCATTTTGCTTCATACTTCCTTAAAAAAAAATTAATACCGAAATAGAAAAATAAGGTGGAATCACAGAGAAAAATCAGTGTCCTTTTCGGGATTTATTTTTACCATTTTTTAATTAATACAAATTATTATTTATGCTCTTTCAGCTGAAAATTCATAAAATCACCAGAGTTCTCATTCAATAAATGTTTAGTACTCATCAGAGACTTCTCTCAATTAAAAAAAGGCTAAAATCAGAGAAAGAGGGAAACATTTTTCTTATCTGTAAATATTATCTATCCAGAAAGACCTGGGGGAATTTTCACTCATCAAACTTCCGTAGAAAAAATCAAGAGGACAGATACAAATTGTTTTGTGAATGCTGCAAGAAGTGGTCAAACATTTCCTAACAAAGCCATTCTCTCACTGAAAACTACGGATTCACTAAAAGTCGATACTTCTGGTGATCAGCATGAAACCTAGCAAAGCATTTTCTGGTGCAATTCATCAAACGTTCATTATTTAATTTCACTCATGCTTTCTACATTGGTTTGACTGGGAGCTGGAAACTGTCTGACAGCATGTTTTCCATGTTCTTTGGTTGGCTCAGAAAGCCTTTCCTTTCCCTTGCCTGCCTCGCTCTTGCTTCCCATCATGACTTGGAGCCTGAGTCAGCGGCTCTGGTGTGGCAGAGCTGAGCATCCAGTGCTGCTGGAGGGCTGGCAGCTTTTGCACTGCAACCCTCCTCTGGTCAGGACAAACCTTGCCTGTTACTGAGACAACCAGTGCTAATCAAATAAAACAGTAACAATAAAAATGAAAAGGTAGTAAGAGCAGTGCTAATACCCAAGGTAAGCTCCCAACGTAATACAAGGAAAAAGATAATAATACAATAGCCAATAGGCAGCCCATCTAAAAATTACTGCCCAGTTACCAGATAAGAGCACTGCAGCCATCACAGAGGACAAATGGTATCCTGTCAAATTCTTCCCCTCAAAAGATGTGAGTGCTTCCCTTCATCACACGGTAGGTCTCACAGCCCGTTGACTCCGATGCAGAGGCAGATGTGTTTCACCCAAAGTCTGGCAGAAATGGTTCTGGCTGTTTACAGATTTGTTGAAAGGCAGCCTTGCCGCCGTCAGCCTCGGCAGAGCCACCTTTGTTTGAGCTGCTGTAGCCTCCATAGTGACTACCACGGCCAACATGATCCTCGTACCAGGACGTGTGTGCGTGCCTACATGTCTGTGCCAGTGCTCTACACAGACATAATTCTGGCCACAAAAACGCAATTTAGTACACCTAAGGACACACCGCAAGTGACTGCCTGCTGAGTAGGGAATTGAGGTTCTTATACTGTATTTAAAAAACCAAAATTACTGAAAAATGCAGTACAACAACTTTTCAGGTCATTTACAAAACCTGACACACACCTTGTGCTGTGTAATAACCACTTGCCTAAGAAGTTCATCACACAAAAGTATGGCAAACTAAAGAAACCAGGTCTAGATAACTAGAAGGCTCAGATAAAGTATTTCTTTCTCGCTTTACATAACTGAAGTTCATCCTTGTCCTATTTTGAGGTTTATCTATTTTATTTTGTCTACCCTCTATTTTATCCATCTCATCCAGTTGCTACTATCTAGTAATAAACAACTTCATGTACAAATGTATTTAGATCTATTTATAGATACATAAATATAATAAAAATGCAATGGCACAAACAAATTTTTGTGAAATAAATGACTCAATTTGAGTAGAAAACACTGTATTTGCCTGTGCATTAGTATCTACATAGACATCTAGCATATTATTATTATTACATATCCATATAATCTGTGTGAGTATATATATACATGCACACTCAGTAGATGTATTTCCATATTCACATATACATAAAACAGTGGATGACACGTCCCCTGATAAAACCTGTTATTTCAACACTTCAAGTGAAAAGTGTTAAAATAAATGGCTCATCACATACAATGTGTTAAAATAAATGTTTATTTCAACACTATGTGTATCATAGCCATTTATTTCAACACTTCCCATTTCTCAAGACTCACACAACCAAGAGTAGGAGAACTGATAGCTATACCTAAGGTAGCTGAAGCACACAGCCCTACTCTGCTTGCTCCAGGATGAGTAGGAAGTTACTTGACACATTTTTTCCTCTGAGGAAAAAATGGAAACTACCTACCTTGACTGTTCGTGCAGATCTGCGTGTGTCTGTAAGCTGGTGGGCTGCATCATCATTTGGAAAGAAGGGCCATATCAGAGTCTGTTGAGATATTTGGGAAGCAGGCTGCTGCTACCAGGGTAGGGTTGGGAAAAGAAGAAAAGTATGGGGGCTTTTGACAATTTCACTTTGCTACTTTGGGGTTTGACACAAAAGCATCTGGGCAGACAAAGATTTATGTGATCAGGAGCAAAAACTAGAGCTGTTCATACTGAGGGCTAGATGTGATTTTTGCAGAACCAGTTATAATCTGGTGATCAGTTTATGAGTTAGAGAACATTTGGGTTCTCACTCTGCCTGCTGAAAATAGTTTATTGGGAGGATCCTTCAGCTCAAGACTTGCCTTATTAATAGAGAACCTGAAGGGTCTTTGAAACAGCAGTTTTCCAACTTTAGGTGGTCTCTAAAGTACAAATACGGTCATCGGGGGCTTCATGTTGCTGCATTTAAGATTAGTGTCAGCAGCTGAACTCGCTCCTACAAGCGGAGGTCAGACATTGCATCATATGCCAGTGTTAAGCTAGCATCAGTTTCTTTCTCTGCTTTATTTTGGGAAAGCACAAGAAGCTTCCATTCTCTGGTAGTTCCCGCTGGAGCCAGAGGGCACTATGCCTTTATAGATCTGTCTCAAAGGGACAGAGGCAGGATGAGGATGAAGAAATTTAAATACTGCATAAAATATGCACAAAAATTCCACAAACCTCGAGTTCTCACTGAGCAACGTTTACCGCTAACTTGCCTGTAATGTTTTCTCCAGCTTTCATGCTTTGAAAAACTTTAAAAGCACGGCTAGAGACTGTCTAGGCCCTAGCAAGACAGTGTGGCCTTAAGAAGATAAACACTTGTCGGGGGTTCTCTTTTCTTTTTCTTCCCTGAAATTGCAGATCTGTTGGCTGGTCTGGACAGAGCACAAACCCACAAAATAAACTGATGAAATGTTAGTGAAGACTTTGTAACCAGGATACCCTATCAGAAGACTGTTTTGCACCCAGACAATGAAAAATCGAGACCACAGCTTCATCAACTCACAAATAAATTCATTGCCTCAAGCCAAGCCATTTCACAGTGCTAGTTGCCTATATTCAAACATCTCTCTTCCTGTAAAATTATCTTCCCCCCATGTCACTGTTGTCAGATAAAACACTACAACCATTTTGTAGTAGAATAGTCTACAACTCAATTAAAGTTTTCCAGAAAAAAACCACAATGTTTTCACCCTCTAATTTTCTTCAGATATGACTAGTTGCAGAAAGATGAGGTATCATCACTCCTTTGGAGGCACTGTAAGTTACAAGATTGGTCCTCAGAAGTTGGCAACACGTAATAAAAGTGTTTTATTCATAAACATCAATCAGTTTCAAGAACAGCAGTTGCTCACAGAATGATAATAATGGAAATATTCAGCTAATAACTACTGTAGGCATTAAAACACCATATGACAGACATGCAGTGCTCATTACACAAGAACACTTTCTTATAATTATGGTTTCGTAACTAGGTACATAAGTTTCTAAATATTTAGTTCCTTACAGTTCGGTAATTTTTTGAGGTTGGATATTCGGCAAAAGTTCTTCGCCCAGAGGGTGGCTGGGCACTGGAACAGGCTCCCCAGCTCACAGCACCAGCCTGACAGAGCTCAAGAAGCATTTGGGCAATGCTCGCAGGCACATGGTGTGATTCTTGGAGATGGTCCTGTGCAAGGCCAGGAGTTGGTCTTGATGATCCTTGTGGGTCCCTTCCAACTCAGCATATTCTGTGATTTTTTTAAAATGAAATTTACATGACAATCTTCAGTTTTACATAAATGAAAACAGATCCCCCTCTCCAAAAAAGATATGACACCTTGGCTTTAGTTGAGGCCTTAGCTGTGCACAGATGACAATTTTAAATTTTCTTTTTCTTCATTTTAATAACCTTCACAATTATAGGAAATTTCATGCCATTTCTTTAGCTAAGAATGTACAGAAATATAAAGAGTCAGTGCCTTAGTGAAAAGCAAAATATTAGCTTGTCTATGCTATGTAAACTATTTGTGGCATAAAGGAAGCCCAAACCTAATTTGCAGAGGCATTTACTAGCTCTGGACATATACTTCAGGGTTGGTAATTAAAATATGGTTATATCAGTCTTGTTTGTGACCAGTCACACAACTCAGTGCTGATTTTAAGAAGAAATTATACACCCGTATCATAACTCTGCTTTTTGCATTAATAAAAAATAACACCATTAATAGGCCTAAATATTCATTTGTTTGATGTATTCAGAGCAACAGAAGAGGGTGCAAGGGAATTTAGTGCATTGCTCTGCCAGATCACTTTAATTATCCAATGAGGGCAGCTCAGAGGATGAGTAAGGGACTTAATTGATGTACTTACTCATCCCCTCAGCTTCCACTGAAGAAAAATGGTAGCAACACAACTCTAAACTGCATTTGTTGGTCTTCAGTGATCAAAGCAAAGGCCAATTAACAGAAAGCCAGGGGCCCACAAAGTGTTTGTTGATTTTAAAATACTGATCAGAACACACACTGCTACTGCTAAACACACAGCAGTGTATTTAGCACTTACACACTGCCTTCTAGGAGATGATATCCAAATGCCACACAAAGGTATAATATTTTTCTCTCCCAGAAGAAAAAGAGTGCAAGGGGAAGCCTGGAAATCTGTGTAAAGAGAGTAATTCCACCTGAGCAGAAGAGGCAGCAGTTGGCCCTCCTGGTCACAAATCCCTCGTCCTTTGTCCCAGAGCATTCTATTACCCTTTTCTTTAAAACTGTTCAAGTACGCTTTGTAAATCAACTCAAGCAGTCTCCTCTTAGAAGTGAATTAGATATTAATGTGCTAAGCACCTTATTCTGTGTGTTTTCATGGATGAATTGTTATAGCCACTCGCACCACAGCCTCAAGCATGGGAATATGGATGTTCACATAAGCATACAGGACTGTTGTTCACTGTTGCTGTCATCCATAAAGGAATTATGTTCTCCTTCCTTCCTGTTTTTCTCTAATTTAAAATAAAACGTGTCTGAGATAATTGATTCACTTTGGGGGCAGTATCTTTGGGCCCAACTGTGTTGCTTCCTTGTTTTTCTTGGTCATGCAGAATTACTAGGAATTCTGAAGGTTCTTGTAGGCAATCAATGTACATATGAAAATGCAGATATCCCATTTGCATGAGCTATCCCTGACATAATACTGTGCATGGAAAACTCGAAGAGGAACACTCATAAAAGCATAAATGTTCCGTGTGAAACTCTAACACATCTGTTCAGCACTGAAAGCCTGAATTTAAGTCCAAAGCTCTAGAAAGCCGAGACAAGTGCATTTTTGGAATCAAAACAAGTGCTGGTAATTTAAGAAAATACTATGAAGCACATAAAGGCTGTACAATGCCATATGTTGCACAATGCATCCAGTAATCAATTTAGTGTATATGCCAAATCTACTAGAAGCCCAAATAGGCTTAAGTTCTTTACTCAGAAATTCCAAAAGTAAACTACAAGCATTACAAATATGGTGCACTTACAGTTAGTAAAAAAGTGGATTTTTCTTTTTACCTACAGAACACACACAAAAAATTAATCTCCTAAATTACTTCCCATAATGAGTACATGTCCAAACTTCACTTGTGATCAATAGCTTTCACAGACTCCCAGTTTTAGGACATGGTGTGTTCTACATTTTAAAAGATAAATGTGATTTTAAAATTATTTTATACTCAATGTTCACTTCTGGCTTGTAGGTTTGAAATCATGAAGGTTTTATGCTGTCATTTGTGATTCTATACACAATACACTACTGAAGATGTCACCAAACACAGATGTACAACCAACCTTGCAAGTATTGTGGTCCTAAATCAAATATGAATCCAGTTACAGTATTAAAAATACAGCAGAAATCCCTAATTCAAGTGGACAGTATCACCTATAAAGCCAAAATAAATGGTGTAGGATAATAGTTTTCAGACTTGGGTTACAGTGTCAATGCAGAAACTTGAGCTGTGCTAACTCACCAAGCTTGATCTTGCTTGCCAGAGCATGCTTGTCAATATTTAGCTCCCAGGGAGCATGTCATGAATCTTTACAAAAACTAGCATAAATACAAAATACTGTAGCAGCTGCTGTGATCCTTTTTCTAACACTGAGATTAAATTGCTGAAATTTGTTTTGAGCTTTTTAAACCAGAGGACGTGTGCATATACCTACCGTAACACGAATGCGAGAAGCAGCATTAAGAGACTGCAATGCTCTTATTAGGGCTTATTAAAATACAGAAAAACACCAGATGCTTTACCTTAGCTGATTGGAAGATATTTTAGTGTCAAGCTTAAAAATATCACTTTCTTCTGTGACATCAGATTAGAAAATGGAATGGGATAAAATAATATACACCTGGGTTTTCAAAAAGAGAAATCTAAGCTGCACCCGTAAAACCTGCATCATTTACTTGCCTAACCAGTGGAATTCCACCACAAAATGTAGGCTCACACTACCTTAGGCATTTGACAGCAGTGTATATATTGATATGTAATGCATATATTAACCTCAAATTTCTGATGTGTCACTGGAGCGAGAACGGAAGCCACCTCTGAGAACGCCTGACTCCTTACGGGGATGAGGTGGAAGCCTGAGTCTCCTGGTGAGGTGCCTGACGTTTATGGGATAACCCCCAGCTGTACCTGGTTAGCACCTCCGCTCACACCTGCTGTGTTGCCTTAGGAGTGCCTGGCCTCTCTGGGGACAGCCCCAGAGGCCTCTCAGACTCAGACACATCGCGGCAGTAGCAGCAGCTCAGGAGGGCAGTGCAGGTGGCACGGGCAGAAGGGAGCACCACTGCAGTCTGCCTTCTGTGCTCAGCCAATCTCATTTATGAGAAACAGAAAGAAATAGCAAAGGACATTGGAGGCAGCCCTGGAAAAAGACCAAGTTTGGAAAAGAGACTAAGAGCGCCTTTTTTTTGGTGTAAGACCCTTTTACTATTAAGCCTGAAAGAAATATTAAGCCTGAAAGAAAAGAAAAATAAACACATAAAAAAGAAATTTGTGTGCCAGTCCCATGTAGAAGGGAACACTGTCCTAAAATTCCCTGCAACAAGATAGAGCAAGACTTCCCTGCATCTGGCAGGGTTTACCTCCTCTCTGGATACCTGCCAAGAACTGATCCTCTAGTGTGCTTTTATAAACAACAAAGATGCAAGCAATCTCTCCATTATACTGATAAATCAGAATGTACCACATAGCAGAATTTTTCAAAAATTTCTTGAGGAAAGTAAGTTGCCACCAGATCTTCCTTGGAGGTCTGAATTCTTCAAATGCGAGTATTCTGGGGTTCAAATCTTCACTAAGTTCTGAAGAAGATGCTCAATTTATATAAAAAAAGAACAGATTCTTATAAGCATTATTTGGCAATACCTCCTCTGCAAGTGCTCCTGATGCACAGAATGAATCACGGCCTAGGATAAGATTTCTCTGAGTACTCACTAGCAAAAGCTAAGCAGCTCTTGAGTGGGCATATAGCCAAAAATAGGTGAAAATACTACCAATTTTGGAGTATTTAAATAGGCAGGCAGCTGACATGGCCTTAACAGTATAAGTAGAGCAACAAGTGACAGGGAGCAAAAAAAGCTCAGCCCAGCCAAAATATGGACTAGAATAACATACATTCTTTTGAAAACCAACAGTTCCTCAATAGGGCCATGAAACATTTGTGAATGCACAGACACAACGGTAACACAGCTATGTCATCTGGCATGCCTGCTTGCAAAAACCCCACAGCTTTCTCCTCATTTTGAGCTGCCTGTAACAAAGATCTTCACAGTACCAGCCTGACCTCAGAGCTGAGCCAGGCGTGGTACCTGGACACATGGACAGACCTCATGCCATTAAAAACAGCCTCTCTATGTATCTGCAATGGATTTCTCCTTCTGAAACAGCAGGACACTGCGCTCAACAGTTCTGCCTCAGCTCTCACTTAACCCAAATAACAGTGGCTCAATCCCTGACTACGAGTGTCTTTTGGGATTTAAACAAAACTTGGTAAAGATGGTTATGCAGTGCATGTTAATAGGGAAGACAATTTCAATTGCCCTGCAAAGTAGAAACTGCAAATTGATCATAAATTGGAGAACTGGATTCCTACAGCAGGTTCCCTAGAAGATTTGGTAGGATACGTTTGTACATCCTGTGTGTGAGCAGGACATTTGTACAGCTGATTCTATATAATGGTGTGCAAGAAAAGATACATTAAAATGCAGATTCCCTAGCTGACTACTATACATTAAATGCATTCTTTTGAAAGTTAAAAAATTGTTCTGATGGTTGTTAAATACTTTTATAAATGCTTCTGGCAATAATTCACCAGGGATTATGTGATGCCCAGTGAAACACTAACCCAGGATCTACTCAGTTAAACAAATCTGCTCTATTTTGTCTTCTGTATTTTATGTATGAAGTTGGCATTAGGATTTATTCCTTATTCAAGTAGGATACTAAAAAATAGAGAATGTTAGCAGGATTTAGGTGAATAAAGATGTATTCCCTGTGGTGAGTTCATAATAAATCATAGCTAACCAGTGGTAGAACTTTCCCAGGCTACTCCAACATAGAAGCAGGACCGCATCAGCAATGGTGTAAGTACATCCTTTTGGTGCTGTTGGGTGTAAACCAATGCCTTGGGTTTAAAATTGTTCCAAGGATCCTAAACCTCCATAACTTATTGTCAAAATATCCTGCCACAGGATTAATCACAGCAAGCACACCTTCGTATAACTGTGAAACCATCTCTTCAAGATACTTTCTGACCCATTTCTAAAACAGATCAATCCAGCACTTTGTAGGTAGTGGGAATGTTGAGAGCCCCAGCATCCTCACAGAAATGCCTAAGGCTACTGAACCAGAGGGAGGAGCTCACACACAATACAGAAATGGGGGTGTTTTGTCAGCAGTGGTAGGACCCCCACAGTGATGACAGAAGACAGTAGTCAGTTGGCCTATCCTGCAAGCACAGCAGTCCCACAGAGAGAAGGAAGAACAAGAAGAAGATCCAGGCTAGTAAATGTTAAATTCTATTTATTTGTTAGGTCATATTTTGATCCGTAAATGTGTTGCACTTTTTTTTTTCATAAATGTGAAAATATGTTTATTCTTCACATAAGATGAGAATATGTCCTTCATGGAATAAACATGGGCTCTACAGATGATATATGCCACTTGGTGACTAGAGCAAATCAATATGCCAAAAAAGATACTGAGAAAAATGAACATGCTTAAGACAAAAATATTCTAAGAGATTTTTTTTTTTGAGTGTTTGCTTAAAATTAAAAGAGGACCATAAAAGAAACACCTTTTCCCCAGACCTGACTGACATGCAATGACAATCAATTCATGCTGACAAAGACACTACCGTTGGGTTCAATTGTGCTGATATCACCTGCAGGAAAAATCTTCTGTTCCTGACTGACTTACACCTCCTTATCAGGTCATAGGTTACCTGTGGTACATTCACCTATACCCATTACTGTAATCAGGTTTAAATACAAGCCCCTGCTCCACCACCTGCTTTAAAATGCTCTGACATCTCTTTTACCTTCTCTATTTATTTCCATTCTTTGTTCATCAGGCTGTGTCTCCAAGATGCTAACTGTGGGAGCACTCATTACTTAATCACGTCAATCCGTACCATTTTATGAGCAGATTTCCCATTTTATCTACCTGCACTCCTAATAAAACTACATGTTCTTTCACCCATGCTTGGGCAACCTAGGCCACAGTTATTCTCTCTTATTTTTACCATATTATGTCTGAGAAGAATTTATGATTTCATCTGAATTGCCTTCTGACCTGTGCCTTTGGTTGCCATGAGTAAGACTCGATAGCTAAATTATCTGTTTATTAAAAACCCCAATCAACTGTGAAATGAATTATTTCAACTCTACATATTCTATATGAGCTTGATGTAAACAGTAAATCCAGAGTATTCAACAGCAGCAGTTTAGAGATTAACCTTATTAGAGGGTATTAAATCAGGAAAATACTGCCAATTGCATTTCTAGCAGCCTGCACTGAACAGCAACAGTTAATGATGATTTGATGGTTTTCTAGGACTTTGGAACAAATACTTGGCTTTTAGTCTGAGAGCAATGCTGGACATTCCTGTCTGATGCTTTGGGGATTCAGCCAACTAACAGATACATTTGGTGAAGAATCTCATTCTAGTCATGCCCTCCCTTCCTAATTTCCCTTTTCACTGTTTTGTCGTCTTTGCCTGTTCCTCAGGGAACCGAGTGATTGATAGCCTAATCCAATGACTGTATTACAGCTGCCTCAACTTGGACTCTTTTCCTTATCATTAGCAGTTAGCCTATGGTTAAATTCACAGCTCACTGCTTGGTACAGCCCCTGAGATTTAAGGGTCTGGCCTTTAGAAAATATTTAACATAAAATTGAAATCTTGACATACTGAGAATTCAGTTCTCTGCAAGGCTTCTTTAATTAATCCAATGTACTGTACCATTGTTCTATATGAGGCTCTGACATGGTGAACTGTTACTGAAGCTCACAGAGATGTGTAATTCTAAATTAAACACTCACTTACATGTACCTACACTGCATTTGTTTCCCAGTACATGTGCATGAATGTGAAAATTTAAATCCAATCTCTAACAATAATAAACCACAAACCAATTACACTTAAGGAATAAAGACTTCATTCATTTCAAGTTTAAAATGAGCACTTTTCAAAGTAAGAAGAGGAGAAAACACAGCTTTGTTCAAATGCTCTGTGTAAAGACTCCTCCTTCTTTCTTTCTCCAGGATTCATTTAATCCTTTGGTGAATGAAATCAATTATGATCATTTTTAATCAACTACAAATGGCACCTGTGCTAAAAGTGTAAAGTGTTTTCTTTGTGGGAATGAAGTGGCTAGAAAATATTAAAAATGGAAAAAATATGCTTAGTTCTCCAACCTTATCTAGTGAATAATACTTATTTTTAAATAGCTATAGGAAGGATGTAGACCTTGATCTATGCTGTAAACCTTTGCCCTACTTCCAGTCAGTCGATGAGCTGCAAGCTTCTATGAAAATGGCAGCTGAGTCCCAGATGAAAAATTATGCATCTCATAAACTGCTATTCTGCTGAAATGTCAGGCTATGGCAGGCTGTACCTCAAACTCAGCACTTGGCATTTTCCTTCTGTCTGCTTTGTTGCCATGAAGCAAACATGAACAGTGAGGATTTGTGTAGGGCAGGTAGCAGGCGAGCTCCCTGTCAAAAATCTATTATTAGGGCTCTGATCTCCCCTGCACAGCCCAGTGACGGCAGTACACTAAGAGAAATCAGACTGCTGCAAGGACACGACACAAAACAGAGGACTCTTTGTGAATCCTGACATAATATATGCAAATAAGGGCTTTTAATGGCTGAGCTACATTGAACAGGAATAATAAAACAAAATTAAAATTGTACTACAGCATATATTTGTTTTTCACCCCTTTCCACACTGTTTTGTAAATATATGTTAATGTAAATAGTCTTTAACTCTTGGTAAATATTTATACTAAACAGAAGTGCCTATGCATACATACATTTTGTTTTGTTTCCAGTGATGGGCAGCTTTTCATTCATTTCTATTGACCAAAATCCACACTACACTGTCACTGACAGAACTGTGATGAGTAGAGTGAATGCTCTTGGTTGGTTTTTTCACTTTTCTTTTAATGACGTGTCATCGAATTAAAATTAAAAGGCAGCCCTTATTATTATAACTTCAACTTTTTCTCTTTCAATATAATTCATACATTTCAGATTAGAATATATGCCTCTATTAATAATGTCTATATACATTTTAATCTAATGAAATAACTCCTGAAAATCCTTCCTTTAAATGTCACAATTGCTGTTGGACAGTGTTTTTGTGTAAAAACAGACAGCTCCACTAACTTCAAAAAGTTACTAAAATTAACTGCCTCTGCTGGTTTCCAACAATTACACATTCCTGCATTTAATGACTGAATCAGCCACCTAGGTATCCTCCTTGTGACATCCCTTATGGGCAGCTAAGAAGTTATAACGCACAGCTTCCGAATCTCTCTTTTTCTGGAAAACGTACACACCCCTGTACTCGAACATGCTGTTCAATACATTTGTGCAAATAATGCCAAAATACTACAGTATGTAATAAATGGACAAAGCAGTAACAGCACACAGACATGAGCTATTTGAACTGCTACTGTGAAATACTGCAATATTTTTGAAACAAAGCTTTAAAAGAATACATAGTGAGTGCACCGTAGAGAGACTTGCTTTTAACTTAAGTTTTTGCTAAGTCCAGTGTATGGTTTTATAAATTTATGCCCTAAGGATTTGGCTTCCAGACAAAAACAAAGAAACAAACAGATGACAAAGAACAAAAAACCATGGAAATTCAAACAGAGGCTCTGCTTTATTTTGTCTGTAATAGATATCCTATTGTGCTGCAATGTGATGTGTTTTATAAAACACATCTGGAATATAGAAACACAGTATGAAAGCTCATGAAAAACTTTTTTTTTTTTTAATTTTAAAATACATTTAAAGGAAAGAAATCTTAGGGAAGCATGCAGGTGCTGACATATTAACATTTCTCTGGGAAACCTGACATCTTATTCTGGTATCTATAAATTATGCATTTTCAAAGTAATTTATACTTATACAAACTAAAACATCTCTTTCAGAGCCAGGGGTCATTATTCCCTGTGAGAATTAAAAAACAGCATTAGCTTCTTTTCAATAAAGAAATACTCTGCATCTGTATAGGAAGAACTCTGGATAAAATCTCATATATTCTACATTCTCAAACTTGAAATACTTCTAGATCCTTCTAAATGCTTCTTAATGGAAATCACACTGTCTCTAATGCTGTGAACAAATATGATAGTAATACAGCTTGAAAAACCATACCTTAATTTTAGCATTTTTCTTTCATCGTAAGGGCTTACTTCCTTAACCATATTTTGTAGACTTTTTTAGGACATTTACACTTTTTGAGTAATGGACAGTTCCTGTAAAGTTATTAAAAATAACAGATGAAGACTGGGATCCTCTAAGCACAATGTCCTCTCACATCATGAGGCCACAGAAACCCACAGGGCTACCACAGCCCTTGGGCTCATCGGAGGCTCCATAGTGCCAACTGAAATTAACTTTGTTTAGAAAAAAACAATTTATCAAAATTAAAGTGATATTTTTCCTGAAAATATCTTTTGGCACCAGGATAGAGGTAAAAGAAGAAGAAAAACCTGAGAGATTTTATAGTGCTCAATATTTGGAGGGTAAACGTGGAAACCAGGGGACCCAGCTAAGACCTGGGCTCACACTTGGGGTTTAAACCTGGCTCTCCTAAGTCAGGCTCATGTGCAGGTCAGCAGGCTGTGCTAGTATGAGTGCATATCCTGTGAGAGCTGTTTCACTTTGTATTAATAATTCAGTATTTGCAGGGAAGTGGAAAAGAGAGAGACTAATCCTACAGTCTAGTAGTCAAACATCCACCTGGGATACTGGGATCCTTCCTTGTCAAAACTACCCAAGAAACAGGAGGGTAGGAAGGAGGAAACAGTGATGCCTCTTGCATCTTAGCAATTTTCAGCTGATCAGATTAGATCAAAACAGGAAGGTCACTGCCCGAGCACTGGCTGGCCAGAAGACACTGACTGTGACAACTCAAAACTAAATGGCGGTTTCAAAGCAATCTCATTAAGTCTCTTCTTCTTTGAAAGATTTTTTAAAAAATGTTGAAAAAAACCCAGAGACACAAAACTGTTGTCAAAACATCTCAGGATTTGGGGATGATGTTAATAAACTTTTCTTTATTATTATTTTTGTGTTATGTTAGACAAACCACAAGAAACTACCTGTCATTTAGTCATTTAAAGGGAATTATTAAAAAAATTTCCTGCTTCAATGTCTCTCTTTTATCTAGAAAAATGAAGGATGAACCTCCTGTGTATAGTTGCTTCTGCATGAGGCAGACAGGAAGGGAAGGGATGAAGAGGCCAAGGGGAAAATTTTTCCAGGACATGGCCGTGTTGGAGGACAGGGAAGTCTGTCAGCCAAAATGTCAGGCAGCTACTAGGCCAGGGAATTAACATCTTCATTATTTGCTCTTTGCTGGAAACCCTCATCAAACACAGATGAGGGAGTTTGCACTCACCTGAAGCAGGCAGCCTGCACTGCATTAACAAACTGTGGACACAGTGAATTTATAAACCTCTGGAGAACATCTGTCTTTTAAGAGACTGAGTTCTTGTCCCGTGACCTGGTCACTGCCAGGGCCAGCAGACAGACACAGGGGCTGGCCCCTGGCCTCACCTCAGGGTTAGAGGGCTGGCATGGCGCCCCTCCAGTCACCACAGCCTCCACTGAGGCTCTTGGGAGCGAATGGAAAGGCCCAGTGCTGGGACAGGGCATGTTTCTCCATGTGACACAAGGGAAGAACATGGCCCTGCTGCTGATGGTGGGTCCTAAGAACAGCAGCTTCGGATATTTGCTCTCTGAAGCACAAGCACCCTTCCAGACAGAACACCCCTACAACTGGCAGGCAATGCCACTGGAGGCAGGGGGATTTTCTGTGATTGATGTACAAAGAGAAGGTGAAAAAGTTAAGTAAGCTCACACTTAAAATCCAGTTTAACCCTGCACTCCAGAAATACTTCATTGCAAGCAGTTCCTTGCCAGCTGGATAATGCTGAGGGTCAGTCACCAGCATTGAGTCAAGGTGCATTTCAGACGTCCCCAGGACACTAAGGGGACGCTGTGCTGAGACCTTCACGGGGCCGGGGCCAGCTCCCACCTCACCCACGGTCACACAGCAACGTGAGTGTGGCACCCTGCAGGACAGGGACTCCTGCCTCACTCACTGCACCTCTGTGCCATGTAAGCATCACTGCTAGTCCAGAATCTATGCACATGGAAGAACCCAGAAAGCCTCGTCCAGCTTGGCTGTGAGAGTATCTGCCCTAGGTTTGTGCATAACAGAACAACAATGAACCAGCTGTGCTTTGACAAAACACAGTGAAAACAAACCAGACTTATCGCTTCTAAAATAGTGCTGTCTCACTTAAAAAATTAATTATCTCTTGAGAGGAATTATTTGGAAAAAAACAACAAAAACTTACTGACTCTATCAGATAATAAAATAAACCAAGTTTACGCACATGAAAATAGAAACCCGGTATGTTACGCTGTGAAGCGACTTTCATGCCAAGACCACGGAGCACTTCCCACCAAGCCTTTGGGCATGTAAGTGGTGTTACTGCCATTCCACAGACAGGAGAAATAAAGCACGGAAAGGTCAAGTGTCTGGCTGCAGGCCACACGTCTCAGCCGTGGCACAGTCGGAACAGAAGTATGGCCACCCTGCCCCTTGCTCTGACAAGATGACACGCGCTCCCACTTTTTGTCTACTTGCAAGCATGCTCGCTCTCTTGATTTAAAATTGCTTTCCTGCTTTTGGAAATTTGTATACTGCTATACCTGACCACCGAGAAGAAAGTATTGCAACATGCTGCAGAGCCTATTGACTTCACTGGCTCTGTGGCTTTGTTTTGTGCAAGGAAGGAGTTGGGACCTAGTGATGACAACTATCAGCAAGAAATGTTTATATGTTTGTGTGTTACATTATGCTCTTTCAAAAAGTAATAAATTGACAGCACTTCTAGTATTTTCCATATTTTTTAAATAACCAGATTTGCATCATAAGTAATGGTGCATCCTAAAATGTAATTTTTTCTCTCCTCTGATACATGTAAAACTTCAGGAAAAAACAAATTTATACTTACACACATATACACAGACATATATATATATATATATATAAAAAAATAAAATAAAGAACTTTTCCTCAGGTCCATTTAGTATTATAAACCACATTTAGTATTATAAACCACAAAAGGTACCTCCTCACTTAAAGCTGGGCATGCATGTAGTAATTTATGCTACATACATGTTTCAAATATACGACATAAGAGACACACTTCTCATAATGCAGTCATTTTACAGATTTTATTAGGCAGACTTATGGTAGGAAGGAATATTCAGAAATTGCAACTTAAATGAGAAAATGTGAATGGTGTTACTTATATAAAATACTACTGCAATAGTTCTTTTATTAATTTTTAATGCACAGCACCCACTGTGACCTCCTTTATTCTTTTTCTGTCAACATGGCAGGCTAGAGAAATTGAAATGGGCTGTAACTGTTCTCTTCTTGTTCCCCTCTTCCTCTCATTTAGCATAATGTTAAAATATAACATCTTATTGGACTATCTCTGTGAAATAATCATTATATGATAGGCATAACGTTTTTTTCTGATTGTTATCACTTTCTTACTTTTCAGCATTCTCTAAAAAATTCCAAATTCCATGTAGTTATCTAAGGCAGTAATGGAATGTGCTACTGAATACACTCATCTGAATTAAAGTTTGTTTAAAAGTCATCTTTTGCTACACTTCTTATGGTTCTCTAAGGACAACACCAGTCACATAAAATAAAGCATCTTTTTGCCTGTCTGGTCTCCTCTGATTACATTTTTGGGGTGAGGTAGGAGGCGGGTCTGATAGAATAACGTCTGACTCAGTCAGGAGGATGCTAGTGCTTCTGTTATGTATATTTACTGCTACCTCTATCACCAAGGAGACTGATCTCCATACCAGTAAAGTCAAGAAGCTCACAGTATTGTCTTTGCAGGGCCAAGTTCATGTTGTCACAGCAACAGAGTGCACAGGGTCAATAGATTAATATATTCGTGTGCACCAGCACTGAACTGGAGTGTAAAAGTTTTGTTGCTGGTCTGAAAATTAAACTGTGAAGCAAGACTTGAAAATATGGCCTGCACAAGATATTCTTGTATATCTTGAGGAATAGGCTACAAAAATATGCATATATTTGCCTAATATTGTCTATCATTTTTACTACAGTGGGAAGAGGAGGAAATAACCTCCCTGGAGGAGGTGCACTTAGCGGGAAGGAGCGAGGAAGGCTGGAGATCGGGCTATGAAACATACACTGCATTTGGATTGTTGATATTTCCCCCTGCACTGCCCTTTCATTAGCCTCTGTCTAACGTGGGGCCTGACAATTGTGACAGGATGAAAAATTTGAGGAAAAGCGAGGGTCACGAGGGAAGAGATTTCCTTCTCTCTCCAGTGACCCTATCACAGTATTCTGATGCAGTGCTTTACCATTAAGGAAAGGGCAACCCAAGAGCCTTCACACTTAATCTGTTCCATCTGTCATGACTTAGAAACATTGACCAGCAGTGAGCTTTAAGGACTCAGTGTGACTGCAGACATGATATTCTAGCCCACTACAAGGACCTCCTGATGTTTTGAAAGCCTCCAAGGAAGTACCATGCATCAAAAAGGGCAACACCTACCTGACATGCCACCATATGTGGTCCTCAGTCCTCCACCAACTGCTGGCCAAGGTGTGCTGTCTGCTTTCAGTCCCATCAGTCCTGACACGGTGTTGGTGGCTGTAACACCATCTGCGCCACCTGTGAAAGAAAAAGTCAGTCACTTTTCGTTAAATCATGTGTTTAAGAACAAGAGAGGATAAAATACAACAGAAAACCTGTGAAACTCTGAAAAAACTAGGAACTCAAATAAATAGCTGAAGAGTAAAAGTAACAAATTGCAAAGGGATGCACAGAAAGATCCTTAAGACCAATCCTGGGCTGATAAATTTAGCACTAGCTTCAAGGCAAGCTGCATCAGTTGAAAGAGCTGCAAGGGCTGTAAGACAGCATGTGCAAACACTGGGGCTGACAGGCAGATCTCTGCCCTTCAGCTGTGTGGGACAGAATCTGCTACAGTGGTTGCTCAACACCTGAAGGTACCCCAACACAGCAGCCACCTCCTCCAAGCTTCCGAGCAGCAAGACAAAATGAGCAACGTGACAAAGAAAGAATTACTGTGGTTCTAAGGGATGGATTAATACACCTACTTGCAAACTTATTTCCTGCCACGTTGTACTTTAAGCTCTAAGGAAAAAAATATATACCTTCAAATGCTGTATTTTTGTTTTCTCAGGACACACACATCATTTTCACTACTAAATATAGGAATAGACGGATTTACAATGGTATGGTAAACATGTAAATATGACAGAAATAAGAGTGTGCAGGCAAACACAAACATATACAATTTATAGTTAACAGTCTAACATGGTTCTCTTCATATATTGCTATATTCTAGATGCATGGACAAAATTAGGAAACCTTTGATCACTGTGCTTATTCTAAATACATCGAACTAAATATTTTCATATTAGTTTCTGTTGTTATCTCTTATTCCAGCAACATTCCTATCTTACACCATCCAGCAAATTAGTAAATCTGCACAACTTGTGCACTAGAGTGACTCACCTTCCTGCGCAGCCATTGCAATATTCACAATATCAGTGACATTTGGGGTCAGTTTGGCAAAGAAAGGAATCTGAACAGCTTGTCTAACCCAGCGACAGATGTTCCGTACCAGCTCTGGATCCTGTTCAAATAGGCCAGATAAATATAGGACATAATTAAAAGTAATATGAACAAAAGGTGTATTAAAGAAATAGAAAACTTTTCTCTAAGTGGCTATACTGCAATTTTGTGAAATTGCACATCAGAACTGAACTTCATCTCATCAGTTAACCTATTTCAGACACATCAAGTAACTGCAAATCCACTGCAGAAAGGTTAGTTCATAAAAAAGGAATTTTTTTTCCCCAAAAGACAAAGATATCACAAAACGTTCCCTTCCCAGAGAAAGGAAACTACCATTTTGGATGACAGAGACTTTTTTTACCCATTTATTAAAAAAATTACTTTTCAGTTTTAATGACTCCCTCTATGTAAGGTACATTAAAAATAAGCAGTATCCGATAATATAATGTGAATCTGAAGCATTCATTGTCTGATCATGCCTTGATCAGAACAACAAGGATGAATCGAGGTTGCAGGGCTATCAGAATGCAATTCAGCATTTCTGAACTCTGGGAATAACTTGGGATGGCCATAGTGTAAATGAAAGATCAAAATCTTCTCTGTTAAAGACAGAAATTGAAATCTTCAAGTGTTGGCTCCAGTCACTTAATTCCCTTATGGAATACCTCTCATGTAGACAGTAATCAACTACCCTTTCCATTGAGAACAGCTCCGTGGAACTAACATCTGCATCCGACTTATATTAAGGGTTCTTGTTTAATATAACTCTTAGTATGGGTTGTTGTTTTCTTCTGTAGGCAGTCGATAATGCTCTTCAACAAATACCTTAAAATTTGCAATACTAATGCATGTAGAATGTGATGCATGTTCTGGTTAAAAATGGAATGGTGCTATTACAAGATTCAGTACAAGTATTACCTGTGGGTAGGCTAATTGGTACTGCAGCAATTATTTACATTTACTAAGTCTTTATCACTCTCTCAGATAATTAAATCTGTCATATATTAATAATTTTCTCCCATTTGGATACCGTAAAAACTCAGAAAGCTGCATTGCTATGTACTAACTGAGAATGGGATGAGACTAAATCAAGTTTAATTTAAAACACTCCAGTGGACACCAAGGTTGCCAGTCTAGTGAACACACAGAAATATCCCCTTCCTTTTCCTTTTCACACCAATGGTTAAACACGAACAAGAAACCCACAGGCTGTGTTCCTAGAAAGTACACAGTGCTTGACATGAATAGTAAAATCCTAGACTTTGCTCTGCCATCCCAACAAAACCAGTGATCTCCCTGCCCAGGCAGCTGCCATGAAATATGTATGAACACTGCACCAGCACTATGAAAGTAGCTGCATCTTTGACTTTCATTCCTGTTTAGAATTTCCTTGAAGCCCAATGCAGGAATGAGAGACCCTCTAGACAACATGAATTGTATATCCTTTATGGTAATTCTTCTCCTTAGAAATCCTTGTGATAATGTTCAGGATGTTGGCATCACATAACTCATTATGCTGGCTTCGTTGTGTTTATAGTGCTGCCATAAGAATTCTTATTCCAACACACACTGACGCTTTAAAAAATGTAATTATTTTAATCCACACTGACTAACTCGTTGGGAGATGTCTTTCATAAAAACCCAATTTTCTTCCTACCTAAGACAATTTAACCAGTTTGTCTTTCTTGATAAATAATAATTAACTTTTTTTTTCCCCAAAAAAGTAAGTAAAGATCTTTATTTTCAATCAGTTCTGCTTCTCGCACACCAAGATTAATGCAATGAAATGGTCTTCTATTTCTCATGCTAGTAAACAGTTTAAATATCTGATTGCACAGCACATGATTAGACAAAGTCCTTTTGAAAGGCTCATGTATTAGGCTTGGAAAACCACCCATTTTTGGTACCTATAAACCCACAGGTAACTTAATAGGAAAATAATTCAAAAATTCAGGTGAAGGAGGTAAAATCTTTGATACTATTTCAGATAATATTCCAAAGAAAAAATAGGAATGTTTAGTGAGGAAATATGGAAAAAATGAAACGAAAGTTAACACAGTGCTTTGCTGCATAGTGAGACAATCACTGATAGAATCTGGAAAGGTGATAAATTTTATATGAAAAATTAGAATTTCCATAAATTTGACTATTGTGAACTGAAACAGGCATTTTTAAAGGTTATTTTTTCCCCCAATATTTTACCTAATTAATTTTCTCATTAAATAAATATCATACAAAGATAATGCTGGCTAACTTAAAAAAATCCCAGTTTACCCTTGTGCCACACACACACAAGGTGTATCTCACTGCCTCCCTTTACAGTGTGAGTCCGACAACGGAGTTGTGCTGGAGCTTCCAGGTGATCCATTCTCACACCCTCCTCCTCCACCTCCTTGCTCTGCTCTGCCTCCAGACCCTCCCACTCAGACTCCTCGTGGTGCAGCAGCGAAGCTCAGTGAGCCCCCCCAGCCCATCCCCTCTCCCCCCACAGCAGCGCCTTTGCAGTGTCCAGGGGTCACAGCCTGAGCTTCCCTGCTGCCAGAGGGACTCCTATGTCGTGGAGTCACTGTGCTCTACAGACAACTAATGTGTTCTCAAAAGGGAATAATATCCTCACCTGCTTTTAATTTTTTTTAATTCACATGTTCTTCTTTAAGTCATTAAGAGAAGTTATTTGTTAATTTATAAATTTCATAATTTCCTACTCTATTTGTGGACTTGGAAAACTGCATTGTAAGCAATCAGATGGCTGAAACCAGAAGATATTCATGTCACCAGACAGTGATTTTCATAGGAAATGAATAAACTACATTTATATAATCCATGGGAAGTTCACTGGATGGTGCACAATCTCTGCATATAATCTTGCTTTTAGACTAAGACCAATTTGCAGAGGTCACACAAGAACACAAATTCTGAGAAACTTCAAAGTGATTAGAAAACACAGTTCAAAACTTCAGATTTCTGAGAATATTAATTTGTTCTACTCAGCAAAGTTTTAAACTCGGGTGCAAATTTAATGAAGTGAGTAGTGTGATACCAAAAACTAGTTTCAAAGAGGTTATGTACAGGCTTCATTTTGTCTAATTCATTCCACTGATTGAGGGCCTCCCACCTACTTGGATTTCTGAAAGACTGACCCCAATTTACAAATTGCTTTTACTGATTCTTAGCAGAGATTGGATTTATAAAACATTCAAGGATGAGCAAATAACTTGTGAAAGAATGAATCTTGAGGCCTGTAAATCACAGTATAAAAAATACTGTCACTGTTAATACAACATATATAGCTTGTTTTACCCCAATCCAAGTTTATGAAAGTGCCGGCAGCTTTTATCATTGATAAAGTGGTTGATGAAGCCTGCAGAGTTAAGAAATATTTTCTAAATGGCTTGATATGTAAAATGTTACTAGCTGTAAAAACAGCTGGGCATTTGTATTCACAAAATCAACAATATGAACTAAATAAAATATTATTCTGCTTAATTTAGTACAGGATTTTAATGCTTTTGATTCAGAGTCTATCATGCTGCTATAAATGATCTTCTCTCATTACACATAACTGGGTTTGTCGGTTCTCTCATTAATAACGATACAGTGTGATTGTAACAGAATGTGCAGCATAATTTTGGACTGAGTGTCAATCCAGAAGAATGAACAAATGCTCCAACGGACTGCAACATCCATTGCTAGCACACTTCTTTTATCTGCCGCATTTTTATTATTTTTTAAACAAATCCCATCTAAATAAAAGCTTGGAAAAATTACCATCAGCTAAAACATAATATTGATTCATGCACTGTACCTACAGAAATCTGTTGGTAATTTAATACCATATAAAGTCTCTTTTGGTATGAGCTGTACATCAGTGTGTCTTCAGTCTTCCTGTTAATCAAATACTGCTTGTTTATTCCAAAGGCACAGGAGATTTGAATGTTACAGGGGTTGTCTTTTTACTTCCCTAAGCAGCAGTACAGAATCATTTTTCCTGAATATTCATTATAGCCTTGGGCTAGATGAAGCTTTTAATCCTAACTACTCATTGCCAATGGGTAGATATACTAGAGGAAAAACAACTATTCACCTTTTTTTTCTAAATGATCACATGATAAGCTTAACTACAACCATAAGTATGACTATAAGTCCTAAGAAATTAAAGCAGCAAGTTGTCTACTGATTGCATTTGGCATCAGTAATGAGATGAATCCCCTGTCCTATCACCCGCAAGGCAGATACATCCTGCATGTTTAAAAAGAAGCATGAAAATGCTGTGCATAGAGTAGGTCACCTCTCCTTGTGTTTCACAGAAAGAAACAAACCCATGATGAGATTACCACAGAAATGTCTGCCTGCAGATTTTTGGAAATTTTTATTGTGACCTATTTTCAGTGTTCTTGCAGGGTCCTCATTTTTTACACTATCCTGTTACTGTACAATCTTTGCACTGTATTCAGAAAACCTCTCTGAGGTAGGAAAGTACTATTATACCTGTTTAATAAATGGAGAGAGGAGAGCCAGATAGCCTGAGGTGCACCTCCTACAAGTCACCTTGCTTTGGTGCTCAGTTTTTATCAAGTCATTTGCATAAGGACCTGAAAAGGTTTGTCTGGAAGAAAACTGCACTTGATTCTTTGGACCACCTTAAACCATGAGATACTTTCCACATTAACAACACAAATATTTTTAATACTTGAATTTAAATAGCTTTTCAGAGCATTTAACAATGTAAAAGATAGAATTACAACTACTTTAGGGTAACAAATGTGTTTCTTGACTATGCAAACAGTCCCCGGGAAGCACATATGAGTGAGTGCACATAAATATACGTGTGCATTTATACAGAATACAAATATCAGTCTGAAAGATGTCATAAAAATAAACCTGTTACAGAATTTCCCCCAAGAGCTTCATAAGAAAGGTTGCCACTCAGTAGAGCACATTAGCTGGTCTTGTCTCGTTAGTGCTACAGAAAATGGACCATACCATGCAATCTTCAGGCTGTCCCAAAACAATGGTGACAGTTCTGTCTCACTAAAAACAGGACAAGGACTTGTACAGTTGTGGAAAGTATGAAAATGTAACTTCTCGCAGGCAAAATCCTGACTTTACATACCTATGAAGGCCTCCTTATATAGAACTACTGGATTTATCACCACACACGTAGATGATTTGTGCCAGTCCATTATCCTGACTGTGACGATGGGAAGACCTAGATGGCTCAAAGAGTGTTGCAAGATGCAGCAAGACCTTGCACGTAAAGCCCTTAAACCTCATCTATCACTGACTACAATGACCTAAACAACAAAGTTTCAGAAATTAAAATACTTTATAGTATTGAATGCAAGTGTAAGTCTAATCTTCCTCATACACCTAAAGTCTTTGATGGCCACAAGACTATTCTCATATGTATCTCTTGGCAATTAGTTTTATAGCTAAATAATGCATTATGTCATCATGCTTGCAATTTTAAACCCTGATACTAAGTTACAGAGTTACTAAGTTATTTTGTCTTTTTGTCAATTTAACACACATGAAGCTGACATGGGATTTTTATATATATAGCTGAGCAAGTGTAGGCAAGTGTCACCAACAGTCTCCCATCAGTGCATCCTTCTCATGGCAGATTTTCTCTCGGTACTGGCTCTTAAAGAAATCTTGTATCCCCCTTATACCTATTAGCATTGGAGGAATTTCATATATGAAAAAATGTGCTGCAGTTAAACTTCCTCATTCTGAACAGTACATACATTTTCCAAAATACTGTCAATAGCTGTGGGAAAAGGAGGGAGTGCTTTTATGATTACAAGAAAGAAAAGCTTGATTACAAGACTAAGAAAAGCTTTTAAAGTGAGAATTTGCAAGATGCAGCTGTTAAATTTAATACATCTACGACTCTCACTTTACTGTATCATTCAACAATAGTCTTCTAGAGGAGAGATAAACCTATCCTCAGTCAAATTGCTGTCTGAGAGCCCAAGAGGAGTCAAATGCACCCTCATCTGAAAAGCAAGAAAGAAGAGTCTTTCCCCACCTGCAGGTAACCTCCACGCAGCAGGTTGCCTTTCTGGACCATCCTACCCTCCTTCTGAATATTGCAGTGGCACTTCCTGCCACAGCCTGCAGTGTGGAAAGGCAGAGGCAGGATACATTTGGAGCAGCTTTAGAAAGTGAGCAATGACCATTTCTCTAGACTCCTCACATATCCGATCCACTCCACCAGCTCAATGTGTATGTATGGATCAGCATTTTTTACAGAGATCCCATATATGCTCTGACAACTTACCAGCCTGATAAGCTGTTAGTTTAAATATGCCTATCCCGTATTTCTTTTCCAGATTAAATATGGATCCAGAAAACCATCAGAAAATCAGAACTTAAAAAAACCAAGCCAAATCAAACCAAAAAAACCCAATCCAAACCAACCAACCAAAAAACTCCAACTCTGTGTATAAAGAACTACCCTTTTGCTATTCCTTAAAATATGAAGAAAAAGTAAGTCTGAGAATTCCATCTTAAAGCATTGCAAATCAGTATCTGTAGCCTTTACCACTTTAAAAAAATAACTATATTACTACTTATCCTTTCCAGAGCTGTCTTTCCTCCCTCCTCCTATGAGGAGCCCAACATTGTCTTCATAAAACCGTCTCTCTCTAAACTTACACAAAATTTCCACAGTACATAAATACAGAATTACAGTCAATCACATAGCAAAAGAGTCACCATTACAGGATCTCCTTGTTGATTTTACTGTCTTCTTACATCCTAGAAAGGAGCATGTTAGGTTGTGCATTTGTCCCATTTCAAACTTAATTAAAGCTAACAATTTGTTTAAAGCCTGTCAAAATAAAGGAAGGATTTCCCAAGATAGAAGATGAATAACTCTCCACTTCTCATCTGGAGTAAAAAATTCTTCCTCATTTCTCAGGAAATTTGACAGCTTTTGGTCAACATCTATTGACCGCAGCTGTCAAAAAGAAAGAAATGAAGCAGTTTAACCTAAGGCAGGAATAACAGTTTTCACAGTTGTATGTGAAGCTATCTATATATATTAGGAAAAATTAAAAAACCCAGCCAAAATTACTTCAGAGGCTCTGGGTTAGCCTGATCAGCTTCACAAAAGTGTAGCTGCTGGTTGAGAGCTTATGTCCCTCTGGCGAGAATCCATGACTTGATGTGATGTGAAACCAATGCCACAAAATAAACTTTTAGAGGTAACGATGGTATGTGAATTCAGGACTCTTTTTCAGTCAATATTGTATTGACGTGTATTCAGTCAATGCTTTTTGGCTTGAGATCCAAAGTGTACTAGTTTAGCCAAAAAAGAAGCCCAACCAAAAACCCCCAAATGTCAAAATCTCATTAAATATCTTCAATAAAATGATACAGGAAAATCCCATTCAGGATAAAAATTTTTTAAAACCCAAAAGTGAATAATTTCATATTTTGTTCTATGAGGATAAAAATGTTTCATCCAATTTAGGCCTTCAGCTTTTATTAATTAGCTAGCACTTTGAAACAACAGGTCTTTTCAATGTGAAGGGAGGTTGAGGAGGTGGGTTTTCTTTGGAAGAATTTCTAGAAGATCAGATTCAGATCAGAAAAATTAAGCAAATTCCACATAGTTACCACTTAACTAAACTACCATAGCAACAATATGCACTGTGACTATTGTTCACTGATTTAATTCAAGGACATACTTATTTTCTAATCTCTTACATACTGTAAAATGATCCTTTCTTTAAAAAAGTCCTTTCAAACAAGTCTTCTGGATAAATTAAGACATTCATGTTGTTTCTATGTAGTAAAATGTTCTCTTTGCAATTTGAACAAAAACCGTAATATTTTTAAACTGAAAAGGTATCATATGGCTTATATAACTAAGCATGTCCTACTAGTGAAGCAAATACATTTTTGCTTACAAAATACTGCAGCTTAAGATGTAGAAAAACAGCTTGGAAAATTCCCATTCATTTTTGTAGACTACATTCTTTCTTTTGGTTGTAGCCTTTTCAATTTGGCAAAAAAATTACCACTTGAAGATGAGGTAAAGACTATATTTTCATCTTCTATTTTAATCTAATAAAAAAACCCATAAAGAGTAATGACTCCCAATTCATAGATGGATTTGACCAAGTAAAAATCTAAGCAAGAACTGAGATACCTGACAGAACTTCTTTTTTTTTCCTGTGGTAAGTTAGAAGAACTAAAAAAGCTCCTGCCACCCAGCTCCATTCCTAGATGCTAGGACTCTATTAATTTAAAGTAAAGCTGCAAGCAAGGTGTCACAATTTGACCAGCTGCTCCTTCAGATCTGTCACTGCAGGTTCCACTTGGAGGAGCCTAATTGAGATTCTCCTTTTGTTCCAGTGATACCAATGTGTCACTGGACAAAATCAAGTCACTCTGGATTAGGTCGGGGCTTTGGTCATGGCTGAACTGAGCAGTCACAACTCTGAGACCCTGTGTATACTGAGACTGACAGCAGTGGGTATGGAGAAGAGCCAGCAAGAGACTGTGGCTCCGACTTCTCAAAGGAGTCACAGGCTCTTCTCAGGATACTTTCAAAAACTAAAAGAACAAATTGGTGCACACAAAAAAGTAAAATTTTAGATTTATAACCATTTAACCAAATAAACCTTAAAAGACACATAAAAGATTTCTACAGAATCAGAATTTCAATAAATTTCAATTTTAGCAGATCCCCATCTCCCTCTTCTTTCTTACTCTGCTTGGGTATCACAGTAACTATTTCTCCCTAATTCAGCTCTTTAATTAGAAGCTTTGAAAGATGTTAAAAGCACAAGAGAAACAACCTTTGAGCACCTCACTTTATTCCAAATAAAAAAATTGGGAACAATAAGTTGTTACAGTGTTTCTTTATTGTAGTACCATACTGGAGCTGCACACATGAATGAGTCTTAAGAGTACATCAAAAACCAGACGAAAATAAACCAAACAAATAGAACCCACTCCAATGGGTTTTAACATATCTAATCTAAAAGCTGCCAATTTCAACATAAGTCAGTATCCAAACTCAAGAATACATTTATCAAAGTGCTGCGTGGGAGATCCTCTTTGGATACCTTATTAGCAGCTCAGCACTCCTACGTCCCTTCCTTGACAATGTCGTACCCCATGACTGAAAACCAAAGTGCAGACAAGGTCAAAAATGAGCTGGAGATTTTTGATTGACCAGTAGACAGAAGGACAAAATATATATTTGTATTGGGAGAACAACAATTAGAGGCCAGTCAAGATCAAGCACAACAGAGACTTGAAAGGTTAGTGGCTGCCTGTAGACAGCTTTGTAATTACTCCCTTTTCAGATCACAGAAAAGGTTTTTGTTTTCTTCCCAGCACTAAAAGGAAAACAATTGTATTTATTTTGAAAACTGATTTCTCTCTCTATGCAGATGATTGAACCACAATGTTTTTCCTTATTCTGAATATTTGGGCTTTTAGTTCTTTTTAATTGAAAAATGTTAATCTAAGCAACAAGAAGAAACATCTCTTTTAGAAAATTTTCTACTTTTAAAATTAACTGTAAGTCTTTTATTTATGTTTATGGTTATCTTACATGATAGGAAGAACTCTCTTTTTGTTTCATTGAGGTGGGTCAGTTAAAACTTTAGAAATCACTGTTTATGGCTATTGTTTTTAATGCAATATTAAAGGAGTCAGGTGATTTTCTTTGGTTGTCAGAATAAAGGTTAAAAATACTTGGCCTGAAAGGGTGATGCATAGATTGGCAGTTCAAACTAACAAATTATTTCCTCTGACACCAACTAGGCATAAACATTCCAAGTGAAAAATGTGAAGCTGCACATTTACCTGTGGTAAACTTCTTGGACATACTAACTGGAGAAATTTATTTATCAACAGCAGTGATATATGTAAAGTGTTGACTAATCAAAATTTCTTTTTACCCCTGACGGAACAAAATATTTTATCTTGGTTGTTTCTAGCCAACCAAAATAATGTTTCTCATAGCACTGTAAAAAAGTGGTATGCAGCATGATTAAATAATATTTCAGCTCTTTAGTTCATCCAGAGGTCACCTGCTAGAAGGCATAAAGGTTTGATTAGGTTTACGTCATACATGAAATATTCTAAAGGGAAGCACAGGACTCAAATATGTGACTGCTGCAGCTACAAACAGCTTTCTCTTGTGGTCAGGTAGGCAAGCCCTGTCCTTTCCTATAATAATAAGGCAGAAAATACCAAATAATTGAGGAAAGCATAAACCTTTGAAACCACAGAAGTAAGGAATTAAAAACCTATGCTCTGAGAAGAATTTGTCACTCAGTTTTAAAATGGTGATCAAGTGGGTATGTATTCAGGTTTGGCCTACTGCAAAGAGCAAGCTTCTCAGCAAACTGCCTAACTTTACTAGGAGCTGAGGCAAAATTTAAAGCAGCGTGAGCCTAGTCCTGAAAATTCTCATGTCAGCAGTGAGCAGACTAACTAATACGCCGCTAATTAACTTTATCAAATCCTGGCATAAAACTGCAACCACAGAAAGGAAGAGTTATTAACATGCACTGTGTGGTTAACTTTTATTGTGCACTGAGATAAACAATCTTGAAATATTTTATTTTACCTGCACAGCTACTTGTTGGTGATCATTTTGCTTCCAGTAAATTCTGTTTAGCAGATATCATGGTTAAGAAAAACTGCAATACCTTATGCTGCAACCACATATCCGAAGGCAATACAAAGGGTCTGGACATTTAACCACAGAAATATGCTTGCCTGAGTTTTCTACGTTTCCCTTTTCTGAAAACTTCTCAGGGTATTAAAATACAATTTCAAGAACAAGTACAGCTTGCCATTTGGTTAAAAAAAAAAAAAAAGGTGTTTGTTTCTTTATGGGAAGCACTCACTATATACTTCATTGTAGCTATGCTACTGAAGTGTCATTAAAACAGCCAATATCTGTTGTTTCCCATTTAAAGAGTAGCAGGTCACTGATATTGTGGCCAAATTAACCTTCTTTGTGACATCTGTGCTCCACAATGTGAATTTCAGCAGAAAAGCTTCCGTCATACTATGATTGAAACTAAGGGTACACCCCAATTTCTTTCATGTCTTCATGACTTTCAAGGAAACAGACTCACTCTTACATTTTCTAAAAAAATACATTCTGTAGAGAATGCTTTCCATACATAAATATAAGTCACCACACAAAAGCAGTATTTAAAACCTTATTAACAGCCATAGCATGTCATTAAAAAGTTTCAGCAAATTGGTCATGGTGTTAACATTATTGCTGTATTTATAATCCCTTTTTATTTTTCATTTTGTCTTTTGAGTAATTAAATTAAAAATCCTTCAAAGCAATAAAAGTGGATTAAATGTTGTCAGACTACAATAAAAATTACAGAATAGTATTCTGATAATGAATTTATTAAAATTTTTGTTTGAATTCATTTCTTCTTGAGAGTATGAATAGCAGAATTCTTAAAACAAAACACCAATTAACTGTAAGTATTGTCTCCTTTTACATGTTATAAACAATAGAATATATGAGGACATAAAGGACACATGCAAGAAATCCATTTAAATCACGACATTTAATCACACCTGAATTCCGCAACGGCAACAGGAAAGGAAATGAATGCTCAGGTACTGGTGGAAGGTGAATGATGTCACCTACCAGGGAATGACCATAAAGCCAACAAGCTTTTCCTGCTCAGATTTCCAGCTAAATAGCTCATGAGTCAATTATTACTTTGAAAGCAACTCAGCAAAGGGTTTAGTTTATGAGGACAGTTTTAAAGAAGGAAGGAATGGAAAAAGAAAAGGAAGAGACATCTGACAACAAGGAAGGTGAAAAAAAGAATCCAAAGAGGTTAAACAAACAAGAAAAAGGAATTATTATAAGGGTTGATATTTGACCACGATCAGTGTGGAACCAGGGACATAAGCCCACAAAACACATCTCCTGACCTGTGAAAAAGTGTGCTTAAGTCTACATTTGCAGAGTTGGAGGAGGCAATCAGCAGCACCCTTTCTCCCTGCACATCCCGTATTCCCTCCCAGCAAAACAACGCCCAGCGCAGCACATCTCTGCACACAGAGAGTAACACCATCACCGCCTGAACCAAGCAATCCTTTTTTCTGAGGAACTGCATTTCTTGCCTCTGCCTGAGCTTTCCCCTCAGCTGAACTATCAAGGCTCCTCTTCATATCCCTTAGCTTGGGAAGCAGACAGTTCCTCCTGCCTTCCCAGCCACCCAATTTTATGGAACTTACATATGGTATCTTTGAAACACTTTGGGCTCTGAGAAACACAGCTGAAGCAGGTCATTTGGTTGAGACATGCCCCACAGCAACAGAGGGCAGACACAAAGACACGGAGATCAGCCAGGACTTACATTCGTAAGAACCAGCCAGAATGGATGAAAGTGGCCAAGGAGAGATATAAATCCTGAAACTCCACTGCAAACACCAACACACTGCTCACTTTGAGCAAACTGGTTTATACTGGAAGTTGGGTGGCAATGTTTGCACTTCTGCTACAGCCCCGTGCAGCGTCACTCTGCTGTACTTTGCATTAATTTGTTGCAATAACTGATACAGAAGAGAGAGACCTAATACTGCCTGCAGGACTCAATGAATTATACTTAACCAGCATATTATTGTAGGCTGATAGTAGAATGTCACATGAACACAGATATAATCAAATTCTGTTTGGGGCATCATTTATTTAAAATACTTCAAGCTCCTTGCTGGCAGAGCAGCAGCGAATTAGCATGCTATGCTGTGCACTTCAATTAAAAAGCAGCCTCATCTTTCCTATTTCCAAGGTACAGCAGAGCAAATCTAATTGTGCCATGCAGTCAGCTCTCATCTTCGCAGAGTAACCAGGGCTTTGGGGTTTTTTGCTTTTTGTTTTTGACAGATTTGTCATCTTCTGAATGAGGCAATGTAGGCTTTTATGAAACTTGCCTCCTAATTGCAGGCAATAAACATAACCACAGCCAGCAGCAGAGGCTATAGCAAGTGCAGCTGAAGTAAAATGAAAATAAAAGTATGAAAAGAACCACAAAGCAAGTTCATTTTACATATGATCTGAATAGTTAAACCACCAGGATCTGGATTTCAGTGCTCATAAGAGACATACATTCCTCCTTCAAAATAAACTAAAAAATATCAAACAATCCCCCAAACCTAAATCTTAAATGCTGAGATAGGCAAAGATTTTTTATATTTTGGAGGTTAGAATGTTATGACTAATTAATGACAAATATTTATATGCCAGGATGGTATTAACTTTTAAAATATTTGCTTATAGCATAAAGAATCTCTGTTCTTACACTTAGGCTGAGATCTTTGAGTATGAGATTTGTTAGTTTTGACTTGAGATCTCCTTGTTCATAGCAATTATCTCACTCCAAGTGAACGTGCAAGTCCTCGTGCTTCCCTTTATCCGCTACTCATTTCCTATTCCTGGTACAAACAAGGCAGCAGCTTTGGTTAGGAATTGAGTGGGCTGAACCCACAGAACCACAAAAATGATTTTCTGAATGGATTCCAGGAGGTCAGGTACTCAAAGCTCCCACTTGGAGTGGGACTAACACCAACACCAGTGAGGCTGGCCACAGCTCTGCCTGCCTAAGCCCTAAAACCTCCAGAGATGGAGAGTGCACAGCTCCACCAGACGTGTTCCTGAACTGCATCACCTTGTTGGGGAATTTTTTTCCTAATGTGTAATTTGAAACATTCAGTCTGCAATTTGCCCCTTGCTATATAAACTGACAGGACAGAGAATAACCTTTCCCTCTTTGTAGCTACTCTCGCAGCACCTTTGTCACTACTTTACAAGTAGGCTGCTCTTTTCTTCCCTCCATTGTTTTCCACTCCCCACTAGGCCAAGGAGACTCACTGGTATTTTTGAAGACCTTTGTACTGCTGGCCCTAATCGATCTTATTCTAATGTTTCTTGGGATATGCACATTACAGCTATTAGACCTGGGGCTTCACTGGGAGAAAAGGATGACACAAAATGTAGCAGGAATGCAAAGTAGAACCCAAATTACTGACTCAATTTAACTATTTATTCATTCTTGGCAGAGCAGCTGGAGAGACTTGTTGACTTTTAGACTAAAAACAAAAAGGCAAGCACTTAAGTTTGTTGATTCCACATGACAGTAATTATTCTGAATATTCAATGCCACTTTTTAGAAGGATAAGTAAGAAAAAAAAATTAAAACATCTTTGCATGGTTTCCAGCGAAGGACAAAAAGTGCACCATAAGTACAAGAGCACAAGTTAGACACTGAAATGTGAGTGCTACCATCTCACATGCTTGATTTATTATTTTCATAATTTTATGCTAAAATTTCATAATTTATGCTAAAATAGTAATGAACTACTGTGGGAAAGCTATACTGTCACCTTTTAATAATCTGCTGTTGACCATGTTGTCTTTACGTTTACTATTAAATGTTTCCTACACTTAGGTTAACTGATTCAAAGAAAATCTTAGGGCTGGTAAACTTAATGACAGAAATTATATTACAATTTTTAACAATATCCACTTTTATACAGTTGCAGAGTATTATGAAAGAATACAAACCTTAACTTTATTATCATTAATCAGCATTAGTAAATATAATTGACATTTTATACAGAAGCAGCTTTAAGTAACTTATTGGCAGCAATACAGATGCCTCTTAATATTACCCTCTGGCTAGCTATGCTGTTTGGGCGCCAGAGTGTCTGCACTAATGACTTGGAATTAAAATCAAATAAAAGCTGAGAACTGCAATTCAGTATAAAACAAACAGCCATGCTTAGTACCAATTTTTATATATATATAATTTGGAGATATCAGGATCTTTTTTAATTTGCAGTCAATATAAAACAGTGAAAGTGTTTGAGACTAGATAACAAAATAGGATAGAGAAAAAAATCTGATGTTCCCAGATTTCTACACGTACCCTTAGGCACACCATAGGAATTGGAATGAGGAGAAAAAGTAGACAGTGTAATTAACCTTTCCTTTCCTTTTTTTTTAAACAACAAAAACGCAAAACATTTTAGACATTATAAATACTAAAATTACACATTTTTCTGCCATTATTTTTCATCTCAGCAATATCTGTAGTTTCCTAAGGATTTAACGTGCTTAGGCACGAAAGAGACCTAATCCTTAAAAAAATTTCCTATGAAGACATGGATTATGTTATCAAAAAGATTTAAGAAAACCTGCTTCACTGCACAACCAGGAAAGCTGCTCCGCCTCTCAAAGCCTCGTGCCCTGACTTCCAGATATCGAGTGGTGTTTGTTTTCCAGAGCATATCTGAGCCCTCTCTTGCCCATACCACCCATGTATGACCTATTTGACTTCAAAAAACAAATAATACTAAAATACCAAAATACTCTCTAGTACTTTTGTATCTTATAATGGGGCCTGCAGGGGCCACCATGCGTGGAAGCCCCCAAAGGGCTACTGATAAATCTTGTAGCACATATCACTACTTAGGCCAGTTTATCCCCACCCTTTGTTTCAATAATCTACATTTTAAATCACTATAGTTTAATTTTAGCCAACTCTGAGGAGGAACATCAGGATCCAGCCTGCTAAGCATGGCTTGTTTTAATCATTTATTCATCTAAAGAAGTTGATTCTTTTCTGAGCTCTCATTCTGGTAAGACAGTTAAGAAGACATAAGAACATGTTTAAGCAAGGGTAGCATATATTAAACATTCCAAAGAATATCCATATTGTATAGGGAAGACAGAAATTTTATTATTATAAAAACATATATGTATATATAAAGTAATCTTCTTTCTTAATGGATCTGATATCCTCCATGGAGAGTCACAAATCCACATGATAGCCCTGAGTGCTCAGATTTTGCATTTGCTTCTCTGATTTTACAATAGCTGAAAGATATGTGAAAACTCATGCAGCCAGACAGCTCCCTACTGACTACACATCTAAGCAACTTCACATGCATATATTATTCCAACCACTGAAAGCTGGAAATAACATGTACATAAAAAGAAAACCAAACAAAACCAGGTTTGAAAGGAGCCTGTTTGAGTTTCTGTGTGGAACCTTTGGGGCTCTCTGTGACCAAACTGCACCTTCCACAGGGTACTGCCTTGTCAGGCAGGGATGAGCCAAACTACTGAGTTATGCTCTGCAGACTGAAGGGTGGGAATTTCTTCAAAAACATATAAAGATGGCTACAATAGCAATTTGTTGAATGGAATTCAGGGAACAAAATTAATAATAAGTACTACTGTTTTGCTAGTGTTATCCTGGAGGGCTTTTTATGATTCTCTCCCATTTTTAATCATAACTTCAGTAAATGACCACTGGCCATAAAAAGTATCCAGATTACTTTGATTAAAAATAATAATCTATAGCATGGACCAGACTGACATCATTTTGTTCACAGAAAACAATAAAATGTCAGTACGCTGTGCCTGACAGTACTGCTGTGGTAAAGCTGAGGTGTGTCCACAGTTGCACTGATTACAGCTCCTACTGCCTCCCTAGTTCCAGGAAGTTAATGGTTCAGTTATCCAACCACACCTCAGTTCTTAAAGGTTTTGTGCTTAACTGAGGAAGTGAGGGTGAATTAAGATGTTTACTAGCCCTCTACAAAGGGGCCAAGTGAATAATAGTATGTCAATTTTGGAGTATATAATCATGACTCTCACTCTGCATCTCCTTCCTCTTCTTCTTCCCTTATCATCAAAATGTAGTAAGATGGGAAATCAAACAGGCTTCATAATTCTGAAACTTTGATGGTCAAACTCTAGAAAATCTCTCCTGGTAGACTGTGAACCATGATTTTTCAGAGACTTTCAATTCACCATATTTAGACATTTTTCAGAAGCAAAACAAATTTCATACCTTGACCAAAACATGTAAAAATCCGAAAACTTCAAAAGAGTATTAGCACAAGAACTGGGGTTTGTACATGCTTATTTTCATGGGCAAAACAACACACATTCTCCTAAATGAAGTCATGGGATGTACTGATAAACTCGGCAACAGATTTCTACCTGGTAGAGACATTAGGCATAGGTAATACCACTCTAAATGGTATAAATCAACAAATCTACAGTTCACAGAACATAGGCTCTTATAAGGGAAGATGTTAACTGCACATGGTACTACCAGAATGTACGTCCTCTTTTGTGATTCTGAAATACAGTTAGGTTCCTATTTTAAAAATCGTGAAATGAAATATGTGTATATCTTGTGTCCTTCAAAATTATTACTGATATATGCAGTAGTTACTAGGCTGTGATTTAAAAGATATCTACAGGGCACTAAAATGGAAATCAACAAATTCTGGCCAAGTGCGTTTTGGAAATTATTTGTTTTCATCACATTCCTTGTCAAACACATAATGCATTTTTGTTCTCAGCAAAACTAAGCATTTTGTACATTCTCTGCTTCTGGTTTTTTTGGGGTTTTTTTTTCCTTTCAGTACTAAATATTTAAACACATTCAACCTAAAAATCTCAAGCTGGTAATCTGCTGCTGGTGTCTTCCCCCCTGAGGTGTAACTATCAGTGTGGCAGTGCAGGATTGCTGAAGAGACATTAAAGAGATTGTGGTTACAGTCCTACCTGCCCACAGGCCAGTCCCATGCCTCGCTCCCCCATACCATGAGGACATGATAAATTTAACTCCAGCGCATCAGCACCAGCAACCTATGAAACATGTAAAAGGAAAAAAAATGCAAAATTAATTTCTAGTAATGTGCTCTTTCCTGTAGCATTTATGATTCATGCTAAATAGATTTCTTTAGACATTTCATTTTTTTTTTTTTAAGAGAGAAAGCTATGGTTATGATACCCTGGAAAAGAAGCATGTTGATCATTACAGATGAAAACTTCACAAACTGATGTGGCTTTCAAAAATTATTAAGGAAATTAAGTAAAAAATAAAGTAAAAAGATATGAGCGCAATAAAGAGTTGGTTCTGGAAAATGTTAAAAAGTGAAATATAATTACAGGGCCTTAGAGCAGCACTGAGAGAGAGGTGGGGCACTCAGTGTTACACAAGTGTTTCTATGCTCTGAAGAACTATAACACAGTAGTAAACTTTTCCCTTTTTGTTTTAATGGATTTAGTCTCCAAATTTTCTGCAGGCGTCTGTGCTGTGCCATATCTTTTGCCACTAAATAAATTTGTTTCTGAAGAGCAAGAGAGTAATAAAAAAAGTCTATACAAACATATTATTCATGCTAATTTCTCTTCCTTGCCCTCTATTAGTTACAATTAAAAGGGGAAGGAGCTGACACAGACAGGGTAGGACACACACACGCTCCTCTTCCTTTGTGCTGAACTGCTCCAGTCTGACACGAACATCTCTCCTGCTGCCTTCCAGTGGCTCTAACTAGGGTTTTCTTTTGCATTTGCATTTTGTTTTTGCTTATTGAACTGGAGTAACTTTGCCTGCTGTGTGGCCATGGTTCAGCAACTCCCAAAGTGCGTGAGCAGGGGAGAAGCCATCCATCACTTCCAGGACTCTCCCGATTCCGGCCAGCTCCGCGAGCCCGGCCATGCCGCGCTGCTGCCGGTGCTGTCGGCCTCCCTGACAAGCTGACCTTTAGGATGAATAGGTCGTCCTCCTGCTGAGAGACACTGTGGTACCTTCTGGGGCTTCTGCTCTTACGAAAGCCACGTCTCCTACCTCCTAGGTAGGATCCTACGCATGCCATTAAATATCCCTGCTCTTCCGCTGTGGATTCCAGAGCGCCCCAAACTAGTGCTGCTCTCCACAGAGCAGTCACCAACAACTACTTCCCAGAAGAGTGTTATATCACATAGCCTACACATCACTGACTGCATTCAAAGAACCACTTTTTTCCAAAGGAGTAATGTAAATACAAGCACGGATAGGAAATATGTGTCTTAAAGTTGGATAGCAGTACCACTGAATTAAAACACTAGGAGCAAATGGCACAATAAATCCACGCATCTTAGTTCAAAAGTGTCTGTCAGGCACAGATTCCAAAATATGATTTCATGGTCAATTAGGTAAATACTGGTATAAATTGAAATAGTGTTGAAGATCACCAAGCTAGCTACTGCTAATGTTCAATTTCACTTCCCTAAGTACCCGAAGTGACTTTTTTCCTCACAGGTTTAAAATGCTCAAAGAAAATAGAGAAGTGTCATTCCACATAACCACAGGAGGGCTTAGGACACTGAATAAAGAAACCAAGATGTCCAAACATACACATTCTGCCATATGAAAACACAAATTCAAAATATCCACACCTCTATCCATACATATAAAAAAGTATAATTAAAATTTAAACATTTACATCTGAGCTAGTGCTAGCAATAATGACAAGCTAAATTTTTTCTCTGCTTAAATTTGTTAATACTATGCTTTTTATTTCCTCTACATTCTTTATGAGGAAAATACACCTAAATTTAAACATAACAACTTTGCATTCCATTCAGATATAGACAGCTTTCTGAATGAAATTAGTACAGTCCTGATCAAGTGTTTCTTATACTACTCCCTATGGACACAGGTACATGTTATTAAATAGTTTTTTCCTTCAAATTGAATAGAAATTTCAGGTGCATAGTCTGTTTGCATTTCTGTAAGATTGGATTTACATTATAGGAAGCCTGCTGACTGCTATTATATATGCTGACTTCTCAGCTATCATTTTTGAAAGTCTGCATTAAAACTAGAATAGCATTAAATGAGCCCTTTATACTTTAAATATTCAAGAGTTTTATATTCAAAATTTCTTCTGGTGCTGTCAAACTAGTGTGCCTGTAGGCAAGGTAAGATCAAGTTAGGCTCTCAAAGGTAGAATTAAATTTTATCAGGGCATCCGTCATAATATACAGTTTGCTTAAAATGCAAATAAAAAGTATATAGATTCAAAGACTAAAGGCTTTTCAGGTACTGCTTAAAAATCCAAGGGACCATTTCTATGGAACAGATTTCCTTTAAATTTACATTTCCATCATTTTAATGAAAACACAGAATAAACAAATTATAATGGACATGCTCTAAATTCTCATTTTTCAGTTTGAATCTATTTCTTTCAAGAAATTCCTTATTGCAGCTCTTGTTTTTAAGGAGAATTAAAAAAAATAAGTAGAAACATATTTAGGAAACCATTACCTCAGCCATTTTTGAAAGTTCAGTCCAGTCTTCCCTGTTATAGCTGCACATGATACTGGCAATCAGAACCTGAAAAGAACATACACGCATTATACATCATTTTAAGTCTGTTACCAGATTTTGTAACAACACTGTACTTTACTGTGACTCTAGACATGAACTGCACAACCTGCATGTGGGAACTACCGGCTGTCTGCCAGCAGCTACAGGGTGAAATACAGCTGCAGACTTCACTGGGGACAAGGAACAGCATATAAACTCATCATTGTATCCCTGGTTTCCAGAAGGTTTATTCATGTAAAGGGCTGTGCATTCTCTTTGTCTTGTCATCCAGTGAGAACGAAGGCTGTCCCAGACACAGAGCCGACCAGGAAACTGTCAAACATACTTGTTCCTGAGGTCAGAGGAATTAAGTAGATATTTACTATTAATACAAATGACAGAAGCACTTGGACTCTTTAGAGGTAGGTAAGACATCAGTGCACGAGTTCACGGTCTAATGTGGCAGTGCATGAACACAATGTTCCAGCCGATTTCAGGAAGCCAGGACACACCAAACCCAGAGCCCTGGAATCCCATACCATGCAACTTTAGAACAGTGACAGGTAGCCAGAACTTTCGTATCCCAGAGGTAACTGTGAGGCAACTCACAAGATAAGGGGAAAATCTGTGCCAACTGGGAAACCGGCCCAGGGAACCTCCAGATTTGTTTCCTATTCACTGACTGGTCCCAGTTCCCCAGGTGCTATTCTGTGTACTTTCCTAGTCATTGGACGGAGCACGTTTGAGGTCCAGCTTCTGCCTAAAGCTGCTGCTGCCACTAACATACTTTTTGAGGCTCATGGTTTTAGGTAAAATTAGTTCTAATATGGTTCTTCTTGGGGGGGACACCCATACATACACCTTTCCCATTGCATACAGTGCTGTTTACTGTTAAATGAATGTTAATTACTGCTCTGGCCAATGTCCAGTTCAAGTAACAATGCTAATTTCTATTCAAAACTAAAACAAAATCACTTGTTCTGGACACATCAAAGGTCAGACACTGAAGCTCTGAAGTTGATATATTGGGGTGAGACCAGCAGAGAATTCAGACCAGGAACTCCTGCATGAAGGACTTAGAAGGATGATGTTTGAAAGAAAAAAGCAACAGAGTTCTATATTGCAGCAGCTAAAAGGCTAAACCAGAAAAAGATACCATAGAACTTCATAGAAGACTAGCAACTCTACGTTCAAAGGAAACACTGGGAGAGGAGAAAAGAAAAGCACCTGGCCACTGTTGTTTATTTGGCCCTCTTAAGTGAAACACATGAAACTTTCACATGAAAGTTTGATTGACATGTAACACAACACTGGATCTTAATCGTTTCATTTTCCAAACAAGTTTTCCTGTGATCATTAATATCTGGGATGGACTTGATCTGTCACCTCCTCATTGTAACACCTCTCTTGAACCTTCCCATAATGCTGTGGGTTAATGACTCATTCATTTCAGACAAATACTGAAAAGTACAGTGTAGAAAAATTGTCCAAAACACAATTGTTGTTGAAAACTGTAAACTCCCAAATTATCTCCATAAGAAGGGGGAGATATTTAGTATCTTCAGAAGGTAGGGAAAGGCACTTTCAAAAGTAAGGCAGGTATGGAAAAAATTGGACATGGTGAGGCTACATTCTATTCATTTAAAAGGACAATACCACTTATCATCATCATTATTTCCACTGTTTTGCTCTGATGAATCTCTACAATCAACCTATCACCCACCTACCTTCATACCACCCACTCACCCACCCTTCTGGCTGGAGTTTGCGAGATGGGAGTCGGTTGAGAAGGAAAGTGTTTGATGAAGTGCCTGCCTTGCCTGCAGGTGCCCATTTGTGTGCACCTCTGGCATAAATATAAGACCAAACTTTTCATTAAGCACACACAATCATTATTGGCCGTGCTTTTATTCCCCTCTGTTAGGGAAAAAGAGCCTCTCTCCTATATCATAATTTTTTTAATTGTGAAAAATTTTATATAGCTGTATAGTCTGTTTATGAAACAAAATCTGCTCTGCATCCTATTTGAATATTCAAGGTAAATTGAGACTCTGGAAAAAAACCAAAAATATCTTTTAAAGGACTCTAGTACTTTCTTAAAGCAAAAATTCTGAAAAAACAGTTTAAGAAATTATATACAAGAAAAATTTAAAGAAACTGTAATTTAGCTAGAAACCATATCTTGTCAAATTCATGCTTCTTATAAACTAACTAAAGCAAAAAACAAGCCAGCAGCTCAGACACTGACAACATGGTAAAGATTTTCATAGTTGCAGTCACAATCCAAAGTACATCAGAAATCTGCACAACTGAGCTTTAAAACAAACCTAAATTTTCAGTGGGGAAAGTTGTAAGACAAAAAGGGTGGCTGACTACATTAATAAGTAGTAGAGCTAGATTGCATCAAGTGTTACTAATGAAATTTGAGAATTCTGGTGGGAGTGTGCAAAAGAGGAGGAACAAAATCTGTGGTGTTTCAAAGAGTGTTAATTAGGACAACATGTTTATTTAATATTGATTAGTTTTAGGATTCATATTTAAAATTAAGTACATACTTTTTGACAGAAGCAATGGTTTACAATAACAAAGATAACTGAAAACAAAAATTACATTTCTGCCGTGACTGTTGACAGGAAAGCCATGATTTCAGAGAGAATAATGCAAATTTAAAAATAGTAGGGATTTTACCCTTTTTTTTCCCTGGTGTTCCCTTGTAACTTGAAATCAAACTTAATTCCTAGGTGGAAACATATCCTCCAGCACTCTGTGTTAACAAAACTGTCCTTTCTCAAGCGGCTATTCTTCCCCAAAACACCTCTGTGGTCTTTTCATTTGGAATCAGTGCCCACGACAAAAAAATAATTATCACATGTGAACATTTAGGGAAACTATCTGTGATGCTTGAGGTTTGGATCTACTCCTAAAATCACACACAGAAATGTATAAAGAAAATACAGACTACTGTTTCCTACTACCTAAAAGAGAATAGCAAGAAAGAAGCAAGAATAACAAGTGATAAAAGTCAGAGTTTTTATTGGAAAGTGATAAGCAAAAATTGTATCACATTCCAGCTTCTTAGTCTCTTTTCACTAATTTTTTCAGTGCCTACAATGCCATGTACCACATTACCACCCTGCAACTTAAATAGCCCCTGCTGGTATCCCATGGAAGTCCAGCACATGGCCCAGCCCAGCAGCATCTGCGGAGAGCACATCCTTCCGCTTGATTCCTGAAATTTTCAGTGGCAACCTGACATAAGCTTAATTACAGTGGTTTGAAGCACAAGTGTGAGGCTGCATCATGCTTCCCAGCTTACAAAAGTAGACTCCTGACAGATCTTACAATGAAGCTGCTGCTAAAGTGTAGTAAGTGGAAAATGAAGGTTGGCTAAATTGCAGCTTTGTCATAGCTTGAGTGTGGGCTGCCTGCAAACCGTGCGTGATTGAAGCACAGTGGGACCCCCGGCCCATTCCTTATTCCAGATGAAAATCATAGCTGGTATGTGCTATTCCCTCTCCTTCTCCATCCAAACTGCTATTTTGCCTATTGCGGAGAGGCGCTGCCGCCCCGCCCCGCGCCGAGGAGCGCAGCCACCCTGCGGGCTCTGCCCCTCCCTGACGATCACCGTGACAGATGTCACCAGACAAGGTCTTCACGCCCCGACACCACACAACGTGAGACACAAATTCTCCGAATGCCTGTAAAGGGACAAATGCATGTTTGTAACATCAGACGCGGTTCTGTGTTCAGAATTTTCTTGATCATTCACAGAACAAAAAGGTCCACAATGAAACTTTTTTTTGTCGGAAGGAAAGGAAGTAAAAAAGGAAGGGTATATAATGTACCAGTTAGGATACCATTATAAGATGAATATACTGTAGCTAAAGCATCTAGTAAAAAGCTACATTTCACACAATTCTGTAACTAATGCATTAGCAGTTGTTCTACTTAAAAGAACACTGACAAGGTACTTCTCATAATCCTTAAAATATTTTTCTCCCTGTTTATAATAATCCCCTGGAAGCTTAAACTAGAATCTATTTCCCTTGTGAATGTTGTTTTTTCTCTTCCATTATCTCCATGTGGATGTCTCATGAATTCAATAGCATTAAAGGAAATAAAAAGTATGAGGTTTGCTACTGTGTATGTTCTCAAGTGATCTTTCTTTCCTAGCACGTGGAATTCACTGCAAGAGGTTGCAAAACAAAAGGAAGGAGAAAAAAAAAAAAGAAGTGTGCCTACTTTGGGTCAGACAATCCCAAGAGCGTGTATTTAAAGGCAGACAGCAGTAAAACTCTAGGTTGACAATTACCGTTTGGCCTGTATGCTCTGCAGGGAGTAAGGTAGTTTCAGTATACTCAAACAGTCTGAAAAAACAAAAAGTCAGGGGGCTTGATTTAAATGTGAACACTGTTAATTCCTGCAAATTTAAGAAAAAGTCCCAACATACAGAATTAAATCAAAATCCTCTACCCTCATGCCTGTGCTAACCATATTTATTTTGGTCATCTCACACAGGCTAGAGCTTGTATCTGTTCCTAACTTACTCTTCCAGGTCTGTTTATAATCTCCCTGTACTTCAGGAAACCCAACCACCCATATAATTTCTGCTTTCTCTTCCCTGCCTGTCCCTTCTCATTGCTGCACTAGACTTGAGGGCAGTTCTGTACAGTGTCCATGGATGCTCTGTTTAGACACTGCTGCTGGCTACAACATGCACCTCCATCTGATTCCTCAAACACTGACAAAAATCCCCAGTATTTTATTTTTTATGTGCACAGTCCGTGCAAAAAGGAAAGAGATTCTTAGCATCATCTTTAAAAAATCATTCCCCTGAAAGCTGTAAAATCAAGAAGAGCTTTCAAGAAGGCTGAAGGGCTGAGTTTTTTAATTGAGAAGCAGAAATAAGGAACAGGATAATTGCTGTGTAAAGATGGGGTTCAGAGATATATTAAGAGCTAGATTTCAATATCCACAAAATTACTGTCGATCAAACTAAACTTCGAGAGGTATTTGTGTTTGGGTCAGATGGAAAGACAATCTTCCTTTCAAGACATGTTTCTTCTAAAACAGTACAGTATAGCCTTGCCACATGACCTGCTTAGTCTGAGCAAACTCGAACATTTTTAATCAAAATTCCTCGGGAAGCATTTACTAAGAAGGAGTTTGGCACTGAAGATATCATCTTTTTAAAACAATAGCAAAACTAAGATGTTTAGTTCACCACTCACCAGTGGAAAAGGCATCTACGTCTATGCAGACACACAAGGACAGGTGAACTTCTCAGCAGTTGAATCGCTGCTTCACAGCATTAAAATTCCCTGTCTGTCTGAGGGGTACATACACTCAGTTCTGACCCACACACAGAATATTTCCTGTGGAGCTAAAAGAGCATGCAGTCTACCAGGTGCTTGGTGAAAAGTTAATAAAGAACAGTTTACAGGGCACTTTTTTGCTATTTCAATGACAGGATAAATAATCTTGTCAATATCTACATGGACAAAACACCTGCTGCATACGGACTTCTCTTAGTTCTTCACACATGTAAGTCAAACATACAGACCACAGGCCAGATTCTGCCCTCACAATAGCTCTTAAGATGCAGTCTCAACAGCAAAGAGCAGGCAGTGAGGGAACAGCAACACCACTCTGGGACTTTTTGGGTTGGTACAGATGTTCCACACCTTCTCGACACTCACCCCAGTAGGCTTCCTCTGTAAGCCTGCCCCGATCCCTGAAGAGCATCAGGTTCAGGACAAGTCCCAGCTGTGCCACACTGTGCCAGCAGAAAAGTTCTTGGAGGCTTTCTGCTATTCAGTGCCACTTGAGGCAGTCCTCTGCTTTTTGAAATGGCCACTGGCTGATGAAATGATCAGCCTCAAAATCACCCAGCCCGAATTACCAATGTACAGAACACTTTTAGCACCCACTGTACAAGAGAAGAGTACAACTGCAGCAAATATTCTGTACTGCACAAACACGCTTAAATGTGAAAAACAACGGGAGCACAAACATTTGCTGCCATAAAAATAACCCTCTAGAAACCAGCCTGATTTTGATGCCTTATACACTCAACTTGGTTTCTCTTTTTCTGTACACTCTTGTAAATTTTGATTTGTTGCAGAACCGAAATAAAAATAAGCTTCTTATTAAAAACTACCTAGAACATCAAATCCCATGCAATAAGAAAGTTAACAATTGTAAAACCTGTCATGTCTCTGAGAAGCAGAGGAATTATCTTGTTATCAATTTAATAATGGAACACTGAAGTAAATGATGCCATCCACTGACACCAGTAACACTGTCTCTCCTGGGAAATTCATGTTGGTAGGAACTGTCAATCTAGATGGATATGGACATATGAAACATTGTACCTTCAGTCCATAAATCTATTCTTTCTGTGCTGCTTTAATAAAAAGATTCTGCATGATGATAAAGACAAGCAAGGCAGAATGTCTTGACACTCCTGACCTGCAATTCTGCTTCTTTTCTCTCTTATTTTTTCAGGGAATTTACTCTCCAGTAAATAATTTAACAATCTCTAACCATCCGCTGTTTTCCTCTTTCACTTGCACTTAAAATACATATATTTGCGTAAATGAAAATAAGACAAGTAGGGGATATTAGTATGTATACTATTCAGCTGTAGTAAATCTTCCGAATCAAGCCCTTTCTTTGCCTTGCTACATTATACTGAGATCTCCAGTTTGTTTTTTAAAGTGAAGTCGAAGTGAGATACAAGAGATCAACACGAAAACAAGCCAAACATTATCAGCATACAACTAAGTCTAGAAAAGATGATGATAAAAGTTTGAAAATACTATGATTTTCTCACTGTATCACACAAAAAAAATCAGCATGAGCAGAAAACAGCAAAGATTCTATTCCCAGGCTAAAAGGAGATGCTTATTTTCAAAGGCAGTTATTTTCATATGATAACTCTGCTTCTGTCAATGAGATCCATCTATTTAATGAGATTGTTTGGTGGGTGTCAGTGAGTACACTGGGCTACAGCTTCAAAACAAGGCCTAGAGTTGTTAGGTTCTAGTACCCTCAGACAAACAAAACCCAAATGTTATGAACAAACCCATTTCTTTGTAAAATAACACAACATTGTGGCTTTGATGGGAGCACAGAGCTAAACAGGTTGCTCTTTAGAACTTGCTGCACCTGTAGAAAAACAAGGGAATTACTTGGTTTGGTAACTGCTCCTTAACCATGTCAGACTCTTCACCACATCAGCACTATCAGGCCAGCAGCTGAGCCACCGTGGCCTTGGCCCTGCTTGTACACATAAATGTATAGGAAATGTACACAGGGAGTGCAGATAAATGAAAAGCTAACTTAATGAGAGCCTTACTAATTTGGAATACAACTGAAAGAAATTTAAATGGCCAAGATGAAAAAAAAAGATATCTTGTGATGCATCTCTCATGACTTAGGGCACTCTAATTAAGATGTAGTAACTTCTGAAGAATGAAAAAGAGACCATGGAATGAGTTCCCCAAAACACACATACAAGGAAAAGGAACACAGCATAGGATATTAGGAAGAGGTTCTTCCATCAGAGGGTGGTTGGGCACTGAATAGGCTTCCCAGGGCTGTCCCAAGGTAGACACAGCTCAAGGGGTGTTTGGACAATGCTCTCAGATACAGGGTGGGCTTGTAGGGGTGTCCTGTGCAGGGCCAGGAGTTGGACTTGGTGATCCTTTTGGGTCCCTTCCAATTCAGGATATTCTGTGATTCTGTGACCTGTATGGAGCACTTCAGGGAAACTCAAATATTTAACATGATTAGAAGGAGTATGTCCATTTTATGACAGACTGTTGAAAATTTCACTACTTCAGGTAAACCCTTCAGATTACATTGAAAATTACCTATGTGGCTAAAGACTTCCCTGAAAATTTGATAGAATCTCTGGGATTTTATTTTTCATGTGAATCCTATCCTAGTTCCACCTTTAGTCTCTTTGGTAATGAGTGAAAACACATACATGAGTAGATGGAAATAAAGGCAGAATCCAAGAGAGGAGTGAAGACAGATAGGAAGTTTTGGCAGTACTTCTTGCTAGCAATGCCTGCGAGCTCTTGTGGAACTGGCATGCCCCTGCTGTATTTCTGTACTTTCCACACCGATCTAATATAAAGAGAAAGCAGAGGAGGCCAATACAATATTGGAGAAGCTAGCAGAAAAAGGATATATCTAATTCTGTGGTATTTCAGACACATGCTATGACCTGTAGAAAAAGCTTTACACCAGGGTGCTGACACATTATTGATTCTCAAGACCATGTAAGGAAAACAAGGCTGGCAAAAGGCAACACAAATTTGTGAATTTTTTCCTTCACCTTTAGAAATTTTTCTCTTACCAAATTCTCCGCTCAGACACACACAGTCCTTTTTACCGCAGTTCTTTGAGCACCTCACTAATTGTTGCTCTTGATTCTCACAATACCACAGGCAACTCTGCAGGGCACCCCTCTGAGAGGGGAAGCCAACTGGAGACAAAGATGTTCAAGACATGTAGGCTGTTCCCATGGAGGGAATGCGCAGCTGTTGAATGAAAGGAACCCTAAGATCCCTTCCAGACCTTGACTGCTTCCAGAAATATACAGATGTATTTCCTCTATTACTTAGCAGCAAAGCTGCTTAACCTATTAGAAAACAAATTCAGCAGAAAATATAAAGAGACAAAATACAAAATGAATAACTTCATCTCTGTTTCCTAACTCCTGCACTTCGTCAGCTAGCAATTCCCCAGGTCAAATCTGTCTTTTTGCATCTCTGAAAAGTCCATCCTATCTCTTCCTGTGGTCCATCACCCCCAGGGCTTCTTTTAATTCACTTCCTTGGATTTGAAGGCTCAAGAAAACTAGCAGTATCAGTGCTAGTAGACAGAAAACTGTGACTCAGAGAGGAGGAAGAAAAACCCCTCCCTTTTACACTTCAGAGCCCTGTGATCTTCTTCATCATGTGACATTGCTGGTGCCAAAGCGATGCTTGGAAGGAATAAGTGATTTTGTCAGCCTGCTTGCATCCTCCACAACTCACCCACTCTCTCTCTGTGCATCATTATTCTCAGTGAAAAGCACTGATAACTTACCTGATTTTGCACAAACCACTCTTCAGTTAGGCTGTTCTCATAAGTGAGGGTGGGGTAGTTAAGAAAATGTAGAGAAACAGACTGTAAGGCTCCTCCTATCTTCAGGAAATTATCAGATGGTTTTAAATGCCAATTGCATGGGGGAGATCTATCAGTCCCTAAATATCAGTCCCAGTTTGCTCCTGTCTGGCCTCAAAATTGGTTCTAGGTATGGGACTTCAAAAAGAAAAGAGTTTTTTCACAGTCCCAAACCTGCCTGATCAGTGCGGCAGGTTCACCTCGTGACCAGAGACAATCTGCAAATGCTCACTGGGCTAAAAGCACAGGATGTTTTCAATGGCCAGAGTAAGACCAGTGGGATCCATCCCCACTTGAACTTTTCATTTGGGAAAAAAAGTTTCATTTATAAATATTTCTGTAGTGAAAATTATAGTAAATTAGTCCATTAGCAAAGAAAGAAACTCCTTCTGTTGGTACAGAACTTTTCAAGAAGTGAAGATGAAAATCCCTGTTTTCTGTTGAACTTGATCTCTTCATATATCTTTCCTATCACCCCCTGGTATTTCCCAGCCGGGCCAAAAATTCAGTGAACAACAGTGTCACTATGCACTGAACCTCATGATGGCAGGTCTGCAGTGCTCCCATCTGTGATACGATCAGAAAATCTCATGAGTGGGTAGCTTATTTCTTCCCAAGCAGACATTATAATTTACTTAAGTAGCTAGCTGTTATGTCTGATGACCCAAGTAGATTTTTGGCTACACTCCAGCAGCAAAGAAGATACAAAATTAAGGGCTGCAAGTTGGCAGCTACCTTCTGACTAATCTTTCCTTTTCAGCCACCAGTTCGACCCACCTCTTCATATTTTAGGGAAGCTCATCTGAAGATGCTGAGAAACTGAAAGAAGCCTTACTATTTTCACTGTATATTTGGATATTTAATAAAATTGTTACCTAACATGTTCAGCATATTGCTATGTGATTGGACATTTCAAAATTAAAATGCATTGAGTTGTCTACAGGATTACAGTCTCATTCAAATGATCATTCAAATGAAAGCACTGTAAGACCTAATATTGGTGAGATTTTTATCAATGACCCAGCTGTGAGTATGTGTGTTCCCAAAAAGATAAACTGAAAATAAATCACATGAAATGTGAATGCTTTTGGCAGAATCAAAGGCAGAAGTCCTTCTAGGAACCAGAGGGATGACAGTACATTAAGAGAATGCAAATGCAATTCACATATATCTTTAATGCCCACCCTTCACCTTGAGATGCACAAACTGCACACAGGTTAGAATTTGGAGGACCTATAAAATTGCATAATCTTTAGATACTCTCATCTGAGCTGTAGTTAACTTCAATGAAACATTCTGAAAATATTCAGATTTTAATATGGTTATATAGAAAGAGCATAAACAGCTAGGTGGCCAAGAATGGTGTGGCTAAGAATAAGTCTATCATGTTACACTGCAAGAAAAGTGAAGCAGATTTTTATAAATGCTACCCTGAAATTTAGGAATAGAGCTTATATATATCTTTTCTTCCAAACATAAGACTTTAATTAGATATTATGTATAGACAGAAAAATCAACATAACTACAATTTTATAACAAACATTTTAAACATAAAAAGAATTAAAAGAAAATTAAACTTGAAATAGATTAGGATCCCTGCACTTAAAAATGCAAGAGATGTAAAAATAAAATAGTGAAAAAGCATTCTTCCTGAGATTTGTGAGACTGGGAAGAATAGTGGCAGGAAATAGGATAGAAAAGCACTCTGTAGGGTTTACATTTAACCTACGTGGCTCACAACAAAGGATGTATTTAAGTCTCCTTTACATAAGCCTTTAAAATATTTATTTGGGTTTAAGTGTTCAGTAAATAAGTACTTACTGTCACACTCTTCCTTCAACAATTAAGAGACCATCTCCAGTAGCTCTGCATACAAGGTTTCAACACACAGACATGGTACTGCTGATTTATGAGTTGCAACCCACGGGCACACCTGCAGCCAGAGGCTGCTCCAGTGCTCTTTCAAATCCCATAAAATAGGTTTGCTGCACTCAAAATTTAAGAAATTCCTATGAACTTGAATTAGCCTGTATTTGCTGCAAGTTCCAAACAGGGCTAGTTGCCATACTGACACACTGTAATTTGCTATCCCATGGTAATTGGTTGGCATGTAGAGAGCGAGAGTTTTGCTTTTTGGATCCTGCTGGCCACCTTATTTTGCATGTTTAGCAGTTGCTACATTAATTACAAGCGCAATTCATTAGAACAAAACAAACAAACAAAATATTAAAATATAAAAACAGGGTGAATTGAGATCTAGAATAAGGAAATGTGATAGATATGAGAAGTTCAGTGATGAAGACTATGTAAAAGTTTATGGTCCTAGTTCTTTAAACTCAATGTGCATAAAAAATTTAGAAGCTACCAGCAGTATGAGGGTGTAGATTAAGATCAGTTCAGAGCCCACTAAGAATTCTGCTAATCTACATGTTCCTCTTGGTAGATAAAGAAAAAAAAAACCATCTTGGAACATTTTATTCCCACATTTCGCTCAGAATTTGAGCTCTCTCCCTAGCCCCCCTCCCCAGAAAGCACAGGAGGCTGGGATATAGTCCAGCTGCTGTCAATCACACTGAAGAGCTGGCTCTAATTGTGATAGATTCAAGCATGTGCCTCTGCCTTTCTTGTCTAAGCTAGAACACGTCTGCAGAGAGCCAGCTCTCCTACTACCGGCACAGTTCAGAGCAGCAAACGCCGCACTTGCTTCTGAACAAAAATAAACAGTTTGATGGTATAACTGCATCTACACTAGGTTCTGCCAGGACAGCAGTTAGATGCCATTTTATTTTTAGTATTCCTAGCCTACATAAGTATGTGAGCAAGACTTTTAAATATAGACCTAGCCATCATATTTTTCTTCATTAGAGCTCTAGCAGAATGCCTAAAATGTAAACCACATCACAGAATATACAAAATATGGGCTACAGGAACTGCATGTACTTACAACTTTTATCAGGTATACATTTGCTTTCCTGTTATTATTGTAATATACACTACATAAAAGAGAAAAAGCAGAATTATCTAAATCACATATGCTCAGCGCTTCATAAAAGACTAAAATCATATCACAGACACTAAAATGAAAGTCAAAGGTATAGTGCACTTTAAAAGATCAAATTCTATAATTTACCCAATTGCCTATGACAAATATGAAATGCAAAGTGGGAAGAAGCATTTGGGGGATATACATTTTGCACAGGTAATCAGACTAGCAGAATTTTGTCATTTTTACAAATCTTAGATTTTAATTTTGGTGGATTGTTAATAGTTTTGATGACTGTTAATAATTTTTAAATTTTGTAATCATTTTATTTTTAACATTTATTTTTTAACATTGCCACAAAGTCATTTTATCCCCATCCAATGGCATCTACATCTTAATATTAAAACAATAACTACCCAGAAAAGGGCATTTCCAGGGAGTAATGACTGGCTGGGAGGAGTTGATGACCTGAGGCACTGCTGAGGGCCATTAACCCTGGCCAGTTATTAATGGCCAGGAAATGCCCTGCACCAAGGTTGTTATTGCTATTTTAAGCACAGATGGAGGGGGGCGAAATGGACATCTGAGCATTCAGGGGGTGTAACGCATGATGCCATTTCCTTTGTTGCAGTTCACGGAGGACATTTCTACAAAGAAGGAATGCGTGATATCCAAGCAGATTCCACAGATCATTTTGCAGCACTTCATTGTATGCATAGGAACTTTTCAAACTGAGAAAACAGTTGGGATTTTTAAGAGATTATCTTTTCCCTCTAAATAATAGTCTGCATATTCACATTTTAATAAGATGAACAGAAATATGCAACTCTTCACGTCACTGTCAGCAGAATTGCATTCTAGAAATATCTTTTTAATTACACTCTCTTTATGTTTAGGGCATTTCCTTTGTCAATACTCCTGCTTAATGACCGCTCACATATCTCTGCAGAAAAGGAATTTTTAGCAGCAACTGCCAAAGCACATCCTGAAGCAGCTTCAGCTGATGCTAGCCATTAAGGAGTTTGTCTTTTCCAATAATCAAGCAGATTGGGTCATTTTCTGGGAGATGGTTGGTGAAGTATTTCAGAAACTGCTTTAATTTTCTCCTAGTTCCTACCCTAAGGCTGAAGTTTTAAAGATACGTTCATAGTCCTCACAGAACTGTGAAAATTGTTCTTTTTTTTCTCTGGGATCAATAAATCACTTTTCAAATCAAAAGGAAATTCTTAGCATATGTACAAATAGTCTTCTGCCTTACTGAACTATTTACTATTTTTCAAACCTTAGCCGTGAAATTCAAACAAACAAAATAAGTCAGGGCTTCATAACATGCATAGGAAGAACGTACAGTTCTGCACTGAACTAGTTTGACAGGTTTCTCAACAAAGCAGTAGTTTCCAACTGCAAAAGACTGTAAAAGACCTTTCTCACATTTTTCCTTAAGGTCCTAATTTGTCACCACAAACATGTACATCTGAATCATAAACTGATTGTAAAAATCTCAGTGAATTTACCGTGTGGTCCTATTTTCAGTTACAAATTGCTGTTTCCAGCAAAAGAGGTGAACTTTTTTAAAATAAAATTCCCTCATGGCCAGAGTATGTGTGTCCACCTCTTTGTCAGATTAACAATATTTTTAAAAAATTTAGAATAAAAAAAACCCTAATGTGAATATTGTGTAGTTGGATCAAATGTTATGACATGTACTGCATTTGAACATACACGATCAGACATTATCTCTGGGTAAATTTCTAGCAGACTTTCTTATGTTTCTATATGTAGGACTGTCTGAGGTGACCCTCTGGAAATGCAGCAAATCTTAGTAAATTGACGGCAGCATTTGAATTACAAACCCCTTAGCACATTTCCAAGTAGTACAAAATATAGATATATCTCATCCTCAGTTACATGCTAATCAGGTTGTCAAAATGTAATACAGGAACAATGGTCCAAAGGTTGAGACAGGACTGGGAGGCAGGAGAGGGCTTCTGATCCCGAGTACAAACCCAGCAGCTCTTCTTTTTGCACTGACAATGTACATCCACAGGAATGGGTTACGTAGCTCAGGCCCCCTTCTCCAGCACGCACCAGCAGCAGCTCCCTAGGGCAAGCTTAGAGAACTATTTTCCTAGGAAACTCTCCCAGCTTTTAAGAAATCTGTGTCACAGGAATTCCTTGAGTCAGAGGTGATGCTTCAAACAGCTTTTCCAGCAGGTTTTTCTCAACCTGTATGTACCCCTGGGACTGGCAAAGCCCTGTGAGAATGAGCTCCATAGCTGCAGAGCCATGTGATGAAGAATCTCCTATTGCTCATTTCTACCTATCACCCTTCTGGTTCCAATCCAGAAAAATGTGAACCACACAGTGTATTCAAAATGTGAAGGGGAAAAAAAATTCAACAGACTGGCATAGTGAAGGATTTTGCTTTCTTCTCTCTTCCTTTCCCAGAAATTCTATGTTTGATAAGCTTTATTTCAATGCTATTTGGAATTAAGCTGAGATTTTCATATTGCTCTCTTACTGTAACCCCAGTATAGTTAGCTTACAATTACCCACTGTACATATACATTTATCACTGTTTTATCCCATGTGCATACTACATTTCTCTTTGATTCCTTTTTCTGGCAGTTCATTGGCCACTCACTTAGTAACACAAGATTCTTCACAAATCTTCTTTATGTCAGCTCTCATTTTTATCTTCCTACAATACATACTATTATCAGCAAAGGCTACATTCTTAAAATTCTCTCTCTTTTGTAGAATGTTAATAAACATTTTAAATAGCACAGAACACAGTACAAATCCCTAAATAATTTGCCTGGAGCTCTCCATCCATTGTGAAAATACACGACTTATTTCTTAACATTGTTTTCTATGTTTAACTGGTTATTTATGTAGGTTTCTCCCTCTGATCTTATGGCAACTTAATTTCTTTCAAATTCTTCAGTGAAGGACCCTATAAAATACTTCTGGAAACCCAAGTGCACTTTATTACCTGAGTCTCTCTTGATGTCCTCAAAGAACTATTTTTTTAAGGCATAACACACTACAAAGGGGGTTCTTTACTCTTTCTTTGTTTATTTTCCTTTTACTAGGTCTATTTTTTAGAGCAGCTTTCACCAATTTGAATACAAGGATAAAAGATTTTAAGTTTGTTTTTCCCCAGATCTCTCCCAGAAATGAGATGCTACATTGCTTCCACATCACTCCTCTGCTATTTTTCAAGCCTCAAGCAGATATGCTGTAGCCAACATGGCCATCAAAACATGCTGGTGATAGATGAGAATTTTCCTGTATTTTCTCTTTTTTTTTTTTACTAACACCTAAGCCTCAAGCAGTGAAAATTTACACCACCACATTTTTTAGCTCAGATTCATCTCTATTAATATTCAGGTCATGTGAGGCTTGAGCAATTTTTATGTGTTGTGGAAGAGCCTGTCCAAAAAAATTTCCTTCCTTATAAGCAAATATGATCTCAAAGACTCAATACATCAACATTTCTGTTACTAGCCTCTGGTTTTGCTCACTGTGTAAATCGGAGTTTTGCTGAATTCCTCCTTAGACTGGACATAGGAAAAACGCATCCTGCTGGCTCACAAAGAGCAGAACCAGGATCAGGAGCAATGAGGACACCCTCAGGATGGGGGAGAGTGGAAGCTTCCCTGGAACACGTAGAGGTATGTTGTCAATGTGTCTGCTGTTCTTTCACATCAGCTCTTTTCCCTCTTTTCTAGGAAGCATCTTTCTTTCCTGTTTTTCATCCTTCCTTTTCCTTATGGTGAATGACAAAGGGAAAAAGGGAACATGGTCATATACTCCATACTCTGAGGTCTCCTCCCTTCTACCCACCACCACTGAAAATGGAGGGGTTTTGGCCATTCCTGTGCTCCACACTGTCCAGGGCTAAGTAGTTTAGTTCCTGGACAAGGTAATCGGTGGGAGTGCCTTATTCCAACCTCACCTTCCCTCTTCAGCTAGGATTTCCTCTGATGTTAAGGGAATAGGCCTGCTGCCAGTTTTCTGTAGTGAAAGGGATCTTTTCCATATGGTGAATTTAACAACTGCTGTGTGGGATTTTTCACCTCCTACCAAGCATCCATGACGGCTGGCTTTGGGAAGTTTAAGCTGCAGCAATAACAACTTCTGGAGTCTTTTTACTGTGATTTCTGGATCTGAAATTCAGATAAAGGAACCCAGGTAACTGTTCTGAACTTCTGGGAGTGTGAAGGCTTCTAGGCAGCCCAGACTGTGGTTCTCTCCCCTTGTGCTCTGTCCTTTTCAGTTCATGCAGAAAAGCATCTCGACTTTCATCAAGAGTCCTTTGATAGGCCTGAGAGTGCACAGGAGGTGCCCTCCCCATTCAGATGACTATACACTGATAGACGTTGGTACCTAATCAGGTCCACATGGGCACAGCCCTACCTGATTCTTTGGAAGTGTTTTATTCCAAGTTTGTAGATGTTGAGCTTGTCAAAATGTCTGTGACTTATCACATGGATGCATAACCCAGTAGTTATTTGAAGCACAAAGTATCATTTCTTTGTGATGTAAAGGTAAAGCTATCTATACTATCCCTAGGAAGAGCAAAACAATGACTTTTTATAACCTGAATCAAGTCAGTGACTGCTATCTCAAGATACAAATACTATGTACTATGTACAACATCCCACAGGCCTCTAAAAAGCAGAAGTATCCATTAAAAGCAAAAGCTATAATATACCTGCAAAAATAAACAAATTATTCCCAATAACTCTAGTGAAAAAGACAACTTTGACCTTCACCCCACAGTAAAGCTGTGAAGTCTGTGATTCTTCTGTGTCTTACAAAGTTTGCAATTTAATGTCCCTTAATTTTAAGTCTCGAAGGAGATCTACAGCAATTTTAGATATTCTGGTACATTTCTCTCAGTAACCAGATTACAAGGGCTACTATTAGTGCAGACTTAGTGAGGAAAAAAGGTTATAAAAATAGATAAATGTTGTTCACAGTCTGTAGATGAAACCTGTTATTAAAACCAGATGTGGTCTAACAAGTAAGATTGATATGTAGGACTCCAGGGATCATATCGGAAAACTAATCATACCTCACCATCCAAATAACTGTTGCAAGTCTTTTTCTATTCACCTTATAACTTCATCTATTTGAACATTGCATGGTTCTGCACCAGAATTTATTTGTAGGAGCAAGGCACTCATACATCCCTGTTAAGATTGTATTTTTCTTCCTTTGTAACCCCTGATTCTCTCCTATCCTCACAGGTAGTATTAAACCAAATTTGGGGTTCTTACCTAAATTAAAAAAAAAAATCATCAAACCAAAAACCCATAAACACCAAATCCAAACAAAACCGGCAGCCTTATTTCATACTTCTATGGTTGAAAAAAAATTGCATAATATAAAATAATTACACCATTCCAGGAGATTTAAAAAAACCCCTCCAAACAAACCCAAAAAACTGAAACGCAACAAAACCCCCAGAATGCTGCGAAGAAGTTGGTTACCAGCCTGGGATCCAGCGATCTGCTCTCACACACTCTCTAGCACGGCTACTCCCAACAGGTGTTCCTGGGACATTCTGAACAAAATGTTGAACTAAAATACATCTTTAACAGTTTCAGCCTTGAAAAGCAGCTCTCTGCTGAGTAACTGTCAGAGAGACTGTCAGCAACATTCTGCAAGCAGCAGAACAAACATTAAGACAAGAGTTTTCAGCTTAGTTTTGGGGTCCAAGAGTACTTAATGTTTCTAGCAGAAGAGGTTTCTCAATTCAACGCATCATGACACTGATATCTGAATCACAGATTCAGTGTCACAGCTGACAATCTGGTATCCTATGTACATTCCCTAGAGTCATGCAGAAGATCAAACTCATTTGTGTTGAGCTAGAAGGCCAAAAACTTACTTTTGAGACTTCAGTATACTAACATAGCAACACTGAAAAATATTCAATTTGGCATCTTCTTCCAACATCCCAGTTCTTTCTTGTAGTACAAATTTCTCAGATATTTGCTTGTTTGTGATGGCCTTCTGTTAGCCTGGTAGGGAATGACATCTCCCCTCCAATCTATTTTATGAAGTGTCCTGTCAAAGCCCTTCATTTGTGCTGCTGTGATCTCCTGCACAGACTCACACCCAAACTAATTTGCATCCTGAGGTTTTTCATTGATTTGCTTACCTTATTATCATATACAGGACACCAGTTATAGTTCTAGGAAGGTGTAGATGAAGGAAGTGTGTTCATCACCTTCTTAGTGAAACCTCAGTACACATTTTTCTACAGAGAAGTATTTTACTATTTTCAAACGTTGCTCTTTTCAAGTTTGTTCTCCTCAGTGCAAATGCTAAAGAGATTACAGCTCCGTGCTTTACCAGCTCACCCAGACATACTGCCACTACCAGCATTCACAGTTCCCAACACAGATAATGGCCAGATTGTAGCTATTGTCAAATATGTGATACAAAATTTTAGCAGTAAGTTCTCCTCCAAGGCTTTATAACTTTCTTTTCAACTTTCTCAGCTGCTTCCTACTGATTAAATTTTCTAGATGTTTGCTAATGTAAAGGTGATTGGTTTTTTCTGCAGTTTTCATTCCTGATCATATCGTTAGGTGAATTCTACTTAGCTAAATTAATATTTCCTAGGTAAACTAATTTCTTGAATATACCATAAACGGTCATTTTTTCAGCCACATTTTGGCTGAAAAGAACACCAACACACCACATACCCAAATGTCTCCTTGGTGAATAAAATATGAAAGTGGAACTTGTTGAGGCATTAGTGTTAGTTCTTTTACCTCGCTATCTAAAGCACTTTAACTACTGCATGTCCCAGTTATGGCCTAGCCATGAACTGACAACTTTATGCATTTCCCATCTGTGGTAGGCTGACACCAGTAAGCAGCTTTTGATGATACTTCACCAGCAGATATACAAAATCCAGACACTTTCTGCTTTCTCCCCTGCTTCCAGTACTTTATTCACTGCTGGTGCCACTAAGGCAAGTTTCTGGTGGTTGCAGCTTTTGCCCTAGTCCACTTGAAGTGGAGTCGGGGTCAAAGGGAGAAGCTAATAGAAGAGGAGACTGGGAAGGACAGCCAGACAGAGATAATTGCAAGCTACAAGCAAGAATCAGGAGACAGAAGAGCCAAAGAATGAGGCCACCCACTACAGGGGTGAAGGCAGCACAAGGGAGATCCAGTTCCTGATTTGCAGAGGCAACATGTCACAGTCAAGTGATGTTGCCCGCTGAGCTGTGACTGGTGGTCCTCTTTTGCACAACCCATTGCAAAACTTAGTCTACATCCTAGCCTCCGTTGGGGGGATTTAGCTGCTCTTTATGGTTTGCTTCTTCCCAATGGCACAAGATAGGATGTTGTTTTGGGATCCCCTTCTAGTGAGGTGACTATTTTGCTCATATCCTTTTCATCTGTAAGATAAATCTTACCCTAAATTACTTGCAATTCACAGCAAAAGTAATTATTGTAAGTTTTGATTCGCTTTTGAAATTTGCCTTAGTAAGAGAAGTTTTTTTACTGTAATCACTTCTGTCCTCATCTGTTTGGCCTTCATTTGAGCAGAAAATGTCATTCTTTGCTTGTTAATTAAGTTCATCCAAACAGTTCATAGAAGCTAGTTTTGGTTTTAATAAAACACACAAAATAAAAAGCCCTTCCAGAGGAGTGAACAGAAATTGGGTGAAGAAAATTCTGCAAGCTGTAATTATACAGAATATCTCAAAATAAGCACCAAGAGATTTCTACTCAGTGAACAAAAAAACTGTTTTCAGTTAGCAACAAATTTACCATTACAATTATATGACAGTTCGTAGATGAGTTCACAGGCATGTTTTAAAAATCCCTGTAAGCAATGCCAAGGTCTACTGCTGGGGGCTGCTTCTCCTATGCCCACGCAGGCGTTACCAACCTCAAAGATGCCACAGTAGCAGCCATTGCCAATGTGCAGAAACTGAATTCACATTCTCAAAGTAATAACTCACATATAATGAGGGATGATCAGAAGATGTTCACCCCAGGAACTCTGAAAGAGTGGGACTTCTTCATCCCACACACAACGGCTAGGTCTCAGAAAATTCAAATCTTCCTTTTGAAATGTTGCTAGTGCTTTTCCTCACAGAAGAGAATGGTTTGATCTCAAGCATAAAGTGCTGGGAGGGATTTTTGGTGAAGAATGCACTGGGATAGCATTCCCACAGCAGAAATGGTCAACAGTCTGCCTGCATGCAATATCCAGGGCTTTGACAAAGGATGTTAAAATCAAAATCAAGGAATACAGTATTTTCTTTTGGTTCATACTTTCACTATGATGAAGATCAGTCACAGTAAATAAAGTGACAAGAATCTCAGCAAAGAAACACACAGTCCATCCATTGTGAAGCAGGTTATCAAACATGTAGCACTCAACTTTTACTGTCAATATGATGTTTAAACACCAGGAATAAGAAAAAGCCCCTTGATTATCTTCACGTCATAATATATTCAAGAATGCACATTTATTGCTGAACCACGGGGGTAATAAGTTCAAGACAGAAGACATGTAGGCTCTGGGATTTCTAGCTCTATCTATTTGAGATAGTGATTGAGGAGAATTTTACTTTCTAGTTTGTTGCTCTTATTCACAAGAACAGTATAGCTGAAAACCATTCATGCCAGCTAGCTGGCATCACTGCTCCCAGCTGTGATCATTACCTTTGAGACAGATATTCCCCAGAGCCAAACAAGCTCTAACAAAACTCTGTCTTTGCAGTGAAGTTAACTTTAAGCTTTGGGGTTTTTTCCCCTAGAGCAGTCAATTGCTTGTAAGAATGCTGTAAGTATCTTTCACATTTGGATTAAGAATGAAAAGAACACATACTTGTTTTATGATCAAATTCAATTCACAGTAACAACGATGATTATAAATTACATCTTTAAATATGACTTTAAATACAAAATTATTCACAACACAACTGCCAAGCATCCACACTGGGATCAACTCTTTCCCTTGATATTATCTATTTGAAAGTAAACATCAGACTAACTAAAAACCATGACTGTTCTCTTCATAACAGTAATTTCACAAAATTTTCTGTCATAAATATTATTTGGATGGTCTTTTCTGGTTTTTGACATTGTATTCATACGTCAATAAAGCAACTCACATTCTATTTAATAAATACTAAACACGTGAGTTTCCACAGATTTGTAAACCAGAGATTTGAAATAAGTATGTTGCATCGTTAAGACTGAGTGGCACTTACGTGGTTTGGAAAGTCAGCCTTCAGTTCAGAAATGCTTTTACACCAATATGCTGCTGTTTTCTCACTGATCAGTTCAATGTTTAGAAAAGAGCCTTGGCCTGGGCCGTACAGAGGGCCTGAAGTAGTTCCACGCACAATCCTTGGAGAAACATTGGTCACAATATCCTGCAAAACAGTGAATACTTTCAGACCAATTTTGCAAAGTGAGGCATATGTATATTATACATATTATATATGTATATATAGTGCTGTATATTATACAATCTAAACTTAAATGTACCAGGTGTTTTAAAAATCTACTGTTACTATGAGTAAAAGCTACAACTATAGGGCAGTTCTCTAAACTAGCAGATTCTCTAATTAAATTCTTTACATCAGACGAGAAAAATGTTTGCTCTGTGTGCGAAATAGTATGACAATTATAAAGAAAATGACAATATGGGACACCTATAAACTTCCATACAAAATATCATTTAAATAATGCTTCTGTGTTGGGCGGAGGGCATACAAGACTTTGTGTAGAAACCTGCGTGGGCCTCAGTCATGTAAGAACAGACATGGGAGCTACCCCAAAGGTGATCCAAGTCCATGAAGCTCAAAGAGGTGCTGCTCACCAGCCTCTCTGGTCAAAGGTACAGGCCATGCAACAGCAGAAGAGCCCCAGTACATCAAACTTCCAAATAAGATCATATGATTAAAAGAGATCAAAATCAAAAAATAAAATAAATACATAGTGAAAATGAAGATTAATATCATAAAATATGACATTTCTGAAGGTCAGTGTGAGGTTAGCAAACAATTTTGAAGCATACAGTAAACACACAAAATGTTGACTTGTTTAGTAGTCTTAATTAAGCTGCAATGTCACCAGATCTATAGTAACAAAGAATTGCAAATTCTGACATTATTTAAAACTAAAGAGAAACATAGATGGTAAAATGTTCCTTTTGCCAATTTCCAATTAAAAATAATTTTGAGTAAAGGTCATTTATTTACAAACATATCAGAATTATTTGTTTAAGTACCCCTCCTCACCATCTTGTCATTTTTAGTGAGATAACATGAACCTCTATTAGTATATAGCAATTAAGGTAAATTTACATATTTTAATTAAGAACCATCCCATATAAAACAATTAGCGTAATAGGCATACTAACTGGATTTCATAACATTTGGACGTTTTTCCAGCTAGATAGACAGGAAACCTTAATTAGCATTAATTAGCACTGATCTGCATATGTTTGATAAGGCATACCCTTGCTACAAAAGATTATTTATTCCCGAATCTGCCAAATGCTGCAGTTTACAGAGGATAAAGGGACTTTTCTTCACATTGTATGTAAATTCAAGGCAATCTTAATTTGCTTATAAAGTTGAATTATTATACAGTAAATATGCACTAATATTTTATACTGATAGATAATTATATTTCCATTTACATATGTAAAAATCACACAAGGTAATCTCACCATCTATTTTCAGACCTAATAAGTCTGGAATATGGACACCACATTATTGTCCGATTTTCCTATTATAGTATTTTCCCTTTATCACAAAAGCTTCACCTCCCTCTCAACAGTTAAGTTATATTTTCAGAAAAAAATAATTCAGAGCACTTTCTGAATTTATGCAAACCAAAATCATACAGCAAAATGCACTCCCCTCGCTCCCTAAACAAATTACAAAAATTGCAGTTTATGCAGAAGAACCATTTACATCAGTTTGATCTACATTATCCTCTTGAGCGTTTCACTCCTTTAAAATTGCCTCAGGGGAGCTTGTGCTTTGACTTCATCCTAGAAAGCTCTTCATGCACACCAGCCATCATCCCATGTGAGGAAACATGCAAAGGCAATGGCTAAAACGCTGGACATCTGACCCGAGTCCTTCGGGCACAGGGCGCACGTGGTCATGAGCAGTGGTGGGTTGCCTTGACCACTCTGCAAGCAGCCACGGCTGCCTCCTCCCATGCCCCAAAGCAGTCAGGAGCTATGCAGCTACAGCAGCATGGCACTAAGCCTGAGCTAACAGCCTGTCTGTTGGTGAGAATTTTTATTCTTGGGTTTAGTGCAAATTATAATGATGTGCGTGGTCTGACTTCCATTTTGTGGCTTGCTTGTGTACATGAGTTTGCCAGATAATGCTTGGAGCCACGGACGGTACCATTTGTTATCTTACTATGTGCGTGTCTCGGTGTTCTTCCAGTTACTTTCATTTTACTAGAGGTAAGATTTCAAAGACAGATATTACAGCCTAGATTATACCTCCTGTGGGCCTCTCACAAAGCCTCAGTCTGCTTCCATGCAAAAATACTCTGAAGTTTTTCTATCTGCCTTGGGTCTCCAGGCAATCTTTTCTCTCTTCTAAGAACAGAGACCTCTACTTAGACCCTGCGACTGCTGCTGAATCCCCATGGATTTGACTCACTCTTTCCCAGAGCTCAGTTGTAGTCAACATCTGAGTGGCAATTTATCTCTCCAGGATCCCACAAAGTTGAATCAGGTAATGCACAGACTTTGCAAACTGTCTCAAAAGCAGCCATTCTTCACTTTAATGACCATAAGAGATACACAGAGCCATATGAAATAGTAAACAGACATACATCTCTCTGCCTACATTTCCTCACTTTAGAGTTTTCCTTGAGATTTTGTGAGATCCCCTTTGGTGCTCAGGGACCTTCCCCTCCTGTTCCCCAGCAGCACAGACAGCTGCTTCTTCCAATGGCAGGTTCCACTGCCTCCCTAGTGCCTCTGTGTCACCCCTCTGGTGTGTCCACGCATCACTTTATCTTTCCTGACCAAGCTGTTTCTGCTTTCAAAAATCCTTTCTGGCTTTGAATCCAAACATTACCACCTGTCTGCTTTGTCTTGGTTCCTCCTGGGAGGGATATGCTGTCCTTATTTAAGATCCTGTTCCTCATTTGCCCCTCCTAGTTAAGAGTAAACTAGACGGAAGGAGTCTGTAATGACTGACACGCTGGCACTCCTCCTGTCTCTTGTTAGCACATGACAGCCCCAGACACTGGGAGACTTACAGTTCATGGAAACAAAATGGAATTTATAACTTATGTGATGATTCAAGGAATCTGTCTATGTACATCCAGAATAAAATCACACAAATTACAGAATACAAAATTGTCTCTTTGAGATGAGTGCGAAATACCTACAACAGAACTTGCCTTACCAACCTCTTTGTCTTCTTCTTCTACCAACCTTCTGTCTCCTGCCACAGCTATGAGAAAGCTGAACAGGGAGAGAGTTAGGCAAAGGATCTGTTGTGCCGGGCTTAGCCAACTTCATGGCCTTTGGTCTTAGGAGTGAATTTTACATGGTACCACAGGTTGTTTCACAGAAAATTCTGGTGGCTGGCCAATTGCTACTGCTGTCTCCAAAACCAGCAGGTAAGGGCAGAGCAGCTGAAGTAGCCCTAGTGCTCCAGTCTGTGGGGTTTGTGACAGACCACCTTCTGATGTTTTAATTGAACACTGACTTTCCTATTTTGTAGGAACTGTCAGGCCAAATGCTGGCACTAATAACTCCTTTTCTTTTCTGAAGTCACAGTTTTTCCTTTTATCCCAACTATGCACACAACCCTTTTATGGTTAATAAAAATTACTGAGTGCATAAAAAGCCAGAACTGAAGTGAGAAGTCTGACAGGAAGTACTTCAAGGTTTGAACGTAAAAACTTTATTGATCCTAAACAAAGCTGACTGCTACAAGGAGATGACCTGAGTGATGAGTTGGTCTGGTCCCTGCATGCAGTTGAAAGAAGAAGTCCACATAGAGGAGGAGAAGAATGTCTCCAATCTCCAAAACAAACCAAGTATCTAACTCCCCCATGTGATGCAGGCAATGAACAGTCCTTGAGGAATGTAACACAGCACTTTCATGTACTCTGAAGACCAAGGATAGAAGACTTTTAATAAAGAGCAACTAGTGGAGAACAAAGCTTGCATCTTTCCACACTAAAAGACAGAGCTATGGGGAAAAAAAAAAAAACCCTAAAAAAATAATTGGCAAAGATAACAGAAAAGACAACATAAAATTACTTTGTTTCATGGGGAAATATTGCAATTTAATGTAGACTTTGCCATTAGGGGAACTGTATTCAGTACTAGATTACAGCAAAACAAGCTGGTTTGGGGGTTAATGTAAATATTGAGAAACAGTGACAACAAATAGAATCAAGGGTCAACTGTGAATCATGACTATTTCAGTTACTGAATTTCTTCCATTGCCTCAAAAACTTATTCACTGCTCCAGGAAAGCACAATAGAAACAATCACATTAATCCTTCAAATAGCTCTAGTTCAGGATATCACAAAAGAAAGTGGTGTTACACAGATAAAAGCATTAATATCCTGCTGTTTTCGGATTCCCCTCTTTTGCATATGACCAATTTTGGTAGTCTAGTAACTTGAGACTGAGTTAATTTGCATTACACATATATTTCTGTTCCTGTTGATTAATTAATTAACACACTGAAAAGACGACCCAAGGCATTGATCAGGCCCCATTTGCTCTAATAATCTCTGAACTCTGCAATCAGATCATTGAATTCTAAACTACTTAAGTCTAATGGGCTGGGAGATTCGAGACAACATTTTAACAGAGATACTCAGCAGCTTTCAGTCAGCTAAATTTAAATAAAGGCATGTATCAATAAATCAGTTCATACCTTACTAGTCATTCTGAAATTTGTTTTGCTTCTCACTGTCCACATTTGCAGTTGATAATTGCCACAGATTTTTGTACTGTAAAATCGCAACCATGCTGCCTAGAATGACCAATGACAGCAGGACAGCAAGGATATTTCAAGTTTTAGGGGATGCAAAGGGTTGTTGGGCACAGTGTTGTTGTTGGGTACAGTGTTAGATCATGTGCTAAGTACATTCATTGTGTGTTTCTCCTAAACTAATCAGCAGAGATATAATTCACATTGTGAATATTAACATTGTCATCTGAGGGCATGGAAGTTAATGACACGCAGAAATTAATCAAGCCATTCACCTCTTTCTCTTAGAATTATTGTTTTAGGGGAACCTAAAGACAGCTCTTCATTAATTTGAGTTCACTTTTTGTTTCATAATCATGTCTCCTAGAAACGAAAAGAAAAAAAAAAAGTATTTGGAGAAAAACTTGTAAAGAGGCCAGTTGCAGAAAAGCAGTCTCCCAAGAGGTATGCAACCTCATGCCTATTCAATAGATGTAGTTATATTAGGGAAATATAATAAAAGAAATATATAATACTATAAAAAGAACCAAGGGGAAGTATCTGTATGATTTTTCATATCAAAGCTCTGATTGTATTTCTATCGATTTGCAGACTCAAAACATTCTTTCTCTGCCCATTTTTCTGAAAATATTTCAGCTAACAAGTATGTTAATGAACACTTGAAATAACAAGGCTGCTGTGGAGAAAAGAAGGGGTAAAATTAAAGAAACAGGAAAGTTACAAAAATTGCAGTCAGCGTGCATGCTAAGGGGGGATTAAACAGCCTGTGGAGTGGAATGGAAAGTTACAGACACAGTTATAACAGTATGGAAAATTATAGGGAGAAAATGTGGTTGCTATTCCCTGGATGGAAAGCGGTCAACATGCCTGACTTCCCACACACAATATGTGCTCCACCCAAACATAAAAAATAGTATGAAAGTAAGAGAAAAATGGTGAAAAGATAGGGAAAAACTCCATCGTAACTTCTGGGATCAGTCGAAGAGACTTGCCTTCTCCCCTGTAGAGATGCTTGTTGGGTAGGAACTGTACTTAATGTACATTGATTGATTATCTCAAGCTTTTGTGAGGAATTAGAGCTTATCTTTATATTACTTTGAATACAATCTTGCAGCCAGATGCTATCACCAGCAATCTTTGACCTTTCACCTGTCACAATTTCCTACTACATTAATAAAGAATGTTATTCCATAAACTGTTAGTGGGAGTTCTCCAAGGGCACTGGCAGCTGCTGGCAGTGGGTAATAAACTCAGGTGTGGAGCCCCAGGAAGAGCTGTGCCTCACGCTGTTGGTTGTGACCCTGAAGAAGTCACTCCGATGCAGGGACTGCGCAGTGAAGGGTCCCCATAACAGGACAGACTGGTTGGGCACAGGGGTATCAGCCTTCCTGGGGTGCTGACAGACTAATCAAACGCAATGGGTTTGAGAAAATCACCCCTTTCACATGACAGTTAAGGGAACACCTGGGCATTTATACTTTGGACATGGAAAAAAAAAAATTAATTGTAGCTTTAATTAATATATTAAGCAGTTGTGCAACGATTCACTCCTGAAGTACAGGTGTTCTGCAATGTAAATAGCTGCAGCATAATTAAGGTTTCAAATAAGATTTTCGGATTTTAAGAATACATTTCATCACGCTATAACAAGCGTTAACATCAGTTTTCTTCACTTTGAGAGACTTCTAAGAGACACAGAGAACTTGTCTTGCAGAGTTGGCCCCCAAAGTCAATGAAAGTCACTTCATACTTCAAATTAAGCTTTTCTCAGCTTTAACTTATGAAAGCAGATAGGAATTAGTGACCATTGTCAATTTCTTTTCATTAATATGAGAAAAAAGATTAAACACAATGACCAGATTACTACTTCTAATAAAGTTAATTTACTTGACCTTTCTTTCTTCTAGGGAGGGAGGGCATTATACTTGCCAAGTGGAGTATGCGCCTGTGCATTCCTGGGGTTGCTGCTCACTAAATGTCAACGTGAGCACCAAAGCAGCCACACTGGCCTCTTTGTGAAGGAGAGATCTAAATAAATACCTTAGTAAGGTAATTTTAGTCAAGTATGTCAAAGCAGCATACTCAAAGTTAGTAGACAGTAAACTGAATGTAACAAAACCAGCCCAAATGTAAGTTTCTACTTTACTATGTTCAATACACCACCTTCTTTAATCGGCTAACAAAGTACAGCAGCTGAAAAGTGCAGTTATTTAAGCAAATTATGACGTGCTTTTCTTCTCATATTTTCAAAAATATATTGAAAAGGTTGTATAGATTTCAAAATTTCGTGTGTGTGAAATGTTTTTAGAGCTAATTTTCTAAATCCTTTAATCAACCCCCCAACATCAAGATTCAGTTTTCCCTGCAGTTTTCACTAATTACAGTAGAACTTTATTACAATTTCACCTATGTGAAAATATGAAGAAGGAGACATTGCCTTTTTCTGCCTAATATCACAGTAGTTAAAGCATTCTGGAAATCTGGCTCACTGCTGTTTGCACACCCTCATAGATACGAAAGGCATCACAGACTTATGTCCTCGTAATTCCCTGCCAACTCTCACTCAAGGTCTTGTGATGATTTGCCTCTTCTGTGACTCAGCTGTCTAGCCAGACTGTGTCTAGTATCACCCCTTCTGGAGTTTTAACCATCCACAAAAGGCAAGTGAAACCTGAAGCAACAATACCACTGCACACAGCACTGTTCCCGTACAACTTTTCCGACTTGTTCCTCCCCTTCTCTTCATCAGAACTGAGATATCCTACATATCTGCAGAGTTTCTTTCATGAGGCCCAAAGCACTGACTTGCTCTCCTGAATTTCCCCAAGCTCAGAATTTTTTCCAGATGAACTGGAAGATAAATTCACAGCAATGACCTCTACAAACACAAAACCATTCCAACAGTTACAACTATGAAGATCTTATCTGCTAGAGTATGATTTTTGCAACACATAGGAAGAATTATTGGCTCATGGAGAAAGGCAAGTAAATTTGCTTGTGATTTCTGCCCAAGCAGGTTTGATGCAGCCACTGGCACCTTTCAGTGCACAAACCACTGCAATGTTGCACACAATGCTGCCTGTTGAATTTGTAATACTTGCACACAGCATTTTATTTTAGAGAGGGAATAGGCCAGACTTTATTCTTCCCGTATGAGTAGAAAACCTCATCAAAATCACTTCCTCACTCTGTCCTTCTCTTTCTCTCAGTGCACACAGAGGCATTTTTTAAAAATGAAAACCACCTTGACAGAAAAACTTATCTCAGAACATCCTACCATGCAGAAACTGCTCTAATCTCTCCACAACCAGAGATGAGAAATATAGTACCATAAAGACACCTCCTTCTTTTCAATGCTTTTGTGAACGAAGTCTACACCTAGTCCTCTCTTTCCTCTTCATTGCTCTCCTTCTCTTGAAGACAGCTAGCATATCCTGATAAAATGATGCAAAACAATTATTTTTACGTTCCTTCATAAAAATAAGAACTGAAGTAAAAATATATTATTTCCTCAGCCTTCCAAAATTTTTCACATGGTGAAAAATGGTGTTTTAAAGCATAAGTGTTCTGATCTCTCCACCAGTACAGAACACATCTTGAAAAGGAACCTTGCTGTAACTTACAAAATGTGCTTCTTCAGCTTTTACATCCAAGATCTAGTATGCTACAGAGGGGAAAAGGATACCTTAAATGTCTTGTGATGTCTGTTTGTCCTGTGTTTGCAAAGACAAGTACCCAGGTCTGCACTTATCTGGACTTATCTCCAGAAGTCTGGAGTACAAACAGTGCTTGTAAATCTTCCTTAATATTATACTCTATTTCTTGACTGAATAAGCTGAGTTATGCAAACTATTTTAAAAAAAGATAGACCATTACCTCATAAATGTTTTTACAACATTAAACTATCCCATTTGTGTTTATTAAACCAATTTAACACACCAGCTTCAGTGAGTAAGCTGGCTTTCCAAATCACTAAGTTAGCACAGGAAACTGCAGCCTCATAAGGGAAAAAGCAATGGCATCAGGATTTTGGAGAAAAACTGCTGAACCACTCATATTGTGTGAAAGACAAATGACAAGTTAGAGGTTTAGTTACCATATATTTGATGTCTGTCTACACCATCTCATTAGTGCTCTAAGGCTTAACTATGAGAACGCATGAGAAACTTCAAAATTTACAGACATCGAACTTCATTTCTACCTAAGCTTTTATCGTTGCTGCTTGCTCAGCACACCTTTCCTACTAATGCAATTCCCAGACAGAAAGCCATCAGTACCAATAACTTGTGATGAGGACAGCAAAATCCCAAGCTCTTTAGATAATCTTACTAGATCAATGTATTAAAAAAAAAGTTTACTCTCCTTACCTTAGAATAATTGTGGAACAATCCCATCCCTATTGTAAGTCAAATAGAAATGGTTTGCTGCCCTTGCTTAAAACAACAGCCATCCCCCAACCTGTGTTAATTCAGACATGATGGTTTGTCTAGAAGCCCTAATATTATAAACTAAAGCACCCTAAAATAATAAATTAGGAGATTCAAATACAATACAAATTATGAGTAAAAGTGCAAAAAATTAGAATAGCAACTATGATGTTTATGTCAAATCTACAAATATTTTCTATTTGAGTTATATATTTCACAAGAAAAGGAAGTATTGATCTTTGCTTACAATAATATTTGCTTTAGCAGTTTAAAAAACCCCACTTTTTATAATACAAGGCCATAATGCTTTAAAACGAAAACAATTTAATATTTTTTCTCATTTTTAATATATTTGCTTGCTTTCTAGACATTAGAATATAAGGATACTTTTACTGTTATTACAAAAGATAATTTTTAAAATGTATTATGTCCTACAGCGCTGTGTCTTGACAAACAATTACTAGATATCACATTCAACAGAATACAAAAAGCAATCTTTATCACAAGGTTAAAATTAGTCTTTGAACAAAAGTTGCTTTCAAAGCAAATCCAAATTCTCATCAGCTTCACATCAGTTTCTCTGAGAGAGACAACGAAGTGAGGGATGAAGAAAAGGAAAAAAAACACCTGAAGGACATTTGAAAAATTTCTTACTAATGTTCAGTGTGAGCACATATTTTATCAGCTTTCTGATAAAGGTCTAAGCAGTAGAACATGATTAAATTTCTGCTGTCAAACTGCATTGTGGTCAAAAACTACACCCATCAAAGAAGAGAGAAGTAGACTTATAGATCTTGAAAAAAAGTTGTATCTGTATGCAGACATTCACTTTTGGATCCGTTTTTGCAATTCAGGGTTATTGGTTGGACTTGATGATCTTAAGGGTCTTTTGCAGCCTAAATGATTTTATGATTCTTGGGTCTTAGTGTTTTGATATAGTAAACTACCTAATCAATGAATGGCTGCTTTAGCTGACTGAGGAGGAATATGTTAAGTAATTGTCTCAAAACATTAATTAATTTTCAGTAAGAAGTCACAAGAACAGAAAACCGCATTGCAAATGATGCAATGCTAATGATTTGAGAAGAGAATGGAATAAAATAGCAGTACACGGGTAAATAAAGTAACTACATAGATTGCAGCTTTTGATCTGTACCCTAAACTGAAATTTCTGTGCCATGGCTTCTAAGCACCTGTGAGTGTACACAAAGGTGGGAAATTAATGCATAATAACTGAAATACAGTACTCCAGTCTACAATGCTTACCCTTGGGGCTACAGTGGATTTAGATCTAACAACTTATCTTGCCTTAATAGATTAATTCTTTTACAGACATCTAAAAATACTAGTCTATTTTCAGCTGTCACGTAATATCATCCTCAAATCAGTGATCAAAATTTGTGAAGTAAATGTACTTAATTGACCAAATAAAGGAGCAGCAATTCTTAACACTTCCTTCTAGATGAGTGCTATTGAATGGTCCCATGAAAAGGGAATGAAAAGGCACTTTTAAAAGTGTGAGTCTAAGAAAATCAGGGAGGAGCCAACACAGGTAAGACCCTTTAAAGAAAAAATAGGTAAGACTCATGAAAGAGAAGGAAGAATTACAAGACGTGTTTGCAGCAGCAAGATTGAAAGAGTCACTAAAGGAGTCATGCTTACAAGGAGAATTCTCCTCTTGTACTTGAAGAGGAGACCAAATTAACATAGTTTTTTCAAACATTATCATTAGAGACAACTCAAAGTTATTTTCTCTAATACTGTTTTCTAATTGCTAAACAAAATACTGTAGGAAGGCAACAGGGCAACATCAGTATCATGAGGATCCTAACAGGATGACCCAGAAGCCAAGACACACAAAACCAGAGAATGAGCTCTTCTAGAAGAAAAATAGGAGAGAATTGCAGTTAGTCTTATAATTCTTAACACAGCAATATTAATGGCTGCTAATTAAGCATGTAACTTCACACTTGAAAAAAGGAGAGGTAACTATTTATTTAACAGACAATACTACATGGATTAAAAAAAGCTCCTGTCAACAACTCTGGACACCTGTACTAAACTCATTTATTGCCTAATTAAATATTAACATGTCCTGATAGAATCTGTGGTATAATTTTAATTACTGTTTTCTCATAGGGAAGCCATATAATCAATGCATTTTTTGCTGTTCCTAGAGGCTGTTCTGTAAAACTCCATTAGTAAATTGTGAAGCATCCTAAAATCTTTTCCTCCAGATTTCTATAAGTAAATCAAGACTATTACATTATCCTAGGAGGACGGGAGACTAGGTGCCTCCCTTCGGGGGAAAATATACGATTTCTTCTATAATCAAGAATAAAAATCTTTTAACTACAATCCTATTTAAAGACATGTTAAAATCCATGCACAAAGAATCAACATGAGGGAGTTACAGATCACCAAAGTTATATTTAAGTTTATGTATAATCCAAAATACTTTTATTGCTGGATTAAATAACCAGGATGAGAGTCACATTACTTCCTTCAAGCATGTATTTAAATTTTCTGCTGGGGATGAATTGCAAATATTGAGGTACATCTTGAATCTACTTACATATTTTCTTTTTCTATTAGGAGTAAGAATACTAAATACTATAAGCATTGATTAACATTTGTGTGTATTTAGGGGTGAGAAATGCAAGGAAACAATATCAGTTCTATTTGGCAAGCTATTTAAATAGCTAGTCTATTACTTTCAAAGTATCAATTCTCAAGGTAGCACTAAACAATTTCAAGTCATAGATAAAGAGGTACAGCGAAGGTGGAAGTATCTAAGGGAATATTTAGCATTACATTCCAATGATAATCTAGTCATAGACTACTACTTTGATAACCTGAGGTCTTTAACTTTATTTTGAACATACTCCTTTTATCTTTTGCTATGTAAAAGTCCTCTGGAAGCCAAAGGGTCTTTTGTAAAAGCAGGGATTGCAAGACTGAGCCACATTCTCAGAGCCTGATTATATAGAGATCTGGATAACATAATCATCAGGAAAAACAAACCATGAAAATATCAGCCCCTATGAATTTTAACTTAGTGTTTGAACATCTTGTAAGAGATTCAAACCAATTTTAATCCAGCACTATATCTTAGACAGGATCTTTAAAATAGATTTCAACTTTTTCTGGAAAAGTCCATGAAAAAAAACTTAGCATTTTCCTCTTTGCATTGGCTACCTGAGTGGGGACATACACGCAAACTGTTAGATTTTATGTTCATAGACATAAAAGTAGTTGAACTACTTTTTAAGGTAAGTTTAAGCTAAATAAAAAAAAAATCAAATAATTGACAAAATTATTTCTAAATTACTCTTCTATGAATCAACTTGCAAGGACTCTCAAATCCTGCCTTGCAAATTAAACTATAATCCTGAATTAGTTACAATTTTTGTAATGACTAACAGGTTTTTTCTGACCCCCTGAATCACGGAACAAACTCTGCTGGCATATTTTGATCGATAAGGATGCAGTACTGCTCTGGCAAGAAAGCTCACAGTGAACTTGGAACACGATGTATACTTCCCAGGGAGGGCGTCTGGAAATGCGAGCTGGGCGGACTGAGCTCAGGAAGGGTAGAACCAGCACGCCCGGAGCTGTCATTAGCAGATCTCAGCTCCTCCGAGAGCACCATGTGATCATCCATCAGTCGTCGCGAGGGGCACCACACATGGGACCCCTAACCTAGACAGAGATGGCTTTTTCCACTTGAGAGCTTCAAAGCGGAGATTTCCAGCCTGATGGGCTGATTCTGCTTTTCCAGACCGAGCTCTTCATAAACAAACATTCAGTGTTTGCAGATGTTGTACCTTCTCTGGCAGACAGAAATCCATGCAGAGAAGTGCTGAAGTGCACACAGAATTTTTATGCCAAAGGACGAGCTCTGATTCCCATCTGCTTGTGGCAGACACAGAGGCCCCATCTCAAGTCTGGTTTTCCTCTACATTTACCTGAAGTTTTCATAGCAGTAGCTTAGTCATTGCCTATTAAGTATTTTAAATGCCCGTGAAAAATGACACATTCTATTGGGTTTTAAAAATCCGCCCTGTGGGACATAAAACACAAATTTAATAAAGCAAAAAGATCAAAGCTCATTAAAATATTCTTGTAAGGACTGAAAGTAGCCATGATACATGGAAATTCCTAGCAGAACAATTCTCCTGTTTACCACTGAGGAAAAACATTATTCTAAGCTAAGCATGTCCTTTTTCATTAAATGTATAACAGGTCCCAAACCTCAGCCCTCTCCGGAGTCACTGCTCAGGTCTGTCAGTTAAGTAAATATGCTCACCAGAGGATCTAGCAGGCACACACAGATAAGGCAGATATGAAGTCCATTCCCCTTGAAATCAATAGGAAGGTGGTTGTTAGACACTATAATTGAGTTAGGCTCTCATTTGGGAATCTGTGGCAAATGCTCCCACTATTACTGCCACAGGGGTGCAAGAAAGCATGTGACAGCTGTGGCTAGGTCTCTGGCACAGCCAGCTGAGACCTGCTACAAAAGGCTCATGCATGCTCAAAACTGGAATACTAAGAGTAAATCTGTCCCAGGCTGGAGAGGGCAGCTTGACCTGCAGGCTCTCCGTTTAGTCCCATAGAATATTGACTTAAAACTGGGGCAAGGACCCAAAAGCCTTCTGATGCTGAACACAAAAAGTCAGGCACAAAGATATATACGGAGAAATACGGGATTTAGCCCCACAGGAAATCCTTGGTTAGGGACAATTATACTAGTGATAAATAGAACATAGGGATTGTCTTTGCATCCTTTTTCCTACCACTGAACTGGGGAGTTTAAAGCAGAGCTCACTGCAAAATGTCACTACGGAACAGGATATACCAGCGACTGCCACATGCCAGATCACAGGAGCAATCTCACTCCAAGGGCAATGAAGCCAAGCTTGCATCAGCATCAAGGAAAGCTCCACAGCACCGAGATTCAGCACTACCTTGTACACCCAGGAATTACTGATACTCTTGCCAGCCCAAAGTTGCATCTCCATGTATGGAGATTAATCTGTACAGCATAGTCAGTGCTCACTTAGTGTGCGAACAATAAAGTACAGAGACAGGTATGGACTACATATTTCTGGTTTTGGAAGCATTAGAGGTCTGGATTTTTACATTTCTGCTATTTTAAACTTCCCCTAGGTGCAGCCAGCACAGAGCAGGGCAGACTTCTTTGCTGCACACCTAGAAACAGGATGGATAAAAATATTTTGTGCACACACCAGTACAGCAGGAACTTTAACCCTCCTAGTATTTAAATGGGGTTTTGTAAACTACAATGCAAAACACTGTAGTGCAGTATCCCAAGAGTATCAACAAACTTTGACAAATTCTTAAACTACACTCACAGAAACTAGTTATTTTAAGATTGTATTGTAGTTGTAGCATTATGGTAGGAGGGAAACCACTCAGGCATTATATAAGCTCTTTATGCCACACATCTTTTCATGACTTATATTCATATATTTGAATTTTATATAGACATATATGCAATATATATGCATATTTGCAAAAGAAATTGCATAATTTTTGATTTGCATAATCCACACTTTAGTGAAAAATTCTTTTATTTTGGTACTCTTTAATCCATAGCCTGCTTAAGGGAAAAAACCTGTTTAAAATCTGACTCACCTCATCACTCTACGATATTTAGTGTCATTAGTGGTAATAAACCCTCTTAAACTGGGCCCATTCCTGCAATTAATTTAGTTTTCACATTTCCTATCAACCCCAAAACAAATTCCAATATGGCTTCACTGCCAGATCTGAGCCTTATTAAAGTAATCAAATTTTAACTTTCTTTTTCTGTGAATAGAACGGTGCTGAGAATGGTTAACTTCCTAAACACTGCACACATACAAGCATCAACAACCCATCCCTTTGTGAAAGAACTCATATATAAACACGAGTGCTGCTTCTACTGCAGTTGTTTAAAAGTGACTTTTCTTTCATTACACTCATTCTGTTCTGCAGTAAAGTAACAATCTATTTGTGAAAATACAGGCACCTACTTTTTATTTACACATACTGGATTCTATATGGTGAATCCACCTAATTTCAGTTATGCATCATTGCCTAGCAATACAGGAAACAGAACTCCCCCATCTCGATTGTGAACACTAGCATCTCAAAAGATTTTTTTCTTTTTTAAGTGAAGATAAGTTACTGCATTAAAAATAAATGAGGTATTTTTTGTCAGTTGATTGGACACTGAATACACATAATAAATCACCAAGAGCATTGTATGCTAGTCTACGTGCTAACCTTGAGCTGCAGTTTATCTATTGCCTGCAATTCAGGAGACAATAAGGTATTTTATCCAATCAGCTGATCGGCTGAAGGAACTCAAAAGACTGAAATGCCTTTGAAATACACAGGCTTTTAGATATCAAATTACCTCTGGAACCCTCTACCCAGAAGTAACTCAAACAAAACCCATTTGAAATACAGCTTCAATATTCAAAAAAATCAATAATTTAAACCACAGGTTGAACACTTTTACTGCTTCCACTGCAGACTGTCGTTTTTTGAAATGAAAATGCTAACGGCACCAAAGGGGAAAGCTCCGGCCAGAAGAGATATGTGTGTGCAGGCATGGATTGGCTTGGATTCCAGGCTTACTTTTCCTCCCCCAGTTACGTTTACATAAGATCTCTTAAAATAAACAACTCTCATTTTCACCACTTGGAAAAAAATGTTTTTCTTTGTTGCACGTGATGTTTCTGTCTCTGAGAGCTTAGCTATATCAAGACACTTCACTGTAAACATGTGTGCTGCATGCAAATACTACATCCTCAATTATGCTATTAAGTCATATTATTTTAAAACAGGCACTAACATCATGGTTTTGAATACCAGTGAGCACACTGTGAACTCTTGATTAATAGATAGAAAAGCAGGAATATGGGTGATGTTGTGTTTCAACACAGTAGAAAAAGGAAGCAGTCCAGCACATGTTGCGAAAGCCAAACCAGAATGGATGCTTCACTGCCCATGATAGAAGTTTATTTAGGTAGAGAAATGGCTGGCTGACAAAATACATCTTAAAAGACAAGGAATACACATGAGGAAGAAACCTGGTAGAAATGTGAACCCTTGAACATAACTGAAGCAAGCTAGACACGGAGGATGTTGGACACAAAAGCAAGTCTCTCCTCAGCAGACATTTGACCATCAGATATATTCGCAGCAGAGTTTGAAATATGTCACTCACTCTTTCTCTAGAAACCATTATTCTTTGGTTATTTAAAACCTCATTAAATCCTTGCACTCTCTGGCACTAATTTTTAAAAACAGTATTAAAGGAGGAATCCAAGAAAGACAAAAAATCCTGCCCAAAAAGCAATGAAATAAACATCACAAAACAGAGCTTATGTATCTACAGGTATACAACTCCCAACACAGTAAGAACAATTTTTGTTACGGTAGCAAAGCATCACTTTTAGTATTGTAGAGAGGGGCATAAGAAAGAAGTCATAAGATAGATGATCCTTTATTTTAGTTATTTAGTATTTTGGTTTATCATTTTAATACTTTACTCTCAAATATATTCTTACTCTCTTTCACATATTTTTAGAGCCTTCTCTAACCATAGTGTTCAAATAGAAACAAAAATGTAAATGATATCATGAGAGTTAAGTGGCTCTGTAAAGAAAACTATGTATTTGATGTATACAGTATTATTGCAAAGTGAAAATTAAGTTTGCATTTCTGTTTCTAGAAAAAGAAATTATAATACACTCACGAATTTTTTGGCTGATAAGATTTGTTCAAGTGTAACCAAGATAAGTGCAGATTTTTAGCCTGGAATAAGAAATGAAAAAAGTATAACCATTTAAAAAATGTGACACTCAAAAATACATATTCCAAAAATTTGGACATGGACTCCAATATTCTGTTCTCCTTAAAAGCACAAAACATTTCTGGATATCAAATAAAAAAAGTCCATAAATGTCAACAGAGAAATTAATCTGTTTAAATATACCAAGAATATAGGAAAATAAGATTTTGCTTATTTATGTGTTTGAGATCTGCATTACCTCCATACGAAATCACCTACTCCAGGTACTCCTGTCAATCTTTAAAATATATCTCCTACACAAGAGCACCAATCAACTGACCTTCTGAGAACACTGTTCTTGGCAGCAACATAAACAGAATAATTAAAAAACCAGTAGCAACTAGAAACCCAATATTAATCCTTTCCTCAATTCTTGCAAAGTAAGGGAGGAAAAACAAGCTCTTCAAGTTTGTGCTGGAGCTGAGAGATTTAGGCTGTTACAGATCACCCTGGGCTCGAGCTCCAAGCATAAGCCACAACGTTATGTGAACTGCCACCATTCAGTTCCATTCCATCCCAGCGTATCTAAAACAGCCAGGACGGGCTGGGCGCAGTTTTGATTCCCTAATGAAGCACTTTGCAGAAATCAAGCCATGAAGTTTGTCACCACTGGAAATATTTGGACAGATTTAAGACCCAGTCCCATATAGCATGGGCTGGCAGGTTAATCTTGAAATATAAAGCATGGATACTCATCGCAAAGCCTGTATTCAGGAAATAAAAGGGGTGTAGGCTTCTGGCTCTTATCTGGTGTTGCAGCTACGGCCCGGAATGGAACTACATTCCTCAGCCAGAAGGACTGATAATTCTCTTGCTGTAGCCCCTGGATGTTTCCTCTAACGATCCCAGCATTACTCCTATCTTGTCTGGATTGACTTTTGCTCAGCATGCTCTCAACCATGCCCCAGTCTCCCACAAACACTGAACAATGCAATCAACCGCTCCAGCTAAATCAGCTGAGAGTTATAAAGCTGAGTTTCGACATATTGAAAACACTTCAATCAATGTCACTTTACTAAACCTTCTCTATGGCTTGATATACACATTAAATAAAAGGGTGCAAACAGGAACCCTCCTGAACTGCACAGGGAGAGAACCATCACAGGCAATAAAGCTGAACACAACACCGGCACCGTGCTGACAGCGTGCTCCTCTGACTCCATTGTTTAAGCATGAGGCTTGAAAACAGACAAGGAAGATGCTTTGGGACAGAATGCATTAGGGACGTTTGGGAAATGTTTCCAATTTGGTAGATTCCACAGATACACAAGATAGAGCTACAACTGCATATGAAAAAATCGGTATGCTTAAAAAAAAAAGAAAAATTCTAAAATAAGTTGGCTATTGATGCTGTTTAACAGCAGCATTATTGCCATACAATTTTTATTACAGATTGCCACGTTGCAATAGGGCTTTACATACATACATTTACTATACCATGTGAATTACCGGAAACATGCTTTTCTATGTTTGTGGGATTTATTAAAACATAAATCATAATAGCATGTACCAGAAATTCCTTTTGAAGGATATAATAAGGCAACGATTATCCTCTGAACTCCTTTCTTTGTCTTCAGAGAATAAAATGCATTAGAACATATCCATTTGCTGCCCCATGACAGAAAATGAAAGCAACTGTGATGGTTGCACCGTACGCTTTCAGTTCCTGCAGTTGGCTGGTGAAGTGAGCTTTGTTCCTGAATGTGCTGTCAGAGACAAAAAGAACAGTTTCTCCAACACTTTTAAGGAATAACCCTAAAAACAATAAGGAAAAATTAATTGAAGAGGTTTGGTTTTGCATATTAGGAGATGAATGTGGAAGAACCATACATGTAAATATCAAATGAAAAACGTAAAGGTTATTTTATTTGAAAGAAAATTATGTACATAGGGCCTCCCTGTATGGTTTTGACTTGAATCAATGTACTACACTTTTTTCATTTCATGCAAAAATTCACAGGATCTAATGCAGGAGAATTGTGGTATTTTCTTCTGTGCAAATATACACAGAGGGGCAACATTACAAGTATTGTTATAATCCCACTCAGAGAAGGTTTCAGGCCTTCTAGATGAGTCTGTGAGTGTTTGGAGTCATGTGTCTGATGGCTGGCACAGGGTGAATGCTCTTAGTGTACCATGATTTTTCTCAATTATTTTTGGAAGAAAAATCATGAACAAAAATTCACAACATAGAGGGTGTTGCATTATTAACTGTGCAGTTGCAGGGAAGTAGAAGCAGCAAGATCACAAGATAAAAGTGGCTTTATTAATTCAAAGAAAGTATAATTTAATCTCTCAAATTTTGATTGTTTTAAAATTCTATTTCTATGGGAGAAGAAATGAGTATGTGGTTTAAATTTAAAAGTAAAAAATGAAAATCAACAGTTTCAGCAGCTATCCAGATCTGCAATTTACTTCATTTTCCTTTTTATTTCAGAAAGAACCTGTGCCCAAACCACATACTTCGAATGCTTAGAAGTAAAAAGATAGAGACCCCAAAACCACATATGATTTCCAAGAATCAAAGTGGATATTAAGCTTCAGTTTGCTCAAGTGACATCAAAACATTCTTAACAAATAAGCAAATATATACACACACACTTTCTTTGGTTTAGCTCATGATATACAAAACAGCTATTTTTTCCTTAGATTTTGCAGATACATAACTCAAAATTAAATCACAACATCATGTGAAGACACAATCCTGTGTTGTGCAATTCTTATTGTGCAGGAAACTTACATTTGTAATTAACTTTAAGAAGGTCTATGTACCATATCATTTTACTGAACAAAAAATTCAAGTCACAAATTGATGCTTTACTGAATTTGGTGTCTGTACTCCTGTACTGTTCTGGTTCTCTCTGTTTAATATTCTTGACCATGTCCATTGACTTTGGATCAGAATCTGGAATCTAGATACTTTCATCAATGATATTGTAGTTATGCATAGTGCACACATATTTTATTCAGAGCACCATTATGACCTGCTCAGACTCTGTCACATCTAGGGATGGACACGGTGCCGACCAAGGTGCCTTCAGGATGTCACACATGATGGTTGTGATCCCTGGCGAGCACCCTTATTAACAGCTATGCTTTTGCAACATCACCATGCGTATATAGCACGTCCCTGGAAACAGGATCATTTTGGGACACCGCTAAGCAGACCACAATACCATAATTACTGCCACGGTCAAGTCCCACAGTTTTCTGCAGTTCTTTACATGAGAATTTTGATAACCTGTGTTTATCTAAAGTTCAAACTGACTAAAATATAAGAGCACATGTCACTGCTTTTCTAGTATTACATGCTTAAACCTTATTTTATTTACAGCTTCCAGCAGCTTTCAGCCAGACTCCTCGTGGCGCTCACTGCCATGTAGCTGGAGAAGGCTAACAAACCCCTCCGTGTTCACATGACAACCTTTGTGCAAACGCATCCTTATTCTGTCATCTACTGGCAGCGTGCTTCCCAGTCATGTTCTCTGCCAGTCCTTACCAGTTTGCCAATTACACAAGCTGCTTCCCAGACATCAGACAAAAATTCCATAAGACTGCTGTGCGAGCGTACCCTAATTAACCATCAGCTTAATTAGACAATTTACTGTGTAATTAGCAGGCAATTAGTCAACACCTCTCAGATCTTATTGACTGCTGTGACAGCCTTCCTTAGTCTACACATTCCCATACGCTTCCACGACCATGATCTCAGCCCTATCCTGTACAACAGCAACCTTTGCAAGGGAAGGGAAATCATATTACATAACAAGGAAAGAGGGAGAAAAATCAATATATAGCCTGTTCATTATTGAACTGTCTTCTAGCCAAGACTTTCTTTTCTCTAGGAATTGAAGGTCAGCTGCTAACAAAGAAACATTCAGCTATAACATCAGTTTATGTCTTTTTCATTCATAATATGGTTAAGGAATTTAAATTTTTTTAAACTCCTACGATGCACTAAATTATCAGAGAAGTCAGGCAAGTGGAAATTAAGGGAAAAAAAATTTAAAACTTACTAACATACTGTAGGTTTAAATATATGTTCTAGAACAGTGAAAATATATTGATAACTGTTTTTGAAACCTATAGCTTGCATTGTAATTAACTGATTCTTAGTCCAGGAAAGCCAAAATAGATTAAAGTATAAAATATCAATACTCAACAATAATTTAGTAGCATTCATGTAATTCATTAGAAATAATTTTTGAAGCAGTATCAAGTCCTCTGCACAAATGTGAAGTTGTTTGTCCTTTTAATACATGATGTGAAAAATTACAATTAAAGACTAACATAACATGGATATTAAGGGTTTATTAAAAGTGTGTGTTCCTATTTCCTTTTTCTATAGAGCAAAAATTAGATTTTGCCATTAGCAGTGACAAGAGCTTTTTGGATAATTCTTGAAGTAGTAATTTCAAAGTTCACAGGACGGATAAACTCGTCTCCTCCTGGAATTAACTCTAGAAAACTTATTCACAAAAATCCTACACTTTGTGACTGAAGGATAGAGTCTCACAATCTCTATCATAGCAAAAAAAAATCAGGTAATTATATATCTCAAATAATGATAAGAAATGTTATTTAGAATACATTCACATACATATTTGGATTAGTAATAGGTATTTTAACATAAGAACCTGTCAGGCTTTTTAAGCATATGGCACTTCATTCTGCTTTTGCAACAATGTCAATCAGGAGTAAATGCAATTATATCACCATAAGATTCAAAAATCAGCTCTTTGCTTTCTTAACTTCTTGTGTGGGCAAATCAGATGTTAAACACAGCCCTTACCCGCTTCAATTACCAACTGGGAACTCAAGACCTGAGATAACTCGAACACTTGAGAGAAGTGTATTGCCTTTACACAGAAGCTACACTGGTATAACCAAAAATTCCCTGATAAGTGATTAAGCTAAAACCCTGTAAACTTGTGTGTGGAAACACATGACAGTTCAGAGATAGCTACACCATTTCAACTAATGCCTTCAAAATTCCTAACACAGGCTGTACACCACCACACACATGCTTGACAGTGACCTAAGAGTGTCCCTGCAGAGTCAATTTGGGACCACATTTCTGCAAACACGTTGCCAGATTCCATGGTCCAACCACGGGGCAGCAGCAGCTGCACGAGGTGCTTCAGGTCTCCTCAGCTGGTGGTGGTGCAGAGGAGGAAAGCAGTCATCAACAGCACGGCCACCTTGTGACCGCCCAGCTGAAGCAGAAACAACCAGCTGGTGCCAGGGCAGGAGGCCCAGTGCTGGAACCAGCTCTTCCCCAGGACATCTGCAGCCTTACGGTGTTACTGGGTAGACGTGGGGTCCCAAAGTGTCACCGAGGCTTTTGCAGAAGCCAGCATTGGACCACAGCAATGAAAGCAGACCTCAGCAAAGATGCTGAACTGTAAATTAGAGCAACTGAACCACAAAGATCACTTTTTCTTTATTCCATTTCAGTATCTCAGCCTGCTGAAGTTTGGATGGCAATCTGGATTTTTTTTTATAATTAAAATGTGGAAACGAGGGAAAAAACCCAAACTCTGATACAGGCACTTAACCAAATGGGGAGAGTCAAAAAGTTAATGACTTGACAGAAAGGAAATTTCTGAATTTTAAATGACAAAATAAAGATTTCATTTTTTTTCTGAATGTCTGTGGTAAGCTGTTAAAGTGTATCGTAACAATTCCAAAAAATAGGGAAGTTTATAATTTATTTTAAAAACCTTAAAAATGTTATATACGGCCTTATACTGTGATCATCTTAGATAGCCATGTTTTAGATATAACTATTAAGAAAAATACGCTACAACCTTTTCTAATAAATTATAAAATAAATTATTGCCAATTAAGGAAGCTATATGCAGTTGGTTGGCACAATACTAGAAGGTTTGCAACATATCTGAATGGACAATGGAACAGTGTGAAAATTCTAAATTTCAGAATTGCACTTGGCAATTTCTAGCTTACATTCGAACTCCCTTCTTAGCTGAATTCCTTTCGGGCAAAAAATTATGTGAGTCATTGCCAAGATCACCAACACTCTTCAAAGGACATATAAAACAACTACAGAAAAATAAAGCTGAGTGATATTTTACACACATATGTTATCTATTTGCTTTTTAGAATCTTGTTTATTCAGGATGTGCTACTAAAAAATGTTGAGTACTTCAGATACAGCCAACAGGACCTGCACATCTTCAGCAGTTTTGGAAAATCATCCTTGTGTGCTCTCCTTGTCTCTCTCTTGCAAAATATTTGCAGGTATGTTCAGAAGAATGAGGCACATAAAGCAAAATTAGTACAGAGCAAAGCAGCTTCTTCAATATAGAAAGAAATACTGTTCTGATTTTTAACCAGTGTAAAATTTGCATCCATTTTGTTTGACTGACTGGGTAATAGTTGCACTATGAATAGAAATTATATCCTCTCTTAAGTACTGGTCACTACCAGAACAGCACTTACTATGTTTAGCAGGAATGAACACTCCCACTTCTGGAAGCAATTTTTATATAAAGGCTTATGTAGCAAAATACTCAGTGTTGCCGTCTGTACGCTCTTCCGAATTACTGTGGAACTGCTTCTCAATTATGTCAAACTAAGTGCACTATGAGTTTCATTAAAATGTGCAACAGTTTTCAGATTTAAAAATACCTTAAAGACTGATTTACAAGTCTTTTACACATAGGCTGCCTAAAATATTCAAGCTCAAGGTTAATAACCAAATTTACACTTTGTATATGTATACGCACTCTTGCTACACTGTTTTAAACTACTGGCTCCAGAAGAAAAAGACAGGAAAAAGAAACAATCTCTAAATACTGTGTAAAAAATCCCCAGATGAACAGAAACCAAATCCTTAAACATAACTGAGAATCCCGTAGCCTATCAAGAACCAGTTTTGCACATATATCTGGTTTTACCTTGGATGGCCAGCTTCATATGCAGCTTTGAGGGAGGTAAGTCATTGCCAGCTTAAAGACTCTGTGGAACTTAGGCCACAAGCTCAAAGTGTAAGGCATAAAAGTTATAGTCAGCTTACTGTGCTCCATGAGGTGTATGGCAGAAAAAGAGAGAATATAGAAAGAAAATTGCTGATCCTCTGTTTGTAAAAACCTGTCCTTTAGCACAGATGAGGTTTACTGACGCAATGTTCAACACCCTTGCACGACAGATCCCTCTTTGTCTTTCACTGATGAATTGCCACATTGTGCTCTATGCCTTAAGAGACTTCTCCATGAGAGACTCTGTGCAGAAGACAGACCGTCACTGCAGAAGAGATGCAGCAATTCAGTGATATTTAGTGCTACAGGAAGAGTGGGACTAAGCATTTCCCCAGAGGTTTAATTTTTATCACGAACTTGTAAGAAGATTTCATTTCTAAAGTAGTAAATACAATCACAAAGAGAGAGATTTTTTACAGATTGTTGTTAAAGTCTTGCTTTAAAAATGCAGTTTGCTATCTTCAGCATTTGAAGTATTAATTGGCCAAAATAACCAGACTTACTGATGGTAAAAACCAGATTTTTAAATGGCCCCAAGTGCCTCTCCTGCAAATTTGCTGGTGTCAAGAGGCACGCTTGCAACAATTTAAGGCGAGCATCTACTTGGTGCAGACTTCAGTTGTGGTAGGAAGTACCTTGGCTTACCAATAATGACTTTGTTAAAGCTCTCAGTCCCGGAATCTTTGGTCTCTCTCTCACTGTGTTCAAGCTGTGCTACATCTTTCCAGACTGGGATTCCTGCAGGGTGAAGATGTGCCAACCCCCTACATCACCAGGTGTGTGGACTGAGGCAAAACAATGGTTAAATGCATTCCTTTCCAGTTCCTCAGACAGCAATTTTGAAACTATTTAAGTTATTTGCATTTAAAGAAGTCTCCAGCGTTCTTTATACTGGGTCAGGAATAGGGTAAAACTAAGTAGAAATGAGATCTGGTCTTTAAGTTGAACATATCAGAGAAATACTGTTTCTTGGGGACAAAGAAGGAAAATCTGTTTGCCTGCTACTAACTCAGATTCACGGAATTATTTGTTCCTTTTTTGTAGCCAGATAACACATTTTCTGTATAAAAATACAAAGGCATAACTACAGCATTTTAAAAAATAATAATTACATTCTATAGCACTTCCTTCACATAGTCTTTTACCTCTCCTGTTAAACTTCGCTGATTTTATGCACTGATCTGAAAATGCAAAAACCGTGAAACAATAAAGATGGTATTTCTTATTAAAATTCGTTCAGAAATATGGAACAATATGAAGGACATAAAGAACTCCTAAGAATATTAAAACGAATAATAATAATCATTTTAACACTTGTAAAACAATAATTTAACTTAAGAGTTTTGTGTGCTAAGGAATCCTGCAAAATGCTCATTTCTCTGTTCAAAAAATGTAGTTAATAGAAGTTGTCTAATGCTATTTAGTAGAAAGGCAAACAGTCCCTTTTATATTTGACATTAACAATCTGATCATTTGTCTCCCCAAAGAAAGCCTATACAGCTTTCATACAGACCACACAATAAAGAATAGTAATATTTCTGTTTACTGAGATATCAACTGGCATTTCGTTGCAAGTCAATGGTCTATCTTTGCTACAGCATACTAGACCTCAATCTGGCATCTACAAATGTCAAGAGTATAAAAAAAAATTATAGGATGGAAATCAAAAGCATGTTCTAAATTCCTAAAAACCAAACAAAGTTCACCTAGACATATTTGCTGCAGAAATCAGTACAATATTCAGCTGTCAATCTTGAAAAACAATGAGGGAGTGATGCTGTCAGTAGGACAGGATAATAACATTTCAAGCAGATGTTCAGGCGGGGCTCTAATTCTCACTGAACTCCCTTGGTAAGCATTTAATTTCTTTATCATATGCAAGCTAGGCAAATTGTACTTCATCAAAACTGTATTGTGAAATATTAATATTTCATATTATAGCAAAACTCCATAGAATAACCTTTGTCATATTAAGAACATCAGAATTTCAAATGTCATGGTTCTGCATTTTAATGCATCTTAAATAGCTTTTTGGCTTGGCACCATAAATTATAACTAGTTTAATCTAAATTACTACGCTGTAATATCATACAAAAATATACATTTTGTAATACAGATTCACTTCTGTGAAATACTAATGTTATGGAAAACAATGCATCATTGTACCATGATTTTTTTACCACCTTCAATTATGAAGCGAGGTGCACACAGTGCAAATGTACAGAGAGAGAACTAGCTGGAGCCTGAATATGTATATTGTAATAACAGCACATAGAAATGTGATATATCCTGGGCAAATTAATTAATTCTCTACCAGCAATGGTTTTTATTTATAAATGGTTCTGAAAACGTACTGTAAAATCTACATCTGTGAACTGCATAAAAATATATTATGGCTAGAAAGTTTCCTCCACTATGGTTTAGTTCAAATTTAATCTCATTTTAATTGTAGCTTTGTTTTTAAAACTATCTACACAACTTCCTCCAGATAAAATGAAAAAAAATTAAAGATTAAAAATGAAGTTAGTCTGCATGTTGATTTCTGCTGGTTCTCATAATAAAGGCAACTGTTTCTGCATTATTGAAAGTGACAGCATCACAAATCAATGCATGTCAAAACAAAATAAAGACAGATGTATCTGATTAATCAGAATTAAATTTTAGAAGTGAAGGAAGCATCTAAAAATTGAAACAAATATTTCTGCTAACCCAGTTGTTTTTTCCTCTTTCTAAACAGCCTGGACAATGCAGTGAGAGAACAACAAAGCCTGAATTCAGCTGATACAACCCTAATTTCTGCGATCAACTCCTCACTGTGGTAGTGAATATGGTATAGAGATGTGCACACATCATGTAACCTCTGACTTGTTTTGATACTATGTTCATACAAACTTGCCGATTACAGTTTTCATGCAGGTTTTGCATACTAAAAAATACTCATTAATAAATTCTACGTAAATAAACAGCTCAGTATAACACTTCTACTAAAACTCTCCCACTCACCGTTTTTTGTTTAATTAATGCAGTTTCACTCATTCTGCATGTAGTTTTCTGTTCGTTTAAGCTCTCAAAGACATAATAATTGGTATCCATTTATTGTGGACTCTGTGATATGCAGCTCCCCCATTTCCCTTTAATACCTTGCAAACGGAATTTTCAAATAATATGTTGCTGCATAGAGTTATCTGAACAAGACAGGAATACTATTTGAACCAACAGAGCAACGAGCTATTGGTCCTGCATTCAAAAAGGGAAGACATGAATGTAGACAAAGGTGTGTGAAAGGACACTTCTAATCTGCTACCATTTGTCTTTCCTAGTGATTGTCCATTTTAAAAGCAGTTATTCTCATTTCTGGAAGAAATAAAATCTGCTGAATACTAAAGCAGTTGTGCAAAGATGTTTAATTTAGTAAAAAATATTCTACAAGTCACTATCTCCCTCTCAGATACCTACAGACACATACAGGTACAGTCCCCTATGATTAATATTTGCATTATGCTATAATACCCAGCACCTTCTAAAATATGTAGAATATTTATACCTAGAAGTATAAATACTCTGAAGGAATTTCAGCTATTTCTCATGGTACTTTTTTTGGTGTGTTCCAACAATAGTACAGTAGTATGCAAGAACAAACTTTGCTGAATCACTCACAGTTGAAACGCTCACCTACAAACAGAAAACGCTACAAAGGTTGTCATGAAGACAATTATGATCAAGGTATGTGGGTGTTTAAAAAGGGAGTGAGCACGGCATGAAGCAGTGCACTCTGTGCTAACTCCCTCTGTGGCAGCATGTGAGGCTTTCAAGGTGAGGCCACGACAGATGAGGATTACAAAGCCTAGGAGTAAATTACGGTCCAGAGGCGAGAACTTCAGCATTGTTACCATGAGTTCCTCTGTACAAGGCAGCAGGGCCTCTCATGGGCTGCAGGGGTCCCCAGCCTTGTGTTTTAGAAGAGCTTTCTGTGCTAGATGATGGAAAAGGGAAAAGGAGAAGTAGCTCATGTGAAAGAAATTCCATGTCTTACAAGAATCACAGCTCGCCAGCCTGAGTCCATTTTATCTCTGTCCTTGGATCCCCTTCTTCTAAGATTTATCACACTTTTCTCTCTGACCTTATTCCATCACACAGTAGTTAATGTATGGAAATTTGTGGTCGGGCTGTATATGCTTTTCACCAGCTATATGTCACTCAAATTTAGCCTGCATCAGTCACTTCTGCAAAAGTGCCAAAGGACGGCCATGATAAATAGGGAAGTCACTGGTTTCTCCTATCAGTGTCTGAACACAGTGGTGAATTCAGTCATTGGCTCTGGAAAAGAGAGAATTTCTCCTGCTGCTAAGCTCCCCATTGCCACGCAGGAAGTCTACCCTTGGCAAATCAGAAGGAAGCCCACCAGTTAAGCATTACCAGGACAGATAAAATGAGGAGATGAGGGTTGAACACAGAATCCTACTTGTATCACATACAATCAAGGCTGAAATGGAAAGGCTTCAGCTGCCAAAAACTGTGTCTAGCAAGCTCTCTTCCTCCCAGAAACTCTTCCACTCTTGGGAAGTGTACTGTCTGGGGAGCAGCTCCTCCTCCTCCTCCACCAACTGCAGGCTTAGATCAGGAAATCTTTGCTCCTGATCCTGCCATGCAGTTTGCTTTGACTAACTGGGCAGGACAGCTCAGTCTGAAATCTCTACCATTGGTACCTCAGCCCAAGAGAGCATTCTGCTCCCTGCTGAACATTGCACAAGATTTATGTCTACGTAAGCGGAAGCTAAGTTAAAAAAAAAGTTAGCACACTATGCCAATCCATAACATTTCAAACTCTCTACCAACAACTTGTTCTAGCACTAAGTCAGTAAGAGCAGTCTTTCTGAAACACTCTATTCACATAAGAACTGCTGGATCTTACAGAGCTTTTTTCCCATTTGAAATAGTTATTTTTGTAGTGTTCATTTGAATTCATCCAAAGCACTTATTAATTTTAAAGCAAATAATACCTGCAATATTTTGCATCTTATTGCAACAAGTATTAAAGAAACCTTGAAAGATCTTCATCCGAGTCACACCCTCAGAGCAAGGCATCCAGTGGAACACTCTGCAATCTCCATGTCAGAAATGACTCAGAGTCTGCTGCTTAGTATAGCACCAACATCACTTCCTACAACATGCATGTCTTTCCTCCTGAACTCCCACCCAAGCTGGAACTCAGCCTGTGTCTGTTTAGCTCTCGAGATGCACAGTAATCAACGTGCAGTCTGGCAGGACTGCCAACATACCAGCAATAAAACTGATAAATAAATAAATCTCAGAACTTGCTACGGGTTGCCTGTAGCCTAGGCACTGAATAATTACAGCTGACGGCATGTTATACATGTAAGTTGCAAACATACTTGAATGACATTTATGTCCTAAAAAGTGTTTTCATAAGAAGCCCTGTGAAGTAGATTGGAATCTCCAGTGCAATCCAAAGGAACACTTACTTCCTTAGGGCTTATTCAGGCGTAAGTAACAGCAGAATCCAGCCTGACATATTTTACAGAATGCTGGAGCAATACAGCATTTTCTCCTTAGACCTTCCCCATATTAGAGGGGCACCCACTACAGTTAATTCACCTATGGTACTTACCCATGAAAAGGTGGCGGAGGAACAAATCCACCTTTTCTCTTCTGCTAAGGTCTCCATCCATCACTACACTACTATATCCCACCTCTGAACCAAGAATAAAAGGCCCTTGTATCCAAATTAAACTCTAATGCTTTCTTCAGCCCACACTACTGTTTGTTACTGGTTAACAATACTATTGCCATTATTCACGCTGTTACTCAGGCCTATGTCCAAGGATTTACCTTTGCTCTTCTTCCTCTCTCCACAAGTCAAACTACATCCCAGCCCAAAATCTCTTTCTTTTCTCTGTGATCTGTTTATCAGAGCTGTTACCTTCACTGTCTAAACTTCTTGCTCAGTCACATTTTGTCATTTTGAATGTAGCAACAAGAAATTGCAATTCTCCTGAATGCAATTCTCTGGTCAAACAAGCAATTACACACTTAAAACTACACAAAATGCTTTATTTAAGGTGCCACACTGAGCCACAGCCTTCAAGACTTAATTCTAATTCCTTGCTCTTCCACTACATGTTACTGAAGTTTGATGCGACTGTGCTACAAACCTCCAGCAACTGCTCTTCTCTCCATAGGCTTCTCTCCATATGTTGCCTCCATCTTTCTCTTCCACTACCCACCCAGCCTCCTCCTTGCAGCCACATTATCACATTGCAGCTGCAGCTCCAGCTCAATGGCTTATCTTGGCAGACTCTGGCACAGGATCCGCTCTTCATGAGTTATGTGACAAAGCTGTTACTCATTTGCTTTGCATTCTGATCCTTCACAGAAAACACTTTCACTGCAATATATCCTAAAAAGGATTTTTACACTTAATAGTTGGCTAATATTAAAAGGTGGGGGAATAACAGAATGTAGCAACAAAGAAAACAAAAAATTGTGTCACTGCACTGTTGAAACCTCACAGACTAGTTGAACTACACAATGTATCATACTCTTCCCTGCTATCTTTATGCTAGCTAGATTTAATAGTGCCATTCCCCAAAGATTCAGACTGCAATTATACAAAGAAATGGTTACATGCCAAATATACCTTAAATTATTTCCTCACCTTATCCAGGGAGAATGTTTTAGTGACAGCAAAGCCCCATCCAGCTTCAAATGCTCTTCGAATCATTGAAGAACTAGTGGCAGGGGTTGCGCTGGCAAGGCCAAAAGGATTTGGAAACTTCAGTCCAGCCATTTCTACACTGATATCTACTAAATCGACAGGAGTATAGAAGAGTGGTAGTTCTGGAACCGTAGAAACTGCAACACCATATAAGGACTGTAAGAAAAGAACAAAAACCAAAACAATAAAATCATAGGATTTTTTTCTGATCCATTTTTATACAATTTATTATTAATCCTGACAAGAGAATAATTCACATATAACCTGAAGTTCAAGTATTCTGTGTTCAGACTTGCAAATCAGCAAAACATGCAAACACTTGCCTATGTAACATTTCTGCCCAAATAGTATCCATGCTGAAATACTATGCTGTGCTGGAAATAACTGAATGACAGTAACAATAATAATGAAGAAAGTTACTTTACATCCTGTACTGATAGCCTGGTTCAGTCCAAAGGTTTGTTCAGCCATTCTGAAAAGTCACCTCTGTTCCCTAGAGCAGCCAGCAGCAGCGAGATTGAAAAAAACCCAGGGTAGGCAGACAGACCCTTTCTAGCTTTCTTCTCAGGTGCCTATCTACAAAAAGTATGGGAAATTATGAAAAATGAGGGAAGGAATCATGTGGAGGATCACTCAGCCCTAACTCCATGTATTTTGAACCTCTGAACCTTTTTCACCCACTTTGGAAGATTTTATAGAGCCTACACAATGGCACACCTACACAAAACTATTATTTGGTTTAGATTTAATTGTGTTAGTATGAATACTTCAAGACTGACAAAAGTTAGACTCTGATTTGGGATCAAAGAATATCATACACATCATGGCTGTACCACCACAGTCACTTTTATTTTCATTTTAAAGACAGTCTTTTCTCTGAACAGTCAGCAAAAAGCTTTCAATGTATATGTTGCATCTAATACTATAAAAATCGTAGAGAGAAAATCTTTTTTCATGTATGGATACTGAATGGCATCCTAATCAGGCTGTGGGGGGTAGAATTTACATCTGTGCTCACTCAGATGGTTGACTCAATAAAATCACAAAGAAATAAAGCAGGAATTTCCAACGCAGAGAAGCCCTACACTATCTGTTCTCCTAATAGGTCACAGCTAAGAGTACAGCAGTCTCTTCTATCCTTAAAAACAAGATTTCTTCAGCAGGATAAAAAAGAACCAGTGCTCGAAGTGTGGGGAAGATTCTCTGTAGCAGAGTAAAAACCTCAGCCACTTACAAATTGCTACCTTTTGGGGTTTGGGATTTTTTTTTTTTTTTTTTGGAACTTATTTAATCAATTTTTACCTGTGAAAACTAATAAGCACAGATGGGATGAGGAGTTTTTTGTTTCAGTGCCTTTTGTTTCCTAGGCTGGTTTAAAACCTGAGAGTTCACATCTGTTTGGTCTTGGGATTGCACGGATTCCCATCTCACTATTCTGTCCCCAGAACTTTGATTGTTCAGACAGAAAGGATACATTTGGGGGCCAAATTTTCTCATGGCTTGAAAGTACTGAAAGTAGTGGAATTGTCCTAGCCTGAATGATGTGAACCTGAATGGATCCCTAATGGTGAATATTTTGAGAAAAGCTAATTTTTAAAGATCCCTAAGCCTTGGGACCAAACTCGCTTCAGTATCACTTCTCTCAGCTAGCAGCCAATGCAGATACACTTTATAAAAAGCCAAACATCCCCCATTTCTTCCTTCCTGAGTGCTCACTGCTTCCTTCATGCCGTACTCCACAGGGCTATTTTTCTACACCAGAAGAATCTGAGTTCTTCAAAAACCAAACAGCCTGGCATTCTACATCTCAAAAGATGTAATATCTCAAAAAATTGTTAACTGGCAAAAAAGAAGAAAAATGAAACAAACTGTTGTCTTTTTATTACTTTGGGTTTGATTTAGTATTTTTTACCTTTTTTTTTTAGCTTTTCTTAACTAATGTTTCAACTGCAAAATGTTATTCACAATGCCAAAACAGAAAATCCTGGATCACGCAACTCAAATTAAAGCATTTTTAAAACGTTAACACTTTTTGTCTCCTACATATTTGAAAGTGGGAGAAATCTGCTGAAATCAACACTGATATACTGAACTCTTACAACAAACTCTTTCATTTTCATTTTAAGAATGACATCAAAGAAAGACTTAAGGAAAAGTGTTTGGTCAACTCCACTCTTTGCATGCATGTGAGCAATAAACCTAATTTTCCAGTTTTAATTCATTTGCTATTCAAAATTATTCGAATGTTCTGTGTGAATATATTTCAGCCTGAGGATTGCTCACAAACTATTCATAGCTTGTACAACTGTAAATATTGTTTGCTACAGTCAAACAGGCAGACAGCGCTGAATATGTAGCTGAAGTTTCATTGTACTGTTTCTTTTCCCAAGCAGGACAAGTAAATCTCTAAAAGTTGTTCTCATCCAAAATGAATGTTGCTTGAAAGTGATTCTTAATGAGCTTTCTGTGGTAAAATAGAAAATAAATCCTATAAAAAAGAAATAGGCCTTGCCTCCTGCATGCTGTCATTCAAATTAGTCTAAAGCCACTTCCCAAACCATATATAGAGGCCCAATTTTTCCTGCCTTACTTCCCTTCCAAAGAGAAGAACAACAAAGAATTCCACCCACATGAGCTCAGGCCCCACAAAATGTGCCTTATGGTTTGTTAATGATGCAGTGACCCAGATGGAGGTGGCAGAGGGAGGATTACAAAAGGTTTCAAAGGAATAAACCTAATATTTAAAAACACACAGGGGCAGGATGCAGCTGAAGGTTTCGTAGTCAGTGGCAATACATCTTTGGAGATTTATCTCCCTCCTCTCTATCACTTTCTTTTTTGCTCTATTTTTTGCTGTTTTCCCCTTTCAGCACAGTGTTCATAAAATAAATACATTTACTAAGCCTTGATGCATTATTTCCTACAAAGCAAAATTTTTGGTATACTAAAATGTTACATAGCTTCCTGAAAGTGGAATCATCTTTATAATGAAGGATTTCCCTGATATTGCACACACAAATAGGAAAGGAAAGCCTGCAGTCAAGAGTTTCTTTATAATAACTCTTCCCTTGATTTTTAGAAGTAGAGGACAAAAAGCATGGCCCGTTCTTCCTCTTAATTTGATGCCAACCAGCTGAGCTAACAACATTGCAAGTACTTGTTTCAATCATGGTAATTTTTTGGAGACTGGAACAGGGTGGTGAAAAATCCCCAGCACATTGCAGGCAGTGGGCCTACCTTCCCCTACACAAGATTTGCCTAAAGGCAAGAGCACACAGCCTGCAGTGCAGGGCTGAGAGATGGGAACTCAGCTTTAGAACTGACACAATTTTTGACATTAATTTTCTTTAGATGGAGAAAATTCTTAACCAGAGCGATAGGGTCTAACTGCATTTCTTAGCCTTTAACAAAGATAGACTGTGAAAGCAAGTAGTTGTATTATTGTTGTTTTTCACAGAGAGCCTTCTCCACAAATCCTACTGCCTGGAAGAGTGTACCTGAATATTTCCATCTCACTCCTGCTTTCTTTGTTTTTAAGTCTGACCTTAAAATATGTCTTTTCTCCTTTGCTTCTTCTATCTTCTCTCTAATTATCCATTATTTAAATTTGTGGTAAATATATTTATGTTATTTCATACAATCTCTGAATGGTTGTGGTTGGAAGGGATGCCTGGGGACCATCTAGTCCAACATCCTTGCTCATAGCAGAGTCAACTAGAGCAGGTTTGCTCAGGACTCTGCCCAGTTTGACAGAGGTTTTCTGAGCTCCTTCCTGGCTTTCTCTTTCTGTAACAGACATATTTGCTTACTCAGAGGCAAACGACTAAAATACCAAGTTTCCTGAACTTGCCTTTAATCCACCTTTTTTGCAAATGGTGCTTTGTTACTTGTCTGCATGCTAGTGCTTCATATGTTGTTCTAGCTAAACAATGGGACATTCATTTTTTTTCCTGTGGTTATCCTGAAAAGAAACAGACAACATAACTAATGGCTTCAAATTCAAGCTTCCTAGGAACCACCCAACTCTGGTATTGATTATCAAATAACGAACACTCATGCATGCTCAAGGAATATATAAAGATGGTCAATCTTCACAAAGAATCAACACTATACTCTTCAAACACAAAGCCCATATATTTTCAGACAGCATAGGTAAAGAAAATATAGCAAATATACAATAGTGGTTCAAAATAACACTGTGATGTGCTCAAAATTCATCTTGCATAGCATCTTAGTGAAGTGCAATTTATATCAGTTGGGATCCAGACCTCTATTCTCTAAGTGTATCACGTACATTTCAGTCTAGGAAAAATATAAAAGAAACTTCCACACTGGGAGGTTACAGTAAAGAAAAATAGATTTAAATAAAAGAAAACTTAGTGTGAACCAGAGCAAAAAAGTCACTTTTGAAGAGGGATTTTGTTGAGAAGAAGATGGCAGCTTGACTGTCATATATGGGAAAACAGTCCACAGGTAAGTGAATGAATAGAGCAAGAGCAAAGCATTAGGACTGGCACCATCATCCAAGAAGGAAATACTGGAAGCTATCTTTGCTCTCAAGATAGGCATAGAAAATTAAAAGTTAGTCCTGTAATAACTGTGAGTTACCCTGAATGTAACTATTATACTATTAAATCCCATTCATTGATCAAAAGGAAATGAATGGTAATTGAGGCATAGAAGAGAACAGCAGCCTATATTGCTTCTGCACAAGATCATAAAGTCATTGTTGGACAAAAGTGAAGGCAATTACAATCCCCAAACTAAATAAATCGCTAAGATTATTTTACTGAAATTTTTATGTCATTCATGGTATAACAAAAGAAGGTTGAATCACAAGAAAATGTGAGTAATTCAGAGTTGCATGAATTGGGCTGATTCTGGTTGGATCTCTAATGACATGCATGGAATGGTTCTAGGAAGACTGATGGTATTTTTTAACAGGTTCTACTACAACTACCCTTAGTTCGACTTTGACCAGTCATATTTATAGAATCTAACCTGATACAGCTGCAGGCAACAATTTTTGAGATGAACCTATGCCTCATATAGTGGGAGGAATTTATTAAGAGGCAGGAGATATTTAGGCAACTAATGATGGAAAGTTTCCAGCATAAGAGCAGCCAAGAAGCTTCTGTAAATAACTCTCAGTTTTGAACATAAGGCATTTCTGCAGAAGAGTCCTTGAGTCTGGATCTCACGCTTCACTTGACCATGTGCCAGAGCTTGCAATGACTGGAGTTTCAGGGCACATATCAGGCCCATCTGTTCGCTTAGCCTTTTGCCTGGAGTAGGTTGGGAGACAAGCAGAGTGCTGTTCAAACAGTGCATTCTGCAAGCAGTCAGGATGGTGGTTTTGAGTTACACTCTTTGACACGGCCTTGGATTAGTTGAGAAATCCCATGGAATAGTTTTATTTTGATGAAGACTGACTGCATTATTTATAGATCCTGGTGCTGAGATACTTGGTGGTTTTGGAAATGTCTACCTACTCCTGTAACTGAAATATAGACAGTATCAATGCATTAATTTAAAATTTAATGTGTACTTGATTCAGACACTCAGATCACAGGATGGTTGCTTGCTTTAGAATCTCACAGTAGAGAGAAAATAAGGCAGTGCATAAGGGTATTTTTTCCTTTGCTTTTGGAAGTTTACAGAATACAGTGCTGTGCACTGAGTGCCGGCACACACACATGCACACGGGCACGCACACGTGCATATACCTGTCCTTGTAAACAGTAGGGTTATCTCTTATCTTCTCTTATCCTTCTTTAAACAACTTCTTTAAAAACAAACTCTCCTCCACTCACTAAAATTTCTACCAGGTCCAAACACTGGTGAAGTAAATTGCCAAATTACAGCATTCTGCACCACAGCAACCAGATTCTACAAGGGCTGCACATCCAAATAAATGCCCTTGGGCAACCCATTCATCTAACAGCTGGAAAGGTGACACTTGACATTTGGAAACTTTCCTGTGAAGATTGCTGTAAGGCTTTCCCATTAGCTTCCTGGTGAGAATGTAAGGTTGAATAAGCTGCCTTGAAACCTGCAAAGGGTAACAGAAATGCTCTAATATCACAAGTCTGCTTGATTTAAAATTCTAATTCTCAAGCCATGACTATTCAGATTTTTTCCAAGTATTAAATACATTCCAGAGGGGAGAAAAAAAAAAAAAAAAAGCTTTGAGGAGGAAGTAACATGATAAAGGAGGGCTTTTAAGTGATGCCTGTATTTCCAGAGATTGAATAAGGAGACAAAAAGGAAGAGATACCCTGTCTCCCCTACCATAGTTACCTAAAATCACTGTGCACTGAGAAATTAAGCACGCAGCTCAGGGATTAAAGATGTTTCACACTCAGCATTTTCATAGGGTCTAAGAAGGCAGGACACAAACAGTGCTTTAGAACAAGTGAGAAAAAATATGCACAGATACTAACAACAAGCTTTCAGTTGAAGTATTTTTAGGAAGTGAAATCAGACCCCAACAGCATGAAATTGCACAAACATGCAATCAGAGAGGCTTTGAGCAGATGGATGGGGGAGAAAGACATTGAGCTGTTACAGTCCCAACTTCAGTTGTTCAAATCTCTTTATGTGGGAGAATGAATCATGTATCATGTTTCTAAAAAGTTCCCTGCACTATGAACACGCTTTTTGTCAGCTGGTTCTCCAGGCTGTGTCTCTGTCTAAGGAGGTTCCTTTGCAACTCTTCTAGACTTTGTGCTCTTCTACTAGAAAAACTGGGGCAGAGGTGCTCACTCAGCAACATGCAAGTAGAACAAAAAAAACCCAACATGTAGTTACCAGGTTGTTCAAGTCTCTACCTCTTATATTTCTCAGGTAAATTCTCCTTTGCATTATTTTCCTCTGTGTTTTGTTGATGTCAAGCTTTTGTATCCAGTTTATCAGTCTCATCAGAGCAAATGTTAGTTCCAGTGTAGATAACCTGAGTGTTCTGTAAACTGTTAGTAATCTAGAAATGTCTTCCCCAGGTAACAGCATTGGCAGCAGTTAATTTTTACTTTACGTGCTACTGGAAGATTTTAGTTTTTAATACTTATGGAGCTCACTCCTTTTCCCCAATTACCCAATTAGGGCTTCTGCTCGCAGTGCCTGCTGTGCAGGGAGGCTTACTACCCTTGAGTGGAATTCAGAGCTGCGGCCAAGAAAATGTTGCTTGGATTTTAGTGTTAAGGCAAGAAAGCTGGGTTCATCTACCCAAACTCAAGTACGTGATCCAAGTTGAATGAATCTATAATGTTCTAATCACCAGATAATCTAGGTATTCATTTCTAAAAATTTGTATATTTAATCAAAACCAAGATGAAGTTATCTAAAAGCAGATAAAAATGGGAAAGAGAAAAATATTTTGGAAAAATCACCTGTATGTATCTGTGCATGTACCAGGAAGCTTGTTTTCCATCATTTACGGATTCCACTGTAGTGTTAGCAAGACCACCAATGTCACCCCCTGCAAACACCCAGGGTTCACTTGTTTGCATGGTTTCTGGATCTACTTGAGGAAGACCCCATCTGTTAAACTTGATAGGTGCCATGGCTTCTCTGACTATAATTAAAGAGGATGACAAATATGTTAATACAAGAAAGAAAAAACTGTTGCTAAAATCTGTCAAATATACGCTGATAACAATTAGAAAATTTAATGCTGAAAAAGATACCTTTCAATAAAGTCAAAACTATTCTGACTTAATATTTAAACGCAGAACATCCTGGAAGAAAGGCTCACTTCAAAACCTGTTATGCATATTAAGAATAAAACCATAAAACCACAATCAAAATTAAATGCTTACATGAAGCCAATATATTCTATATATTTTTCACTGCTATTTCTGGGGGTTTTTTAGAGCATGCATTAAGAGAGCTTAGTATTTTTCATGGTATTAGTAAACAGCATATATAGGCATTTTGCATATGAAATATTACTGTCCTTCAAAATAATGTAGATGTGAAAATAAAAAAAAAATTTTATACTGCATAGCATTATATACATGTAATTAAACAGACATAAATGCTCGAAAGTATTCTTTCTCTATATTAATATATTTTAATCATTATAGTCACAAAGAACCTCAAAGTAGCCTCATTAAGAGAATAATGTTTTCAACAAATATTCTTAGCAAATTTTGATGAAATATCAAAATATGGGGGGCCTATGTAGCTTTGTCTACAGGAACCGAAGATTCTGCAATAAAATGCAGCTTAAAATTGCAATGTCCCTCAGGGACATACCACTGGCAGATGCAGATTGCCAAGGTCAATTAAACTGATGGAATTGCACTGTCATAAATGTAAAAGGGAAAACTGCCAATTTAAGACAAGGATTTCTCCAATACAAAGGGCAAAGTCACTGTATTGTCCCAGCACGCGTCTCAGCACAGAGCAAGCTTCAAACACATCTTTCCAGCACATCACAGTGATGGGATTTTCATCCAAGGCTCTGTATCTCCCTTCACCCCTAGATTATATATTAAAGTGTATTTCAAAGGAGGGGCTGTGTATAATCAGGGGCAAAATAATTAAAGAGGAAGCAAGGCACAAACATTGTCACCTACTTATCCCACCTGCACTCTCCTCCTAGCCTTTGGCATTTATAAACATATCCAGAGGACTCAAATTCAAAGGAATTCTCTGAAACTTATTCAGAAGCCCGAGTCACAGAAGACAGTTTTAAGCTGAAAGACTGTAGCAGGCTTTCTATCAGAAGTATTTAATCTGTCTGCAAGACTATTGCTTGCACAGTGTCTCTCACATGGCATATACACGTGGCTTAAGCTGGCAAGAATATTTGGGTAGTAAGACACCCAAAAACTTCAGAAAATATTTACTGTAAAAATATCTAAATTGCGGAAAGATCACATGAAACACAACCTTCAGACTGAGACATTTTTTGTCTGGAAAATGAAGGCTTTGGTTTGTTTGGGTTTGGGCTTTTTCTGTTTATGTGGGTTTTTTTCAAGTAAGGAGTTGGCTGATAGCAGTTTTATTAAAAATCCTCCAGAAATCAATACATTAACTTTCCCTTTGTGTCTCAGACTGTCTGTACTTCAAGAAAGCTTTTGATCATCTTATATTTGTCACATATAGGATAACTTATTGCATGCAGTGGTACCATCTCAGCATGTGGTCTAGACAGTTCTCACAAGTTAAATATGTACAGGCTTGTAAAGACATGTTTGGAAAACTTGGTACTGCAGGATTTGGTAGTGGGGATTTAGTAGATGACTTCTCTCTCTCTGAGACAGGACTGAACCACAGTAAAGGTGTTAGAGACAACATGTAGGTGAAAAGGAACTTTTTGAAATGATGTAAAACTGGAAGTTCTGACTACTTATTTTATCTTGTGGAAAAATAGGGAATTACCTCTGTTATCCTGGATCTATTACATTTCTCAAATCTCTTTGAATTGCTTTGTTCTAAAATAGCTGTCTGGACATAATTATACCAAGAGCTTTCTGAGTGTGAAGAATGCCCAACATATCTTCACCTGAAACATCTCTCCAGGCCTGGGGATTTTTCCGCCTGACCAGTATTTTTAAAATTGAGAAAGAACATTTCCCTGGTGGCAAGGTTGACATGATATCCAACAGCTATTTCTTTCTGTCTTTCTTATAATCTCCAAGATTTAGGTTATATAAAAATAAGGGCATGGTTTACGAGCATTTTCTATAGGAGTTCCCAGCATCCTCACAATTTGGATCTGATACCTGGTGCAGCTGGGAGGCTAAAGGGACCACCTCCTAGACCACCTGCAGAAAGAAGGGGAGAACTTTGGTCTTCACAAAGGAAAGCCCCTTCTCTGTCCCTGTGAGAAGTGAGAGGAGTCCAAGAGCCAAACACGAGCTTGATCTATCCGTTCCCTGAACAATAAGCAAACCAGATATTTAATGTTTGGTGCATGATTTGGGACAGACGTAAGGAGTATGTTTTAAAACCTTCACTCTCACAGTTTCAGTCTTCAAAGCCTTAAACTAACATAGCTTTTCTCTTGAAAATTCAAACTACAACCCTGTGTTTGTGCTGCCTTCTCCTCCATAGCCTAGTGAGATATTATATATCATTTGAAAAGATCCTTCTGGATGGAAGACAATGTACAATTTAATTATTCTACTGCTATCAAGTGATGCTAACACAAATAACACCAAACAAAAGGACAGTGCAGAATATATTTTCCAAATCTGCTATATTCACAGAGCAAACAAGCACAAATGGAAACACAGCAGCAAATTATAGCATTTGCAAAAACAATATTAAAATATAAGTGAATACAGAAAAAATATTTTAATTAACAAAACAAATCAAATGGAAAAGATTCCTCAAATAAAGCTTTAAAAGTGAGTCTGTGTGTGACTGCCATGACTAATTATGCATCCATGTAATGTGTGTTCAATTTGGGCTTATTTAAATAGCAGAAATGCTCATTAGCTGCAGTATATCTGTGAAGCTTCAATAAACAGTTTAATGGTTTTTATGTTTAACCAATTTCGTAAGTTCCTATAATTTTAGCTTTAGTAGCTCATTAATGTTGTTTTTGATATCCATCTTACACAATTTCTTTAAAGTGAGTAGCAGCATTACTTCAGAAAAAATACAAATATACTGTAACTTTCTTAATCTATAATGTATAACTACAGTTGACACATGCACTAACAGATTAACTGCTGACACTGCCCATTCTAAAAGCCCAGCAAATAAAAAGAGCACATTCATGCTTCCCACATTCTCTACCCCACTAGTGTTTTGAACCAGGATTAAAAAGTGGTTTGACTGGATACAGCTGGGTGCTCCAGGACAGGATCCTGCTGCAAGCTGGTACTGACTTTGTTTTCTGTCTGTCACCAGCAAGCAAAAGTGTCTGATGTCTATCAACTGAAATCTAAGTAAAGAGTGCTTTAGAAATCATCATGAAGCCATTTTTGGATGTTGGCAATCGGTAATCATTTCAGAGTGTGGAACTGCTGCACCCAAACTCATCCAGTAAACCTATTTCTGGAGAATCCTATTCCAAATGACTCAGCAGGAAAACTCTGACCTATTTCAATAGGAATCTTTTGAATCTATGTAAATTTCAGTTTTATATAACGTTTTTACAAATCTGGTGATTCAAAGGCTGTTGGTGTGCGGCAGATGCTGTGCTACCAGGGAGATGACAGGGCATTCCCAGACAGGGTATCACAGCCCCTCTTCCTCCCCTTTACTCTTTCATTAGATAGTTAAGGCTTCAGTCCTTTGAGATTGAAATTACCCAGTTGTCTGAGCAGGCTGTATGAAGAAACTCAACACTTCTTCCAAGTTCTGGAACTCCTGGTTCCTGTGCCACTTGAAGTTCTATATTTGTTCAAAGGAAAACTAAAATATTTTCCCTTATGAGGTCAGAGCTCTGCAAACTTCTTCCTTATTTCCCTAGCAAATGCTTCTCGAACTGCAGAAATAAAAACTGAGTATGAGTGGGTTAAATAATAAAATTGTAAAAACCTTAGGAAAAGTTATCCTTTCTGTATGTTGAGCTATTCTAGGGGAACAGTAAGCCTGGGGTTTGCTGCTGCAGTTTCCAAGATGACAGTTGTACTAAAAGTAAAAGCAAAATATCTGAAAGTTGTGACTGATTCTCAGAAATATGAAATGAAATTTTGCCCTTCAGTCACGATGCAATAGCTAGCTACCATCAAAGTTTTTGTAAAACATATTTTGATTCACAAATAACTAACTATTCCTGGGGTTTTTTTACAAAGGTGGTACTTGGAGTGTGCTTGGATATTTTTGCATTTCTCTTTTTTGCCTCTCCAGGAAAATAAAACAGACATTATCATGTTAAGATTCAGTGTTCTGGTACACGGGAGTACTTCCTCTTTGCTGCTGCCTACTAAACAGAGGGTCAAAGTAATCTTAGGTTGCCAGTCCTGTCCTGGCTTAGTCCCTTGTTCTGCACTGAATTTTGTAGTGCATTTTGAGCACTATTTTCTGTAATTTCTCCATAGTTCTCCTTGGAAATTAATGAAAATAAACCAGAACAAGGACATTTGTTCCAAAGCAAAATTTTGCAGTCCAAAAGTGTTGCTGCCTTTGCTTATCAGAAGCAAATAGATAAGAAAAGGGTTATTCAAAGTTCAGACTTTAAAATCAACTGGATTGGTGTTAAGTAGGAGGTAGAGGCTGTGAGAGTGCTAGGGAGTACACAGAATTACAATAGTATATGTTGAGTAGTTTCAATTTGGAATGGTGGCAGAAGGTATTTCAGTAATTCACCAATATGTTGTAGGTCTCCAAAATAACAAATTAAGCAAAAGAATTAGGAACATGAGGAAAAGTACAAGATTCTTCTCACAGCTGTTTGTTTACGTGGGTCAATTACAATGTCTTGAAGGCCCTGGTTAGTATAAAGCAGCTTGTACCTTTTTTTTCTTTTTTTTTCCCCCCAGAAAGAAGCAAAATATTTTTCTTACTCCATCTGCAGTAGTTTGATTTGAACAATTTGTTGGGCTGGTTTTTTACTGGTTTCAGTAAAGTGGTAATTTTCTTAAAACAGTCTGGAAGGCTCCCCTTTTGCCTATCAGCAACTTCACAAGCATAAAATAGATCTAGGAGTAAATTTTTTAAAATAAATGATGCATTTATATGATTCCCAATGGGAGGATGAATACCCATAAGAACTGTTGCTTAAAAACACAATCAGCATTTTATTTTAATAAAACAAAAGGACTAATACCTACTGTGAATGCATGGAATCTCAGTGGCAAATTTAATAGTTACCATGCAAGAATAGGAAACATCTTGTAGAGGATAATAGACTAGAAAAAAAACTTTCTAACCTATGAGCTATTTCTGCTCAGTCACCCACACACTTATGGCTCCTTATAAAAGTTTCAAACATGAGCATCAAGGCTGCCCTGAACACTTTGTTGAACTGGGGCTAAGTCTAATTTTAATTGCTCGGGTTTTGACAGTATTTTCTTATTCTTGCATCAGTAGAATCAGCATTTATAGGACATAATCTGCTATCTCAGCCCATACTAACACTGCATTTGCAGTTCCCTCAGGTGCCTTACGGATTAGGTCAATTGATAGAGCTCTTTGTATGAGCAGCAATTAACATGTTTATTCAACCTGCACCTGAGTCACCCAGTCACAGAATAATTGAGACTAGAAGGTCCCTCTAGAGGTTGCCCAGTCCATTCCCTCCTTCAAAGTTAGATCAAGTTCCAAGTCAATTCAGTTTGCTCATGGCATTGTCCAGTTCTGAGTACCTCCAGTATTTTCCACCTCCATCTTTTGATGGGGTATACCTGAATATTTTCATCTCTTGAATACAAAAATGTGCTTCATTTTAAAAAAACCCAATCAACCAACCAAACAAAAAACCACAACAAAACGCTAAGAAGATGCTTTTGGTGTTGGTTTTTTTTTCTTTTACATTTCTTTTTGTTATGTGTACTGAGGTAATCTGGAGTTTTGGTTGTAAACCAGCTCAGTGGTGAAAAGCACATTTGACTTTCATTAAGACAGCTCAAAAAAAAAATCTTTAAAAGCAACTGAAATGGTATGCTCAAAATAAACACTTTGTGCCCTCAAGTCTTAGTTTCTTTTCACTTTCACAACATCCAAAACAAATGCCTTACATTTTTTCCTTTTAATTTGATTGCTATTCTAACAGCAGTTTCATCCAAAGTATAGAATGAAACTGAGGTGTTTTGCTCACCCTCAAAATAAAAGACTCTATTCTTTCATGCTCAGCTCACTGCATGACTTTGTTCCCCTCCCATTTTATGTTCCTATTTAAAAACCTCTCAACAATTAATTTAGACAGTGAATGCACACTAGGAAGTACAAGACTGGCACAGTATTATGGCTAAGGAACACAGTAAGTGCAACCTTTTAATTGAAGTAATTTTTAATGTGGGAGAAAACAGAATCACTCCTGTATCATAGGGTCTGTGAATCACTACAAAATATACTGATTACATAGGATAGTATTGATTTACCACATGAGGTTCTAGAAAACCTTCCAAAGAACCTAAACAAAGGGTTTTAAAGGCAACACCAAATTTTTCAAAATTCTCAGTCAATCAACTCCATCATCAGTTAATGAATCTCTTGAAGACTATAAAAAAAAAAACTTATATCCTCTTCTGAGGATATAATCTGAATGTTAGACTGAGCCCTGAAACATGACCCACAAAACACCATAGTCTTTAGACAGCAATACAGCTCCAAGAGGAATGGGAGTCTGTTCTCTCCAAGAGACACAGACTGCACCTCCTGTGCCCTTAGGGCAGGAGGCAGCCCCGAGGAACCAGCACCGTGTGTAGCTGGGTGCATTTGCTGTCTAGAAACAGCATAGGATGCAAGAAACTATCCCAAAGCAACAGTAACACACCAGATAGGACTGCTCCTGGAATTCACTTCACACGTTCCTCAAAATACCAGGTTGATCCTTGTTTTTACTGTAGGAGAGAGTTTAGACTCTGCTCATGGCTGCATGGTGGTTTACCGTTCTATAATACTGGATGTTGAACAGGGAGGGCCAAGTACATCCTTCAGATCAGACCCTGCTTAGTTTATTTTAGATTTACCATTTTCCTTGATTGCAAAAATTCACAAAAGCACACTATGCTAAGAAATTCTGAATACCAAATTTTCTGGCCATGTGCAATCTGAGGCACTTGCCAAGTCCTCTGTCAGAGCATTTATACCCAAAGGACCATGACAACCTGTCACGGGTTAACTGGCTGGCATAACCATGCCCTGGAGAGGCAGGCACATTGATCACCAAGATTTTCAGAATCTGCCAACCTAGATGAGTGTCTGCAGGCTGGAGATGTATTCATTTCATCAATGTGTCCTCTACTGAGGCAATGTTTTCCACTTTTGAGGTACATTAGATGTATGTGTATGAACCCTTTAAGTCTAACCTAGTGTCAGAAGAGAACAGTCTGAGCCCTGCTCAGTTACCAAGTTGTCAGCTGTATTCATGTTCTTTATCTCTCTGCTAAATGCAGACAATTTGTTCAATCTCTGAAATGTCATCGATGTGCCAGTTTCTGTATCTTTAATACAGAATTACGTAATTGCTAATTTTTAAGACTAAACTTTGTAATGTGCAACTAAGAAATACTGTATGTGAAAGAAGTCACAGTTCTCTTGTATATGCACAAGAAATGAGTTATACCCAGACCAGGTGAACCAAAATAATGAATGTTTCAATTCTTGTTTAATTTGATAGGTTAAAAAAAAAAAAACGGTTTTACAGATCAGACCAGTTCAGTTTAAAGATGCAAGATAATGAGTTTCTCTAAAGTTAATTAATGAGGCCAGAAGAAATTCCCTAGACTATATCTGAGATTTCACTTGCATTGAGAAGAAAGATATATACTGAATAACTGTATCTCTATCCTGAGTTCCAGCTCTATACAGCAGTATGCAGAAAACTGCTTTGTTACCAGGCCCTCAAGTATTTCTCTAAGAGGTATAACTGAGAGACAAATTCCTGTGAAGATGACCAGCAGCCACAAGCGGTGTAACCTCCAGCAGACACATTTCACAAAACTGTCAAAGGACAGGACATGGCTGCAGCTAAAACAACAATCAGCATTTGCAGAATGCATTTGTCAGAGATACCTTTATTGTTGCTTAAAATGGAGCCAAAGGCACTGATCACCACATCGGCTTTCAGACGGACAACCTGATCCTCATCTTCTCTCCAGCTCCCATCACTGTCTTGTTCAGTTCGAACAAATTCCATAGCAACAATTTGTCCACCTTTAAGAACAACTTTCCGAGGAGAGAGGAAAGGCAAAAATTCACACTTCTCTTCTTTTGCAAGTTCCATCTGTAGAGTAGAAGCAGTAAAATATATAACTTTATGCTGTGCTTTTATGAAAAAAAACCAAACAACAAAACCAAACAAACCAACCAGAAGACATACTTTGACTCAAGATGTTATCATGCATTCTTCTGTAGTAGAAGTCGGCTGTGTCCTGTATGCAAACCATCATCTTACTATCAGCTTCAGAGCCACTCATGCTATTAAATCAAGCAGTGGTAGCAGGTACATTTTCAAGGCAAATATTTCTCCAATATATTTTCTTATGGTTCCACGACTTTGAATATGTTTAACTTCATTGAGGACAAAAGACTTCCCTTATGTAACTGTGCTTTTTACAAAGAGGCATAGTATTAATTAAGTCCATGCCCTGATTTGTGTTTACTATGATTTTAAGATTTTATTAAATGCTGACTACCATGTGCAAGCAACAGTTTTCTGAATGACAACCCAGACTTAAGATCTTCTGAATCTCTGCCACGGTAAAACTGCTTAACTTAATCGGCATTTTCTTTTAGCAAAGTCTTCAAAATTTGATTGTCTATGTTTACACAACAAATTTTCTGAATACGTAATATCCAATATGACGTGATTCCAGCATGGCCATTACTAAATGAATCTACTTTTATTTTACTGTTTTCAAGGCCACGGCATGATTGGATGAGTACAAACATTGACAACTTTTAGAAATTTACCCAGGCTTCTATCAAAGATTTTGTTTCAGAGTGACAACTGATTTAGTAAGAATCTGAATAGCACATGAGTCTGTGCAATGGCTTCAGTAATCTCACTGTGTGTAGAACTCTTGACTGAAGTGCTACAGAAGTAAATCATGCACCAAGAGACCCTCTATTACTTTCTTTGCAGCTCCATTCCCCTTCTGTAAGACCTAAGGTGCCCACCTTCTCAAAACAGATGACCAAACTACCATAAATCTCATGATAAAGAGGCATTAGATGGCCTGATATCCTCAAGTGTGTGAAAGTGTAATGTACCAAATAAATGAATATGGAAAAAGGCCACCAAAAATAATCTGAAAAAAATCCCTCCTGTAGTAGATAAATTGAAGAAGCAGAATCAGTTTCAAAATATGCAGATGACCTGATAAATGTCAAAGTGCAAAGCCAAACTAAAAATCAAATTGAATGCTGAAATATGTGATGAATGACACTGCTTCACTGCCACTGGCAGTGATTCAAAGCCAAAATCGCTGTAAGTAATTTTCTTACCAGACTTTATAGACTCACAATGCAATGTCAGAATTACTGAGACTGCTTAAATGAAAGCCAGAAGGTAAAATTCTAGGATCTAACCGTGACCTGAAGAGTCACCTACAATACACTCATGGCTGTTTGATTTCAAGATTAAAAATTTTACTTCATTTTCTAATTTACAAGAAATTCTAGCCCTGGCTTGCAAATACATCTATCTGACTTTACAAGAAACAGATACAACAGTGGAAAATTATTTACACAGGGAATATATTAAGTGAGCCTCAAATCTTTAATATGCATTTTAAGAACATTTTAATTAAAAAAAATCTGTAGTAGATGTCTGTTAAGTACCTACAGCACACTTTCAGACCACATAGAAAAACCACGACGCCTTCTCATAGAGGGTGTTGCTCAGTTTTACCTCCTCTGGGACAGCCCTGATGTTGGTGAACCCCTTCCTGAAGACCACAAACACCCGCCGAGCTCCGCAGCGTAAAGCAGATGTTGCACAGTCAAAAGCAGTGTCTCCTGCCCCGAGTACAATCACAGTTCCGTGTATTGATGGCAGTGGAGAGTGACAGGCACACATCCCTGAAAGATAAAAGGAAAACCCCATTTTCAAGTAGGGAAACCATTTCTGCATGACAGCTCAAAAGGTACTTGTACTCAAAGCAGTGTAAAATTGCATCTTACAGTTTCCAAGCATGGAGTGTCACTATCAAATTATTCTGCTTCACTGAAAGACAGTTTTATTCCCCCTTTTAAGATATGCTCATATACATAATTTCATAGTCAGTACTCTAAGCAGCTGCATCTTTCTATTGAGAAAGAATTCAAATTACAACATGTTTGTAGGATTGTGGGTCCTGTCAGGTTGAAACTAGAATTGGGAGATCTTTTTATTAAAAAAGTAAGTTTCTCTCTCATCATTCATTATCCTCCCAGCTAAGGGGGAAAAAAAAAAAAAAAAAAAAGTAAAAAAAGAAGAGAGACCAGTTGTTGATAGTTTTGTGTAACAGCGTATCAACATTCGTCCCCTCAGTCAGTTTTCTATAAAGCATTGACACTGTTCTGGCTGTGACACAATTTTCAGAGGCTATTCAGCAGCTGAACAGGAGGAGAAAGAATATTGTTACAGTAATTCCTCTTTCCTCCATTGGAAGAAAACATTTCACCTACAGTGGCTTTCTACAAACGTTGAGAAAAGTTACATGCAGAAAATGACAACATTATGTGTTTGTCATGTACAGCTTGTATTTGATGACTCCATTAAAACAGAAATACTTAAGAAAACTGAACTGTGTCTGTTCCTTGGATGAGACTGCACTTTACCACATGTTTAAGTAGAAATAATTGTTGATTAGGCAAATGATTGCAACTTGAAAAATAATGACATAAATAATACAAAGCCATATTCTCAATGAGCCTGGGGCAGTTCCAGTCAGGAGGCACTAAGCTGGCCATTTAACTATTGCTTTTTAAGTCAAGTATCCTGCTATATCAGCAGCAGATTTTCACATGCAATTGTGGAACACAAATATTATTGAAGCAAGCAATGCTTTTAATTTAGACACATAAATAGAGTGAGAAACAACATCCTAACATACCTACTCTCTTTCCATTTGAAAAATTCTTGTTGTATGATAAATGCTATGATGTCCCCTGTATGTACATGGCGTCTAATTTAGTGTTTATTTAATAGGATTCTTAGTCTAAAAGTCTCTCTAAACTTTTCTAATTTATTTTTAATGAACTTAATGCTTCATACAAATTAAGAAAGGAAAAAGCACAAGTGCTGCAGGAGCCTGGCAGCTCAGAGTGCCATTACAGTAGCACAAGTCGAGAAGGGATCAGTCACAGCAGGAGCTTTGCTCTTGGTAACACACTCCCAAGGTAACTTCATATCTATGTATTTGCAAGGGGAACCCCTTTTGGAGGAAAGCATACTAACAAGTGGTCATTCAGAACTTAATAAGCAGACAGAATATGCATTTTACAGTGAATAAGTCTATTATGCCTATTATTTAGATAACTGTCATAGTGAAATAAAGAGGATAGAGTAGGATGTAGTACGTGTATATTTTATTTTAAAATTCTATGCCTTAGAGAGCAAGAGGTGGCTATAACTACAGACAGACACTAGGAAAATTAAGTAAAAGAGACCATGTTAATTAACAGACAACACCAAGGAGCTATCTATTACTGTCAGTCAGAAAAGGTTAGTTCTTCCAAGGTAATTCTTTTTCTCATTTTAGACTTAAAAAAAAAATCATCACATATGCTAGCAAATCAAGAGCACTACGTGGCAACATTTTAAAAGATGTGGATCACAGTATACAGAGCCTCGTGCAGGCAGGTGACTTAAGAGTACACAAGTGCTACATTTCTTCACAGAATTCCACAAAGTAGTTTTAGCCAAATTGTTTCAAGAGAGGATTGTTTCGCAGAATTTATTTTTCCTTTGTTAATCTACAAATGTGTTGCACTACATATTTTCAATCTGTCTTTAAAAAAACCACAAAAACTCACCTTTTTCTCCAAAACCATTTAAGCTTCCTTTGAGCTTAAAACAGATAGAAATAAGCATTTGATCAAAACAGCACAGAGATGGGACAGATGGGATGAAGAATTTCATTTCTGATATATTTTGCATAAAATGGGGTAATAAACTTTACTTTTATAGGCAGAATAATCTGCCACAGAATATTTATTCTTCAACAATGTTTAAGGAAACTCTACTTAAATAAGCAGGTAACCTTTTATGATGTTAAAAGAAATTTCTGAATGTTCAAATGAAAATCAGTTTGTAGATTAAAAAAGTTGTATTAAATATGTGATTGTACATAAAATACCCCATTCTGTCCTAAGTAAAAAGAAAAACTGAACATTAATTTCTTTTTTATCAACACACTGGGCAATCTAGACCATAAGGAAATGTGGCATAGAAATCACATATCTGGGGCTTTGAGTTCATATTCAGAGACATTGAAAGCAACTATACTTCTTGGGGACCAAATGCAGCCATCTCTGTACTCAAAGAAAGATGTAAAAGCATAAAATGAGATTCATTTGGTGCCTATGAACAGAGCATTTTCTTCTTAACTCCTGTCATACTCCTGTTGTCCTGAGTCTTAGACTGTAAGTTCATTGAGTAAGGAACTAGTGCTGATTTAAATGTGTCTGTAAAACCTGCAGCACGTGACTTGGGATCAAGTAGAAGAATTTATCAACAATATAAAATCAGCTGCTTATATAGATCAGAAACATCTTCTTCAACATCAGGTTTTTTCATGATCATCTTATATATGCTATTTGTATCAAGATACTTTATACAAATGAGAAGCTTATGTCATCTTTTGACTGTAATTCAAAATAACAAATATAACTTATTAGGGGGAATTACTTGCCATGTGTTTAAATCTGTAAATATGACTAGTTGGTTTATAATCCCTGGGACTAACTTTGCTGACCATGCTTCTGAGGCTGCCACTTACCAAGACAAAACCCTGTCCCAAACCTATTCATTGGAAGGGACTTTGTAACTGGATGTGCTACTGTGTAGCCAGTCAGTTTGATATATTAATAACTGCTAATGACTTATTGCATGTAATTACAACAGGAACATAATACCACACACCTGGTTTACTTGCCATTGCTACCAAAGGTAAGAAGTCTTTAGATGTGTAGAATCCTTGATTCATTCTCAGTCCTTGGAATATACTATCTCTGTTTGGTTCTGGCAAACCTAAAATAGATATTTTATGGCATATCAGAATTACAGAGGAAATTGTAATGACCAATATATATTTTGCATTACACACACATTCTCAAAAACATCCTCAATACAAGCACTTTTACAAGCCCTTAGATATTTCCGAAAGAATATCACAAATGACTGTGGTTTCACATTTGTAGTCTGCAGCTTATATAACTGGTGATTGTTTAATATTACTGGCACTTGAAAATCAGGTTGCTCAATAATGTGTGTACTCATATAACTCAAAACAAACGCGGAGGAAAGGATTAGAGAGAACAGGGTGCAAAAGCAGATAATACAAATGAGGCAATAATGAACAGCTTAACTGATGAGGGGAGAAGGACAAATGGCAGTGCTGTAGATCTGATCTGTGAGTATTTGTATGCCATCATTTTTTGCCATACATGATTATTTTCTCAAAGCCTCAAAGTCCTTCTTGGCTGACATTTATTTCTAGTTATTAAAAGCACACATTTAGACAGAATCTGTAGGATACAGAGAAGGATTTACTTCACAACTATTAACAGCAACAAATACCTTTCAGTTAAAAGAAAGCAGTAAAAAGTATCTTCCAATTACCAGAGAAGATCTTCCCATTTCTGTGTGAACAGTTGGACAGCATAAAAAGCCAGCCCGTCTGACAAACAAATTAAACCACTTTTTTCATGTAAATGCAATGATCTACCAGGGTATTTTCAACAGTCTCAACTTTCATATTTCCATCTAAACCCCCATAATATTATCAAAAATATGCTAATTAATAATTACATACTGAAATGGAGTAAAAGTCAGCAATTTTTCTACAAAAACACACTAGAACCATGGAGTCCTCAGAGCAAGCAGGCAGAACTGGAGCACACAGAGCAATCTGTGTTCCCCCCCATTCTCAAGCATGGGTGGCAGCAGATTAATATTTCTCCTGAGACATACTGTTATTAGAGGAAAACCCTAATAACACAATGTTAGCATCGACAATAACGCAGGACTGCACTTTGAGGAGTCCTCTTCCAAGTAGGGAAGGACTGGGGTGTTCTTATATTAATTAAGCAGCAGAAATGTGTCTCATTACAGCGTAAGATCAGAAATCAGTCATGGCAAAACTCAGTACTTTTTCATGAGTTACCTATATGAAGCAAGTTTTTTAAACCTCTAGATCCCTGAATGAAGTTGCTATAATACTAGGAGAAAAAAAAAAATTTTTTAGATCTAACAGTTGCAGTGAAGCAAAAGAAAATATACCCTCAGTGAATTCAAAAGGCTTACAAGCCAAAAAGCAAATAAAAAGATCCTGAAATTGGATCTCTATTTATAAAGAAAAATCATGACTCAGTTGCTGAACACCTGACTTTCAAAGCAGTACTGGTCTATAGTTGGATATTGAGAAAAATAAGGTTAAAAAATACTAGCACATCCTGATCTTCAAGACCTTTGAATGCTGTACTTTCTGGGTAGACTGAAATTTCAGCTAATGAATAATGAATAATGGATATCTTAAGAGGCTGCCAGAAATACTTAGTACTATTGAAAGTACAATATGTAAAATGCATTAAAGAAACTATTTTTAAAAGGGCATAGATTTTCCTCTATGTATATATCGCAAAATCATCTATGGCAAGAAGAGTACCTCAGAAAAATCTCTCAATGACTGCCTGCAGGCAGGGGACAGAGTAATGCAACCATTTCTATTGAGGGATCCATAAACCAACTTAGAGGCCTCAGTTTACTCTTGGTAGAAACACTCTTGTCATTAGTGAGATATGCAGTCTGCATTAAAGGTAATTTCCTTTCTACCTAACATGTATCTCCATTCAAACACAAGGAGAAACCCTCAAAAATATTTTTTCCCTCTTATTTTTGCTGCTTTTATCATCTCCTAATGAAAACTATTTCGTCTCTAACAGCATCAGTAATTTAGCTCCTGTAGACTAAAGAAAGAGCATAATAAAGGAAATGTTGCCAAGTTCATGGTTCAGGTTCATCACTAGTTCGGCATCACTGAAATCAAAGGAGTTGGATTAAGAATACATTGGATTCAATCACGTTTAGCCTGGCTGATATGACCAAACAACTGCCAAAGAGGTGGTCAATACACATGGCATTATCTGCTATTTATTTTACTATTTTCATTTTGCTGAAAACTCCATGAAAAACAGTTTTGTGATATTTACATTTGAAGGAAATGCCCAGGATTTCTTCTTTTATACCTATGAACACCCTGCACAGATTTAAGCTCTTTGGTAAGTGGCTCCTGGAAGATTGACTGGATGCATCTCCTCTTGCTGTTTAGTATCTGCCATTTTAATGATTGCATTTATTTTTGTTAAAATAGAGAGACTGAGTAGTTCTTAAAGCCACTACGCTAGCTTAAAAAGCGGCAGACCGAGGCAGACAGAGAAAGAGATCAAGAACAGATAAGATTCACTTTAGGGACACCATTTCATAATAAACATCCACCCCACAGAAGTATGCTTTACAGAGAGATCAAATATTGATAAATAACCAACAGTCCCTTGGGAGAGAGAATATTTAACAAAAAAACAGCTGTAGAGGAAAATGTAGTTTTGAGCAAATGGTTTTAGAGAAGAAATAAAATTTAAAAAAAACAGTCATCTATTAAACACACAATTTAGGTCAAAATAATGAACTAAGAGAAACACCCTTTGAAGATAAATCAGAGAGATCCTTTAAAGAAAGGGAATTCACACACTAGTACAAAATAGCCAAGAGCCACCCAAGAAAAAATTCTTAGGAAAAATGAGGTCTTTTCCTGAACTAGCTTTCAGGCTGAAGTCAAAGAAATCAGTTCTCTGTTCTCCAATCCACCTGCAAGCTAACTGAAAAGACTTTTTAAAATTTATTACTTGGTATTTATTGTCCTGAAACAATCTCTCACTGTTCCTCATCTCCTGTTTTTAAAGAACCTGTATCAAAATCTAGTTATAACAATTATTTCCTTCCCCTGCACTGAAGAACTCTTTTAAAGGCCAACCAAGAGGAGGCAGCCTAGAAAGGCAACTCCCCTGGTGGTGTTTGTGTGGCCTCTGCACACCCTTATACAAGCAGAGTCCCTCATCTTCCACAGTCAAAGCCCTGGACTTCCCGAAGCTTCACTCCCTTTGCTTGCCAGTTCCAGGAAACAAGCTTCTGAAGCAACTGATAGCAAAACCACGCAATGAAGCTTCATGGGCTGTGGAAAACTGCATTTACTAAGAATAGAAAAAGTAGAAACATTGTGAAAATAACAGCTTGCATGACAGATCTAGTTCAGATTTGCAAAAGCCAACCTAGACAGTCCCAATCTGGGTCAGGTGCAGCACAGACAGCAATTCATCTTGATTCCTGACCCTCTGGTTTGGTACGCTCTGCCTTCATCCCCAGATGCTCCAGCTATCTCTCAGTAAGCACCACTGCTCTCTTAGTACGAAACTCTCTTTGCTGCTTTCCTTCATTTGATCCCCACAGCCCCTTCTCCAGTGTCCAATACTTCAGCATCAATGTCTCTCCCATCTGTGACATACCATATACTTTCCAAAGTCATTAACCACCATAACAGTGGCTTTGGAAAACACAAACTTTAACCTTCCATTTTTATATCCTTTATATATACTTACAAATACATACATGCATATGTATATATATATACATATATATATATATATATGAGAAAACATCATCTGTGTCCTATCAAGATCCTGTACTCTCTGTTCTCACAATAGCAGTGCATGTCAATTTTTTAAATTCAGTGTCAAGCCCTCTGTCTCCATTTAAAGAGAATTTAGATACAATTCCCTAGTCCAGCTAAACAACTACAGTAAATTTGTCAGATATGCAAGGCAATACACCAGAATGATGCATAGACAATGTAAGGGATTTGCTTGCAGAGCAAACCCTCTCAGCTGCTGCATCAAATAAATCCAGGCATGTCCACACATCAGCCAGCTAAGTCTGCTACTACTGTAACTATGAGCCCAGTCTGGAGAGGGAAACTAAAGCAAGAATACAGACATTGCATATCTATCTCCTATTTTGATAAAATTCCCTCTTCCCAGAAACAGGTATGCATTCTGAGCCTGAACTGACTGTTTGCATTACTTAAATCTGACATGGTTGGGCAAATTTGCAGTTTCAAATGAACTTCTCAACTGATCTTAATAACTGACATACAAAATAAGTCCTCGTCCTTGATAAGGGTCAACTGTAGTTTTCACTGATAGCTGACTGAAAACACATCTCTAGACAAAAAACAAAACAAGACAAACAAAACAAACAAACAAACAAAAAAAAAGAAAAAAACCAAAACAGTGAAAAGTTTTGTTGCCTACATTTTTAATTGTGATAATACTGAATTTTGTTGGTGAATAAAATCTGTGTTTGAAAATACCACAAACTGCCTTTTAAAAGTCAAGATATTTTCTTTGGACATTTTTCATATTGAATCTTTCAAATTTGTTTTTAAATGATATCGCATTTATAAATTTATCCAAATTCAATCCAAAAGAAAGAAATAAAATGGCATTGACTGGCTATGCACATTCCTTTTTCTACCTTTTAAAACAAGAAAGCCAAAACCAACATCAAACTCCATTCACCAATTTATGGATTTATTTTTTTTTAATCTTCTCTTGCTATACAGATATGAAGCTAGAAAGTTAGAGGGTAGGAGGGACATCTTTCCACCTTTTACCATATCCATGCTTATGTTTCAGTGTTAAACCAGATTTTGATAAATCACATTTACAATGAAAACTCTCATTCTGTGCTTCCTAGCCTCCATTACAGGAAATCTTAGGATTGGGTGCAAAGCCTTTAACTGTCAGACAATGCTGAGAATGAGGAGAAAAATCCATAAATGCCATACAAAACTGGACAGACAAAACATACGATTGATTATCTGCATATCTGCTCTGGTGGCAATGCAAGTCTTGTGAAACAATACCCGAGAGGATGAGCCCAGAGAAGCTGAGCCCCAGCCTGCTGATCAGCACAACAAACTTGAGCACAGTCCAGCAAGGAGGCAGCACAGATTTTGCACCAGCAGTTCTGCACCTTTGACCAACTTCAGGAACAGGATGTGCCCCTTCACGTGTCCTGGGCAAAGGAGCCATGGAAGTCTGACTGCCAGACACTGATGTGAATTTTACAGAGGAAGTGACATTGCCTGAAAAGTTATTTTTGTTAACGAGGTTTGGGGTTTTTAAAAAAATTTTCTTTAAAAGTTGTTCTAAAGCAGATACAGAGCTAAGGTAATTATGTTCTGAAGGTAAATTCTAAATCCCCCATTTGTCTTCTGAAAGGGTCCTTTTGAATTAACAAGAAAATACCCATTTTGTCCCATCTCCCTGCGTTTTTACACACCTAGTGTTCCAACTTGCTCCTCGTGTTCCCATACAAAAGTATTTCAGCTGTAACACGTCTGATGACATTTCACACTTGCCCAGAGACTTGCAGCTACAGGTACCATATGGTTAGACTGTGACTACAAAAGTACACAGCACAATGTAAAATCCAAGCACGTAAGCAATCCCTTAATATTTCTGAATACTCTGATCTTCAACAAGTCTCCTTCGTGGTCTGGGGAACTGGAGATCAAAATCTATGTATTTAAGGCAGTTTTATTTAATGTTACACATTCCATGAATTGTCGAAATTGGACCATGAGTTTTACGTATGTCAAAGTATTTTCTTGAAAGGTAACACTGAAACTGTAAAGTCTCATAACTGTCAAATTTACAGTTTTCCCTAGTCATGATAGAAACTATTTGTATGCAGTGGGATATGCTCTACCTATTTGTTTTTAAGAAGTCATATCCACTCATATCCCTATTGCTAACATTGCTGTCCATGGATCAATATTAGACAACAATTAAGAAGTGAGCTATACTGAAATGCATAATCCAAAGAAGGTACTTAAGCTGTGCCACAAAGCTGATTATACCAAACACACCACTAGAACTCAGGCTATGACATCCACCATACACGGCACAGACAACCAGTTACTCTCTCCACATTTTTAAAGGTTTGATACTGGGCATCTAGTCTTTCAGAAAAGTTGCAAATGCTCCACACTTGCTCAACTTTTCTCAAGGTCGGTCCATTAGTGATTAACACTTTACTAAATACTTTTGAGGCTTGTATTTTTAAAGAATCTCTCTCATTTTGCTGGAGATTTTTTTATGGTGACAGCTTTGTTACTTCCTGTTGTGAGGTTCAATAGAGTATGTTTTCTAGGTGGGTGATTTTTTTTTTTGTTTGCTATGCATGTCGATGGAGATAAGTGTTTTAATTACTTTTTTAATGTCTATGCTTTTGTATTTTCTCCCTCTCTCCCTTTATTTCCTGCTGTCGAGATTACTGCCTCATCTCCACAGCAGGTGGCTCCTTCAAATTTGTTTTCTCTGTAAGCCTGGTAGATTAATTTTGTAATATAACTGCTCCTTTTCTGGATTCTTTATTTATGATTTATTTTCTTTGAAATAGGTATGCCTGCAAGGTTTGTAAGAGTAATTCCCTAATGATGGCTAAAGGCCTCATTTACAGAAAAAAGTAAAGGAAAAAAAGTAAACTAGCTACAAGACACTTGGGTTAGCCTTTTCTTACCCTCAAGTTTGAATGAACACTGTGTACAGCATATGTGGAACACCCTTCACATCTACCAGCAGGAGCCATACACCATTGCTGCAGTGCATTTGAAATTGAACAGCTATATCCATACCATGTCCTTTACAAACATCTGAATAAGTAGCTGAACTTGGAAGTAATGCAGTCTGTAGGTCTCACAGCTTACTTGGTTGCTAATTAGGCACAGAGAGAAGTATCTGAACTCTTGCAAATGGTATTGAAATAACAGGAATGAAGGAGTCAGATCATTCAGAACTAAATTTATTCTTATAATTCAATTTCTCTTTGAGGACCAATTGTCCAAGCCCAGTTTACAGGTAGCCAAAATTTCACACAAGCTAGACATCAGCAAGTGCAGATGGGAACCACAGGCAGAGTTCAGAATCAATCTGTGTGAGAGATGGAAATCAGTATTATGACCACACAATCAGTGTTGTATGTCTGAGTGTGGAATACACTGCAGCCTCGTGATCTGCCCTCACAATATTTAGTGATCCCATGACTAGATTAGACTGACATCCAATGTCGACCAAAATGTCCAAAGGTGAACCGTAACTCATTATCCCTATCAAATATAGAGTCCACCCCTAATTTGATTCTATTGTAATCAGTCCAGCTTTTCTCAAGGCCTTAGCCAACCCTCCACAGCCCACCTCTAGTCTTAATTGCTGTTTTAAATTTTATTTTGGTCTAGATTTGGGACCTGAGTTTTGAATATTAATGCACTAATACTCAAGTATGACTAAGATAATGTATTTTAATTAAAAGCATCAGTGTTTCAAGATGATTAAAAAAAGATCTGAAGAAATTATGATGATTTTTCAAATCGCAGTATCTGGCTATTCAGTTAAGCACCCTGAAGATTTTAGACTCCACATTTTGAGCACTTATCCTCTAAAAGCACTCTTTTAAAATGCATACCTCAGAACTGAAACATACAGTATCACTAAGTGTTTTTAGAACATAATTCTTTAAAGGACACACTAGAAGAAGTGATACTAGGTTGGACAAACATATACAGATTTCTAAAATAAGAAACAGATGTTAATTCTAGCCTTTCTTCTGTTTCGAAACTGGTACTTAAAGGTCCCCATATTTGAAATAATCAAGTTGAGGATGCTAGGAAGTTATCTGGCAGCCCAGATAACGCACTTGCTGAAATGTGAAGATCACTATGAAGTAAACCTTCTCACAGAGAAGGATGAATGCAGAAGTCTGCTTACCTTCCCCCTGGTTCTGTTCTGCCTGGTGTTGTTTATTGCAGGACTTAAAGCACTGAAACAGTTTGCTATGAATCTTGATTTGTAGAACATAAGAGTTCTGTAAATCGTAATACAGAGTAACTGAAGAAACATCTGCTGTAAAAAATAAAGTGGAATATTGCTGCAAACCTTTCTTAAGTCATCTTGGTAACATTTTTTATACTGGCGACAAATTTGAAAAGGTCACTAGTGAAAATGCATTTAGTAGTCTGACTCCAATCCATCTCTACCGTAAGAATGTTCCACCCAGGAACAGAGCTTGCACAGTCTGCTTACAATGGAGCCAAACTGGATTTTCAGCCCTGAATGGAATTTGGTCACTTTCCACCACTGACTTGAGCTGTCATTTTTCAGGAGCATTCTCAAACCAGGCATGCTGAAGTTTCAGATCTGACATGCTAATGTTTCTGTTCCTTTCGCTCTTCCTTCTACAGGTTTGCTCCTAGCAGTCACCTGCCAAAGGAAAGACGGGGGGCTGTGTTTCCTCCAGACACCAGCCAGCCTGTATTTACCAGTGTGATAGGCTGCACCATGCTAGAGGAAAAGAAACTGGTCCCAGTGCTTACTTCTGTTCAGGGAACAGTGCTCCAGTGGCCACAAAAGCAAAATCACCTCCTCGGGGAATGTCTATCAGTAACTTGAAGAACACCAAAAAAAAAAAATCTATCATCTCAGAAGCCATATGTCACAGTAAAGTGGCTTTTATACAGTACAGAAAATCCAAATATGTGGAAGTGAAAGCAAAATAATGGTGAGATGGTGAGATTGGGAGTAACAGATTCCTGAAAAGAAAGCAGAAAATACTACTATATCTATTTGCAATGGGAACAATATCTTTCTCCAAGCAGACTCGTTATAACTTAACTGTCTAATGTGCCCTGTTTATAAGTAATCATGCTGGTATATCGAAATAATCTATGCAAATGAAAATTTACAAAGGGAAAATCAAATGCTAACATAGGAAAGATCTCTTCATATTAATTTTTCATTTTAAAATCTGGGAAAAAAATCTTGAAAAGCTGGATCAATAGAGGCTACATACAATAAATACACAAGGAATGGATAAAATGATAAAACTGATGATAGACATTCATAAAGAAAAAAATCACAAATATTTAGTTGGCAGCACAAAGTAAAATAAATACCAGGCCTCTACAGTGTTGCAAAGCAACAGCTGAAAAAAAAAAATTCCATCAAAGGCAGCAAATTCATCCTGTAGAAATATATGAGGACTAATTAAGTCATTAATATTCTGGAATAATACCTTTGTCAAATCTCAGGCACTGTACAGCAAGGAAGTTGCAATGAGATGTACTGAGACAACATCAACTTATACTACCTAAAATCAACCTGTATTTTTTATATATTAGGAATATAATTGCCAATAGGTGGTATCTGTGTTACAAATATAAACACTAATTTTATATTGCTTCCTAAATTTGATGAAATAGAGCAGTAAAGAATCATAGAAATATCCAGCTATAGCTCTCTCTCTTAAATCCACAACTATTCCTCTGTTGCACACTACTTCCACAGCTCCCATTCTGTTTCAATATAGAGACCATGAAACAATAGGCTGAGTCAATCACAGCACTGAACTCTCCATAACTGGATCTATATTAAATATTTGTAAAAACCTACTTCTCCAGGAAGGAAATCCCATGTGCTAAGTAATACTTGCAAAATACAGCACTTTCTGGTTATTCCTATTTTTAAAACATTACAAGGATTCATCTTGTCTTTTCTTTTCATATGTAGAAGTCTTCAGTGTAATTCAGCAAGATCTTCCAAAAGCTAATGAATAATTACCACTCTATATGAAATTTCAGTATAGGAAACAAATATTTTTTTGCAGTTCTTTTCTAATATATTACATTGTCTTATCTTAAATCTTAGCATATTTATACACTGGTTTTGTCTACATGGAAGAACAAAAGATGCCATAAAACTTATTCAGTAATTACTCCTGTATCATTCCTCCTAAACTGCATTTTTTAATCACTTCAGGTAAATCATCTCTTCGTATATTTTAAAATGATGCCTCAAGAAAAGACTTCTAAATATCATTCATTATCCTGCAGCACAGATCTACAACTGAAAACCTATCATCAGTGCATTCTGATGAAAAGGTAATCATTAAATCTTTTCTTCTCCTTTTTCTACAGCACAATATTTGACCTATGATAAAAAAAAAAAAAAACCAACAAAACCCTATCAAATTTCCAAGTGTTATTTCTACCTGAAGGGCTTTGCCAGCTCACACAAACATAAATCTCCATTTGTCAGATTTAAACTGTACCTGTCCCAGCTGCTATGAGAGTTCATAGCTCTTGTCCCTTAAAAATTACCAAACAGCATCACGCAACATAACCTCCCTGCAGCCTCCACTGACCCTTGCAATCAATAATATTTGTAACCTGTATGCACACAGTTAAGCAGGACAGAAGCCATGCACTATCCCAGTTAACCACATTGAGCTGTGATACTCAAATCTGCTCCCTTGTGCCTGCTGTGATCAATTTTAATCTCTGGACCAAGAATAAAAGAATGCAGCCCCTTGTTTCCGAACTCATCTGAAAGGGATGTTATAGATTTGTAGGTCTGTACAGGAGCTGCGGGTTTAGTACAACCAGCAGTTCAAGGAAATAACACATCTAAGCTATCATTCATTCTCATTACCCTCAGTGTATTTTGGATCTTCAGAAGACAATACAAAACACTGGAAAATGCACATGTACTGACTTATAGCAAGCTAGTTTTGTTAAAATAACATCAGGTAATAGCTATTTGCTAGAGCTTTATCCTCTACTGCCACTGCAGGTAAGGTGGAGGTCAGTCATTCCATTATGATTACTTTGCTTAAAGGTTTATGAATAGGCTGCCAATATTCATTTCTTCTGGAAATGTGTCAGATACAGTAAGTTAAACAGAAATTCCCTAGAAATAATAAAGCCTAGTTCTGCTCAGTTATAAAGAAATAATTATTATGGAAAGAAAGAATAAATCAGGTTTTTGATGGTATTTGTTCTCTCACCTTCAAACTAATTTTATTTAAAAGCTGGCAAATTTGCCAGCCAATTAGCCTAATTAGACAACAGCATCTGAATGTAGAACAGGAAGAGAGCAACTTTAGAAACCTACTCCGGTAGAAAAAGTGTTTTTTGAATCTGTCACACTACCAGAATTCATGTTTCCAGAGTTCTCGTAACTGCATATTTATAGACTTGGCTATATTGGCTCCTCATCAGCAGCTCCAGTGCCATGAATCATCTATCAAAACATTTGAGAAGATTTTCTTACTCGTTTCTTTAAAGCAACATTCTGAAGAGACATTTTCAACATGATTATGCTCCAGTGTTCACTATCAATTATGAAAAAAACCACATAGAGTTTTATAATTGTAGGTGAATAATAAGTATGTGTCATCAGAGGCTTTATCTTCTCAGATTGTCACACACCGTGTGTCAGCACAGAATACCCTGCAACAAATATGACATTCTTGTAACATGCTGGAGGGTCAATGAGCTTTCTCACTCAGGTTATTTACCCCCTGCACATACATCTCCTTATCATTAAGCACATATTTATCTGCCTTTCCTTTTTAAAGCAGTTGTAGCAAGGAGTTTCATGTAAATATCCTGTTAAACTGATATTCTCCTACACAAGTAGATCAGCCGAGAAACATTAAAGCAACTGCATAGGTACCCCTTCATAATTTCACATACAAGAAATAACTAAGCAAGGTCATACTTTGAACAGATCCTGTTCTGAATAAGGGTAAATAACAGAAAGAAGTCATGAATTGTATAAAGTTTTTTTAGTTCATTAATTAAATCTGAATTCCTTAACAACAGCATATGTGGCATTTCATATAAAATTTTATATAAAGACTGATTATCCCATTTTCATCAAGTGCCTGAGTTTTCCTTGGGTGTTTTCCATACTGCTGACCAGGCACTAAATCTGAAACTTTGGGTCAGAAATATAATGCAGTTGAAACTCAGGTGCTGTAAGTTTGTCTCTATCTGTAGAAAACAGACAGAGAAATGGTGGTGCACATCTCCAAATGCCTCCTCAACCACCAACAGTCAGGAACATGAAATGAAACAGGGTCACTGAAGATCACGGGTCAGGCACTTGGCTTGTAGGTGCAGATACCTGCACAGGCATGCACAGAAGCTCCCTCCTCCTCTTAAGCTTATTCTTTTGGTGGGTAAGTAAAACACTCAAAATGGGAAATTTATACTTCTCTACGTTAAGCAACAGATTCTTGTGATACTTAAACCCTCAGTGAGGTATGACTTTATGTCCCTCTTCAGTCCATGAAGATATGACTATGGCAGAGATGTCAGAAAGTTAAAATGAGACACCTCAAATTACCTGCAGTAATGATGCAAATACTCCCAAGGGAGCATATGTTTCCTCTGACACAGAATCCAACCCATACTAATGTCGACATAGGCACACAAATTTACCAAGGAGTGAGCATGAATCCTTAATGTCTGCTTGATGCATATTTTTGTGTTTGCAGTACTACAACAGGAAGATTCCATCCCAATAGAGTTTCAAATGGTAACGAAAACAAGATCAATAAATAGAAAATCAAGTTACTCAGTCCCAGTAGGTCCCTCTAACAAGGATTTCTCCCTGAAATGCTCATGCCTCTCTAATGCTGCTGCTTTTAATCCTTTCACACCAGTGGGTCCTACATGTCTGCATTAGTGCTAATGTAAAACAAATGAACATTTTATACAAGGATATCCACTCTCCCCAAGAAAAGTGGTTAATACCAAAGTAAGCTTCAAGAATATAAATTATTTTCCCCGTGTGGCTGAAAAACTACATGAGTTATTAATTTAAAAATTATTAGCATATAAAATCATTATTATCTCTGCAGTTAATGTACAGTTCACTGACAACCTTTTGGACCATTACAATTAAGAAAGGCAGCATCTTTAATGAAGTTACAAAACACATTGTTTATTAAATAGCAAATTGTATCTTTAATTACTTTAAATATTATAATCCGATGAAAAATTATTTCATAAACCTCAAGACAAATTATGTCAGAGATGGAGTATGCATTTTGTTCCTCTATGAATCCTAAACAGCACTTTCAATTTGCTTACAGGTTTCTGTTGTACGCAAACCTGCTCTTGAAATTGTTTTCCAGTGCCTAAATCCAATGGCACCAGCATAAATATAAGGTGCAATTTGTGCTAATCTTTCTTTTTAAAACAGATTTATTTTTTTGTCAAATGTTGAATTTGGCAGTTCTAGTAAATGCAGCTTTTCTACTAACCTATCAGAAGTAAACTGAAGATAGCTTTTGGGGAGGGGGTCACAAAAACAGGCTCATTGAAATAAAGACTGTTTGGGGGTCTACTGTATTTTATTGATTTGCTGTTGTGTTTTAAACGAAAAAATAACTTTTGTTCAAAAGTGTCAAGGGCTTTGAGGATATGTTATAATGCCAATAAGCACATACTGAGCTAATTTTAGATATTCCTTTTTTTTTTTTTACACAAAGTAATCTCTGCATACTGTCAAGAAACTTTTTGCTCTCTGTCCATAACTAGATCTACCTGCTTGATGTGCTCACCACTATCCCATAACATCTGAAAGCTGCACAATTACAGAAAAAGTTTAGCTGTTCAAAGCATTAGCCCCTTCATTGTGCTTTGGATCCAACCCAGACCAAAGTCAATATTCAAATGCATTGATTTCTGGATCACTAAGACAAAATTAATACATTCAACTTCAATTATGTCAACATCAACTTGTCACTGAATATTTTGATGGTTTGGAAACCCTCAGTTAGCTATCAGACTTTCTTGGGCTAATCAATAAATCAGGAAGGCAGAGATTATATTCAATTTCTCCATGCTAAAAAATTGCTACATTCTATCTATGTCTGTTTTACCAGCAAAATTGTCCATGCAGAGCATGAAGGAAAAACAATTATTCAGTGTAATATTATAATAGTAAAACTGATTTGTAAAAAAGCACCAAAATTTTTTTTTAAAGCTTTTGACAGTGGTAAAAAAAAATGATATAATTACATAATTTTACACAATTACAAAATACAACCATAGATAACATGTTGTTTAGAGTTGAAACAAAAATACATAGAGGGTCAGAAGATAATAAACTTGCTTACTTGCACATTAGTACAAAAATTTTTGAAGACAGTAATTCATCCAGAAACATAAGTGGAAGTCTTTTGTGACTACCTATGTGCCAGAAGAAAATCCTAGCAGGGATTTGTAGGCAAGTGGGGTAGTCAAAGTCAGATACGTTTGTGAAAGCACTCACAACAAAATCAGGTTTTGAAAAAGGTTTCCCTGCAGAAATCTGACATTAACTGTAACACAGTTACAGGTGTTACAGACCAAACTGAGTACAGTACTTGAAACAAATCCCTTTCTAGGTGTGCACCTAAATACTCCGATTGATTTGGGCCTAAGCACCTTTGGGACCCACACCTTGCCTGCCAGAAGATCTGTATGTCTGTACATTACTGATGCAGAGGAAAAGAACCTCAGGAGTGCCAGGAGATTTTCAGAGCAAGCAATCTTATGTATTCAGAGATGTTCAAAACTGGATGTGGTCCTAGGCAATGTGCTCCAGCTGACCCTGCTTTGAGCTAGGGGGCTACACTAGACAATCTCTAAAGGTCCCCTCCAATTATTTTACGATTCTATGAAATATGCCCGGGTTGAGGTCCTAAGCCATGGAAAGATTTCTGAATTTTTCATCTGGGATTTAAAAAAATCCACTACTACAGTTAAGTAAAAGAAAAGTATTCCCTATCAGGGCACAGGTACCAGACATTCATAGAAGAGAGAAATTCAAAAGTTTCTATCAGTTACAGAGCTCTCCTGGCCAGTGGCAGTGTACCAGGAATCAGACCCTTTGTTCATCTACCCACGCCACAAAGAAACGCCAACTCCATCTCTCAGCGATGGAGCACTAGAAAACACAAATCTCACACAAGGGTCAAAAGTTAATTTCTGAAATGTCTTCACGACAAAACCTCCTTCCATCCTTCTAATTAGCACTACGCATACTTGTTTGCAGAGAGCACATCTCGCTACTCACAGTCCCCTTCCCAGTAAGTGAAGGAACTGGGATTGCCTTATTCAACAAAATGACTCAATAATCTTGTAAAATCAGAGTGCAGGATAAGGATGACAACTTTAAATCAAAAAGTGAATACAATTCTCCTCCATTCACAGATGATTTCAGTTGCTAGCATTTAAAAACAACTTCTCAAATATCACTACCTATACTTGTGGATGTTCGCAACACGTAAGAACAGTAATTCTATCATGTTGTTTTATAACAGGTTACAACTGATACTGCTCAATGCTGGAGCTTCCTTAAAGCCCATGTAAAAATCCCACCACACAGATGAAAAATCTTGATTTGTAAATTCACTGCCCTATTGACAAAATTATATTTCAGAAGTTCTGCATACCCAAATCAGTTATATCGAGCCAAGCTTTTTACACCAGTATTTTAAATTATAAATTCATTTTGCTTTACATATAAAATTAGACATAGAATGACTTCAATTAACCTTAGCAACAACATTCGTGTGAGAAGAGAGAGACTCAGATAAACAGAATCGTCTGATAAAACAAAATCTACCTCTGATTCTGCATTCTTTCTTTCTGATTAGAGTATACATGTAAATAGAAAACAAGTATCCACTTATGCATTCAAATGCAAAGTCAAATCTGTATGTTAAAGGTATAGCATGTGTGATGAAAGCTATCAGTTTGATAACCCTGCACTGAGAAATCCCATCACCAAGCATATGCACAGATAGAGCTCCATTCCTGTTAAGTACAGATCTTTCCAAAAGCTCAAGCCCTCCAATTTTTGGAGGGAGGGATTAGAATCATAATAACTCTTGAGCCTGAAATCAAATGCTGAGCAGATATGCATTTATATATCAGACAAATAGTTTCTAAATGCAGTCTTTGCAAGATAAAAAATATATTATTGAGGCATCATAGGGGAGGTTTTGAGGACTTTGCTATTTATTTATTTACTCATTCAACCATTTACAAAGATAGTTTAGAACACTGGAACCAAAAATTCCTAATTGCATAAATTTTACAGAACAGCAGAACAATTATTAATAAAGGTTAAATCATATATCCAACTATGATCACATAAAAACCTGGAAAGAAATTAACAGAACAAAACATTCAGCAAATGAAGTCATCAGAAAGAGGCCATAAATGCAATGCTATCATGACATTGAGGGGAAAAGGAATAAAACAGAATATTTAAAATTTCTGAGGCCTTGTAATTAAATGTATAGCAGATGTGATGCAGAATTTCTGACTATACAGCCAGAGCCATAAAATTTATAAAATGAAGGTATTGCTATTATAACAATACCTTCCTATTTTCCTTTCATGTAGAAATGCAAATCAGTTAGGCAGAGAGCAAGCTATACTCTACGCTTGGCTGCATGAGTTATTCTGATACCAAGAGTAACAAATAGCACTTACTGTTTGTAGTGCTTCCTATTTGCAAGGTGCTACACAAACAGCCAATCCTCAAAATATCCAGTATCCAGATAACAGATAAACGTTTATCCCTGCACTTTACAGATGTGCAAAGAAATTTAAGTGATTTGCTGAGGACCATACAATAGAAGCAAGGTTGTGATAGCTCTTGGGCAATTCACACCACAGGATTTTAAAATGCTCAAAGAGTGCATCTTTGATAACTAGAACCTTTATGGTGTGGGAAGCATGCAGACTACTTTCTGCCTCCAACTGTGCTAGTGCAAGCATTGTCTGAACAGTTATCTTCTTGCAGCTGGAGAGCTGGAGGAATCCAGACCACCTGTGCCCTACAAAGGAATCAAGGTGGTGAGAGAAGGGAGCCATGTCCTTAAAGGGCCACTCTCTCTGGTCCTAGAAAGACCTTGGGAGAGCTCCTCCTAGGGACAGGAATCAAGCCTCCAGTGTCTATTAATTATCGAAAAATGCTTATTTTTGCAATTATTTTCACAACTATTTTCCCTCCCTTGTTTAAGGAGATGGATTACATCTACAGACCATGTCACGTCATAGCTCTTTTGCCAGTAGCCTGTACAGATTTGACACAGGTAGAAAGACTCACTCGTATCAGCGGGCAGCTACATCCTCTGTCTTTGGGAAACGTGTGATTGCTAATACTAAAAACTAAGGAATAATACGCTGTCAAAGGGTTATTCAGAGAGCAAATCAAAATTCACACTTAATTAAAAGTCTCCCTGTTTCCACCGACTCCACACAGAGTAGTAAGAGCTCAGCTGCAGAAGCCGAGCGGGAGGTGACTATTTAATGAACTGCACATTTGAATGAGATGGTCAGTTGGTGTCAGCACAGACAATGGCAACCTTCCTTCAGGATTACTAGTTTCCACTGTTTGACTTTTTTTGGACATGTCTAATTATACAGCTTCTCTTACCTGTCACCTAGCAACCTTAGCTGTGATTTAATTATGTTTTTCTAAAAAAATCCCACAATATATTCACTGACATAACGATATGCTTATACTTTGAGTTGAATATAAGAAACATAATCAAAACTGGTATAAAAATCCCCAGCATACACACATTTCCCTATCTTTTAACTTACTATAGCTGACCAGTCAGGACAGGTTTTCATATAAACACTATTTTGTTTAACTTTTAGATCTCATTTATTTGGTACACATGACAAACAATATTTTACAAAGAACAGAAAGGATCAAAATTCAGCAAAACATATATTCCATTCAGTTGTTTTTTCTTTAAAGAAAAAGCTGACATCTAAGTTATTAAAGGAAGAAAACTATTGAAGATGTGGCTAGAATAACTATATGAGCTTTTGTTCTATTTTAATCCTTTCCATTTTTATATATCTTTATGGATAATCTCATGTCTTTCAGCTTTTATTTCCTCAATTTGCCTTCCCCCCCCAGTTTATGTATTCTATCTACTTTTTCTCTCTTTATATTTCCTTAATTTTTTTCAGTTCCATTCCCTGTAGAAATTGTTGTCTCCCATTTATCTACTATGGTCTTCTCTCCCATTTATCTACTTCTTTGTCTCCCATTTATCTACTATTTTGTTTTTTTAACTGTCCCTCATTTTTTTCAGGGTTTTCCCCTCCAGCCTTTCCTTCCCAGGCTCACACCACGTGTTGTCTCTGGGGCAGCTGAAAGCAACAAGACTCAAACACAGCTTGCCTAAGGGCCCAGGGATTTGTCAGCTACAAGATGCTTTAGAGAAAATGTTTTCTTACAACTTAGTTATTGCCTCAAAAACGCCAGAAGAACTTAAAGCATGTTATGTTGGTTCTTTAAAATATAGATAATGTGTCTTTAAAAAAAAAAAACAAACAACACACCAACAAAAAACCTCAAACACTAACAAACACCAACAAAAAAAATCCAAATACACACACACAAAAAATCATTTTCTAGCCAAGTAGTAAGTCTAGTGAAGAAGTAATACCTTGCATTTGATTATTTTGAACTGTTCCAATCTGTAGATTACTACAAGGCATCAATGGTGCTGTGGGACTGCCTCACTGAAGCTGTTATGGTGTTGTAAGAGCTGTATATGGCAGTATCTGTCCTTGACTGCATAGTGAAGAAAGTGTGGAGATGGTATGAATACTCCTGATACTACTGACAAGAATCATATATGGTAGACGTCACTTTGCCAAAATTCTATATTTAAAAGATACACAGCAAATTTAATAATCTTTTTTGTATATAAAGTGCTTTTAGCAGTTTTTTCTTGATGTCACTTCTCTGCATTATAGGTTGTCATACTGCAAGCATTTCCACTCCTACTGAAACCCATGGTGAGGTGACACGGTCAGCTGACACTGTCTGGTGGGGTAAATGCCATGTTTGCTCCCTGTACAGAAGGGAAGTTTGCCCTCAAGCAAACCTTGCCCATACCTCAGTCATTCAGGCAGGACACAGAGCAGGGCATGCGTAGTCACTCCAGACACTGCATCAGAGCTGTGCAGACACAGCCATAAATGCCAGTGGAATTAATTACATTCCGTTAAGTGAAGTTTGTGCATAAGCTTTTGTGAGAACAAGGCTTAATGTTGTTTTTAACACAAAAACACTTTACAGAACTCCTCCCACACTTCTTAAAACTGCATCCCTAATTATGGAGTGTGGAGCTCTACTATAAGTGATTGATGTTGTTTTGTGTGTTGTTATGGAAACAAACCAAGTAGGAGTTTCTGATTTGCGTATAGAATTTTGAGTCAGATTTTACAGTAAATAACTACACTTTCCAGTATATAAGCAACAACACCATATGGCCATTAATCTCCACCAAAAGACTATATCCTCAGTTGCCACTACTTGTTAAAATTAAGGTCTTTCGAGGAAGAGCATAAAAATCAATGACCTGCTCCATCTTGTCACTGGTCAGTGAACAACAAAATGTGGTTGTCTCAATTAGGGACAGTTTACAGTGTGAACATTTGACAAACTCACTCAAAACATTCATAAGAAAGCAGTGTTTTAACTCAAATTTGAGTTGACAAATTCTGCAGCTTGCAGGACCCCTGCCCTGGGGATGCTATAGCTATACACAGAAATTTATCAAACGGAGGTTCCAAATGAATGGAAAGTTCAAATGAATTACATATCTAAGTTAAGAGATATACATTTCTGGTATTGAACATGTAGGATGTGGATACCTCCCAGACAGAAAAAGAAGAACAATGTTCTCTGAAGAACTTACTATGCAACAAACAGAGGTTTGCAAAAAGGGCTGCTAGATGAAAAGTGAAAGCCACAAGGAAAATATCACAGGGGTATGGTTTAGTAAGTAAAAACAATGTTGATTTTGCTTCTGTGGGAGTTAAATGACCTCGACAGACCAGATCATGATTCCTGTCATAAGCATTTTCCATTTGTGCATATAGACATGAACTCGTACACTGCCGATCTGAATCCAGCCCTGCGCTGCGGCCATCTTCTCTCCCTGCACCCAGCAACAGGCCCAACCATCCCCTTCCTTTGGGTCTTCTCTGGAGACTATTGCAATTCCACAAGAACCCTCTCTTCCACCAAGAGGTCTTACTATCTTAGCTCTTTGCACTCTCCTGGACCTATTCCCTAGCAGATAAAAATACTTTACACAGCACCAACCCAAAAGGGAAGGTATAGTAATTTCCCAATTAACTGTAGTACCAAACAAACAGCTTGTAAACGTAGTTACCACCACTTCATACATCAGTGGAAGTCCAATGGTTTCATGACTTGACCACTCGTTTGCTCTCATGCCAGAAGCACTCCTGGATTTGCCCAGCGTTCACTACTAGCCCAAACATCCAGTAAGTGTTACACGTGGCTCTTGCCTGGCTGATGAGCACTATCAGACAGGCCTCAATTGGCCTTAGAAACATTCACCTTGGTAAGTCAAAGCCTGTCCTGCCACAAAGGCCCATCAGCAAACCCCGGTCCTAGAGGCTCTCTCATTTGTGTCCAATGCATGTTCACCCCACAAATCTGCCATTCTAATATTGCACTGGTTCCCTGTTGAAATGTCAGTCACTTCACCCCCAGAGGGCATGAAAACTTCCCTTCCATCTCTGGAAGCAGCAGGAGAGGAAAGGAAACTGCCCTGGCCCTGCTTCACTACCTCCTTATTCGGGCTCTTGATTCTACCACTGATCCCCATTTTCCTTGCTCATATTTTTGCTCTGAGGAAGTGCAATGTCACTCTGGTTAGGGTGACAAGCTTCCTCACCCTTCCCTGACCAAAAGTCACTTCTGCCTGGGAAAACACTAATAATGAGTCTCTTTTGATATTAGATATTTATGCTGCCCTAGCGCCCTTTGCTGCATCCCTGGATGATTTCTAACAAGGTCTCAATGTGATCCCATTAGTTATCCTCCAGCTTTGGGGACATCTAACATACACTCCGTCTGAGTGGGTACAGCTATGGATGTAACCCCTACAGGCCTCTGCTGCCTCCTCCTAACTCTTACAGCTAATCTCAACATCAGGCTGGAATCTGGCTGAAGGACAGGGTTTAAATATCCGTCTTAGAGCACAGAACAACAGTTTACCCCTCATTTGAATAAGCAGTGCAAAGTGTCTTTACAATGAAGCATTCAACAGAACTAGGCAAAATAAACAGCAGTCTTTTGTTTAGGTTTGTTTGCCTGAGCAATGTGTTACAACCTTTGGGCCAAGTTTCTCTTTTTATACCAGAAGGGAAAGCAATCCCATTTAGATGGCACAGAAGGTGAATCATAAAGATTTGTAAAATTACAGAGGCAGGTAATAATATTATAGGCTGTTTCATAGGTGATATAATTGCCGTTATTTTTTATAATAAAAATCCATTGAAATTAGGATTTGAATTACATATAAATGTAGCCATAGGGCTGTGCTTCTACAATCTCAGCTGAGTTCTCAATTCTCATCCAAAAGTGAAACCAGGCTTGAATAACCAGCAGCCAATGCTACTCTCCTCTATAGTAAGAATAACTAATATAGAGGGAATGAAATAAAAAGAGCTAGCAATGCATTTCCCCCCCAGCATATCAAGCAGGTTTTCATACGGAAGCAGTGGTCATCAATCACTACCTCATTACCAACCTGTCATCTGGGTTTAGGCTAAATGTATTCTGGCTTGCTGCCATACTAAATGTTCAATGAAACATCCTTAAGGCTCTCTCCAAGTTCAGTTGAAGTCACACATGCTATACATCAAAAAGGAACATTAGTGTTATCATAGCTTAATAAATAGTGCCATTCTGGCAATGTAATCCTATGTTCTAGAGCTATCTTCCATTCCCAGTACTATACTGCTTAAGTAAACAATCTTGCTGTCTTCTGTGAAGTTTATTTAGTGATAAATGCATGTAAAGATAATTAGTCATACTGTTATAGATACACTTCCATCCCAGCTGAAGAACAGGAGCAAAAATAGCATAGGATTTTAAAAGCACACAATGGCATAATGAACTTTATCTTGCAGCATTAGTTTATAATTCTTGCATATGGTAGTTTTTTAACCAAGTTTCACTGTGTTGGAAAACAATGACAGCTGAAGGACACCAAATCAGTGTCTTTTCAAAATAACATTGGCTTGAATACAGGACTTTTGCATACCCCTGGGATACAATACAGGCACGAAGATGATTGCAAAATGTATTTCAACATCTGTGAATACTACTTACTTTGCAAATAACTCCTGACTTTAGGAGGGATGCTTATATTTAGTCACTCATTTCCATGCACACTTGAAGCACTAAGTCCTGAATCTGTTTTAAAATTTTAAAATGTCAATAAAACATACATCTAGATTCTAAAGAGGCAGAAGCTTCAAGGGACACCTTAAACCAAATCCCAATAATACATTTTAGACACATTAATCAGTTTAGCAACTTAAAAGTTTTTTTGAAATAGTGAAAAAACATCTCGAAATTTAAGAATACTTTTTTGTCCTTGTATAGTTTTTTTTCTTTATAGACACTGCATTTGTTATGCAACCAGGACCTACTATTCTTTAAGTAAAATATGAAAAATAGCTCCAATATGTTCAATCACAGATTTTCCAAACGATTTCAAGTATGTAACAGGAAACCTGCCTTGACTAGTAAGCTGAAGTTATTCTATGCAAAACACATGGAACTTAAACCATGGATTCAAACTTTTACCTCTATCTGACACTGTTCCCTCCCATTGTGCATTGATGTAACTAAAACAGTAGCTGGATAAACCCTTGACATAAGTCCTTTTCCGACATGTTCACAGATGCATACAGACATGAGGAAAGGCAATCCATTTTTTAAATTGAATTCTGACAAACTGGAGAGAGATGATGTTCAACCATTCTTTGGTCTGCTTGTTATATCAAGCAAGCATAAATTTGCTTGAAACAGGCTTTCCCCTTCCTATTCTCTTGCCTCATCTTCTAAGCCACCTAACTAGAAGTCAGTCTTGGGACAAATTTTGTTGTCTGTGGAATCTTAGCAACAAAGACTGAATTTCCAGGCTTACATCTCAAGAATTAACTTGTCCTTTTAACTTCAAGTTGTCTTGCTTTTTGCTTGCCTATTCCACAACCTTTAAGTTATCTTGAGCCTTTAAGAAAAGGTCTCTTCTACAAAATGGTGATGATCAAATAGTTGTATTTAGTGCTTAGAAAAGGTGAGATATCAAGAAGTAGTAGCACAGTTCTGGCACTCCTGAGAGCATTGATGGTGTATTTTGTGTGATTCCTGCTCAGAAATTCGAGGAAAAGTCATGACAAGGTTTTCCTTTTACTTTTTCTATTTCTCCATATATACAAAGGGTTAGGCATCAAACTTGCTGTTAATATTGTGTAACATTACAGTTCAAAAAGCTTGCACAGATTTCACCTTTTTTTTTTAATGAAGATACTAAAGAAAAATAAGAAAAAAATACATATTGCATGTAAAAATCTGACAGCAATAAACCGTTCTGTCCTTAACTATAACCTTAATCCAGTGGCATTTTAGAGGTCACCTGCAACACTGTTAGCCAGCTTAATTCAGAAGCTGCAAGTAATCACTAAACACAACAATGAAAAGGGATGTTAAAAGACATATTAACTAAAGGTGTGCTACTATTTTCTTGTGAAATTGGTGGACAACAACAGAAGGGGAAAAACCACGCTCGGCTTTCTGCATACTTGTTTTTTACAAAGGAGCTTGCAAATAGGCCTGCAGCAGATCAGACCTCTTCCATGCGTCATAGCTTACAGACTTAGCTGCCTGACCAAAGAATCTGGATCCAGATTCTCCAGTGCAGAATCCTTCAGCACAGAAATTATCACATTTACAATGCTTGTGACAGCTTTTGCTTCTGAAGTTTCAATTTGGCGGCTAGACTAAATTACTGCAATGTCCATGTGCATCACTATAAATTCTGATTATCTACTTCTTTAGGTTTGATTGGTTAGGGTTTTGGGGTTTTTTCCCTCTCCCTCTGTAAATACACATGGGTCAGGATCCTGAGAGAGCTCAGAGGACTGAGTGTCCAGCTGTTGTTCCATATGTTCTCTAGGCCAACACCTGCTGCAGAGATACTACCAAGACCTCATAGTTGGCAAGCTGCTCTAACTCCACTCAGTTTGTAGGTTGAAAGGTCACTCCTTTAATGTAGTCCGTCTGTGGTTTCCACATGAAAGAGAGGGCGTTGCTGCCACTGCTAGAACTCTATTTTATGAAATACAGTGACAGTAAAACCAGATGTCCTCCACTTTCGTAACTGCTCTTACTGACTAGTACATCTTAAAAAAGTAACTTCTATGGCCTGATGAGAGGATGAGCCAACTTCTCCAAGAACAAGAGAACCTTTTAACTCAAAGCTTTAACATTACTCAAGGACCCTAAAGAACTGCTTGGAGGCATGGTCCAAGGACAAGATTAATTTCCTTTTCTTTCTATTTCAGATATACTATGAAAATTGAAGATAAAGATGCTTTTTTTAACTAACTCCCACTATAGAGGAGCCTGTAAGATCAAAACAAGACAAAGAACAGAGCAAAAGCTATGAATAGAACCTAACAGGATCTTAAAAAAACCTTTTGATAAACAATGATGACCATAAGTAACTAAATATTATATTTTCGCCATTCAGCACTAATTAGAAAAATCAGTGTGAAAATAGGTTCAAGAGACATAGCACTGCATCATCCAATTTTACCAAAAATTGGCACACCTTAATTAAAAACTTTGTCAGGTTATACTTTCTTTACACAATATGAAAACATGTATTTTTTCTGGTGTTTATACACATGTTAATAATCAGTGACAAATCATAAGAAGAAAATATTTTAGATTTCAGACAAAACAGAAAAGTTAAAAAGTGGATAAGGTTTATACACGTCATAGGTGCAGATTTATGGAACAGTTTATATCAGAATTTCCAAATATTATCCACTACAGAGAAGTGTTCCACAGCATGAGATGAGAAACTGGGACAGCAGACTACATTCCCACTAACCCACCTTTCTCATTTCCTAAACGAGAGAGAAGGCAGTTTTCTCTAACACCGGAGTCAGAGCACTCCAGCTTGCCCGAGCACACACTGCAGATTGGTGGAGGTGAGTCTGCACCATCATTAGCTCCACGTGAGCCCAGCTCCATGGCAGCTCTGAACAGAACCAAGGCACCTGACACCAGATCGGCAGGCACGGGCACATAGCACAGAGTAGGGTCCCTTTATAAACCAGAGGCAGTCTTAAGGACTCCCAGCAACTACAAGACTGAATTGCAAGTATGCAAAACTAAAATCTCCATCTACAAGTCATTGTTCATTTTCAAACACACAGCTTGGGTAGGAAGAAGAGAATTAGACTTTTGTTCATAAACACATCTACAGTAATTTTAACAAACTTTAATGACCACTACCTTTTAATGACACTACAAATGAATTAATTTCCCTTATTTCAAAGGGAAAAAAATTGCATTAATGCATTCTACTATATTGCTAAGAGAATTATTTCTGTTCACATGTGCAATTGGAACAACTGTATTTGAATGCAAATGCAAAAATTTAAGGGATGTTCCAGCATATTAAGTTTAACCCTAATTTCTGTCGCAATGATAGATGCAAGAATTCCAACTAGGTTGATTTTATGAGCCAGTTAAATGATTTGTATTCAGACCAACATTAAAAATCCCCGAAGTGACAAAGTGTACTTGAACAAAAATACCCTGCTTGTGACATATCCTTTACAAGTAATGTGTTTTCATTTTTCACATGTTGCATCTCATTTATTTTATTCAGGCACACATTGTTGAATCTACAAGATACAGTAAGCTTCCAATACCTTTGAAATAATAAATCATTTCTTACAGATGTTTTCACCCACTGCAAGTCTGCTGCTCATTAATCAAACATTATCAGTATCTATCACTGCCCAGTGCTAAACAGGAAAGGCACCTCGTTTTGAGTTTTGACTTTTATTCACTGGTTAGTCCCTGACCCTTCTACTACTGCATGCTTATTAAAAACCTCTACTGCATCGCAAATCCTACTACATGGAGCTTTAGAAGGGGTGCTATACAAGCAGAAGCATTTTTTCTTTAAGAACCAAAGGAAAGAAACTCAAACTGCTCTTCAACTTGGCAAAACAAATGCAATCAAGTTGTCTTCAAAGCTCTTTTCCAACATCTAAGTAAAATATAACCATGTAAGCAAACTACTTCTGGTCTAGATACTTTCATATCTGAAAGGTTGAAATAAATATATATTAGGCACTATGCAAGATACATTTCATTTTTGATGAATTATTAAAATTTCATTTCAGAAAACAGTATGTAGGATACAATACATCCTTAACAGCATAATCCTGCAGGGGAAAAACTAAAGAAAATGGTTCAATGTAAGTAAGCAGTTATCTGATAAAAATTTCAACATCCTTGTGATCATTGATAAATTGCTGGATTCATGCCAATAATGCAAAATAAAATCTGCATTATTTCATCTGCTCTTTAGGTCTTTACACATCTTTTTCAAAATACTGGAGCAGAAATTAGATTGGGGAAGCCATACCAATTGCAAGTGGTTAGGAATTAAGGTCTCTGTAACTTCAAGAAACAGTCTGAATGTCTGCCAGCAAGAACACAGTATGGCTTCCCCACAGCACTATTACAGCAGTGAGCACTTTCATAGTCCTTTTTGTGCTAAATGTCACTATTCCAATATGATATAAGAGAAGAATTAGCTCAGCCAGGAGGCCAATAGCCGAAGTCCAAGTCTCACTCTCTGCAGACCATCACACCACACTGCTTCCTTCCAGTGATCTGTTGTGGTGTTCATGATTTATATTTTTGTTATTAACCAAGTGAAAAATTAAAGGCAATGAACATGCTTCCAGTAAAAAACAACTTCCATCTCCTGCCACAGCTGCAACTCGCTCAACTCGCCTTTAACTAAACATTTTGTTTGTGTATTCTACAGTTGTCTGAATGAACACAGAACACCACCCTTGTACCCAGGATTATTCATCCTCCAAGGCTGACTGAACACATTCCATGCTTGCAAGCATGGCAGGTCTACAGAAGTGACTGAGCTACAATGTGTATTTTCTATGCCTCGATACAACAAAGTGCACATTCAGCACCCGCAAAGGCCCATATTTGCATTTGAAAAATAAGAAACCAACTTGTCAATGTAGAGGTTGTATTAAGACCCTTATGTCCCTACAACTTAAAAAGTGCTAAGATTTCAGAACACTCTTTACTTAATTTTGTTGGGATTTCCAGAAAAAGCTGCGCACAAAGGCAAAGATTGTAACACTTAGGGGTGATTTCTTCAGATTCTATGTACTGTGGGAAGGAATTTTTTTTTAACGCAAATTGACACCAAGCTTTATTATGAAGCAGCTACTACAGCAAGAAAATGGGCAGGAACTTTATCCCAGTGACTAGTACGGACACCACAGCAGAGTATACCTTACATGTCATGCACAGAATGATCACTCTGCCTGTCTCTAACTCTGCAAATGTCTTTCTACAAGAAATTTCATTCAGTCAAGGACTCCAACTTTGAGTGTAAGGAGACAAGCAATACAAAAATGTAAACAGCAGTTTACATAAAAATGCAACGACATGTGAACAGTGAAACAACAAAATGTAAACAGCGACTATTCAGTCGCTTAAGTATGTAACATCTTTTTGTGAGCATTTTTTTGTTTTGTATTGAAGCGACTCTTATCTAACTTGGTAAAGTTTAAAAAAACAGAAACATTTCCAGAATATTCCACAGAATATTCTGAGCTGGAAGGAACCCTCAAGGGTCATCAAGTCCAACTCTTATGTGAATGACCCATACATGGATTGAACCCATCACCTTAGGGTTATTACCACCATGCTCTAACCAACTGAGCTAATCTCAGGGTCATAAATTTCATTTTTCATCTACAAAAGATTTGTACTGGGCCATAATAGAAGCATCAAGCCTGTGTTTACCAACAAACAGAAATGCAATGTCTAAGTCACTCGGATATTGAAATAATGAATTATGACATTTTCAACGTCTAACTACTAAACAACATACTACCTATAAAATTAGAATAACTGTTTCCTTTACAAGATAGTTCTGCTATAATTTTTAAAATCCAATGTATTAGAGAAAAAGCTATAAATATTCTATTATTTAGAAATTATCTTTAATAATAGTGAATAATGCAATCTCAGTTTAAATAACAACTAGGTACCGAAATTCCACTATCTACTAAAGAGTTAGAATCTATTTAAATATACACATCGTACCCAAATAAACAACCATCTACTGTCAATGGTCACAAATAAACAAAGAATTATTTCTAATAAAAGTAATCCTGTGAAATCTGAAGTGAGTTATACCATCTTCTATTACATCAATGAAACAGTAACAAATAAAACCTTGACAACTCTTAAAAATGTAGTAATACACTGCAAGTTTCTGCTGGGTGACTAGGATTTCAGTGCAGTGGCATTTTTACCATTACAGATTAATTGGCTGAGACCTGTTGATCTTTAAATTCTTCTTTTTTCTTCCTGTAAAACTGATCACCAAAGAACATTTAAAGGAATACTGATTTATCATGCTAGCTGTAGAATGCATTTTCACTTTCTCTAATGGTTCATATTCAGTTCAGTACATTTTTTGCACAAATTACGGAACAATAGCCAAAGGACTTCCAAAAAAAACAGTGTCAAGGACAACATTTGGAAAATAATTCCTTCTGTTAGATAAACATGTAATTTATCTAATGTAATTTATCTACTAAATACTCTAAGTACTTAGTGTGCTTTTTCGTGTGGTTTAGTCTTGTAAACAATTTTTTATAAAAACAATTTACTGTAAATTTAGCATTAATACATTGAAAACAATAATAGCACAGTCAATGTTAATTATTATATATACCCCACACCTTGTGATATCACCAAGAAAGAGTCACATTTTGCATATGGTCTGATACTATAAAATGCACACAGGCAACTACCTATGTGACTTTATGTACAAGGAATGTCAAACTTGATCTCAAGTCCATAGAACACACCAATATGCGACACAAACCCAGAGAAATATCTGCATACCTGTTACCCTTTCATAATACATAAATAGACGTATTTGCACAGTTATTTTAATTTCATAATAAAAGCAACCATATGAGTGGAATATCTGAAAAGTATAGATTAGAAAAGTAAAAAATAATTTTCAGCTATCATGACCACAGCAAGTGGTTCAAAAGTCTGAATAATCTGTATGTATTCAAAACCAGAGACACAGCAGCACAAACACTGATATAGCTTAGTTAAAGATTACTTACTATAGTGAACATATACAATTTTTTTCTCAGATATTTGTTCCTCTTAAAAACATCCATGGCATTAAAACTAAAGGGCAGGGGATGTGCCTTCCATGACAGTAGATACTACTGTATTGGATAATAAACTTACAAATGCTTCAGGAAGAAAAAAACCTTTCAATTAATGTGTTGAGCTTGAAGGAAGGAGTAACGGATTTCCTTGTGCACACACTGCAGGCCATGACAGGACTCGGCCCTCGGACTGTAAATCCCACCCAGAAACAGAATCACTAATGAGTGTACTCCAGGTTAAAGGAACCGCCAAAACTGGCCTCAAGCACAGCCAGGGTTTTCCCCTGAAGACTAGTGACCGCCAGTTAACCGCCCTTCATCGTATCAGAGTGTTCCTAAACCGGCAAAGGCCTGACTACCGCGCAGTGATGAGAAGGGAAGCAGATGACTGAGAAGCACAAGACAACCACTGGGCTGGCTGGAAGCTGTGAGCCCTGCCCGTGCCCCGCAGCGGCTTCCCAGGCACCGTTCTCACCAAGGAGAGAAGTGGCAGAGCAACAAGGTCTCCTTTCAAAGATGTAGCAGTCTCTAAAAGTCCTTCAACATGTACTACAAATCCACAGCACAAAATGTATTTTGTCTTAACTTGTCAATTCAATTCAACAAGCAGATATGCTCCTTGTTGAGTGGGCAGTAAAAGGAATATGAATTCAGGAACATTATATTTATGAGACAGAAATGTGACAGGAAGACTGCTTAAAACTTTATTCATGAACACAAAAAATTGCTTGCCATATTCTCACCAATAATTGGCACTAAATAAGTGAGATTTTGATACACTTCCTATTTGTGTATCATCTTTAAAAAAAAAATTAAATGCAAAAAGCCTAGATTTTTAACCAGAATTTTATCTTTTGGAAACAAGATGAAGGACACTAAGGAATTTCTATATTTACTGTGAAGATTTTATATTATGTCAGCCCTCCTATACTATAAGGTAGAACAATGTTTCAAGAAGTTTCTGATTGCAGTAAATACATATTGGCCCACATACACTTTGCTTACAAAAAAAACGAGAGCTCAACTAAAGTAAATTATATGGATCAACTCACAAACTGCACTTTAGATGGTTGTTCATTCTGTCTGAATATTAACGTGGAAGTAAAAAGATGGCAGCATAAATAATATTTGTACATCTCAAAGATAAAAGTAACTGAGTCATGGAGTGAACTTTTGGAAACAACATGCAAGCAAGCAAAGCTCTTTTCTTTAGGTCTAAAGCACTCAAGTGTGTAACATCAGAATATGAAAATATATTATGGAACATCACCATTTTGTTCAGCATTTTCTTTTTTCATACATCTCTCAAACATAAAAATGCTTAAAAATATATGCTTGAATTTAAAAAGTGCTACATAATATTAGATTAAATAATCCATTAAGATATTAAAAAATTAAGTATTCCTAAAGCTATACAAATCAAATTAATTTTGTCATTATATTGAAATGAGCATTTCTTCAGGTAGACTGTCCACCATCATGAAAAGAGACAGGAAAGTGTTTTGTAAAACATGTGCAGGAGAGATTGTTATGCTAAGTAGTTTTTTGGTAGGAAAGATAAGTAAGTAAGAGCACAAAGATCTGTGTAATTTACAAGTGAATATCTTAAGGATGCCTAAGGGCAGATTATTAGTATTTTTTGAAATTGTCCTAAGACTATTAATAATAAATAAGCTGTTTTGTGAATCTTAGCCCTAAAAGCTTTCAACTGCCTAGTGCTTCCGATGTATATATAGGAATGTTCCACCGATACCCAGAGCAGTACTGAGGTCTAAAGAGCTGAAATAACAGCTCACTACAAATGCCAATAGTAGAAAAAGATGCCTCAAGCATAAAAATTCTTGGATTTATGTACATGGTTGGTCTCCAGGAAAGATGCTGCATTGGGAATAATAGCAAGTTCAAATACCTGTTATAACATATGTAGGAACAGGTTCTTTCACAGAGTTCCTTTCCTAATATAAGTATATTCCTTTTGGTTTTTAAAAACAATGCTTTTTAAAGAGTAGCAGAAGATAAAAATAAAATAAGGACTAGCAAGTTTTGTATTAGAACCAACTGATTATGCAATTTGTTTAGAATATTATTCACATGAGACATGAAACAAGAAACGTGGTGTTACAGAAGGATGCTTTTATTCTCCCAGCTGTGAGCCATGAGCTAAGGCTCTCCAGGAGGTGGATTATAAAGAACTCCTATACTTGACTGCAAAGACTTGTGTAGATCTTCTTCCTTGGGACTCCACTTCATGTAGTTGCAGTTCAATGTGCAGTTTTGATTTTGTTTTGTACTAAGTGCAAACACATCTGTCACTGGCCTTCTCATGGAATCTTTATTTAAAGAACTACCTTTTGTAAATTTAATTTTAAAATTATTCAGGTTACTGAATAGGCAGTGATAAAATATTTTGAATTGCCTTGTCCAGATCCCGCCATGGCTCTTCATCACTGCTGCTCTCCAAACTTTTCAAAGCGCTCTGTCTGATTTCATTACTTATCTCAATTATTTCACTCTCATTATTTCTAATACTAAAGACTCTCAGCATTTTGCAATACATGAATTTGAATATGTTGGTTTGCAACAATAAGATATAATTTCAAGTGTTTTCCCTGACTCTGCAGCCTTTAATATCTTTTACCATATATAGATACTAATGTTTAAACGGCCAATGTTGTCACCATTTAAAATTCTTGGTGAAAAGCATTGTCTCTGCAAGATTCTGAAACAGTGACCTCCCTTGTCTAAAAGCAGCAATGAAATAAACCCAGCAGCTAAGACAGGCACACATTTATTTTGAGTATCTAGCTGATCATGTTTCCAACAACATCATTCTTTCCTGCGCTACCTTCCAACGTATTATTTTTCTCCCTTATTTGTTATCTTTTATCTGCCTGTCTTTAGGCTTTGGCTCCCTGGCAGCAAAAGTCACACAACCTGCGAAGTGTCGAAGTACTTATGAAATTATAAAATAATACGAAACAACACCAAAAAACCTCCAGAAATAGAGCTGGTGATCCTAAGAGCCTAAGGCTGCACAATGTCTGTCCTGAAGCTCTTCCTTTAACCAAGGTGCACTGTCATTTACATGGCTTGCTACACAACCACTGGGGCAAACAGGTCTTCACAAAGAGGCCTAACAGCCTCCCATAGCATTTGGGAACATCACAAACACTAAGAAACAGAAATCAATTCTGAAAAGCAACCAACTAACAGATAAATCCCAGGTATGTTTGCAAGTGACTCTGCCTCTAAACTTCTCCTTTGGAGGAAATAAGTGAAATAGCAAGTGAAGAGAAAAAGAAAACTCAGAAATACAATGTAAACCAAAACCTGAGAAGCAAGCAAATAAAAGTCTGTTCACAACCTGAAATGAGAACTATTTCGAACATGACATATTTCCTCCATAAATGTCTGTGCTGGCCATGGGCCTACGGGCCCCATATGCAGATTTCATGTCCTCCAAATTTAGTTTATGAATCAGGAGTACGATGCACAATTTTTTCCTATAGCACAAGCAAAATGAACATCTGTTCACTTTTTGCCACGTAGGTTTATATCTGTGTGGGTGGGTGTGAACAGAGCTCTTGATGTGTAATAGTCCTCCCATCTGCACACCAGGTGGCACTGCATAGTTAATCAGAAGATAATAACAGGCATGAGGAGATTACTTACTTTTTGGGGAAGAGAGAGCAAATCAATCTCACAGAGGTTTTGGGGTTTTTTTTAAAAACAAGGTACATTAATGCTTGGACTTTTAATTTCTTTTTTTTTGGTGTGCAATTTCACTCCAATCAATGACATGATCTGATTATATTGTTTGAATGTTATGTTAATTAACTATGAATGACTGCAATTACAACAAAGGTTCTTTCCACAAGGGATTTTTTTTTTTCCTTTTTATAATGTATAGTTTTAACCCTTGCAAGCAGGATCTACTATTTAGAATACATCCAAGCAACAATCTCCTTAGATTTACTTGGTATGGTCATCTAACTCACATTCTGCAGTATTTAACAGAATCTCTGAAAACCCTTATACAATAAAACTAACTTTACAGCAATTCAACATCAGAAGATGAAGGAAGAAACAAGCAAGCTTCATTACTGTATTTGCCCTAAATGAGAAGTCAAGTAGAAAGTTAGTGCCGCAAGTTTAAAGCACAAACACTGAAGTTAAAGTGTCTAAGCAATTTTGGGGAATGGCAGCTTTAGATTTTTCTAAAATAGTTTACCAAATAAAATAATATTTGAGGATATATTTTTATCTGATAATCATCTAAAGAGAATGTAAATGTTATATAAAACAAATACATTATGATAAAAGGTTATAGAATAAGGATAGAGGTGTGTGTAAAAGAAAAGAAGAAAAATATGTTTATGGTTATAGCATTTCCATGTAGTCATTTGAATCTCACATGAAAAATGTCCTTAAATACTTTAAATATTTAGTTCATTCATTTTCATTCAATTAAGTACTTCTATAAAGGAACTGGTTTGTATTTTCTCTTTCAAAAAGAATATACAATGCTTTGTGGAGTCTTAAAACTCAGAACCACAGAATCCTGTTTTCCAAAGAATGCAGCTGAACTTCTAGAAGGATGAGTAATAAAAGCCTTGTATTTCTGCACTTGTTCTGATAGCCAATAGAAACACATACACATAGCCTTTCTTTTTTTTTTTTTTTTTAAAATCATATTTCACCCTGAAAATCCACAAAACAACACAGTAAAACAAA